>JBBGZY010001549.1:0-600000 GCA_037952925.1 Lithobates clamitans | reverse complement strand
ACACAGGCCACCTCACCTGTTCGCACTTAGCCCCCCCCCCCAATCCTGTATATATGTCAGACCCCCCCTCAATCCTGTATATATGCCAGCCCCCCTCACACCTGTATATATGTCAGCCCCACCCCCCCACACCTGTATATATGCCAACCCCTCTCACACTTGTATATATACCAGCCCCCCTCACACCTGTATATATGTCAGCCTCCCCACACACACCTGTATATATGTCAGCCCCCTCCTACACCTGTATATATGCCAGCTCCCCCCTCACACCTGTATATATGTCAGCCCCCCCCCCACACACACACACACGCACCTGTATATATGTCAGCCCCCCACACCTGTATATATGCCAGCCCCCTCACACCTGTATATAGGTCAGCCCCCCACTTGTATATGTGCCAGCCCACCTCACACCTTTTTATATGCCAGCCCCCCCTCACACACCTGTATATATGCCAGCCCCCCCACACTTGTATATATGCCAGCCCCCCTCACACACCTGTATATATGTCAGCCCCCCTCACACCTGTATATATGTCAGCCCCACCCCCCCACACCTGTATATATGCCAACCCCTCTCAAACTTGTATATATACCAGCCCCCCTCACACCTGTATATATGTCAGCCTCCCCACACACACACACACCTGTATATATGTCAGCCCCCTCCTACACCTGTATATATGCCAGCTCCTCCTCACACCTGTATATATATCAGCCCCCCCCACACACACACACGTGCACCTGTATATATGTCAGCCCCCCCACACCTGTATATATGCCAGACCCCCTCACACCTGTATATAGGTCAGCCCCCCCACCTGTATATGTGCCAGCCCCCCTCACACCTGTTTATATGTCAGCCCCCCTCACACACCTGTATATATGCCAGACCCCCCCACACCTGTATATATGCCAGACCCCCCCACACACCTGTATATATGCCAGCCCCCCTCACACACCTGTATATATGCCAGCCCCCTCACACACCTGTATATATGCCAGCCCCCCTCACACACCTGTATATATGCCAGCCCCCCCCACACCTGTATATATGCCAGCCCCCCTCACACACCTGTATATATGCCAGCCCCCCTCACACACCTGTATATATGCCAGCCCCCCTCACACACCTGTATATATGCCAGCCCCCTCACATACACAAATCTGTAAACACACAAGCCTCTGGCCTCTCCCTGTACACAAACAGCCCCCTCCCTTTCCTTCACAGCCCCTACTTGTAAAGGAAATCTTCCTACCTACTCCCAGCTCGTTTTCACAAAGCTGACATGTTGCTGACACACAGGAGCACAGTACAGGCAGCTCACACGAGGGGTGAAAATGCATATAGTAGCCAGAGGTGGCAGTAAAGAGTTTGATGTTTGAGCTCAATGACACAGAGAGCAGCACAAGCTGGGAGATCGTTTCTATAGTGCACAACACGTCTCCCCTTCACCCATCCTGACTTCTTCTGGCCCGGGCAGGCCCCTCACAGTTGTATCAGGTGTACCCCCCTGACGGTTGCCAGGTAGGTGCCATTCAGAGAACACCTCGGATTTTCTTAATGAGGGTCCATAAACACTGGCTTAAAAAAAACACCGCTCCTAGAGGAATTCAGCATTTTGCCTGTAGAAGCAACTAATGTTATCCTATGCGTCCGTTTACACTTTATTAGCAACAAAATGTTAGAAACACAACATACCACTATAGACTAAGTTCATCTGGACTGTATCTCCAGTTAGATCTCATTAGCTTGTATGCTTTGCTGCTCTGCCTATTTATTGTTTGAGAGTTTTACAGTCAATATCCAAATTCCCCCGTGTCTCTAATATGTCCTTTATACAGTGGCATGCAGGGCAGCCATCAGAAATGGTGTGGCCCCTTACACAGCTTTAGGCCTGGGCCCCCGGGGGCCTGACCGCCAACATTCCCCAGGGCCCGCCCACTGGCTGTCCTATCGAATCCGCCCACTGGCCATCCCACGTCCTCTTCCTTCTCCATCCCATGTTCTCTGTCCCGTGTTCTCTTCGTCCTCCTGCAATCCCATATCCTCTTTTCCATGTCCTCCTCCTCCAGTTCCATCTTCACCCCCAGTCCCATCTCCACCCTCTCCAACTTCTCCACCCTCCCCTGCATTCTGGCAGCCGGTCCGCTCTGACAGCAGCTGCCTTGTGTTAAAGATAGCCCGGGTTGTGACCTGTGGTCCGGGCCCCTCGGACGTGCGGGCCCCTTACATGTGTACCGGCTGTAGCCCCCCGGTGCCAGGAAATGGTGTCCCCCCCAGACAGTAAAAATTAATAACGTTACCTGCAATCCTCTTCTAAGATCTGTGCTTTGTTGTTCTTGGTACTTCCTGGTCGGACTCTCACCACACCCAGCAATTTACCTTCCCACACCTGCCTGCGATTCAAAGGTGATGTATAGATATGCCAATTAACCCTTTCACTGCCAGCACCCTTTTTGCACAAGTATAAAAACATTATTTTAGGCCTGAAAATGTGTAACCCCCCCCCCCCTAAACATACACTTCACTTTTTTAACGCAGACATCTTAGAGAATAAAATAGCGGGTGATTTTTTTTATGTTAGTGCAACAGTCTTTGAAACACAAAATGTCAGTATAAATACTTAACCACTTCCGGACCGTCGCACGCAGATATACGTTCTCTCTTTGAAGAGGAATATCGATGTTATGGCAAAAGCTAGCTGCCATATCCCCGGTAACCTCTTCTTCAGCTCATGGTCCGGTTTCCGATAATGGTGGTCTCTGCGGCAGGTTTGCCACGAGATCACTTTTATTGGCGACGGTCCTATTAGTGCCCTCCGCCGCTTACTAGAGCCATCGATAGCGGCGGAGACGATCGGATCCTTCTCCTTCCTGGGTATGGAGACAAGTGAGGGGAAGATGGCCCCCCAACCGTCTCCATACCATTGCAGGGCAGAAGCGACGTCAAAACGTCACTTCCGCCCATAGCTCTTAAAGGGCCATTTATTTACTTTTTTCAAATAGCATTTATTTTTTATTTTTTTTAATTACATTTTAGTGTAAATATGAGGTCTTTTTGACCCCAGATCTTATATTTAAGAGGACCTGTCATGCTTTTTTTTCTATTACAAGGGATTTTTACATTCCTTGTAATAGGAATAAAAGGGACACAATTTATTTTTTCAAAGAACAGTGTAAAAATAAAAAATAAAAGGTAAAATAAATAAGAAAAAAACGAAAAAAAATGTAAACGCGCCCCGTCCCGCTGAGCTTGCGCGCAGAAGAGAACGCATACGTGAGTAGCGCCCGCATATGAAAACGGTGTTCAAACCACACACGTGAAATATCGCCGCAATTGGTAGAGCGAGAGCAATAATTCTAGCCCTAAACCTCCTCTGTAACTCAAAACATGCAACCTGTAGAATTTTTTAAACGTCACCTATGGTGATTTTTAAAGGGTAAAAGTTTGTCGCCATTCCACGAGTTTTCGTCCGTTGGACAAGCATACAGACGAATTGATTTTTCGACCGGTCTAAATTCCATTGGAAAGATTTGAAACATGTTCCTGCAGGTCCGATGAAGCCCACACATGGTCGAATTGTCCAACGGATTCGTTCCGTCGGACCAGTTCGGTCGAAAAGTCCGGCCGTGTGTACACGGCATAACTCTCCCTACTGATCAGCCTTCAAAAGGGGATCTACAACTAGCAACAATTATTGTGAAATCTCCTCCTTTACTTCTGATATCAGCTCTTCTTGAAAAACGAATAGAGAGCACAGGGTCAGCATCAACAGCAACCACTGCAATGCCCTGTACACACTGTCGGATTTTCTGATGAAAAATGTGTGATAGGACCTTGTTGTCGGAAATTCCGACCGTGTGTGGGCTCCATTGCCCCGTACACACGGTCGGATTTTCCGACGGAAAATGTGTGATAGGACCTTGTTGTCGGAAGTTCCGACCGTGTGTAGGCTCATCACACATTTTCCATCTGAATTTCCGACACACAAAGTTTGAGAGCAGCCTATAAAATTTTCCGACAACAAAATCCGTTGTCGGAGATTCCAATTGTGTGTACACAAATCCGACGCACAAAGTGCCACGCATGCTCAGAATAAATTAAGAGATGAAAGCTATTGGCTACTGCCCCGTTTATAGTCCCGACGTACGTGTTTTACGTCACCGCGTTCAGAACGAACGGATTTTCCGATAACTTTGTGTGACCGTGTGTATGCAAGACAAGTTTGAGCCAACATCCGTTGGAAAAAATCCATGGATTTTGCTGTCGGAATGTCCGACCGTGTGTACAGGGGATAAACCTTAACAATTGAACAATGGATATGCATGACTGTTGAATAACAGATGTGTTTAACTCCCCATAAACTGTATACCCCTTTCCCCCTCCTAATTAACCGAGACCACACCGTGTTCATGGGGTAACAAAGGCCGTAGCAGCCTACTTTATTTAACCAAAATAATGAGTCAAATATAAAACATATAAACGTATAAATATAAAGAAAACATATCTGTTATAAACCTATGAAAATCTAACGTTGGTCTGAGCAGGAAATTAGTAAACCTCTGTGTTGAAAACCTTCTTGCACTGCAGTCCCTCTCAAATGTATTATCCCTGCCTCAAGCCGACAAGCTGGCTCAAAGACTACCCCTGACCGCAGTGCCCCATTCTCACTTCCCGGCTAACCTCCGTTAACCGGGAACCACCATCAGGACCCCTCCAACGATGGTCCCGATCTCATCCTTCTGATATCTTCTTTCCCTGCACAGACCAACGTCCGCCACAGCAGGCAAGGGTAATTCCCTTACCCTTGGCTGCCCCTCCACACCCGAAGCGCTCGATGTATGCCATCCTGAAGGCCCAAAGCCCACATATCTATGCCAACTTCGTTTAAATGTACCCCGTCTTTTTTTAAATATCTCCAGGTCTCGAATTCCAGCTCTAGGTGACGTATGGCCAACCCTCCTTTCTGAACCATGAATTTGCTAACTTCCCTATTAATCTTTCTCCTGGCTCTATTAATACCTTCTACCGATCTGGCCATTCTCCATGTCGTACGCGCCACGATATCTGACCATACGACGACCATATCAGGAAATTGCTGCATCAAGCGGTCAATATCTGATTTGATGTCCCGTGTGATGTCTAACATGGACCTAATCCCCAAATCATTGCCGCCCACGTGTAATACTAGCACATCAGGCGGTCTGTCCCTAGCAGCATAACGCTGCACCTCGGGAACTAAACGTCCCCACAACATTCCCGGGACTCCAAACCATTTTATGTAGGCTTCCTTTTTGTTAAAACCCAACTGCCTACCCTCGTACCTCACATCCCCTCTCCGTGCCCCCCAGCAGACATAGGAATGGCCCATGATCCAGACCATCCCGGTTGCCGAACCTGAAATTAAAGAGGAAAAAACAACATACACTATAATACAACCAGCATTTTGACAACAAAACCCCGGGCAGACTGAAGAGTCCTGCCCACTTGTTTACCTCACAAACCTACCACCATGTGGGGCCTAACGTAAGACCTGAACCTGTTCGACTCCCACCTCCCAATCCTTTTCACCGCCTCCATATCCATCCCTTGCCTTGCAGCTTCTGTTGCTGCTCCTATCCTGAATGAGTGGGATGAAAAAGCTTTGCCATCCAAACCCAAGCTCTCCAAGCATTTTCTGAATATAGCCCCAAACTGAAAACGTGACAACGGCGTCCCGTCCTCGTGTACCAAGAACGCGCCCAGCCCCGCCGGGCGAACCCGCCTAAAAACCATTACTGCTTCTATTGGACATAAAGGCGAGTCCGGAATTGGAAACACCTGAACTAGTTTCCCCTTACCCTCTTGATCCGTTTTCGATTTTTTAAACCACAAGGACAGCCTGCCCCTGCTGCACTCCACCTCCTGACTCCCCAGTCCCCCATGTACTTTCTTTGACGGGCTAACCAGTTCCCCAATTCTAAATGCCCCAAAAAACGCCAACAAAAACGCGACCGTGAATAATTTTGTCTCAAATTCCGATGAACACACCACCCGCAATTTGTCTACTACACCTTTGAGAATCTCAAATGTCACGGGCTTCCTGTGATCCTTCCGCATCACCGATCGCCTATAACCTTTTACGGCCTGTCTAACCCAGAAATCTTTTGTAAAATCTGGCTGCCCCTGTAATTTGAACAGGAAGGCTAAACCTGCCAGTTGGGCATTCACTACAGATGCAGACACCCCCTCCTCCATTTTTCTGGCTACGTAATACAAAACAAGTGACCGTCCTGCTTGCCCATTGGGGTCCTCACCCACCTCCTGTATGAACGCTAACCACTCCTTCCAGACCCTCGTGTATGCTGACCACGTGGACCCACTTACCGACCGCTTTATCCATCCCGCGATGATTCCAACGCTATCCCCCACAACCATTCGGGACAAGGCACTCCGTGTTGCTCCGCGTCCGGCGCCAACTCTCGGAACCTGTCCCACTGGAAGCGAGATAAAGCATCGGCTATCACATTTTCTACTCCTGGCAGGTGGACAGCGTGAATGAAAACATTCAGTTGCAAGCATCTCAGCACCAAATGTTGCAGTAATCTAATAACCGGCGGGGAAGACGCCGTATTCTTATTGATCACCTGTACTACCCCCAGATTATCCCCATGGAATCGCACTTTCAGATCCCTGAAAGATGCACCCCATAGTTCCACTGCCAGCACTACTGGAAACAATTCCAACAGCACCAAATTCTTTGTGAGGCCTGCCAATATCCAGGACTGCGGCCAGGGACCTGCACTCCATTGGCCCTGGAAGAAAGCTCCAAACCCTGAGGCCCCCGCTGCGTCCGTATAGAGCTCCAGGTCGAAATTACTGACCGGTCCCGCCATCCACAACGCCCTTCCATTGAATGACTCCAAAAAGGTATGCCATACCTTTAGGTCGTCCCTATGTGCCTTGACCAGGCGTACAAAATGTCTCGGGGACTTAACGCCACTCGTGCTAGCTGCCAGCCGGCGACTGAACACCCTCCCCATAGGCAATATGCGGCAGGCAAAATTGAGCTTGCCTAACACCGATTGCAATACGCGCAATTGCACTTTTCGCAATCCAATCAGCCGCGCAATCTCCGTTTTCAGGTCTGCCAACTTTGACTCCGGCAACCTGCATTCCATGGCCTCCGAATCCAGGACGATGCCCAGAAACGTAATTTCCGTACAAGGTCCCACAGTTTTTTCAGGCGCCAAGGGAATGCCAAAATTGTCAGCTATGTGTTCCAGCGTTGCCAAGAGCACCGCGCATATCCTCGACTCTGCCGGTCCTATGCATAGGAAGTCATCCAGGTAATGAATTATAGAATTCAAACCCGAAACCTCCCTTACCACCCACTCAACGAAAGAGCTGAATTGCTCAAATATCGCACATGATATAGAGCAACCCATCGGAAGGCATTGGTCGACGTAGAACTCGTCGTCCCAATGACATCCGAGCAACCTAAAACTTTCGGGATGTACCGGTAGCAGCCGAAAGGCCGATTCAATATCAACCTTAGCCAACAGAGCCCTTTTACCGTACCGGCGCACCCACCCTACGGCTGCATCAAAGGACGTGTATGTCACTGAGCATGCTTCCTGATCTATGGCGTCATTCACCGACCCCCCTTTCGGAAAAGACAGGTGATGGATGAGCCTGAATTTATTGGGTTCCTTTTTTGGCACTACCCCCAGTGGCGACACCACCAGATCTGCCAAAGGCGCTGACGAGAAAGGCCCCGCCATCCTCCCCATTGCAACCTCCTTACGTAGCTTTTCGTGAACCACGTCCGGGTGTTGCAAGGCGGACCGAAGATTGGGTGGAACGGGAGGAACTACCGCCAGTGAACAGGGGATACGAAAGCCAACGGAGAAGCCTTCTTCCAATAGTTTTGCCGCTTTCTTATCCGGATACTTACCGAGAAACGGCCGCATCCTTCCCACTCTCACCGGAGTCCTCCCTCTTGTGTCCAGTGTCCCCTGAGCGACCCTTAGCTGGTTTGAAGCACTTAGTTGCTGAGTGTGCTCCGTTGCACCCCGAACACTCATGCTTGAACCTGCAAGAGTTTCCGAACCTGCATGTTCCCGAATTAAACTGCCAGCACACCCCTTTCTTGTTTCCGGCCGACTGTCCCTGTGCTGCTGGTCCGCCGGCCCCTCCCTGAAAAAACTGGTTCGGTGCCCGCGCCGAGGTCATCAATCGCATCCATAGGCTTATATCCTTGTGGTCCCAGCGTAGCTCTTTCCGCACCGCCCTCCTTTGCCGAAACTGCTCATCATACCTCAGCCACGCAGTACCCCCATAAACTCTATATGCTTCCCCAATAGAATCCTGATAACAAAACAGCGCCGAACAATGTTCGGGTTGTTTTTCCCCGATGACACTTGCCATTATGGCGAACGCCTGCAGCCAATTGGTAAATGTACGCGGGATTAACCGGTATCTCCTTTTTTCTTCGTCCTCTTTTTTAGAATCGTCAGGTTTTACTCTATCCAAATTGAATTTTTCTAAAGGGAGTAAAGAAAAAATCTCCACATACTCACCTTTCCATAACTTTTCTCTAACCTCCTGCTTCAGATGTGCCCCTAACGGCCCTTCATAACACACATATACTTCACATTTTGCTGCATCCGCAATTCTAATTATATCCTGCCTCGCTACTGTCTCACTGGCCACCGCCGTCTTGCCTACTTCCTGAACCACTACCTCACTTCCACCTTCCTTCGCGGGCGCTGAGCCGGCCCCTGCGACCGCTGGCATTTCCGTATGCCCCCCTGCCTCAGCGTGTTCCCCCGATCCTCCTCTAGGTGGGACCCAGGCTGCCGCCGGCCCCACTGCTGTTTTACCCGCCTGCTCAAACCTCTGGACTAGGTCTTTGATTCCTTCCAAGAAACCTAGTAAACCTGCAGCTCCCAGAGGGTTCTCCCCCGCCCCCCCCCTAGGTGTCCCAGACCCAGAAACCCTGCTAGGCCCACCACCCTCATGTAAAGTTGTCTCAGGTGTAATAGGTGCTGACTTACCGGGCTGCATAGGTGACGCCCCATCAGCCGATCGTCTGCTGTCCCCTTCTGCTGTTCTCCCTGCGCGGGGGGCTGCTTCTTCTTCCGACTCTGAGCGCTCCTCCGAAAGGTTCAGCACCATGTCTTCCTCCTCTTCCGATGAAAGCCGGTCGGGCCTGCTGGCTGTAGCTGCCGCCGCCATCTTCCCCCTCCTCTGCGCAGCGCGTCCGTGTGGAGACTTCTGGACAGCCTTACCAGGACCGGCGTGCGTAACCTCAGTCCTGGCGGCCTCCGCTCTGCCCCTTCTCAGCTCCCTACGTTCTGTAGCAGGCCGCTGTGGATCTCCTGCCGCTGAAGGCCCGGAGGTCCCGTCAGTATTCCTCCTCTGCGCGTTACCCCGATTCGACACTGGAAGCCTGGGGGAGGGGCCAGCGCGCACGCGTTCGCCGGGTCTGCTAGGCCGCACTGAAGCCCTGTCTTTTCCTTGCTTCTCGCCGCCCGTTCTCAACTCCCTGTCGTTCGTTCTCACCGGGCTGCCGCTGCTAGTGCGCGCCGTCCGTTTGGGGGGTGGGCCCGCCGCCGAATCTCCTCGACTCCCCCTTGCTTGCCTTTGATCCTCCCTTCGCTGCTCCGGCGAATACCGCTCCGGAGGTCTTGCCCTGCGGGCTCTAGTCATGCTCCCTCCTGCCAGTTCGGACGCCGCCTCTGTCCCTGTGAGTGCCGTACCTATAGCCGCCTGGAGCCACTCGGGACCCCGCACTGCCGCTTCTTCTCTAAGCTGGGCCAGGAGTCTCTCCACCTCCGACATGTTGCTTCTCTCCCTGAACTTTCCACCCCGCTCTGGTGACTCATCCCAGGCGGGGTCCCCTATAAATATTCCTGCAGCCCCTCCCCTACGGCCCTATACTAACCACCCCTAATAAGATTAGTTAATCCCTGTTACCCTGTCATGCCCGCCCTGCGCTTATTGCTTGGTTGCTGTTGCTCCGGGCTTACTTTACCTGCACACATATTTTTTATGTTTGAAGTTCCTCAACAACCCCCCTAGCCGGATTTCATTTAAAAGGAAAAATATATATATAGGGATGGACTCCTAAAGATTATTCTGATGTAGATAATGGGAAGAGAGTTTCATTTTTTCAAATGAGACTTTGCTCCTGAAATTGTGTAGGTTGCATGTGTGTTTAATATGTTTTCCTTTTCAGGAACCATTTTGAACTCCTATCAAGCTGTTAGGCTTTTTCAGCTAAGATAGATAGTGGGGTTATGTATAGTCATAGGATGGTTTTGTTTACGGATGTGAACATATTGTTTTACTAATGTTAATCTTGTAATGTCTTTCTACTGTCTTTTCTTCTTCTTTACCTAAATCCAAGTTTTAAGCTCAAATACCTGCTCTCAGGCTTGGGAGTTATTATTTTTGTGACAGACGTTGAGGACAACGTCTATTTTACTGGGGGGAGTATGTAGCGCTGGTAGATTTTAATCTACCACTGATAGGTAAATCTAGTGGGTCGCTTATTAGAGGAAGTTAGATTTCCCTCTGTTCCAGCTTGGCTGACGCTGCGTGTGGTTCCACATTGTGCCGGTGGGTGTCGTTGTCACCATGGGCTGGTGTTGGAAGAGCAACGTGTTGAAGCGGATGAGTGCTCCTCTGTTCCGGGGATAACTCGGTGGAGGTGGTCCTCCGAGTTGCATTCTGGGAGAGGGTATTTATGGGATAGACTCCATGTTTTAGGGTTCGTTTTTCAGCCACCTGCTGGCCCTCCTGGCCGACAGGTATGTGTTAGGAGTATCACCTCGTGGTCCTCCGTTCCGGAGGCCCACATCGCTGCGGCGTGTGGGTGGGCCCAGAAGCCTGTCTGGGGCCTACCACAGCAGCAGAGGACTGGTCCTGAGCTGTCTATCCTGAGTGAAGAAGCTGGACAACCGAGAAGATCTCAGGGGAGGACCCGTCATGGAAGGATCACGCAGAGTGCTCGTCTGGAGAGGGGCCTGGTGACTCGGTTGGAGGACGCATCCTGAAGTAATCTTACAGTATAGTACTGCCGGGTTGGCTTAAAGGTTCAAGTACTGTGTCTGACATTCATCACAAACCAATACATCCTGTGGCAGAGGATTGTACAGGTTCTGTTTCAAACAAGTCTGTGGCAGAGACTTTAGTTCGTGCTACGTGCTAGCTTCTAGACAAGTGAGAGAGGTCTATCCAGGCGGGCAAAGATTGAATCCCACTGGAGAAGCGCTTTCAACTACAAGTGATCAATTCCAGAGAAATGTTCTAAAGAATACTAAGGAAAGGTATTTGAGCTTCCCGGCAGCTTTCCTTCTACCTCTTTCCTGCTACTTCCCTTATTTGTTTATTAAAGCATTGGAAAACCTACTCAAGTTTTTGGTGCTTATATCGTTCAGAGGTAAACTCAACGGAACCCTAGACCCGGTGCCGGTGAAACAGAGGTATCGAGAGTGAAGGTAACAAGCCCGCTTAAACCAGCAGCTCCACCGAGAGTTATATATATATAAAATACACACACAAGGGGTGTTTGAGCTTTGGGGTGCACACCTATGTTGAGCACTGTGTCTACATAATGCCGCGGGGAGTAAGGGACGGGTGTCATGACCTGGAAGTGGTTGTAAACAAGTAACTGTGCAATAAATTGAAAGCGTCCATGGTAGACATTACTGGATGACCGTGAACAGTTTTAGGTAGCTGGAAAATCCCCTGTTTATAAAGCCAAGTCAATTTGGTTGGAGCTTACACATGGTTAAACCCCTAGGTGTCAACGGCGCCAACAGGCCGCATATTTGCGTACCAATTAGCAGACACAGCTGTCCTGAGACTGCACACCCTGCACGCTCCCGGCACAGTTACCAGTGGCTAACAGAACGCAGCCAATCCCAGCAGTCATGTGATCATAAACCCCGCCCTCCCGGCATCTCAAATCCCTTAAAGGCCTGGGAGGTGCCAGTGCAAAGGGGTTAAGGACTCTCACCCCTGTCTTCAATATAACTGATGATCATTCTGGTGAGTTAACGGACCAGTGGGCAAGCAAAGGGAAGGTGAGATGTGAGTATGTGAGTAGCAGAGGTTATGAGGTGAACGTATTAATTTACCCTCCAAAAGTGTAGCGCTACCCCCGTAGGAGTCACTGGATTTCAGGTCTGTTTCCTCCTCACAGCACCCACTGGCCGTTTTGCTCTTGCTCCTGGCTGCACCTGGACCTGACTGGTGGGGTATAGGGAGTCCCAGAGCAAAAGAAGAAAAGGAATGAACATAGGGACAGCATGACAGAGGTGGACAGTAAACAGGCATTTAGGGGCATAAGTTAGTGTAGCCCTTTAAGGCAGGTGGGGGTGGCCAGAAGCTGGGAGGGGTCCTGGGAAGTTTAGGGGGGAGGAGTGGAGCAGTGGGCAGTCAGTCGGGAGAGGAAAGCATTAGCAGAAGCTTCTCACCCACCCTCCATATGTTTTTTGGCGGTGTTCCATTGAGGCAGCCTGGCAGTGGTGGGTCTTTGGAGGAGCAGAAAAAGGCTGGAAGAGAAAATGGTTGGGACCCATCTGGGATATGGGGTTCTCGGGTACATTACAGTTAATGAGGGTTTTTACTAGGCATGGGTAAAATGTACCGTATATACTCGAGTATAAGTCGTCCCGAGTATAAGTCGAGGCCCCTAATTTACCACAAAAAACTGGGAAAAATTTATTGACCCGAGTATAAGACGAGGGTGAGAAATGCAGAGGGTCAACAATGCCCATCTGCAGCTGCCTGCCTCCCTGTGTCCTGTGCAGCCTACCTGTACCCTGTGCATGTGTCCTGTGTCCTGTACATGTGTATGTGTCCTGTACATGTGTGTCCTGTACATGTGTGTCTTGTGTCCCTGTGTATATGTGTGCATGTGTCCTTTGTGCATGTACAGCCTACCTGTGTCCTGTGCAGCCTCCCTGTGGCGATCTTCATCCTCCCTGTGGCGATCTCCATCCTCAAACGGCGGCCGGCGTGTGATGATAGTGTTCGGCGGCCATTCCACAGTTCAAAAGCCGCGCCTCCTTCTCGTCTGTGATAGGCTGACCGCTGACTGCCTATCACAGACATTCTCTCATTCTCATACCACGGACGAGGATGAGAGAATGTCTGTGATAGGCTGTACACTGACAGCTGTTCAGCCTATCACAGACGAGCAGGAGGCGCGGCTTTTGAAAGCTGCAATAGCCGTCGAACACTATCATCACACGCCGGCCGCCGTCTGCCTGCATGACACGCTGATCATGCAGACAGACGGCGGTGACTCGAGTATAAGTCGAAGGGGACACTTTCAGCCCAAAAAAAAGGGCTGAAAAATTCGACTTATACTCGAGTATATACGGTTACTGCGGATGATGAGTATCGTCTCCGAGTTGGTGTTTGGCGACTGCAGGCCTAAATTGGAAAGAAGTTTGTCGCAGTGACCAAGTTGTGTGTCATCACCCTCAAAGACCACCAAGGTTTAGATAAAAAATGTGACCTTATGTTATGTTAAATATGTTATTTATTTAGGGTACTTATTTGTTAAATATAAGGCCATTTTACTCCAAAATCCTTGTTACGTCTTTTATCAGTAATTTGGGGGGTTGGGGATTATGGTTTAACAGGTTGGGGTAAGACTGGAGGTATCTGTCCTTCACATGTCATGCACTCCGCAGTCACCTCTCTTTATGTATGGCTGGATTAAGCTTCCTGATCCCAGATATTTTGCCTCCACTCTGACTCATGTTCCCTCTCTGCTTAGTAGACACCAGCAGGGACCCTGATGTCTTCCACAAAGGCTCCTCTGTCTCTCTTTCTTTCTATCTCTCTGCCACAGAGGCAGAACCCCCAGCCCAGGGGTCCATCCAGAAGGCTGGACCCTGGACTTTGCTCTCAGTATTTAAGACTTTAAAGTATTTATGGAATGTTTCCCCACCTTCTAGGCCCGCCTCCTCAGGGATTGGTGGAAGTTCTATGAATATTTAGGCTGCAGCCTCTGTCTCCTTGCCCACTGTGTTCTGGAAACATCCAGTGAGGTCCAGGGGGAGATAGCAGAGCCACAGCCCATAAAGCACTGCACAGGCTCCTAACACAATTACATAGTTACATAGTTAGTCACATGGTTAGTCAGGTTGAAAAAAATGTCCATCTAGTACAACCATAAAAAATAAATAAATAAATAGTAATAATAAAAATATCATACAATCCCATATACCCAATCCTATAGCCACAGTTGATCCAGAGGAAGGCAAAAAAGACCCCAGAAAAGCAGGATCAAATTTGCTACAGCAGGGGAAAAAATTCCTTCCTGATCCCAGAGAGGCAATCGGATTTTCCTTGGATCAACTTTACCTATAAATGTTGGTACCCAGTTATATTATGTACTTTAGGAAAGTATCCAGTCCTTTCTTAAAGCAATCTACTGAGCTGGCCAGTACCACCTCTGGAGGAAGTCTATTCCACATTTTCCGTATTTGGAGATGAAATCTCTTTTCCTCTAGACGTAAAGAGTGCCCTCTTGTCCTCAGTGTTTACCGTAAAGTGAATAACTCAACACCAAGTTCACTATATGGACCACTTATGTATTTATACATAGTGATCATATCCCCCCTTAATCTCCTCTTCTCAAGAGGGAATAAATTCAGTTCCTATAATCTTTCCTCATAGCTGAGCTCCTCCATGCCTCTTATCAGTTTGGTTGCCCTTCTCTGCACTTTCTCCAGTTCCCCCGATATCCTTTTTGAGAACTGGTGCCCCAAACTGAACTGCATATTCCAGACGAGGTCTTACTAATGATTTGTACAGGGGCAAAATGATATCTCTCTCTCTGGAGTCCATACCTCTCTTAATACAAGAAAGGACTTTGCTCGCTTTGGAAACCACAGCTTGGCATTGTATTATTGAGCTTATGATCTACCAAAACCCCCAGATCCTTCTCCCCCATTGATCCCCCGAGGTTGTACTCCCCCTAGTATGTATGATGCATACATATTCTTCTTATTCCCCAAGTGCATAACTTTACATTGATTAACATTAAACCTCATCTGCCACATAGTCGCCCAATTAGACAGTGCATTGAGGTAAATTGCAAATTGGAGACATCCTGTAAGGACGTTATTCCACTGCATAGATTAGTGTCATCTGCCAATTCGTGTCAATTAAACCCGTGCTCCTCTGCCTACAGAGAAGCCAACTACATCTCCCAAACCAGCAGGGTGCTGCATAGGCAATGCAGATCAAGGTCAAGAGACTATATTCACAGAACAATCCCATGCTTTAGCAACACAGTGCTTACTCAATATTAAGGTGTTCTGTGGATGACTGTTGTCTTATGCCAAAGATCTGGCATAAAACATTCAGTCATTGGATTTTGCTTGTACAGATCACCTTATTAAATCGAAGTGAAGAGGTCAGGAGGTTCCTAAATAGCTGATGGCCATGGTCATGAAAGCACACATTGAAACTCAATTGCTATTTTCTGCAGGCTTCCCATGTGGCGGGTGGAGGTCTATCCCAAAATGCGTTGAATAATAAATACAGCCTTTTTTTAATCTCTGGTGATGGTTATTTCTTACCCTGCCATATACGAGATTTTTTTTTCTAACTATATTCAATTTAAAAATGTGGAAATTCTGGGTAAAGGTTGTGTTAATCTTGTGTGTAAAGATTTAATGATGGACACCTTAGTGTTCTTTCAATTTGTGTGTGTTTTCTTAGTATTTGAGAATTATTTGACACACTGAGCAATTGTTTCATTTTTACCCTTTACATCAGCCTTTCTCAACCTTTTCAACACAGAGAAACCCTTGAAATAACTTTCTGGCCTCAGGGAACCCCTGCTAAAAATTACTTTATCTACAACTCATGATAAATTATTGTGATGGTCATAGGGAAGAATGCTCCTTATAACTATGGTCATTGGGAAGAATTACCTCCTTGCAGATAGCCAAAAAGATCATTGGTGTTAGTGGGAACTTATCGGAGAGGCAAAAACTGCTCATTGCTCAAGGAACCCCTAGCGACCTCTGGAGGAACCCTATGGTTCCATGGAACCCTGGTTGAGATACTCTGCTTTACATGGTTCCTTTAAACCTCGAGAGGTTCTCAACATTTACAGTACCTTGAAAATCTATTCATACCCCTTGACATTTTCCACATTTTGTCATGTTACACACAGAAACGTAAATTTATTTTATGTGATAGACCAACACAAAGTGGCACATAATTGTGAAGTGGAAGGAAAATGATAAATAGTTTTCAACATTTTTTACAAATAAATGTCTGAAAAGTGTGGGGTGCATTTATATTCAGCCCCCTTTACTCTGATACCTCTAACTAAAATCTAGAGGAACCAATTGCCTTCAGAAGTCACCTAATTAGTAAATAGAGTCCACCTGTGTGCAATTTAATCTTGGTATAAATACAGCTGTTCTGTGAAGCCCGCAGAGGTTTGTTAGAGAACCTTAGTGAACAAACAGCATCAATAGGCCTTTTTGGCCTAAAAGTGAAACGCTATGTGTGGCGGAAAACTAACACTGCACATCACCCTGAGCACACCATCCCCACCGTGAAAACATGGTGGTGGCAGCATCGTATTGTGGGGGTGCTTTTCTTCAGCAGGGACAGGAGAGCTGGTCAGAGTTGATGGGAAGATGAATGGAGCCAAATACAGCACAATCTTAGAAGAAAACCTGCTAGAGTCTGCAAAAGACTTGAGACTGGGGCAGAGGTTCACCTTCCAGTAGGACAACGACCCTAAACATACAGCCAGAGCTACAATTGAATGGTTTAGATCAAAGCATATTCATGTGTTAGAATGGCCCAGTCAAAAATCCAGACCTAAATTGAGAATCTGTGGCAAGACATGAAAATTGCTGTTCACAGACGCTCTCCATCCAATCTGACAGATCTTGAGATATTTTGCAAAGAAGAATGGGCAAAAATGTCACTCTCTAGATGTGCAAAGCTGGTAGAGACATCCCCAAAAAGACTTGCAGCTGTAATTGCAGAGAAAGGTGGTTCTACAAAGTATTGACTCTCTGATTTTGAAAGTTTAACGCATTAGTCTCATTATCATAGCAAATGTATGGGTCTCATATCCCAGTGAATGTAGGAGTCTCCTTATGATAGACAAAGGAATCAATTTCATGCCCACAGCAAAATGGAACTCATTGACACAGTGAATGTACGGGTCTCATTCTCATAACAAACACATGGCTCTGGCTCTGTTCCTGGCTAATGTACAAGTTTCATTGCCAAAGGGAATGTATCGTCATGAAGAATGCCATCTCTCAACATCAGACTTCTTCACATGTCCATTGAGTTTAATCAATTAAAATATCAAGGCCTGGTTTCTGAGCTCTCAGGTTTAGCAATGATCTTCTGTCTTCAAAGGGCAGCCTGTGATTAAAAAAGAGGCTATAAGGAAGAAAGAGAGAAAATGAGCAGATATTAAAATATTTCCACAGTTGTTAGAAAGCAAAACATTACTCAACTAGCCACAATGAAATGTATCGGACAACATAAGTGAAACGTTTTCTTTAGTTTTGGAGGCAGTGAAAATGGGTTGGAACTCCTGTTGGGTCTTTGATGTGTACAACCCACCAGGGAGATTTCCCCTTCCTTCCTGACTCAGAGGAACATCAGGAAGTGTGATGTGCTCCCCGAGTTTAGGACAAATGCCACCTTAGGAAGCTGTCACCACAAAAGGATTTCCTTATTGGAAGATTTTCCTCACAACCTGCCGTGGTGACAACCAATAAAGTTATCGTTTTTTATTGCTTTCAGTCCACCAGGCCAAGCCGTCAAGCATAATGTCAGTTACAGGGTTGGGAAAAAACATAACACTGTCAGGGGTGTTTAAGAGTTATTACTCCTAAAGAAAGAGGAAAAATATCTGATTGCTGCAAGGATCAACAGGTAATAAAATTATGTTACGGAGGTATTCAGAAAGTTAAAAATTGATAGTGACAGACAGAAAATGTATGTTGTTTTTAACATTTTTCCCATTCTTAAATTTGAACTATAGTTTTTTCCTATTGTTAAATTTGAACTCTAGTTTTTTCTTCACTTTTATACCATACCTTAGATAGGATTAGTACAATTCACAGAAGATAAGGAGCTATCCAAGTGACAGTTGAAAACCCTTTTATGAAAGTTTAAAAAAACCTTCATCTCATCATCATTGTCTGGTCTTGGATCCACATACCTGATGTTCTTCAGGCTGGGTGATTTCAGGATGAGGTCTCGGAGGTAAGGGGTTGAGGCACCCGTAAGCCTGTTGTTACTCAGCTCTAGATATGTGAGGTTCTTATTGTTAATCAGAGGCATCATCAATGGGAGGTGTTCATCATCTAGCAAAATATCCTGTAGCCTGTCCAAGAGGAGAGAAAAGTGTCATGTCTACCCCAAATCAGTTTTGCTCATTTTTAAAAGTAATATAGAGCGTTTACAAATTTCAAGTCTCACTTTCCTCTCTTTTCCATCCCTCTCCTCTCCTTTCCCTCTCCCTTTCCTCTCTTCTCCTTTTCCTTTCCCTTTCCTCTCTTCTCCTTTTCCTTTCCCTTTCCTCTCTTCTCCTTTTCCTTTCCCTTTCCTCTCTTCTCCATCCCTCTCCCTCTCCTTTCCTCTCCTCTCCTTACCCTCTCCCTTTCCTCTCCTCTTCTTACCCTCTCCCTTTTCTCTCTTCTCCTTACCCTCTCACTTTTCTCTCTTTTCCTTACCCTCTCCCTTTTCTCTCTACTCCTTACCCTCTCCCTTTTCTCTCTTCGCCATCACTCTCTCTATCCTCTCTTCTCCTTTCCCTCTCCTTTCCTCTTTTCTCCCTTTCCTCTCTTCTCCTTTCCCTCTCCCTCTACTCTCCTTACCTTCTCCCTTTCCTCTTTTCCTCTCACTCTCCCTTTCCTTTTTTCATCCTTTCACTCAACCTTTCCTCTCTTCTTCCTTCCCCTCTCACTTTCCTCTCTTCTCCTTTCCCTCTCACTTTCCTCTCTTCTCCTTTCCTTCTCACTTTCCTCTCTTCTCCTTTCCCTCTCACTTTTCCGCTCCCTTTCCTCTCTTCTCCTTTCGCGCTCCTTTTCCTCTCTTCTCCTTTCCCTCTCCCTTTCCTCTATTCTTCTTTCTCTCTCACGTTCCCCTTTTCTCCTTTCCCTCTCACTTTCCCTCTCCCTTTCCTCTCTTTTCCTTACCCTCTTCCTTTCCTCTCTTCTCCTTTCCCTTTCCATTCTTCTCCTTTCCCTCTCCCTTTCCTCTTTTCTCCCTTCTTTCTCCCTTTCCTCTCTTCTCCTTTGCCTCTCCCTTTCCTCTATTCTCCCAACCCTCTTCCTTTCCTCTCTTCTCCTTTCCCTTTCTCTTTCCATTCTCTCTCTAGCCCTTTTTATTTCCTTCCTCACTTCCTTACTATTTCTTACTTCATTCTTTCCCTAATATTTCTTCCTTCATTCTTTCTTTCCCACCCCCTCCCTTCTCCTCTGACATTCATTTACTCCCTTCCTTATCCTTCCCAACCTACCAAAGTAGCGTGTTCCCTTTAATGGTGGCCCCTTCTGCTGCCTATACTTACATTTCCATTGCTCCCTCACTGCTCCATTTTCCCAAAGGATAAAGAAGAAGAAGGACTCACTCCCATGTAACATTGCTGGTTGCCAATAACCAACTATACATCATGGTAAGAAGAACGGCAGCAAGTCAAATGCTCTGTACAGTGATGGTATACTCACATCAACTGCTCCACGGTGCAGGTTGGACTGGATAAAGCCTCCATCAAGTCACCAAAGTATGGACAGTTCAAATAATTAAATGATAGTGTGAGTATCTTCAAAGATACATTACTTCTTATTGCTGATGCCAAAAGGGAGCAGGAAGTGTCTGCCAGCCAGTTGCTGCACAAACTGGAGGAAGAAAAAGGAATGTAAGAGCATGGGAATTATGAAGCTTCTATAAATTTGTGTGTGACATCCCTTCACTGACTCTTGGCCAGCAGGTCCCATATGGTTGAGGGCCTTTTCCACAGAATTTGCTTGGTGAGTTATTTTACAAAGTAGGTTGCCAGGTCTTACCTTAACCCTCCCCATTTACACAGGCTTGGGACTGCCATACAGAATGATAATGCCAAAGAAAAGAACCAATTACCCTACCAGCATGTCTTTGGCATATAGTAGGAAACCCACACAAGCACAGGGATAACATGCAAACACTATACAAACAGTGTCCTAATATAGATTCAAATCAAGAACCCCAGTGCTGCATAGCAAAAGCAATCACCACTATGCCATTGTGATATCCATGTGTCAATTAAAGCCCATCACAATCCAAAAATGTTTTTGTCTAACTTTGGATAGAGTTAGCAAATGTTGAAACCTCTGTCAGGTGTATATTGCTGTCTGTGTCCTCACCAAGGAGATTCACCATCTTTATTTGTCTTGGTCACCATTGTTACCAGAAGCCAAAGCAATGGGAAATCAAAAATTTCACGGCTTTCTTTCCTGTGCGATTCACATGAGGTGCAGTGCAGTGTGATTTAAGCCCATTTGTTTTGACCACGCCAAAAAAGTAGTGCATGCAATATATTAAAAAAGACTCCACAAATGGATCGCATGGTACTCATTATTATTACCGTATATACTCGAGTATAAGCCAACCCAAATATAAGCCGAGGCACCTAATTTTACCACAAAAAACTGGGAAAACGTATTGACTCGCGTATAAGCCTAGGGTGAGAAATGTGCAGCTACTGTAAGTGGAAAAGAGGGTCAACAATGCCCATTTGCAGCCTCACTGTGCCTATTTGCATGCCTCACTGTGCCTATTTGCAGCTATAGGTCTCCCGAACTTCAAACTCGGTAGTTAAGGGTTCCTAGATGCCCCCTAGCTACAGCCAAAATTTGGGGTCTCTGGACCCAAAGGGTCTCGAAATGACATTGCTGCAGATGGACACAGTTGACCGAATTTGGGGCCCCGTATCTCGGGGCCACTTGGTGCTAGGAACCCCAAATGTGGTGTGCAAACCCAGTGGGACTAGCACTACAACATATTCAAAGCTGGGGTTCCTAGCACCAAGTGGCCTGAGATATGGGGCCCCAAAATCAGTTCGGAAAATGTCATTCTCTGCTGCAGAAAAGTGCTTGACTCAAGTATAAGCCTAAGGGGGGCATTTTCAGCACACAAAAAAATGTGCTGAAAAACTCGGCTTATACTCGAGTATATACAGTATTATTATTATACACCATTTATATAGCGCCAACAGTTTACGCAGCGCTTTACAATGTAGAGGGGGGACAGCACAATTACAGTACAGTTCAATACAGAAGGGAAAGGAGGGCCCTGCTCGTAGAGCTTACATTCTAAAGGAAGGGGGTGGTGGTACAAAAGGTAATAGATGCAGGGAATGATTTGATGGGGGTGGCTCGGGGACAGTTGTTAGGTGGGTGTGGGTTAGGCTTCCCTGAATAAGTGAGTCTTCAGGGATCTCCTAAAGGTGGACAGGTTAGGGGCTGATCGGACATACCGGGCCAGGGAGTTCCAGAGGATTGGAGAGGCTCTGGAGAAGTCCTGAAGGCGAGCATGGGAGGAGGTAACAAGGGAGCTAGAGAGCAGGAGGTCCTGGGAGGAGCGGAGGGGACGATTAGGGCGATACCTGCAGATGAGGTTGGTGATGTAGCTGGGGGCGATGTTGTGGATGGCTTTGTATGTTGTGGTTAGCATTTTGAATTTTATACAGTGGGGTAGGGGAAGCCAGTGAAGGGATTGGCAGAGAGGAGAAGCAGTCACGGATCGGTTAGTAAGGTATATTTGTCTAGCAGCAGCATTCATAATAGACTGAAGGGGGGATAGCCTGCTTAAGAGTAGGCCATTATGGAGTGAGTTGCTGTAGTCAAGGCGGGAAATAATCAAGGAGTGAATAAGTTGCTTTGTCAGGAAGGGTCAAATTCTGGAGATGTTGCGGAGGTTAAGGCGGCAGGATTTAGCCAGTGATTGGATGTGGGGGCTGAAGGAGAGGTCAGAGTCAAGGATTACACCGAACACCCTGGCATGTGTGGAGGGACCAATGGTTGTAGGAAGAGAAGAAATAGACTTGAAAAACATAACTTTAATAAGTCACTGGGACCAGATGGCTTGCACCCGAGGTTTCTTAAGGATCAAGCATTTGCCAGACCATTGTTCCCTGGGAAACACAGACCAGTTAGCCTAACATCATAACATCAATAGTATGTAAACTCTTGGAGGGGGTGATAAGGGACTATATACAAGATTTTAGTAAAGAAAATGGTATCACTAGCAGTAATCAGCATGGATTCATGAAGAATCGTTCTTGCCAATCTATGAACCTTCTACGAGGAGGTGAGTTGCCATCTAGATAAAGGAAGGCCCGCAGACGTGGTGTATCTGGATTTTGCAAAAGCATTTGATACAGTTCCCCATAAACGTTTACTGTACAAAGTAAGGTCCGTTGGCATGGACCATAGGGTGAGTACATGGATTGTAAACTGACTACAAGGGTGAGTTCAGAGGGTGGTGATAAATGGGGAGTACTCGGAATGGTCAGGGGTGGGTAGTGGGGTCCCCCAGGGTTCTGTGCTGGGACCAATCCTATTTAATTTGTTCATAAACGACCTGGAGGATGGGGTGAACAGTTCAATCTCTGTATTTGTGGACAATACTAAGCTAAGCAGGTCAATAAATTCTCTGCATGATGTGCAAATCTTGCAAAAAGATCTGAACAAATTAATGGGGTAGGCAACTACATGGCAAATGAGGTTCAATGTAGAAAAATGTAAAATAATACACTTGGGTGGCAAAAATATGAAAGCAATCTACTCACTGGGGGGAGAACCTCTGGGGGAATCTAGGATGGAAAAGGACCTGGGGGTCCTAGTAGATGATAGGCCTAGAAATGGCATGCAATGCCAAGCTGCTGCAAGCAAAGCAAACAGAATATTGGCATCCTTTAAAAAGGGGATCAACTCCAGAGATAAAACGATAATTCTCCCACTCTACAAGGCTCTGGTCCGGCCGCACCTGGAGTATGCTGTCTAGTTCTGGGCAGCAGTCCTTAGCAGGTATGTGCTGGAACTGGAGAGAGTCCAGAGAAGGGCAACAAAACTAATAAAGGGTTTGGAGAACATTAGTTATGAGGAAAGGTTACAAGCACTGAACTTATTCTCTCTGGAGAGGAGACGCTTTAGAGGGGATATGATTTCAATAGGGGATATGATGTACAAATAACTTACTGGTGACCCCACAATAGGAATAAAACTTTTCTGCATAAGGGAATTTAATAAGACACGCGGCCATTTACTAAAATTGGAAGAAAAGTGGTTTAACCTTAAAGGGGTTCTTTACTGTAAGAGCGGCAAGGATGTGGAATTCCCTTCCACAGTCAGTGGTTTCAGGGGAGCATTGGTAGTTTAAAAAAACAACTAGATAGGCACCTAAATGACCACAACATACAGGGATATACAATGTAATACTGACATAAAAACACACACATAAGTTGGACTTGATGGACTTGTGTCTTTTTTCAACCTCGCCTACTATTTAACTATGTATGATCCTCCTCCTGGCCAATCAGGAAGCAGGTCTGATACCCGGGAGGGGAAAAGACGCACGGCAGAAGCGAGGAGGAGAAGAGCCTCTGGTTGATGCCTGGATGCCTGACGATGCCCGATCCCCGCTGCTCCTCGGATGCCCGATCCCCACCGTTGCTTGGTGCCCCAATCCTCGCCGCTCCTAGGATGCCCTCCGATGCCCCCCCGATGCCCGATCCCCACTGCCTAGATGGGGTTAAGGGCTGGTGGACCGACTAGCAGACAGCCGGGTTGTTTGCTGCCCCCCCAAACAAAAAACCACCAGTCTCCACTGCTTTTAATACCTAATTTTATCAACTAGACTTTAAAACATTGACCAAAAACTGTTATAGTTTTCTTTCCAAGAGGTTGGTGTGAGTTTTCCATCAGATCAGATATGTTGGTGAACACTCACAACCAATCCCGCCAAATGTCTTCTCTTTTACATGTGTTCTACTCACTCCAGTTCCTCTAATTTGCAGGGAGGACTTGACAAAGCTGCCATCAGGTCACCAAAATGAGGTCCATCCAGCTTGTTATAAGACAGTCGAAGTATTCGTAGAGACTTGTTGGCACTGATTGCAGGTCCTAAATACGAGCACGCAAGGTCTGTTAGTCCAGTGCCTGCCAAACTACAGGAAGGGAATATAAAACAAATCTGGTTAAAAAATAATTGAGTCTGTTCATTTCAGTGGAGTGCAGATTTCAAGTGTAAATGTACTGTCTTTGCCAGTGGTCTCAAAACTGTGGCCTGCGGGCCAGATGCGGCCCTTTGCTAACCGTTATCTGGCCCTTAGGGCACCGTTATGCCGCGTACACACGATCGGAATTTCCGACAACATTTGTGCGACCGTGTGTATGCAAGACAAGCTTGAGCCAACATCCGTCTGAAATAAATCACAGGATTTCGTTGTCGGAATGTCCGATCGTGTGTACGCGGCATTACTCTCACTGATACAAGGCAATATTCCTTCCACTGACCTCAATGATGAGTCACCATGTCTTCCACTGACACTGAAGCCTCGTACACACGATCGAATTGTTGGCCAACAAAACCGTGGAATTTTGTCCGAAGGGCGTTGGCCCAAACTTGTCTTGCATACACACGGCCAAACACAATTGTTGGCCAACAATTACGAACGTAGTGACGTACTAGACGTACTACGTGGTTTTTCAGCTCTTTAGCGCCACCCTTTGGGCTTCTTCTGCTAATTTCGTGTTAGGAAAAGTTTGGTGAGTGTTGATTTGCGCTTTCATTTTCGCTCTTTTCATTTTGTGCTTTTCAGTTTCTGAACGGCTGTTCGTCAACCAGACATGTTGCGGAATCGGAGGAGATAACGTGTTGTTTATTATTGGCCTTGGAGTTTTTGCTTTGACATTATTTTTTTGGTTGAATAATAATGATTTGATTTGGTATATGTTCTATATTTTTGGATGCATACAATGCACTTTTTGGTTAAGTTCTATTGGCAGATAGCATGTCTAATTTTTTTTTTAATGCACAAATAAAAAAAAAAAAAAAAAAAATTATATTATTCTTGATATCACTAGAAAAAAAAGCCTTTGAAAATTTGTTTTCAATAACTCCATCAGTATCACCAGCAAAGCAGCTTCATTATTATCCCATTAAAGAAGAAGAGAATTGTGCATTGCATTTCGAGATTTCATAATTTGCCGCGCCACTAATGTTAATTCTCCATTACGAACACTAGTTTACAAGACCGACCGCTTCTGCTTCTGTTTGTACTTTGGACTTTTGTCTAACGGACTTGTGTACACACGATCGGAAAGTCCGACAACACACATTTGTTGGTGGAAAATTTGAGAACATGCCAGCCGACATTTGTTGGCGGTAAGTCCAACAACAATTGTCCGATGGAGCATACACACGGTCCGACCTTCCGCCAACAAGCTCACATCCAACATTTCCCGTCGGAAAATTTGATCGTGTGTACGGGGCGTTACAGTGGGGCATAATACCTCCCACTGATGCCAACGTGGGGGCACTATTTCTCCCACTGAGACCAATGATGAGGCACCATGTCTTCCACTGACACTAACAGTGGGGCATTATTTCTCCCACTGATACCACAGGTGCTAGGCAACATTTTTAGTGCCACTGACCACCAGGCCTGAGACATAGGGGTTGATTTACTACAATGGCGTCCCTAGGGGCCCTGACCCCCCAACATTATGCTGTGCCCCACCATGTGGCCGCCCCCCCCCCCCCCCCAATAAAAAAAAAAAAAAAAATTTATTTTTACAAAAAAATCAATGTCTAAGAGGGAGAGAGTCCCCAGTCAGCTCCTGCGGGTGGTTCCTCCCCCCTCCCTCTGCTTGCTGACACTGCATAATGCGAGCGCTCACACAACCACGGCCGCCTGATCTGCTCCTTCCCCTGAATCCTCATTGGCAGGGAGAAGAGCGAGTTGCAGGAAGGACTCCACCAGGACTCTCAGTTACTGAAAAAACAGACTGATTTCTCCCGTCCTTAGGACCAGCCTGTAAATTCCAAGAGATGCCAGACCAGCGCTTTCAATAGCAGGAGCAGGACAGCAAGAGGAGGCTGGGGAACCCCACAGTGGCAGAACACCAGGGCCTGGTGGCAAGACAACCTTTGCAACCCTGATAGTTCCCCCACTGCTTTGGATCCTTATATTTTCTTGGTATGCTGGTGACATATATATCTTGTTTTCTGCCACCCTGGGGGGGCCCCAATACAGTAGGAAGGGAGCTCACTGCAAAACATGTGAAAGGGCTGTTGTGGGGTCGTAGTAAAGGGCCCCAGTATATATTTATATATCTATAGACATCTATATATCTATATCTATATCTATATAGATATATATATATATATATATATGCGCATTTTATAGTTGCCCCCCTACTTTTGTCCCTGTCCCCCCATGTGCCCCCCCTAAATATGAAAGTTGGAGACCCCACTGATTTACTAAAACTGTAGAGTGCAAAATCTGGTGCAGCAACTTCCAGGTTTTTTTTTTGTCAAAGCTTAAAGTGGAAGTAAACTTCCATCACAAAAATTTTACCTATAGGTAAGGCTATAATAAGGCTTCCCTATAGGCAGTGTAATTATATTTAGTGTACGTGCAGCCAGTGACATCACCATCTGTGCCGTTCCTTCCGGCCAGTCCGCAAACCCGGAAGAAAGACGGGTAAAGATGGGAGCGCCTGCAGCTCTGGCATCTTAGCGCTGAAACAGCTTCGTTTTAAGGTAAGTTTAACAAAAAGTGCTAGTATGCGATGCATACTAGCACATTATGACATTGCTTTGCAGGTAAGAAAAATATAAAAATAACGGTTTACAATCGCTTTAACTGAACAAGCTTAAGGTTAGAAGCTAATTGGCTACCATGCAGAGCTGCACCAGATTTTGCACTCTCCAGGTTTTAGTAAATCAGCTCCATTATCCACTCCCTCTGATTGCTGGGGCATTTTTGACTCCCATTGGACACTGTCTGGCCCCACTAAGGTCTGATGGACAGTAAACTGATCCTTTGTTTGGAGAGTTTGGAGACCCCTGGTTTACGCTGACAGCTCTCCTGCTAATTTATTTTAATTTAAATTTAATTGCCTTAATTTAAAGCCAGAGTCTGAAGTTGGGCTTTAACCAAAAAAAAATTATTATATCCTTTCTATTTTACAACATCAACTTTACAACTCATCATCATCACAACTTACTGCAGAGTGTGTATTTTGCAGTCGGGATGTTTTAATGCTGAACATATAAACTTGACTCCGTCATCTCCGAATCTATTGTCATTGAATCTGTAAGGAGTGAATAAGATACATTTCAGTAACATATACAAAAAATGCATTGTGCACCTACTCACATATACTGTACTATCCTCCCTGCCAGAGAATTTATAATGGTGTTCAGCTTTGTGATCCAGGCACTTCTGTCAGATGGCACAGCCAGGCCCTCAACCTCCCCTGAAATACACTTGGTCAAGAACATATGCCCAGCCTGCTGACTGGCCAGTAAAGAGTAGAAGAAGACTGACATAGACATCCCTCCACTCATTTTGCTCTCTTCTCCTGTCAGCATGCTCATTGTCAGCACATGTGCAATGCAGCAAAGCTGATTGGCGCCTAGTGTTTCCCTCATTTATGCTGTCTGTGCACAAAATTAAAGGAGGCTCAATTTAGGTACCCCACACTAGCTGTATTTAACCACTTCAGCCCCAGAAGGATTTGCCCCCTTAATGACTAGGCCATTTTTTTGTGATACGGCACTGCATCGCCTTTACTGACAATTGCACGGTCGTGCCACGCTGTACCCAAACAAAATTGATGTCCTTTTTTTTTCAGCACAAATAGAGCTTTCTTTTGGTGGTATTTGATCACCTCTGCGGTTTTAATTTTTTGTGATATAAACAAAAACAAGAGCCAAAATTTCGAAAAAAAAAATTTTTTTTACTTTCTGCTATAATACATATCCAAAAAAATATATATAAAAAATTATTTATTGATCAGTTTAGGCCGATATATATTCCTCTACATATTTTTGGTAAAAAAAAAATCACAATAGGCGTATATTGATTGGTTTTGCGCAAAAGTTATCGCGTCTACAAACCACGGGATTGATTTAGGGACTTTTATATTTTTTTTATTGTTTTTACTGGTAATGGCGGCGATCTGCGATTTTTAGCAGGACTGCGACATTGTGGCGGACAAATCTGACCCCAAATTACACTTTTTGGGGACCAGTGACATTATTACATTGATTAGTGCTATAAAAATGCACTGATCAATGTAAAAATGATACTGGCAGGGAAGGGGTTAAAACTAGGGGGGCGATCAAGGGGTTAAGTGTGTTCACTCAGCGTGTTCTAACTGTAGGGGGGATGAGCTTACTGAAACATGACAGAGATCACTGCTCCTGATGACAGGGAACAGAAGATCCCTATCATGTCACTAGGCAGAATAGGGAAATGCCTTGTTTACATAGGTAGTTCCCCGTTCTGCCTCTCCTCGCCGTGATCGTGGGCCGCCAGTGGAAATCGAGTCTGTAGGACCCGCGGGCACGCTCCCGTGGCATGCGGTGGGCGTGCGCATGTGCCCGCTATCCTGCTTCTACGGACTGACGTACAGGTACATCAGTTTGCGCAGGAGAGCCATTCTGCCGTCATATATTGGCGTGAGCTGGTCAGCAAGTGGTTAAAAATATTTTATTATAATTTTTTAACTACATACATTATTTTGCAAAAAATATATATTTTTTTATATTTCAGTAGGTATAAAATATTATCTAATAATATATTGCATGCTGCTTTGGAGAGCTTTTGCCATCTCTACCCATGTAGACTAGAAAAATGCATGCTGTCTACAAAATGCATGTTAAGCGGATATCTACATACACAAGTCAATAAATCCCAGCAGTATTTAGCCCCAGCTTTCAATTAAAGCCAGTTAAAGGCTTGCACTGTCTGTTGTGCTATCTCATTAGCTAACCCATAGTGCTCTGGAAATCCTTATTTAATATTGTACAACAAAGGTTGCCTATCCCATCCTACTCTTCTCGTATAAAGGAAGTAAAATTATAGTTTTAGTTTCCCCCTTTGTTCCAGCCTGAAATGTGGGGCAGCACTCCCCAGAGGACTGACTGGCCTCTTCAGGCTGCTTTGGAGGGAGATGGAAATGGGAAGGGAGCCCAGAAACACAGAGCTCATCCTATCCTCCTCTTTGCCTGTCCCTGCAAAAGTGACATGGGAGGAGCAGGAACAGTTCGGAAAGGTGTCTATTATGTTGAGGTGCAGTGACAGGGGTGCTGGAAGACTGGGGGGATCAGAGTCAGGGGTTGAGATAGGTGCAGTGTCTGGTATCTTGGAGTTCAGTGACAGAGGTGTTTGGAGCATGGGAGTTTCAGGGTCAGAGGTTCAGAAAGGTGTAGCGTCTGGTATGTTTGGGTGCAGTGACAGGTGTGCTGGGAGGCAGGGAGGTTAAGAGTCATGGATTCAGTGTTAGGGTTCTTGGTGGCAGGAGATGTCAGGAAGCAGTGTGCCGGGGGCACTGGGTTCTTCATAGGCCCAAATTCAAAAGCGGCCTATATGTAAGCCTCCTTTTCTAAGGGCCACCCGGTGCTGGCTCCTGGACTGCATTGCCTGCTGATCTAAGGAAGTTAATAACATTGCCTTCCTTAACATCAAGAGCTTTTGACTTTTACAAGACATAAGGAGACATGCATTTATATCGTACCCTATGTCACGTATTTTATGTAGAGCAGGTGCAAATCTCTCAACATCTTCCCTCTGAAGTTTACATTCTCTTAAGCAAAGAACTTCAATCTCTTCAAAGGACTGAATTGTAAAAGACACCACAGAGCAGTCCAGAGGGGTTAGG
Organism: Lithobates clamitans; assembly: GCA_037952925.1. NCBI lineage: Eukaryota > Metazoa > Chordata > Amphibia > Anura > Ranidae > Lithobates > Lithobates clamitans. Next base: position 570,051 of record JBBGZY010001549.1, on the reverse strand, counting down.
TTGAGTTGACCAAAGTAAAAACGTCTGAGTGATCCCAGGCATTCTGAACAAAATGCCTTATTCTGCAGCTCAAAGAATTTAAAGCATATACTCAAGAGACATTTTTTTTCCAAGGTTTCTAAATCTGTAACCTCTTGTTGAAGACAAGTGAGGACATCCTTGGCAGCATCAGAAGACAAGTCACCCAGATAAGGCTTTAAAATGCTTCTGGTGGAGATATCAGACAGGCCACAGAGAAACGTAAGAAATAATTCACCATAGTTATCTTTGAAAGATTTGGCTCTTTTAAGTGAGCTATGTAACTTGTCAGGAGAATAATCAATATAATGGACCACGGCAGCCAAAAATTCCTGGGTGATGGGGTGTAGGAAGGAGAAGGATGCCTCGGGGGAGCATGTGTATTCTTTCATTAATTCTGGTAAAAGGTTTGAGGTCATGTCCACATTAAACTGTGATAAGGTCTGTTTTTTGAATTTGGTAATGTGGTTCATAACCCCATGTTCTGCCATCCAACCAAAAGATGTCAACAAACTCAGAGCACTGAATTTATCTGGACTATGGTTGGACAGAATATCAGCAATGAAAGCTGCATAGAGCTGCGTCAGAGTTTTTGGCAGTGATTGCATCAATTGGTCATCATTAGTTGGTTGGCCTTTGAAGAACTTTGATAGGACTGTGCAGATGATCCAGCAGTATGATGGGTTGTAACAGAAAGTGTACAGCACACTATTCTCCCTCAGAAAACCCAAAACCTTGTCTGATATTTCTTTGTTCATGAAGAATCTTTCAATATAAAGCTGACTTTCTTTTGGTAAGAATCCAATGACCTCCAGTACTCTCTTGAAAATGTTAATATTCTTTCCCGCTAATCTGTCTGGTTGGCTGGTCATAAGCAAACGGCAGCCCTTGAGTAGAGACTGTTTTACCAAACCAACCACAACTGCTCCAACATTCTCTATTTGTTTTATATCATGGGACAGCCGATCCGATCTAAAATCAATTTCATGAACACTTTCATCCAGGCCATCAAAGATAAAGAGTAGCCTTTCTGGATTCTCTAAAATGTTCCCAAGATGATTCTCTAAATATGGATATTCCTGAAGGATCATTAACTCCAAGCTGATCTTTTCTAGCTTGTTGAGATCCCGGAACCTTAAAAAGAAGACGAAAGAAAACTGCTGATAGAATTTTCCATTTGCCCAATCACAAACCAGCTTCTCCAGTAGGGTTGTCTTCCCTATTCCTGGCACACCAGTCACCATCACTGCATACGGTTCACATTTTAGCCTTTGGCACCAGCGGAACAGACTTTTAGGAGAAACACTTCCTGCAGCAGTTTGTACGTAATCTTTATGTTTTTCTGCAGTCTCTAGAAGCTTGTACTTAGCTGATCTATGAAAGGGACGGACATGGGATGCAATCAAATCCATGTAACGATCAGAAACATAAAATTTTTGTTCTGTAGATTCTGAGGGCTTTGGTATAGCGGTTTCTAGCAGATGTTGTTTGTGATGTTCCTGTATTTCTGCCAAAGCAAAGAAAGCAAAAAATAATATCAATAAAATTATTATAAAAAGCAAAAAAATGTAGTTGAAACCTAAAGAAGCTGCTGTAGTGGCATTTAAGTCTACCTGTTACTTTGCCCTACATTGGCAAAAAAATATTTTATTTAATGTGTTTTGTTTTGACCAGTGTTTAGAAGCTGTTTAAAAGAACGTGAAGAGAGGCTTTTGAAAGGTCTTCTGCTTTGTGTTCGTGATCGCTCTCAGTGCCGTAGGAGTGCCATTGCCTTACCTCCTTCACCTCTGTAATATAATGTTATGCTGCAAATGACCTACAATGACAGAAGTTGACACTGCTCCATTGGCCATTAGGCGCTGGCTTCAAGCAGTTTTCTACCCGCTCCACAGTCACAACATTCCAACAAAGAAAAAGAAGCCACTCTCCATCATAAAAAGCCTGCTATGATCCAACTGCCCTGCTCTGTATGTCAGGAATAGGGATGAGCCGAACACCCCCCGGTTCGGTTCGCACCAGAACCCGCGAACGGACCGCAAGTTCGCACGAACGTTAGAACCCCATTGACGTCTATGGGACTCGAACGTTCGAAATCAAAAGTGCTCATTTTAAAGGCTAATTTGCATGGTATTGTCCTAAAAAGGGTTTGGGGACCCGGGTCCTACCCCAGGGGACATGTATCAATTAGGGATGAGCTTCGTGTTCGAGTCGAACCCATGTTCGACTCGAACATCGGCTGTTCGACCGTCCGTCGAATTGCGAACGATATGGGCCGTTCGCGCCAAATTCGTGTGGCGCGTCACGGCCCATAATTCACTGCGGCATCGCAGTGCATTGCTGGCTGATGATTGGCCAAGCATGCACTATGACCCGCATGCTTGGCCAATCACAGCGCCGTCAGTAGAGAGAGCTGTAATTGGCCAAAGCCAGGGTGGCTTTGGCCAATTATGGCTCAGGGGATTTAGTACACACCCCACACTATATAAGGCCGCCTGCACGGCGGCCCTGTGTAGTGTGTGTTCCGGTGTGCTGAGCGATAGAGAGAGAGAGAGACAGTGTCATTTGATTTGAGTTAGATAGATTAGGCAGAACAGTCAGTCAGTTAGCTGCACTTACAGTGTATTGTGTATATATATGCATCCCAGGTGTTGCATATATATATATACACTGTATTCAGTTTAGCTAGATCCGTTCCTGTTATCTTCTATCTAGACTATTTACATTCAGTGCAGTGTGTCCTGCTCACAGTGTTCAGCTAGATCCGTTCCTGCTATTCACATTCAGTACAGTGCTTCCTGCTCACAGTGTTCAGCTAGATCCGTTCCTGCTATTTACATTCAGTGCAGTGCGTGCTGCTCACAGTGTTCAGCTAGATCCGTTCCTGCTATTTACATTCAGTGCAGTGCGTCCTGCTCACAGTGTTCAGCTAGATCCGTTCCTGCTATTTACATTCAGTGCAGTGCGTGCTGCTCACAGTGTTCAGCTAGATCCGTTCCTGCTATTTACATTCAGTGCAGTGCGTGCTGCTCACAGTGTTTAGCTACATCCGTTCCTGCTGTTTACATTCAGTGCAGTGCGTCCTGCTCACAGTGTTCAGCTAGATCCGTTCCTGCTATTTACATTCAGTGCAGTGCGTCCTGCTCACAGTGTTCAGCTAGATCCGTTCCTGCTATTTACATTCAGTGCAGTGCGTCCTGCTCACAGTGTTCAGCTAGATCCGTTCCTGCTATATACATTTAGTGCAGTACGTCCTGCTCACAGTGTTCAGCTAGATCCGTTCCTGTTATCTTCCTACTGACAGGCAGGCTTGTCTGGTTACAGTATATAAAGCTACCTGAAGAAAATTACAGGTGTTCTTTTTGATCCTATTAGTACCACGGTCAGGCAGCTAGACTATTTACATTTAGTACAGTGTGTCCTGCTCACAGTGTTCAGCTAGATCCGTTCCTGTTATTTACATTCAGTGCAGTGCGTCCTGCTCACAGTGTTCAGCTAGATCCGTTCCTGCTATTTACATTCAGTGCAGTGCGTCCTGCTCACAGTGTTCAGCTAGATCCGTTCCTGCTATTTACATTCAGTGCAGTGCGTCCTGCTCACAGTGTTCAGCTAGATCCGTTCCTGCTATTTACATTCAGTGCAGTGCGTCCTGCTCACAGTGTTTAGCTAGATCCGTTCCTGCTATTTACATTCAGTGCAGTGCGTCCTGCTCACAGTGTTCAGCTAGATCCGTTCCTGCTATTTACATTCAGTGCAGTGCGTCCTGCTCACAGTGTTCAGCTAGATCCGTTCCTGCTATATACATTTAGTGCAGTACGTCCTGCTCACAGTGTTCAGCTAGATCCGTTCCTGTTATCTTCCTACTGACAGGCAGGCTTGTCTGGTTACAGTATATAAAGCTACCTGAAGAAAATTACAGGTGTTCTTTTTGATCCTATTAGTACCACGGTCAGGCAGCTAGACTATTTACATTTAGTACAGTGTGTCCTGCTCACAGTGTTCAGCTAGATCCGTTCCTGTTATTTACATTCAGTGCAGTGCGTCCTGCTCACAGTGTTCAGCTAGATCCGTTCCTGCTATTTACATTCAGTGCAGTGCGTCCTGCTCACAGTGTTCAGCTAGATCCGTTCCTGCTATTTACATTCAGTGCAGTGCGTCCTGCTCACAGTGTTCAGCTAGATCCGTTCCTGCTATTTACATTCAGTGCAGTGCGTGCTGCTCACAGTGTTCAGCTAGATCCGTTCCTGCTATTTACATTCAGTGCAGTGCGTGCTGCTCACAGTGTTTAGCTACATCCGTTCCTGCTGTTTACATTCAGTGCAGTGCGTCCTGCTCACAGTGTTCAGCTAGATCCGTTCCTGCTATTTACATTCAGTGCAGTGCGTCCTGCTCACAGTGTTCAGCTAGATCCGTTCCTGCTATTTACATTCAGTGCAGTGCGTCCTGCTCACAGTGTTCAGCTAGATCCGTTCCTGCTATATACATTTAGTGCAGTACGTCCTGCTCACAGTGTTCAGCTAGATCCGTTCCTGTTATCTTCCTACTGACAGGCAGGCTTGTCTGGTTACAGTATATAAAGCTACCTGAAGAAAATTACAGGTGTTCTTTTTGATCCTATTAGTACCACGGTCAGGCAGCTAGACTATTTACATTTAGTACAGTGTGTCCTGCTCACAGTGTTCAGCTAGATCCGTTCCTGTTATTTACATTCAGTGCAGTGCGTCCTGCTCACAGTGTTCAGCTAGATCCGTTCCTGCTATTTACATTCAGTGCAGTGCGTCCTGCTCACAGTGTTCAGCTAGATCCGTTCCTGCTATTTACATTCAGTGCAGTGCGTCCTGCTCACAGTGTTCAGCTAGATCCGTTCCTGCTATTTACATTCAGTGCAGTGCGTCCTGCTCACAGTGTTTAGCTAGATCCGTTCCTGCTATTTACATTCAGTGCAGTGCGTCCTGCTCACAGTGTTCAGCTAGATCCGTTCCTGCTATTTACATTCAGTGCAGTGCGTCCTGCTCACAGTGTTCAGCTAGATCCGTTCCTGCTATATACATTTAGTGCAGTACGTCCTGCTCACAGTGTTCAGCTAGATCCGTTCCTGTTATCTTCCTACTGACAGGCAGGCTTGTCTGGTTACAGTATATAAAGCTACCTGAAGAAAATTACAGGTGTTCTTTTTGATCCTATTAGTACCACGGTCAGGCAGCTAGACTATTTACATTTAGTACAGTGTGTCCTGCTCACAGTGTTCAGCTAGATCCGTTCCTGTTATTTACATTCAGTGCAGTGCGTCCTGCTCACAGTGTTCAGCTAGATCCGTTCCTGCTATTTACATTCAGTGCAGTGCGTCCTGCTCACAGTGTTCAGCTAGATCCGTTCCTGCTATTCACATTCAGTGCAGTGCGTCCTGCTCACAGTGTTCAGCTAGATCCGTTCCTGCTATTTACATTCAGTGCAGTGCGTGCTGCTCACAGTGTTCAGCTAGATCCGTTCCTGCTATTTACATTCAGTGCAGTGCGTCCTGCTCACAGTGTTCAGCTAGATCCGTTCCTGCTATTTACATTCAGTGCAGTGCGTCCTGCTCACAGTGTTTAGCTAGATCCGTTCCTGCTATTTACATTCAGTGCAGTGCGTCCTGCTCACAGTGTTCAGCTAGATCCGTTCCTGCTATTTACATTCAGTGCAGTGCGTGCTGCTCACAGTGTTCAGCTAGATCCGTTCCTGCTATTTACATTCAGTGCAGTGCGTCCTGCTCACAGTGTTCAGCTAGATCCGTTCCTGCTATTTACATTCAGTGCAGTGCGTCCTGCTCACAGTGTTTAGCTAGATCCGTTCCTGCTATTTACATTCAGTGCAGTGCGTCCTGCTCACAGTGTTCAGCTAGATCCGTTCCTGCTATTTACATTCAGTGCAGTGCGTCCTGCTCACAGTGTTCAGCTAGATCCGTTCCTGCTATATACATTTAGTGCAGTACGTCCTACTCACAGTGTTCAGCTAGATCCGTTCCTGTTATCTTCCTACTGACAGGCAGGCTTGTCTGGTTACAGTATATAAAGCTACCTGAAGAAAATTACAGGTGTTCTATCCCAGCTTAGTGCAGCTACAGGCCATTAGTATGTCTGGAAGGCCAAGAAGGAGAGGCAGACAGTCACAAGCCAATAAGAGAGGGCAAGCAGGCTCTGTGTCTAGTGCTGGTCGTGGAGACGGTGCATCCTCATCAGCACGTGGCCATGGGACACGCTTGGCCTTTTTTTCGGCAGCTGGTCGTGTTGAGCCGCAACATGCGGAAGACTTGGTCGAGTGGATGACCAAGCCGTCCTCATCCTCCTCATCCTCTCTCACCCATGCCCAGGGTGCTTTGTCTGGCAAAGCAGCGGCCTCTTCCCTCAGCTCAATGTCATCAGTGACTCCTTCCCTAGCCCCACCATGTCCTCCTGAGGATTCCCTCGAACTGTTTGACCACAGTGTTGGGTACATGCTCCAGGAGGATGCCCAGCGTTTGGAAGGCTCTGATGATGATACTGAGCTCAATGAAGGCAGTAACATGAGCACGGACAGAGGGGGTGCCCAAGAAGGACAGCAATCTGGCAGTCATGCTCCCCCTGCTGCAGCATACTGCCAGGTTTGCTCCAGTGATGAGGAGGGAGGGGATGATGAGGTCACTGACTCAACGTGGGTGCCTGATAGGAGAGAGGAGGAGGAGGAGGAGGAGGAGGAGGTGGCACATCACCAACTAGGCAGGATGCCCTCCAGGGGCCAGCCTAAGGGCAGCACATTGACTGCATCACACCCCAAAGCTCCACATGTGCAGGGCGCTGCAGTCTCTGCGCGTTATTCAAAAAGTTCTTTGGTGTGGGCCTTTTTTGAGACGAGTGCATCAGATCGCACCGCTGCTATTTGCAATATATGTCTCAAGCGTATCTCGCGTGGCCAAAACATCTCCCGCTTGGGTACCACATGCTTGACCAGACATATGTTGACCTGCCATGCAGTTCGTTGGCAAGCGTATCTAAAAGACCCACACCAAAGAACAAAGACGATCTCTCCTTGCTCCTCATCAGCTGAGATTTCCAACCCCACTAGACCTTCAGTCTTCTCTGCGACCTGCAGTGAGAGGAATGAAGGTGTAGAATTAGGTGTGTCACAGCCAAGTACTTATGGGCAATCTGCTTTGGGTACACCGACGTCAGATTGTACCAGGCAAATTTCCCTGCCCCAGCTGCTGCACCGCCGAAAGAAGTTTGCTCCCAGCCATCCACATGCCCAGCGGTTGAATGCTAGCTTGGCAAAATTGCTAGCACTTCAACTGCTGCCTTTTCAGTTGGTAGACTCTGCCCCCTTCCGTGAGTTTGTGGAATGTGCGGTTCCTCAGTGGCAGGTACCCAAACGCCACTTTTTCTCACGGAAGGCGATTCCGGCTCTCTACCGGCATGTGGAAGGCAATGTCCATGCCTCGCTGGACAGGGCGGTCAGCGGTAAGGTGCATATTACCGCTGACTCATGGTCCAGCAGGCATGGACAGGGACGTTACTTAAGTTTCACGGCGCATTGGGTGACTCTGCTGGCAGCTGGGAAGGATGCAGGACAAGGTGCAGTAGTGTTGGAGGTTGTTCCGCCACCACGCCTCCAAAATGCTGATTGTGACACACCTCTCTCCTCCACCCCCTCCTCTTCTTCTTCCTCCATGGCCTCTTCCTCGGAACCAGCGGTGCTCCGTAGGCGTTCAAGGGGCTACGCAAGTACGCAGGCCAAAAGATGCCATGCGGTGCTTGAGCTGGTGTGCTTGGGGGACAGGAGCCACACTGGGGCAGAGGTTCTGTCAGCTCTGCAGGGGCAGGTTCAGAGGTGGTTGACGCCACGCCAACTTAAGGCAGGAATGGTGGTTTGCGACAATGGCACCAACCTCCTCTCTGCCCTCCGACAGGGACAACTGACCCATGTGCCCTGTTTGGCTCACGTCCTTAACTTGGTGGTGCAGCGGTTCTTGGGCAGGTACCCGGGCTTACAGGATGTCCTGAGGCAGGCCAGGAAAGTCTGTGTGCATTTCCGCCGGTCATATAATGCCAGTGCTCGGCTGACGGACCTCCAAAAGGAGTTTAACCTGCCCAAGAACCGCCTAATCTGTGACATGCCCACCAGGTGGAACTCGACGTTGGCCATGCTGCAGCGGCTGCACACGCAGCAGAGGGCCATCAATGAGTACCTGTGCGACTATGGCACCAGGACAGGGTCAGGGGACCTTGGTTTTTTTTCCCCACGCCAGTGGGCCATGATCAGGGATGCATGCACTGTCCTGTCACCATTCGAGGAGGCCACGAGGATGGTGAGCACTGACAGTGCATGCATCAGTGACACTGTCCCCCTTGTCCACCTGTTGGAGCACACGCTGCGTGGGATAATGGACAGGGCACTTGAGGCAGAACAGAGGCAGGAAGAGGAGGACTTCCTTAGCTCTCAAGGCCCCCTTTATCCAGACAGTGTTCCTGCGTGCCCGCCGATCACACAGGAAGAGGACGAGGAGGAGGAGGAGGAGGAGGAGGAGGAAGATTGTGTCAGTATGGAGGTGGAGCCTGGCACTCAGCATCAGCAGTCTTTAAGGGATCAGTCCCAAGGAACACATGGACTTGTACGTGGCTGGGAGGAGGTGGCTGCGGACGTTGTTGGTGGCTGCGGACGTTGTTGTCCTTAGTGACCCAGAGGACTCCGGACCGAATGCCTCAGCAAACCTACGCTGCATGGCCTCCCTGATCCTGCAAAGCCTGCGTAAGGATCCTCGTATTCGTGGTATCAAGGAGAAGGACCAATACTGGCTGGCAACCCTCCTTGATCCACGTTACAAGGGTAAGGTTGCGGACCTTATCTTGCCATCGCAGAGGGAGCAGAGGATGAAACATCTTCGGGAGGCCTTGCAGAAAGGTCTGTGCAACGCGTTCCCAGAGACTGGGAGGTTACAAACTCCTGTTTCTGGACAACGTGTTGCTGAGGCTTCGGTCAGTCAAAGAAGGAGCGGTGGAGAAGGTGGCCGTCTGACCGATGCGTTCAGACAATTTTTTGGTCCGCAGCCCCAAGGTATGATCGGTTCCAGCAACCATCGCCAGCGTCTGTTTTACATGGTGCAGGAATACCTAGGGGCAAGATCAGACTTGGACACCTTTCCCACCGAAAATCCTCTGGGTTACTGGGTCTTGAGGATGGATCACTGGCCAGAGCTTGCACAGTATGCAATTGAGCTACTGGCCTGTCCTGCATCCAGCGTTCTTTCGGAACGCACATTCAGTGCTGCTGGAGGCGTGGTAACCGATCACAGGGTGCGTCTGTCCACCGACTCGGTCGATCGGCTGACCTTCATAAAAATGAATCAGTCTTGGATCACCACCAGCTACCAAGCACCTGATGCAGATGTAACCGAATAATTTTTTTTGAAATCTCAGATCCCTTCAAAGACTGCCTATGCTGATGCTGAGTGACTATCCCTGAGTAATTATCCTCTTCCTCCTCAATCATCACGCTGATAGCTTGTAAGAACATTTTTGGTTCTGGGCGCCACCACCAGTGCCTAAGGCACAATTTTTCAGCCCCTGTTTAACAGGGGCGTGTAATTACAATTTTTGATGTAATACTTTGCAGCAGGGCTCGTTCCTGCATTCCAACTAGAGTGTCTGTGAGGGGTTGCAGTGTTGTGGCACCAGCACCAGTGCCTAAGACCCAATTTTTCTGCCCCTGTCTAACAGGGGCGTGTAATTACAATTTTTGATGCAATACTTTGCAGCAGGGCTTGTTCCTGCATTCCAACTAGAGTGTCTGTGAGGGGTTGCAGTGTTGTGGCACCAGCACCAGTGCCTAAGACCCAATTTTTCTGCCCCTGTCTAACAGGGGCGTGTAATTACAATTTTTGATGCAATACTTTGCAGCAGGGCTTGTTCCTGCGTTTCAACTAGAGTGTCTGTGAGGGGTTGCAGTGTTGTGGCACCAGCACCAGTGCCTAAGACCCAATTTTTCAGCCCCTGTCTAACAGGGGCGTGTAATTACAATTTTTGATGCAATACTTTGCAGCAGGGCTTGTTCCTGCGTTTCAACTAGAGTGTCTGTGAGGGGTTGCAGTGTTGTGGCACCAGCACCAGTGCCTAAGACCCAATTTTTCTGCCCCTGTCTAACAGGGGCGTGTAATTACAATTTTTGATGCAATACTTTGCAGCAGGGCTCGTTCCTGCGTTCCAACTAGAGTGTCTGTGAGGGGTTGCAGTGTTGTGGCACCAGCACCAGTGCCTAAGGCCTAATTTTTCAGCTCCTGTTCAACAGGGGCATGTAATTACAATTCTTGATCTAATATTTCACAGCAGGGCCCTGTGAGGGCTTACAGTGTTTTGGCCACAGCAACACCTAAGGCCCAAATTTCTGCTGAGTATATAGGGTAGGACCCTACTTTCAAACATCTAACTTACAAACGACTCCTACTTGCAAACGGAAGGAGACAACAGGAAGTGAGATGAAATCTACCCCTAAGGAAGGGAAATTCTCTCCTGTAAGAGTTAATATGGGAAAACAATTTTTCCTTTCCACTGATGCTTTCCAATCCTTGTTCCACAAAAAAACACAAATTTTCAAAAAACATTTTTCATTGGGACAAAAAAGTGAGGTGAAATCTTCTGAAGAGGAGGAAAGACGCAAAACAAATGTCACAGGGGTGATAACCCTTCCCTATGTTTTCCAAAAAGCTTAGAAAAGATTTTTTGGCTGGAGCTAAACACATTAAAAATGTTCAAAATTACAAACAGATTCTACTTAACAACAAACCTACAGTCCCTGTCTTGTTTGCACCGCCTGTATACTGCTGTTCAGAGTATATAGGGACCTTTCCTTATTTTAATTTGGGTGCGGGGTTCCCCTTAATATCCATACAAGACCCAAAGGGCCTGGTAATGGACTGGGGGGTACCCATGCCGTTTGTCTCACTGATTTTCATCCATATTGCCATGACCCGACATGACATTAAACCCGCAAGCAGTTTTAAATGAGATTTTTTCCTTTAAAAATGACATTTGGTGCAGGGACTGTTCTAAACATGGGAAACACGCGTCACTTTACAGGCATACTATAGACACCCCCCAGGTACGATATTTAAAGGAATATTTCACTTTTTTTTTTTTACTTTAAGCATCATTAAAATCACTGCTCCCGAAAAAACGGCCGTTTTTAAAAGTTTTTTTTGCATTGATACATGTCCCCTGGGGTAGGACCCGGGTCCCCAAACCCTTTTTAGGACAATACCATGCAAATTAGCCTTTAAAATGAGCACTTTTGATTTCGAACGTTCGAGTCCCATAGACGTCAATGGGGTTCTAACGTTCGTGCGAACTTGCGGTCCGTTCGCGGGTTCTGGTGCGAACCGAACCGGGGGGTGTTCGGCTCATCCCTAGTATCAATGCAAAAAAAACTTTTAAAAACGGCCGTTTTTTCGGGAGCAGTGATTTTAATGATGCTTAAAGTAAAAAAAAAAAAGTGAAATATTCCTTTAAATATCGTACCTGGGGGGTGTCTATAGTATGCCTGTAAAGTGACGCGTGTTTCCCATGTTTAGAACAGTCCCTGCACCAAATGTCATTTTTAAAGGAAAAAATCTCATTTAAAACTGCTTGCGGGTTTAATGTCATGTCGGGTCATGGCAATATGGATGAAAATCAGTGAGACAAACGGCATGGGTACCCCCCAGTCCATTACCAGGCCCTTTGGGTCTTGTATGGATATTAAGGGGAACCCCGCACCCAAATTAAAATAAGGAAAGGTCCCTATATACTCTGAACAGCAGTATACAGGCGGTGCAAACAAGACAGGGACTGTAGGTTTGTTGTTAAGTAGAATCTGTTTGTAATTTTGAACATTTTTAATGTGTTTAGCTCCAGCCAAAAAATCTTTTCTAAGCTTTTTGGAAAACATAGGGAAGGGTTATCACCCCTGTGACATTTGTTTTGCGTCTTTCCTCCTCTTCAGAAGATTTCACCTCACTTTTTTGTCCCAATGAAAAATGTTTTTTGAAAATTTGTGTTTTTTTGTGGAACAAGGATTGGAAAGCATCAGTGGAAAGGAAAAATTGTTTTCCCATATTAACTCTTACAGGAGAGAATTTCCCTTCCTTAGGGGTAGATTTCATCTCACTTCCTGTTGTCTCCTTCCGTTTGCAAGTAGGAGTCGTTTGTAAGTTAGATGTTTGAAAGTAGGGTCCTACCCTATATACTCAGCAGAAATTTGGGCCTTAGGTGTTGCTGTGGCCAAAACACTGTAAGCCCTCACAGGGCCCTGCTGTGAAATATTAGATCAAGAATTGTAATTACATGCCCCTGTTGAACAGGAGCTGAAAAATTAGGCCTTAGGCACTGGTGCTGGTGCCACAACACTGCAACCCCTCACAGACACTCTAGTTGGAACGCAGGAACGAGCCCTGCTGCAAAGTATTGCATCAAAAATTGTAATTACACGCCCCTGTTAGACAGGGGCAGAAAAATTGGGTCTTAGGCACTGGTGCTGGTGCCACAACACTGCAACCCCTCACAGACACTCTAGTTGAAACGCAGGAACAAGCCCTGCTGCAAAGTATTGCATCAAAAATTGTAATTACACGCCCCTGTTAGACAGGGGCTGAAAAATTGGGTCTTAGGCACTGGTGCTGGTGCCACAACACTGCAACCCCTCACAGACACTCTAGTTGAAACGCAGGAACAAGCCCTGCTGCAAAGTATTGCATCAAAAATTGTAATTACACGCCCCTGTTAGACAGGGGCAGAAAAATTGGGTCTTAGGCACTGGTGCTGGTGCCACAACACTGCAACCCCTCACAGACACTCTAGTTGGAATGCAGGAACAAGCCCTGCTGCAAAGTATTGCATCAAAAATTGTAATTACACGCCCCTGTTAGACAGGGGCAGAAAAATTGGGTCTTAGGCACTGGTGCTGGTGCCACAACACTGCAACCCCTCACAGACACTCTAGTTGGAATGCAGGAACGAGCCCTGCTGCAAAGTATTACATCAAAAATTGTAATTACACGCCCCTGTTAAACAGGGGCTGAAAAATTGTGCCTTAGGCACTGGTGGTGGCGCCCAGAACCAAAAATGTTCTTACAAGCTATCAGCGTGATGATTGAGGAGGAAGAGGATAATTACTCAGGGATAGTCACTCAGCATCAGCATAGGCAGTCTTTGAAGGGATCTGAGATTTCAAAAAAAATTATTCGGTTACATCTGCATCAGGTGCTTGGTAGCTGGTGGTGATCCAAGACTGATTCATTTTTATGAAGGTCAGCCGATCGACCGAGTCGGTGGACAGACGCACCCTGTGATCGGTTACCACGCCTCCAGCAGCACTGAATGTGCGTTCCGAAAGAACGCTGGATGCAGGACAGGCCAGTAGCTCAATTGCATACTGTGCAAGCTCTGGCCAGTGATCCATCCTCAAGACCCAGTAACCCAGAGGATTTTCGGTGGGAAAGGTGTCCAAGTCTGATCTTGCCCCTAGGTATTCCTGCACCATGTAAAACAGACGCTGGCGATGGTTGCTGGAACCGATCATACCTTGGGGCTGCGGACCAAAAAATTGTCTGAACGCATCGGTCAGACGGCCACCTTCTCCACCGCTCCTTCTTTGACTGACCGAAGCCTCAGCAACACGTTGTCCAGAAACAGGAGTTTGTAACCTCCCAGTCTCTGGGAACGCGTTGCACAGACCTTTCTGCAAGGCCTCCCGAAGATGTTTCATCCTCTGCTCCCTCTGCGATGGCAAGATAAGGTCCGCAACCTTACCCTTGTAACGTGGATCAAGGAGGGTTGCCAGCCAGTATTGGTCCTTCTCCTTGATACCACGAATACGAGGATCCTTACGCAGGCTTTGCAGGATCAGGGAGGCCATGCAGCGTAGGTTTGCTGAGGCATTCGGTCCGGAGTCCTCTGGGTCACTAAGGACAACAACGTCCGCAGCCACCAACAACGTCCGCAGCCACCTCCTCCCAGCCACGTACAAGTCCATGTGTTCCTTGGGACTGATCCCTTAAAGACTGCTGATGCTGAGTGCCAGGCTCCACCTCCATACTGACACAATCTTCCTCCTCCTCCTCCTCCTCCTCCTCCTCGTCCTCTTCCTGTGTGATCGGCGGGCACGCAGGAACACTGTCTGGATAAAGGGGGCCTTGAGAGCTAAGGAAGTCCTCCTCTTCCTGCCTCTGTTCTGCCTCAAGTGCCCTGTCCATTATCCCACGCAGCGTGTGCTCCAACAGGTGGACAAGGGGGACAGTGTCACTGATGCATGCACTGTCAGTGCTCACCATCCTCGTGGCCTCCTCGAATGGTGACAGGACAGTGCATGCATCCCTGATCATGGCCCACTGGCGTGGGGAAAAAAAACCAAGGTCCCCTGACCCTGTCCTGGTGCCATAGTCGCACAGGTACTCATTGATGGCCCTCTGCTGCGTGTGCAGCCGCTGCAGCATGGCCAACGTCGAGTTCCACCTGGTGGGCATGTCACAGATTAGGCGGTTCTTGGGCAGGTTAAACTCCTTTTGGAGGTCCGTCAGCCGAGCACTGGCATTATATGACCGGCGGAAATGCACACAGACTTTCCTGGCCTGCCTCAGGACATCCTGTAAGCCCGGGTACCTGCCCAAGAACCGCTGCACCACCAAGTTAAGGACGTGAGCCAAACAGGGCACATGGGTCAGTTGTCCCTGTCGGAGGGCAGAGAGGAGGTTGGTGCCATTGTCGCAAACCACCATTCCTGCCTTAAGTTGGCGTGGCGTCAACCACCTCTGAACCTGCCCCTGCAGAGCTGACAGAACCTCTGCCCCAGTGTGGCTCCTGTCCCCCAAGCACACCAGCTCAAGCACCGCATGGCATCTTTTGGCCTGCGTACTTGCGTAGCCCCTTGAACGCCTACGGAGCACCGCTGGTTCCGAGGAAGAGGCCATGGAGGAAGAAGAAGAGGAGGGGGTGGAGGAGAGAGGTGTGTCACAATCAGCATTTTGGAGGCGTGGTGGCGGAACAACCTCCAACACTACTGCACCTTGTCCTGCATCCTTCCCAGCTGCCAGCAGAGTCACCCAATGCGCCGTGAAACTTAAGTAACGTCCCTGTCCATGCCTGCTGGACCATGAGTCAGCGGTAATATGCACCTTACCGCTGACCGCCCTGTCCAGCGAGGCATGGACATTGCCTTCCACATGCCGGTAGAGAGCCGGAATCGCCTTCCGTGAGAAAAAGTGGCGTTTGGGTACCTGCCACTGAGGAACCGCACATTCCACAAACTCACGGAAGGGGGCAGAGTCTACCAACTGAAAAGGCAGCAGTTGAAGTGCTAGCAATTTTGCCAAGCTAGCATTCAACCGCTGGGCATGTGGATGGCTGGGAGCAAACTTCTTTCGGCGGTGCAGCAGCTGGGGCAGGGAAATTTGCCTGGTACAATCTGACGTCGGTGTACCCAAAGCAGATTGCCCATAAGTACTTGGCTGTGACACACCTAATTCTACACCTTCATTCCTCTCACTGCAGGTCGCAGAGAAGACTGAAGGTCTAGTGGGGTTGGAAATCTCAGCTGATGAGGAGCAAGGAGAGATCGTCTTTGTTCTTTGGTGTGGGTCTTTTAGATACGCTTGCCAACGAACTGCATGGCAGGTCAACATATGTCTGGTCAAGCATGTGGTACCCAAGCGGGAGATGTTTTGGCCACGCGAGATACGCTTGAGACATATATTGCAAATAGCAGCGGTGCGATCTGATGCACTCGTCTCAAAAAAGGCCCACACCAAAGAACTTTTTGAATAACGCGCAGAGACTGCAGCGCCCTGCACATGTGGAGCTTTGGGGTGTGATGCAGTCAATGTGCTGCCCTTAGGCTGGCCCCTGGAGGGCATCCTGCCTAGTTGGTGATGTGCCACCTCCTCCTCCTCCTCCTCCTCCTCCTCTCTCCTATCAGGCACCCACGTTGAGTCAGTGACCTCATCATCCCCTCCCTCCTCATCACTGGAGCAAACCTGGCAGTATGCTGCAGCAGGGGGAGCATGACTGCCAGATTGCTGTCCTTCTTGGGCACCCCCTCTGTCCGTGCTCATGTTACTGCCTTCATTGAGCTCAGTATCATCATCAGAGCCTTCCAAACGCTGGGCATCCTCCTGGAGCATGTACCCAACACTGTGGTCAAACAGTTCGAGGGAATCCTCAGGAGGACATGGTGGGGCTAGGGAAGGAGTCACTGATGACATTGAGCTGAGGGAAGAGGCCGCTGCTTTGCCAGACAAAGCACCCTGGGCATGGGTGAGAGAGGATGAGGAGGATGAGGACGGCTTGGTCATCCACTCGACCAAGTCTTCCGCATGTTGCGGCTCAACACGACCAGCTGCCGAAAAAAAGGCCAAGCGTGTCCCATGGCCACGTGCTGATGAGGATGCACCGTCTCCACGACCAGCACTAGACACAGAGCCTGCTTGCCCTCTCTTATTGGCTTGTGACTGTCTGCCTCTCCTTCTTGGCCTTCCAGACATACTAATGGCCTGTAGCTGCACTAAGCTGGGATAGAACACCTGTAATTTTCTTCAGGTAGCTTTATATACTGTAACCAGACAAGCCTGCCTGTCAGTAGGAAGATAACAGGAACGGATCTAGCTGAACACTGTGAGTAGGACGTACTGCACTAAATGTATATAGCAGGAACGGATCTAGCTGAACACTGTGAGCAGGACGCACTGCACTGAATGTAAATAGCAGGAACGGATCTAGCTGAACACTGTGAGCAGGACGCACTGCACTGAATGTAAATAGCAGGAACGGATCTAGCTTAACACTGTGAGCAGGACGCACTGCACTGAATGTAAATAGCAGGAACGGATCTAGCTGAACACTGTGAGCAGGACGCACTGCACTGAATGTAAATAGCAGGAACGGATCTAGCTGAACACTGTGAGCAGCACGCACTGCACTGAATGTAAATAGCAGGAACGGATCTAGCTGAACACTGTGAGCAGGACGCACTGCACTGAATGTAAATAGCAGGAACGGATCTAGCTAAACACTGTGAGCAGGACGCACTGCACTGAATGTAAATAGCAGGAACGGATCTAGCTGAACACTGTGAGCAGGACGCACTGCACTGAATGTAAATAGCAGGAACGGATCTAGCTGAACACTGTGAGCAGCACGCACTGCACTGAATGTAAATAGCAGGAACGGATCTAGCTGAACACTGTGAGCAGGACGCACTGCACTGAATGTGAATAGCAGGAACGGATCTAGCTGAACACTGTGAGCAGGACGCACTGCACTGAATGTAAATAGCAGGAACGGATCTAGCTGAACACTGTGAGCAGGACGCACTGCACTGAATGTAAATAACAGGAACGGATCTAGCTGAACACTGTGAGCAGGACACACTGTACTAAATGTAAATAGTCTAGCTGCCTGACCGTGGTACTAATAGGATCAAAAAGAACACCTGTAATTTTCTTCAGGTAGCTTTATATACTGTAACCAGACAAGCCTGCCTGTCAGTAGGAAGATAACAGGAACGGATCTAGCTGAACACTGTGAGCAGGACGTACTGCACTAAATGTATATAGCAGGAACGGATCTAGCTGAACACTGTGAGCAGGACGCACTGCACTGAATGTAAATAGCAGGAACGGATCTAGCTGAACACTGTGAGCAGGACGCACTGCACTGAATGTAAATAGCAGGAACGGATCTAGCTAAACACTGTGAGCAGGACGCACTGCACTGAATGTAAATAGCAGGAACGGATCTAGCTGAACACTGTGAGCAGGACGCACTGCACTGAATGTAAATAGCAGGAACGGATCTAGCTGAACACTGTGAGCAGGACGCACTGCACTGAATGTAAATAGCAGGAACGGATCTAGCTGAACACTGTGAGCAGGACGCACTGCACTGAATGTAAATAACAGGAACGGATCTAGCTGAACACTGTGAGCAGGACACACTGTACTAAATGTAAATAGTCTAGCTGCCTGACCGTGGTACTAATAGGATCAAAAAGAACACCTGTAATTTTCTTCAGGTAGCTTTATATACTGTAACCAGACAAGCCTGCCTGTCAGTAGGAAGATAACAGGAACGGATCTAGCTGAACACTGTGAGCAGGACGTACTGCACTAAATGTATATAGCAGGAACGGATCTAGCTGAACACTGTGAGCAGGACGCACTGCACTGAATGTAAATAGCAGGAACGGATCTAGCTGAACACTGTGAGCAGGACGCACTGCACTGAATGTAAATAGCAGGAACGGATCTAGCTGAACACTGTGAGCAGGACGCACTGCACTGAATGTAAACAGCAGGAACGGATGTAGCTAAACACTGTGAGCAGCACGCACTGCACTGAATGTAAATAGCAGGAACGGATCTAGCTGAACACTGTGAGCAGCACGCACTGCACTGAATGTAAATAGCAGGAACGGATCTAGCTGAACACTGTGAGCAGGACGCACTGCACTGAATGTAAATAGCAGGAACGGATCTAGCTGAACACTGTGAGCAGGACGCACTGCACTGAATGTAAATAGCAGGAACGGATCTAGCTGAACACTGTGAGCAGGACGCACTGCACTGAATGTAAATAACAGGAACGGATCTAGCTGAACACTGTGAGCAGGACACACTGTACTAAATGTAAATAGTCTAGCTGCCTGACCGTGGTACTAATAGGATCAAAAAGAACACCTGTAATTTTCTTCAGGTAGCTTTATATACTGTAACCAGACAAGCCTGCCTGTCAGTAGGAAGATAACAGGAACGGATCTAGCTGAACACTGTGAGCAGGACGTACTGCACTAAATGTATATAGCAGGAACGGATCTAGCTGAACACTGTGAGCAGGACGCACTGCACTGAATGTAAATAGCAGGAACGGATCTAGCTGAACACTGTGAGCAGGACGCACTGCACTGAATGTAAATAGCAGGAACGGATCTAGCTAAACACTGTGAGCAGGACGCACTGCACTGAATGTAAATAGCAGGAACGGATCTAGCTGAACACTGTGAGCAGGACGCACTGCACTGAATGTAAATAGCAGGAACGGATCTAGCTGAACACTGTGAGCAGGACGCACTGCACTGAATGTAAATAGCAGGAACGGATCTAGCTGAACACTGTGAGCAGGACGCACTGCACTGAATGTAAATAACAGGAACGGATCTAGCTGAACACTGTGAGCAGGACACACTGTACTAAATGTAAATAGTCTAGCTGCCTGACCGTGGTACTAATAGGATCAAAAAGAACACCTGTAATTTTCTTCAGGTAGCTTTATATACTGTAACCAGACAAGCCTGCCTGTCAGTAGGAAGATAACAGGAACGGATCTAGCTGAACACTGTGAGCAGGACGTACTGCACTAAATGTATATAGCAGGAACGGATCTAGCTGAACACTGTGAGCAGGACGCACTGCACTGAATGTAAATAGCAGGAACGGATCTAGCTGAACACTGTGAGCAGGACGCACTGCACTGAATGTAAATAGCAGGAACGGATCTAGCTGAACACTGTGAGCAGGACGCACTGCACTGAATGTAAACAGCAGGAACGGATGTAGCTAAACACTGTGAGCAGCACGCACTGCACTGAATGTAAATAGCAGGAACGGATCTAGCTGAACACTGTGAGCAGCACGCACTGCACTGAATGTAAATAGCAGGAACGGATCTAGCTGAACACTGTGAGCAGGACGCACTGCACTGAATGTAAATAGCAGGAACGGATCTAGCTGAACACTGTGAGCAGCACGCACTGCACTGAATGTAAATAGCAGGAACGGATCTAGCTGAACACTGTGAGCAGGAAGCACTGTACTGAATGTGAATAGCAGGAACGGATCTAGCTGAACACTGTGAGCAGGACACACTGCACTGAATGTAAATAGTCTAGATAGAAGATAACAGGAACGGATCTAGCTAAACTGAATACAGTGTATATATATATATGCAACACCTGGGATGCATATATATACACAATACACTGTAAGTGCAGCTAACTGACTGACTGTTCTGCCTAATCTATCTAACTCAAATCAAATGACACTGTCTCTCTCTCTCTCTATCGCTCAGCACACCGGAACACACACTACACAGGGCCGCCGTGCAGGCGGCCTTATATAGTGTGGGGTGTGTACTAAATCCCCTGAGCCATAATTGGCCAAAGCCACCCTGGCTTTGGCCAATTACAGCTCTCTCTACTGACGGCGCTGTGATTGGCCAAGCATGCGGGTCATAGTGCATGCTTGGCCAATCATCAGCCAGCAATGCACTGCGATGCCGCAGTGAATTATGGGCCGTGACGCGCCACACGAATTTGGCGCGAACGGCCCATATCGTTCGCAATTCGACGGACGGTCGAACAGCCGATGTTCGAGTCGAACATGGGTTCGACTCGAACACGAAGCTCATCCCTAGTCAGGAACTGGGTTTGAACCTATGATCTTTGCTGTGCCTGACAATGTCTCTTCTTGCTGAGCCACCTGAGATGGTGAGCAGCTCCCTGTCTGATCTCTTAAGACAACCTTGTATCTTGAGTGTCCTGAACCTTGAACCCTTTGCTCCTCCCATGGACTTATTATTAAAGCCATGCCTTTGCACTTTTGGTTTGCCAAAATATTCTGCTCTCTCCAGCCAAAATCTCACTCTGGTCTCTCCTGCTGTCATCCATATCTTCACTAACACTCATTACTGGCCTTCAGCTTTTTCCTCAACTAATGTTCTGCTTGATCTGCTATTGGACCCTGGCTTGCTCACCTCCTGGTGGGCCGATCCTGAGGGCTGCAGCCTGGTACCGACACACAGCAAAACCCATCTCCACCATCAGGAGCTCTGGTGAATACCGGTTAGTGCTCAGGTGAGCCTGCGTCATCTGCTGGGGTGACCTGCTTCTATAGTTATCTAGCTGGTCAGTGGGAGCCTCTCTACTGCTTTATCTACTGGTCGCCGAGCCTGACCCCTGACATTGTAACTTGTTTCACTCTATGATTAAGCTCCTGAAAATGACATGCGTTAGAAGGCAGGGGAGCAGATGGAACAGCCTCTGTACTGGAAAGTATTAATACATTTCCATATTTTTATGAATGACAGAAGTAGGTGCCTATGTACTATATTACACAGGATGTCTACATTACCTATTGGCTATCACTGTTAGAGCGCTGTCTTGATCACTTTTCACACTATAAGTAGCTGTATGGCGTGAATTAGCTTCCCAATCATCGAACAACCTCTAATATTTACCTTTCAGCTTTGGAGTCAGAGGGTGTCCATTCCGATCCAGTAATATCTGTTGCATCACACTGTCTCCTAAGAAAATGGAAATCACAGAATGAGACAATAAGTAATCAGTATTTTAATAACGGAGTCTCTTGGTTTTGTCATAGAAGAGGGACTTACATAAAAAAGAAATAGAGGGAGAAGAACGCAGAAAAGTCCTTCTAGTGAAGCATTAATAGTACAAGTGTAAGGATAAACAGGAAGCTAATAACATGAAATATTCATCCCAGTGCTATGCACTCACCGGCCACTTAGGTACACCTGTTCAATTGCTTGGTAACACACATTGCTAATCAGCCAATCACATGACAGCAAATCAATGCATTTAGGCATCTAGACATGGTGAAGACAACTTGCTGAAGTTTAAACTGAACATCAGAACGGGGAAGAAAGGGGATTTAAGTGACTTTGAATGTGGCATGATTGTTGGTGCCAGATGAGCTGGTCTGAGTATTTAAAAAATTGCTGATCTACTGGGATTTTCACTCACAACTATGTCTCGGGTTTAGAGAGAATGGTCCCAAAAAGAGAAAATATCCAGTGAGCGGCTGTTGTGTGGAGGAAAGAGGTCAGAGGAGAATGGGCAGACTGGTTCTATGTAGAAAGGCAACAGTAACTCAAATAACTCGTTAAACCCAAGGTGTGCAGAATACCATCTCTGAAGGCACAACACATCGAACCTTGAAGCAGATACAGAAGACCACACTGGGTTCCACTCCTGTCAGATAAGAATAGGAAACTGAGGCTACAATTCGCACAGGTTCACCAAAATTGGACAATAGAAGATTGGAAAAAACGTTGCATGATCTGATGAGTCTCGATTTCAGCTGCGACATTCAGATGGTAGGGTCAGAATTTGGCATAAACAACATGAAAGCATGGATCCATCCTGCCTTGTATCAACAGTTCAGGCTGGTGGTGGTGGTGTAATGGTGTGGGGGATATTTTATTGGCACTTTAGGCCCCTTCGTACCAATTGGGCAACAATACTACCTGAGTATTGTTGCTGACCATGTCCATCCCTTTATGACAACAGTGTCCCCATCGTCTGATGGCTCCTTCCAGCAGGATAATACACCATGTCTCAAAGCTCAAATCATCTCACCACTGGACAATGAGGTCGCTGTACTCCAATCGCCTCCACACTCACCAGATCTCATCCAATAGAGCACCTTTGGAATGTGGTGGAATGGGAGATTGGCATCATGGATGTGCAGCCAACAAATCTGCACAACTGCGAGATGCTATCATGTCACTATGGACCAAAATCTCTTGAGGAATGTTTCCAACACCTTGTTGAATCTATGCCACGAAGAATTAAGGCAGTTCTGAAGGCAAAAGGGGGTCCAACCCGGTACTAGCAAGGTGTACCTAATAAAGTGTCCAGTGAGTGAATATCTACCACCATATACCTACTAGCAGAAACACTCAAAGACTACTTTAGAAAAGAAAGAAGAAGGGCACAAACTGGAGTGGTCAACTTTAATGGATATTTGGCTATCAACTTTGGTGCATACCCTAATTTGATATGTTCATCCATGTTTCACATTTTATGCAAAGCTTTATTTTTGCAGCTAAGTTATCTCTGGACACAGGTGCCTATGGCTCACAAATGTATATTCTATAACAGGGATCTCCAAACTTATTATACAAAGGGCCAGTTTACTTTCCTTAAAACTTTAGGGGGCCGAACTGTGGCCATCGGAAGTAGAAAAAGTTCCAGCATCAGTTGGTGTACACAATGCCCCATCTTTGGTGTCAGTGACAGAAATTGTGCCCCATCACTAGTGTCATTGGGCCTTATTGTTGATGCCATTGGGAGGAATTGTGCCCCATCGTTGGTGTCATTGGATGGAATTGTGCCCCATCTTTGGTGTCATTGGGTGGAATTGTGCCCCATCGTTGGTGTCATTGGGTGGAATTGTGCCCCATCTTTGGTGTCATTGGGTGGAATTTTGCCCAATCTTTGGTGTCATTGGGTGGAATTGTGCCCCATCTTTGGTGTCATTGGGCGGAATTTTGCTCCATCTTTGGTGTCATTGGGCGGAATTGTGCCCCATCTTTGGTGTCATTGGGAGGAATTGTGCTCCATGTTGGTGTCATTGGAAGGAATGGCCCCCCTATCATTGCTGTTATTGGGCCCCATTGTTGGTGTCATTGGGAAGAACTGTTCCCCTTTGTTGGTGTCAGTGAATGAAACAGTGCCCCAAGGGGCAGATATAATCTACCAAAGGGCCGCATCCGGCCCGCAGTTTGGAGACCACTGTTCTATAATGTAATTAACACCTTTTCTTTTTTTTAATATTAAGTGTCACTACAAGAACGGAGCCCTTCCAGTGGGCTCTGAATAATATCCATGTCAACCTTGCCTCTTTTATATTGCTAAAATATATATTTGCTTTTATCTAAAGCCTTTTTTTAATATAAAGATTATTCAAATTCAACACACAGAATTTCACATACTAGTTACCGAATTTATCCAATTCCTCTCGCAGTGCATACAAATGAGCAGGTGCATTAAAAAACTGTAGATCGTAGATGCCTTCTAGGAACCCCATGATGGCCTCTTTTCCAGCGTCCAGAATATCTTGTACCAACTTCTCAGAGAACATAAAGGGTCCCAGGTCTCTCCTCACTTGGAGATATAACTGGAATACAATGTTATTGATTTCAGGGAAAATAAAACGGAAGAAAAATATTTGTAAATATAATTGGTTTCATCATCCCAAAGTGACTGCTCCCTCCACCCAGCCGATTATGTTCAAATGGCTTTTTTGGAGATTCATGTAGAGCAGGAGGGTCAAAATCAATTTCATCATTGGCATCAGCATTATGGTTGCCTTCAAAGGGCCGGTTATATTTTTAAGACAAGATGTCTTAGAGCACCCCACCCATTCCCTACATCAGATGTCAAGAGCCCCCCACCATTAGAAGTCAAGAACCCCCCCAACCTCCCTTACATTACAGTGCACCCTCTTACCTTGTGCTGCTGCCAGAAAAAAACTGTGGGATGGAGCTGGGAAGCAGAAAGTGCGGGGTCTGGAGGAGGACCAGAGGAGGATTGAAGGCAGCTCTCAGAGCCTGATGAGTGCTGAAGGCGAGGAGAAGGAAAGATGAGGGGGTGCTGGATCTGTAGGAGGAGTTCTGTCCTCCTCCCTGCTGCCTCCTGCTGGGATGGAGTGGCGCAGAGACAAGGCTCTCTGCAGCGGCACAGAGAAGCACAGGATCTGGCGGAGCAGTTCTGTCCTCCTCTCTGTTGCTTACTGCTGGGATGGGGGAGGGTGCAGAGACGAGCCAATTCCGTAAGCTGCATGTAGAAGCACAGGATCTGGCGGAGGGGTTCTGTCCTCCTCTCTGCTGCCTCCTGCTGAGATGGGGGGGCACAGAGACAAGCCTTTCTGCAGCGGCACAGAGAAGCACAGGATCTGGCAGAGCAGTTCTGTCCTCCTCTCTGCTGCCTCCTGCTGGGATGGGGGGGCGCAGAGACAAGCCTCTCTGCAGAGGCACAGAGAAGCACAGGATCTGGCAGAGCAGTTCTGTCCTCCTCTCTGCTGCCTCCTGCTGGGATGGGGGGGCGCAGAGACAAGCCTCTCTGCAGTGGCACAGAGAAGCCCAAGTTCTGGCAGAGCAGTTCTGTCCTCCTCTCTGTTGCCTACTGCTGGGATGAGGGAGGATGCCGAGATGAGCCAATTCCGTAGCTGCTTGTAGAAGCACAGGATCTGGCGGAGGAGTTCTGTGCTCCTCTCTGCTGCTGACTGCTGAGACAAGGTGGGGTGGAGATGAGGGGGGTGCTGCAACTGCAGGAGAGGTGCGAGGGCCACATGGAATGGCCTGGAGGGCTGGATTCAGCCTGGGGGCCTTTTGTTTGACACATGTGATGTAGAGACAGACATACACAGTATATAACATTTTCTTAAAAAGAGTTATATATTGGTTTTGTATGTTACATAGTTACATGGCTGGTGAGGTTGAAAAAAAAACAAAAGTTCATCCAGTCCAACCTGTGTATGTGCTTATATGGTAATAGTACATTGTCTTCCGCTGTATGTTGTTGTCATTAAGGTGCCCATCTAATCGTTTTTTTTAAATTATCGATACTCCCCGCTGAAACCACTGCTTGTGAAAGAGAATTCCATACCCTTACTGCTCTTACAGCAAAGAACCCTTTATGCAGTTTATGGTTAAACAGCTTCTCTATTAATTTTAGTGAATGGCCGCGTGTCTTTATCAATTCCCGGAAAAGTTTTTTCCCTATGCTAGGGTCACCAGTACGATAATTGTACATACAAATCATATCCCCTCTCAAGCATCTCTTCTCCAGAGGGAATAAGTTGAATGCTTGTAGTCTTTCCCCATGGCTGAGATCCTCCAGTCCCTTTATTAGCTTTGTTACCCTTCTCTGGACTCTCTCGAATTCCAGCACATCCCTCCTGAGGACTTATGCCCAGAACTGGACTGCATAATCCAAGTGCGGCCGGAAGAGAGTCTCTCCTCCGCTATGTGCCTTTTGTGTTCTATCTGATTGCACCCTTACATTTCTTATTGCATTCTTTGTAGAGTTGGAATGCTGACAATGAGCCCTCAGCCTTGTATTTTTTGAAAGCCTTTTCATTTGCTTTTATATGCAATTTTACGTTGGAGTTAAGCCACCCAGGACTTTTGTTCGCTCTTTTAAATTTATTTCCCAATGGAATGCACTGGCCAATACCTTTATTTAATATGCTCCTAAAGCACTCCCATTTTTCCTCTGTGTTCTTTGTTCCCAGGATTTTATCCCATTTAACATCTTCTAGCAAAGAGCGCAGTTTAGGGAAGTTTGCTTATTTGAAATTCAGTGTCTTTGTATTACCCTTGTGTTTCCTATTTCTGTGATTTATACTGAAACTAATTCACCTGTGGTCACTGTTTCCTAAATTTCCCCGTATTTCCGCAACCACGATCAGGTCTGTATTGTTAGAAATCAGTAGGTCTAGTAACGCTTTGTTTCTTGTTGGTGCATTTACCATCTGACCCATGAAATTTTGCTGCAAGACATTTAGGAAATTGCGAGCCTTAGACGAATGCGCGGTTCCTTTCTGCCCAGTCTATGGCTGGATAATTAAAATCCCCCTTTATAATGACACTTCACATCTTTGCCGCCATTCCAAACTGTGATAGGAGGTCTGCCTCCCCCTCCTCCCTCTGGTTACTGGGCCTATAGCATACTCCCAGTATTACTTTCCCCTTAGTTTCCTCCCTTTGAAGCTCTACCCACCTCCTCCCTTGCTCCATTAGTGATGTCGTCCCTCACATGAACTTGCACATCATTTTTGATATACAGGCATACCCCACCCCCCTTTTTTACCCTCCCTTTCTCTGCGATATAGAGAATACCCTTGAATGGTTGCCAGCCAATCATGAGATTGCTGTTAAACCAAGTCTCTGAAATTCCCACAAAATCTAAATACTCCTTGTACATCAGCAGCTCCAGTTCTCCCATCTTGTCCTGCCAGACTTCTTGCATTGGTGAACGAGCCTTGTCATTTTGTCGGGTCGCATACCATCTCCTTGCTGGTTGTTCTGAGGATGCAATTTGGATTTGACAAATTACTTACCTTGGGTTTAGGTACTCTAGTCACCTTACCACTAATACCCACAATACTACCCTCAGAACCTTGTTCTACACTGGCTCTGCATCTGGACCCCCCCCCCCCCGTTACCTAGTTTTATTTATCATGGTAAGGACTAAAAAAAGTTCATTAGTTCAAAATGTACTTTGTAATAAAGAGATAGAGAGTCTGAAAGAAAACAGCTTCTGCTGCCCTCTCTTTAGAAACCTCACGGTGCTCTGGGATTTATTTGTCATAGTTGTATTTTCTTTTAAATATTTTATTCTGCGGCTATTTGTGGTTAACCTACGCCTCATAGCTTTGATTGCTGTACAAGTCAACACCTTTTTCTAGTTACCTCCTGATTGAGGATATTCCGAGTTGCCATATACTCTAGCAGCTGTTTGAATTCAGTGCTGGACGCCACAATGTAGATCAGGTCATTTTTAAAATACTCGTAGATTAGTTTTATTTCATTGGCGTTGTACTGAGACAGCAGCTGATGGAACTCTTCCCGGTCGCCTGGATAAAGAAAGGGACAGAATTAAAGTTTTCTTTCTATCACTTCTATAGATGAATGCTGAAGCACCAACATAAGTAGGACTTAGTAGAGAATTGTACTATTCTGTTTCATTGTGGCAAAGACCAGAATTACCATTAGGCATATTAGACCTGTCCTATGGACCACAGAACACAATATCTGGTGCAACTCTGCATAGAAACCAATCAGCTTCCAGGTTTTATTGTCAAAGCTTAACTGAAGAAGCTGAAGTTAGAAACGGATTGGCTACCATGCACAGCTGCACCAGATTCTGAGTGGATCAGTCCTAGTAAATCTCCCCCAAAAGAGTCAACAGTTCCCTATATACAAAGGGCCAAAGGGCAAAAAATGCACGATTTTGCCCCAAAGAAGCTTGTGCATTTTTTTGGAGCTTCACCCAACAGGCGACAAGTGATACAGCACTCAGGTGTGAACACGGGTATTGAGAATAATGGGATTATGCATCTTGAGCATTGTAGCACAACAAAATTCTCAAGTGTGAATGGATGCTTAAGCTGGCCATACATTATACAATTTTCATGTACAATTTCCTTTAGATTTAGCTTCAGCTACAGTATGTAGTGCAAGGGTCTGCTTGATTGAATACAAATTGAAAGTGTTGTTTAGGTTTGACCTCGTAATATACTTACAGACACCTTTATTAGGTACACCTGTTTAATTGGGGCGTGGCCAAGATGGCGCTGTGAGAGGACGTCTGGAATGAGAGCTCCGCCGAGATCCTAGGCTCTCTCTCCCTCACGGCAGCAACGAGACCCGGATTCCAGGCACAAAGCACCTACATGCACCGCCGCTCAGCCCGGGCTCCATGAGGAAGGGGTAAGAAGCTCAAATTTCCCCCTGTGACTGTGGAACTGGAGCCGACCTGTGCAGACCGCGTGGAGGCCAGGACGCGCTCCTATACCAATATGGCGTCCCAGACGGAGCAGGCAGGACAATCCTCTCCCTCCCAACCGGGTCTGGATGATGTTCTGGTAGCTATTGCAAACTGCCAGGCCTCCATCACCACCCTAACTACTAAGGTTGATGCTGTGCAATTAGATGTGGGGCTTATTAGGCAAGATATGGACAAAATGGGCTCCAGATTGACCACTGCTGAGCAGCGCCTGGGACATGTAGAGGACACTGTGGAGAACCGTGGAGCTGACCTCCGTGCCCTACACACTAAAATAAGGGCCCTTGAATACAAATCTGAAGATGCGGAAAATCGCAACAGGAGGAACAACCTCCGCATTGTTGGCATGGCGGAGGGGGCTGAGGGTCAGCGTCCGGCGTAGTTTGTGGAGGAATTGCTTCGTTCCCTCCTGCCAGAGGCACGGTTCTCGCCCTTTTAGGCTCCATGCACACTGGAGCTGATAAACTGCAGTTTATTGGAGTTTGGGCGTTTTTTTAAAAAGCCTGTAAACTCCACTCTATGTTATCCTATGTGTCCATGCACACATGGACGTTTTTTAGCTTTAATGAGCAGCGGAGTTTATGGGCTTTTTTCTGAACGCCAGAAATTCGCATTCAAAGTGCCGTTTTTCACCGCCAAAAAAAACGCCAAACGCCGATAAACGCTCATAAACGCGAGTTAATTAGTGTTCGGAATTCTATTTTTTCAATGCATTGTGGGATTTTTGGAGTGTCCTCTGTGTATTTTTATTAAAAACGCCCATAAACGCTAACGCTAAAAAAACGCTCATAAACGCTAGTACAAAACGCTGTTAAAAGCATGTTTTGCAACCAGAGTTTTCTGCCAGCAATCTGGCATCCAGAAAAAGCTTTTTTGAGCTTCAGTGTGCATGGAGCCTCAGGCCTCATGCACACTGGACGTTTTTGGACGTTTTTACAGCAGCTGTTTTTGGCAGTAGACGTTTTTTTTCTACAGTCAATAAACTCTCCATCATGTTATCCTATGTGTCCATGCACACATAGGCTGTTATCAGCAGTTTTGGGCAGTAACGTTTTTGAGCAGTAAAAAAAAGGCAAAACTAGTGGGTTCTGAGAGACGTTTTTCAGCTGTAAAAATGCTCTAACGTTGATAAATGCTGATAAACATCGATAAGCGTTCAAAAACGTCGCTCACCAGCATTTAGCGTTTTTGATCCACTGAAAAAAAAAAAACGCTGAAAAACGCTAAAAAACGCTAATGCAAAAACGTTGAAAAAAGCTGAAAAAAGTTGAAAAAAGTTAAAAAACTCACTGCAAAGCTACTGGCGTTTTTATAATGTTATTTTAACGTCCAGTGTGCATGAGGCCTTATGCTGTTGAGAGAGCCCACCGCATCCCACCCAAGCCTGGTCGCCCGGGTGTGCCTCCACGCACATTCATCCTCAAGTTTCTGAACTTTAGGGATAGAGATGAGGTGCTCAGAGCGGCCAGAGTAAGGGGAATTGCTGTATCAAAACAACAAAATCCTCATATTTCCTGACTACTCAGTGGAAACTCAAAAATTGAGGCGATCCTTCGATCATGTCAAAGTAGCCATGCGGCTCAAGGGCATCCGTTACAGCATATTGTTTCCTGCACAACTAAAGGTTCAGGACAGGGAGACAACCAGATTTTTCACCTCCCCCCGGGACGCATCCGCATGGCTGGAGTCGCTCCCTCCAAAGGAGGAATGGTATATCGATCCTGAGGATCACCTTCTCTACATGCTGCAGGATGGCTACATCCCACTTGCAAGTGATCCCCTATTTGCACCTGCTGTGCCTTTCTTTCTTTAACTGACTGACATTTTGTAACGTTCAAGTACTGTGCCCCTGGTAAGACCAGGTGATATTTGACTGTAATGCCCGGTACACACGATCAGATTATCAGACGAATGATCGTCCGTTTTGTTTTGCATGCTAATCTCACGTCGAATCTGATGAGTTTACTAAAGTCACGAAAATTCCCGTACGACAGCATAGAAATTCGGAAGTGATGTCATGTGTTGTAATGCACTTGTATTGCATTTTTGAACGATAGGTGTACTGATTAAACGAAAATCGTACGATCTGGCATCGTACGAAAAAAATTTCCGTGCATGTCCGATAGAATAATATCGGATGAACTGTCCTGATCGGCTCTCGAAAGCTCTGTACTAACGTTCTGATTATCGTACGATCGATTCGAATGCGGCATTTTTCGTACGATTTTCGGATCGTGTGTACGGGGCTTTAGCCTGCCAATTTACACAGTAGCATTGTGCCCTAAACAGGGATACCAGCAATTGATGGATGCCCTGGGTAAAGCTACATGAGTGTGGCTGCACTTATACACAGCACTACAAGCCCACAGTTTCTATTCTTTTTTTTTTTTGTTTACAAACTTTTTTTATTTGGTACAAAGAAATAGTACAAAAAGCTTATTGACATATGCAGAATCCTATTCATTGTAATTCCAAGTGCACTATTGTCTATCCAGCAGCGAACTCTAGTGGCAACTTCCTGTACTGCAAGAACACATCTCATTTTCGAAACTGTCCCTTGGATGCTACATACGGGTTGATTTTCCTGATTCTCAATTATAAACTGTGTTCACCTAGGAATAATGCCCCTAGCCACTCCACAGACGTACGGGTGCCTCCTGCACCAGTGAACTCTCCTGTGCTGCTGGACTAAGTTTCTTTGCATTTAATGGCACCTGGGTTTACTATGGAAGAAAATAACCTTTTTTTACTGTTTTTTTCTTTTCCTTTTATTTTTCTTGTGGTAATGTTTGGAAAGAGCCTGAAAAACTTATTCTGGTGTTCTTCTCCTGTTTCCTTTTGGCGGCGGAGTCTCTAACCGCTATATGTGGACAGACCATATCCACTAAGTGACTACACCCACTGGTTCACGTCCCCTGACATTGGGTGTTTGATGTTTGGGAAAATAAGCATTCCTTGGTTGGGGTGCCCACGGGGCTTTCACACTGGAGACAAAGCAGCGGCACTTTCGGGTCGGTTTGCAGGTGCTATTATTAGCGCAATAGCGCCTGCAAACCCCCCCATTGTGAAAGGGCCCTTACTCTACGTATGCTCGCGGGGTCAGCATCCTAGTTCACAAGACTTTACCATTTCGGCTTCTTGAGGTCAGAACTGACAGGGAGGGAAGATTTATTATAAATCATGCTAATATATACGATAAGGATGTGGTGTTGGTGCGGATCTATATACCACCACCAGCCTCAGGGCAGATCCTTCACGAGATCATGCAAATTGTGGTACAGTTTGACACAGCCTTATGCCGCGTACACACGGTCGGACTTTACGGCAGACTTTGTCCGGCGTACTTTTCGACAGACTTTACGACGGACTTGCCGAATGAACGGACTTACCTACACACGATCAACCAAAGTCCGACGAATTCGTACGTGATGACGTACGACCGGACTAAAACAAGGAAGTTCATAGCCAGTAGCCAATAGCTGCCCTAGCGTCGGTTTTTGTCCGTCGGACTAGCATACAGACGAGCGGACTTTTCGACCGGACTCGAGTCCGTCGGATAGATTTGAAACATGTTTCAAATCTAAGTGCGTCAAACTTTTGAGAAAACAAAGTCCGCTGGCGCCCACACACGATCAAATTGTCGGACGAAATCCGGTACGCCGGACCAAGTATGCAGTAAAGTCAGATCGTGTGTACGCGGCATTAGTCTTCCTCCTGGGTGACTTCAATATGGTCCCCTCGTTGGAACTACACAGGCTATACTCGTCGGCTCTTTGCACTCCAGACCTCAGACAATGGGCGGATACCTTCGTCCTCACTGACGCATGGAGACACATGCACCCGACACAAAGGCAATACAGTTGTCATTCCTCATCACACAAAACCCTATCTAGAATTGATCTAGTATATGCCTCTAGCCTTGCTCTACAGTATGTCCAGGACCTGACTGTGCTTCCCAGGGGCATA
This sequence comes from Lithobates clamitans, assembly GCA_037952925.1. Lineage (NCBI taxonomy): Eukaryota > Metazoa > Chordata > Amphibia > Anura > Ranidae > Lithobates > Lithobates clamitans. The sequence continues at coordinate 537,729 of JBBGZY010001549.1, read as the reverse complement.
TCAGATCATGCACCCTTATGTCTAACGCTAACCTTAACTACTCCCCCCGGGACCCGCCTATGGAGGTTATGTAGATTTTGGGCAAATGATGAGAGGCTGCAGGAACCGCTTACGGCCTCTATTTGTAACTTTTGGACAGACAACTTTGAATCTACCACCCCACCTATTCTTCGGGACTCTTTTAAGGCCTGGGCTAGAGGGGAGTTCATGACTAGCATTGCTCGCCTTAGGCGAGAGTCCACTCGTGCCGTGGAGGAGCTTGAAACGAGGGCTACTACACTGGAGGCTGAGTTTGTCTCCGCCCCAGGGGATGAGAGGTACAGGGCATGGAAACAGGCATTGCGAAGTCTCTCCACTATTAGGGTAGCTCAGACAGACAAGGCTCTCCTATATTCGGCCCAACGAGTCTTTGAGCATGGTAGGAAGAATGGGAAACTTCTGGCATGGCTGGCTAAGGGTAACATACTGTCCACTCCCATAGGCTCCATCAGGGACAGTTCAGGCCTACTACACACTGCGCCTAATAGCATCAACAACCGTTTTAGAGAATATTTTGAAGAAGTGTATTCCTCCCAAGCCGATATTACTGAATCTGCCCTCTCTTCCTTCCTTGACCCACTATCTATCCCTGTACTGTCTGAGGAGGCTGGAGAGGGCCTGGAGGCAGATATTACACTTGAGGAGATACAAGTAGCTATGGGACACCTCCATGGGGGGAAGGCTCCTGGGGCGGACGGCCTGCCGTCCGAGTTCTACTCAAGCTTTACCTAACTTCTGGCCCCTAAGTTAACTTCACTCCTGACTAAGTTTGCAACACTGGAGGCTCTACCCGATTAGATGAATGAGGCAGTAATCGTGTTGGTTCCCAAGCCTGGCAAGGATCCCCTGGATTGTGCATCATACAGGCCCATATCCTTACCTAATGTTGACGCCAAGATCTTTGCTAAGGTCCTGGCCACCTGACTGTCCCATGTTATAGAAGACCTGATCGGAATAGATCAGACTGGGTTTATGCCGGGCAGGGGAACCGACATAAATATCCAGCGCCTTTTCTTCAATCTTACTGTCCCACATGACAACCAGAGTCATTGCCTCCCTGGATTTGACTCGGTTGAATGGACCTACCTGTGGGAGGTATTGCACAAATTTGGGTTTGGCCCTAAGTTCATCCACAGCATTCGGCTACTATACCACGCACCCAGAGCCCGAGTCCGTACAAATAATTGGCTATCAGATCCATTTGATTTGTTTCGTGGCATGAGACAGGGGTGCCCGCTCTCCCCCAGCCTGTTTGCCCTGGCACTGGAGCCCCTGGCAATTTCGATCAGGAGTGTTCCGGATGTCCTGGGCCTGCGGGTGGGTATGGTAGAGGAGCGGCTGTCCCTGTACGCCAACAACGCGCTCCTATATCTGAACGACACCGGTCCCAAACTACTAGCTGCCCTGCGAATCTTTGACGATTTTGGGGGGCTCTCAGGTATTAAAATTAACTGGACTAGATCGGTACTGTTCGCCATTGATGATGGTGCTGCGTCGGGGGTCCCTTCCTCACCGTTACAGTGGGTGGAGGAATTCAGATACCTCAGGGTCTTGATCACGAAAAATCCCTCTGACTATATGGAAAAGAATTTAACGCCTGTCATGAATACCCTACGTACAAAATGCGATGCATGGGCAAACCTTCCACTAAACCTTCTGGGACGTATCAACCTCCTTAAGATGATGATACTGCCTAAATTCAACTACCTATTTAGGAATTGCCCTGTATGGGTCCCTGTCTCATTCTTTAGGGAGATTGACCATTGTGTGAGTTTTTTCATCTGGGGTGGCGGGACTCCTAGGTTAGCACGCTCCACCCTCTGGCTGCCTGCCCATCTGGGGGGCCTGGCCCTTCCAAATTTTCAAGTTTACTTCTGGGCTGCGATGCTTGTCTCGGTCCACTGGTGATTTCAGAGCTCCAGGTCCAATGCTACTGTCTGCCTTGAGGCTAACTGTTTGGTTGACCTTCGCAACCTTCCCCACAGAGGCCCAGGGGTGTACCAAGGGGTCCCAGGACCTACACGGGTGACGTGGAGGGTCAGGGTGGCTGCCAGGCGACGTTACTTGAAACCGGGCCAATGGTCCCCTGAACATCCACTTTGGGGAAATCCAGCGTTGACACATTTCCGCACCATCCCGGACCCACAGGTTTGGGCCCGCTATGGTATCACAACTCTGAGACACGTAATGCCCTGGGGCGAGTTGATGCTTCTCTCAGAGATAATGACTACTTACCAGCTACCCCAATGAATGAGATTCAGATACTTACAACTCAGGCCCAGTTCCCTCAAAAACCCCTCCTTCAGGCCAATCCCATTGAGGAACTACTGACTCCTGGAGACCTTACTAAACCCCTTTCTACCTTGTATAGCGCACTCCTAGGTAAGGACTCTCCCAAGATAGAGAAACTATGGGAAATGTGGCATGGAGATATACCATCATTAGATAAAGAAAGTTGGGAGGACTGTCTTGACTGCGGCCCTAAACTAGTAATAGCATCCAAAGATAAATTATTTCAGGTTAAATTCCTCCACAGGATCTATTATACTCCTCAGACTCCATCGTATCTTCCCGGATAGGGATGCCGTGTGCCCCAAATGCAAGACTCAAGTTGGTACTTTCTTCCACATGTTCTGGGATCATAGCGACCTACTGGGCAGTAGTGTTTAGTGAAATCAATTCTAGGCTGCAGATGTGCATTCCAGCCTCTCCTGAACTTGCCCTACTGGGGGTTCATGATGATGAGCAACGTTCTCACCATCTAAAACTACTCATCTCCTATCTTCTCTTTTATGCCAAGAAGGAAATTCTCCTAAAATGGATTGACGCCTCTCCCCCATCACTCCCCGCCTGAGAAGCACAGATTGAGGCTGCCATCCCCATGTATAGGATTACCTATGTGAACCGTTGCTGTCCATGGAAATTTGAGAAAGTTTGGGCTCCATGGATATCGTCCTAATATCCGCCAATAACGTATCTATAAGATTACTAGGGGGATGGAAGGGGAATACGGATGTTAGGTGATTTATCCTCCTTACTATGTATTAGTAATTATTGCACTGTGATCTGCACCCTACCACACCAGTTGGATTTCTGTATGTAATAATGTTTACTTCATATGTAGTGTTATGTACTGTGTCCACTGGTATACTGTAAATTACCCTTTTATGACAATAAAGCACTTTTGTTTTGTGAAAAAAACAATTGTTTAATTGCTTGGTAACACAAATTGCTAATCAGCCAATCACATGGCAGCATCTCAATGCATTTAGGCATCCAGACCTGGCGAAGGCGACTTGCTGAAGTTCAAATCGAGCATCAGAATGGGGAAGAAAGGGATTTAAGTGACTTTGAACGTGGCATGGTTGTTGGTTGCAGACGGGCTGGTCTGAGTATTTCAAAAGCTGCTGATCTACTGGGATTTTCACACATGCAACCATCTCTAGAGTTTACAGAGAATGGTCCCAAAAATAGAAAATATCCAGTGAGCGGCAGTTGTGTGGCGGAAAATGCCTGGTTGATGTCAGTGGTCAGAGGAGGATGGGCAGACTCAACTCAAATAACCACTCGGTACATCCAAGGTATGCACAATACCATCTCTGAGCACACAACACATCCAACCTTGAAGCATATGGGATACAGCAGCAGAAGACCACACCAGGGCTCACTCCTGTCAGCTACGAACATTCAGATGGTAGGGTCAGAATTTGGCATAAGAAACATGAAAGCATGAATCCATCCTACCCTTGTATCAAGGGATCAGGCTGGTGGTGGTGGTGTAATGGTGTGGGGGATATTTTCATGGCACACTTTGGGCCCCTTAGTACCAGCTGAGCATTATTTAGTATTGTTGCTGACCATGTTCATCCATTTATGACTACTGTGTACCCATTTCCTGATGGCTCCTTCCAGCAGGATAATGTACCATGTCACAAAGCTCCAATCATCTCACCACTGGACAATGAAGTCGCTGTACTCCAATGGCCTCCACAGTCTCGAGATCTCATCCAATAGAGCACCTTTGAGATGTGGTGGAAAGGGTGATTGGCATCATGGATGTGCAGCCAACAAATCTGTAGCAACTGCGTGATGCTATCATGTCACTATGGACCAAAATCTCTGAGGAATGTTTCAAACACCTTGTTGAATCTATGCCATTAAGAATGAAGGCAGTTCTGAAGGCAAAAGGGGGTCCAAACCGGTACTTGCAAGGTATACCTAATAAAGGGGCCAGTGAGTGTATATGGTCTGTGGTAAATCTAAAGGAAAATTGTACAAAAAATTGTATAATGTATGGTTAGCCAGTCATTTACTGCTACTTCTCACAATGCAAATTTTTGGGTCACTGAAAACAACACACTCCTTTCATTGCTGAGATCTTATATCAGCAGCAGCTGATGAGGAGAAAGGCAGAATCAGAGGAAATTGTGCCTTTGCTGCCTCTAGTGGCTACAGGTGTTTAGCAGGGAGGTTAAATAAGGCTAAGAACAAAGCTCCTATTAGTGGTGAAAAACATTTGCAATAACAAAAATATGGAAGATCAAGTATTTAAAAATGTGAATGTTGCATTAAAAATGACTTTAAGGTAAAGTGCATTAATAGCTAAAAATATAGGCTCATCAGCAGGACACTTTACTTTTTCTTTAGGCCTGGATCAGACTAGTAAGATGCGTTTTTGAGCCGATTTCAGGTGCAATTATATAATGTGACTTCTTTGTGATTTTGATGAGATTTTAAGCCTGTGTGCTTTTCGAGTTATACTATTACTTTTTTTCGAGGGACCAAGGATTTGCCTTGGAGGAGAGTTCAGGATTAAAAAAAAAATAAAATCACTTTCTAAATCAAATCAGAATTGCATGTACATGCAATTTCTGTGCCTTTCTGTTGAAGTCTATGGGGGACCAAAGTCACATTGGAATTGCGCCAAAGTAGCACAGGAACCTTTTCCGAAATCGCTCCATGATGTGTCACATTGACGTGAATGGGAGCCAATCAAAACAGTGTGATTTCATTGACATGCAATTCTGTATGACCCCCGTTGCATCAGAAATCACACTAGTGTGAACCAGGGCTTAAAGTGATTGCATTAGGGTAAAAAAACCTTCTGGGTGCAGTTTCCTTCTCAGCTCCCTCCCCTTATACTTACCTGAGCCCCCCTTATACTCACCTGAGCCCCATCTCAATCTGCATGAGAGCAGCGGCTCTCTCCTCTTTGGCTCACACAGCACTGAGAGAGCCATTTGCTCCTGCTGATGTCAATCACAGTCTGTAAGCCAATGAGGAGAGGGTGGGGGGCCAAGCCACAGGATGTCCATTCACAGGAGTGCATCGGAGTGAGACGATTTTCATTGGTCCTCTCCTCCTGCCAATAGGGAAGTAGAGGAGGGAACAGAATGGGTGGCCAGTCTGTCTGTGAGCTCTACTCACACACTACACAGTGCGAGGAGAGGGAGGCTGCCGGTGGGAGCCGGTGGCATTCCCGGCAGCGGCCGCGGAAAGGTGTGGGGCCGCGGGCGGGCTAAGCAGCACCCACTACACAGGCTAAACATAAAATTTATATACAGAAGCTTTAGAATATAGAAGCTTCATTTTATACATATATATTTATGATAGACCTACCATCACGGTATCTTGCAGGCATCTGACCCATCTTCTATTCTTGCAGAGCAAAATGGTAACCCAACCTTTAAAAATAATAATATAAATTATATATAATATGTGTAGAACCGTCCTAGTATGCGATGCTAGGTAAAAGCATTTTTTTGGCTCCTCTGTAGTCATTGGAGCAGCTATTGATTTCTTTGGGCTGTACTAGATTTTACAGGCTGCAAGTTTGATTGTTTCCCCCTTGTGTTCTGGAGTCCTCTAGAACATAGAGGGCTGGGAATGTCAAATAGGCAGCCTGAATATTTAGTGTGCTTCAACTAATCCCTGGGGAGGTGTGCCCAGTAGGTGGCTGGAGGAGAACATAAATAGTCTGGGGTCTGGAGCAGCCTGGGTCTAGTCTTGCTGCAGAAGTTTCCAGCCTGAAGGGCTGTTGCCCCTTTTAGACTGTCCTGCTGAAGTCTATTGATGGTCATCAAGGTCCCAGCTATAGCAGAGCTGGGGGCCTATTTTATTTACTTCTGGAGCAAAGGATTTGGGTTTGAGGACCCACTGAAGAGTGCCTAGTGGGAGTTGAGTGGTGTGCAGCTACCATGGCAAATTGTAAGTACTGATCCAAGCTCAGGAATCTAGTGACTGTGTGTTGTTCTACCTTTGGTGGGGCAGTGGTAGCTCTTTCTCCGAGACTACTGGTCTCATTTCTGGCCTTCCCCTTGGTTATTGGTTCAAAGACTGTTCAGAGAAGCCTAACCTAGTCAAGAGTGTCCTCCTGTTATAAGTCCGCATTTTTTTTACATTGTTTTTTGGTGTTCCTGACTACTTACTTTCCTTCACCATGGACAGGACCCCATTGCCTCATGCATCTGAGCTTTCCTCCAGTGCCTCTCCAGATTGTCAAGGATAGAACTTCATTATGACTCAGATTTATGGACAATCCACCTGTGACTCTTCCATGTGAATATTGGATTACCTATCCCCCTCTGTCGCTATCCTTGGAGTACCTTTTTTTTTGCAATACAAAGGTGGCCCATTTCACCAAGGTTTTGTCTGCTTCACCAGTGGTCTTTACCATCTTTGGACATCTCTGGGATCTTACTCAACAACCATGGACAGGACCCCATTGTCTCATGCATCTTAGCTCTCCTCTAGTGCACTCTAGAATATCAGGTTTATGGACATTCCAATAGTGCCTCTTCCATGTAAACAGAAGATCACTTATCCACCCTTGTCTCTTGGTTATCCTGGGGGTACCTTCTTACTTTGTTCTACAAGGGTCCTCAAGGTGGCCCATTACACATTTTTACTCAACCCCCTTCCACTCTGGAAGAACTGCATTACCAGCAGACCAGGTGTTCTTTTATGCTATATGTAGAATAATCAACATCCACACAACTTAGAATTAAAGCTGAAGTTCAGTTATAGATATTTTTGCATAGTACATTGGTTCAACCTGAACCAATGTAAATAAGCACATGCCATATCTGGCCAATCACAGGAGGTCCCTGGCTGAGCATGGGTGCCAATCAGAGAACACCTCACATTTTCTTAATGAGGGTCCATGCACACTGGCTTAAAAAAACTACTGCTTCTAGAGGAGTTTAGTGTTTTGCCTGTAGACACTACTAACATATTTAACAAAAAACATATTTTAAGCTCAATGTTTAAAGGCAGAGAAAGAAAAAAAAAGACCCTGAATATGAAGCATTCTCTGATTGGAGGTGAGATTTCCAGGTGGAGAGGCAGGGTGGTGAACTTCACAATCTTCACCTCTCATCCAATCAGATAAGACTTTGCATTAATTGAGGGAACACAAAGTGTTCTCTGAATGGCGCCTATGACGAGCAAGCAACCTCCTATGATCACTAAGCAGCAGGGCCGCCACTCAGCATGTTTCATAGAAGCAATTTTAAGGCTTGACATGTTGGGTTTCTATTTACTCGGCACAACCTCGTCTTTTATATTTTACCAAAAAATTGGGTAACATACTGCGTTTATGTGCCCTAAAATTACCTATAGCGTATTTTTTACTGAGTGGCATAAGAAATTGGAACTACCAATATTTTATTCTCTAGGGTGTTTGCTTTCAGAAAATATATCAGGTTTTGGGAGTTTTACGTAATCCTCAGGCCTAAAATGATTTTTTTAAACATCTGTAAAAAAAATAAAAATGCAAAAATCTCTCTGGCAGAAAAAGGGTTAAGCAATTGCCACCAGAACCTTTGTCCCCATTGGAAGATTTCCCCGCTAGTCTTCTTCTCATGACAAATGTAAAATTTTGGATTTTCATTTAGTTTTTGTCTTTGCGGACAATGGTCACTAGGACAAACAGAGGGGAAACAGATGGCAAGAAAAACATGGCAGAGGGTCTAACCCTTACCTACTCTATCTCACAAATAAAAATGGTTTTGCCTTTACACTTTATTAGCAACAAAAGATTATACGGCTATAGACTTAAGCCTCGTACACACGATCGGATTGTTGGCCAACAAAGCGTCAGACTTTTGTCCGAAGGTCGTGTGCCGTGAACTTGTCTTGCATACAACGGTACACAATTGTCAGCCAACAAACACAAACGTAGTGATGTACTAGATGTACTACGAGCCGATAAAGAGGAAGTTCAATTGTCAGGCGCCACCCTTTGGGCTCCTTCTGCTAATTTGGTGTTAGTAGAAGTTTGGTGAGTGTTGATTCACGCTTTTCATTTCGCGCTTTTCATTTCATGCTTTTAAGTTTGTTTCTGAACGGCCGTTCATCAACCAGCCATGTTGCGGAATCGGAGGAGATAACGTGCTATTATTGGCCTTGGAGTTATTGCTTTGACCCAAGTCCAGTCCAGAAACAGGAGGAGGAGGAGTTCTTGGACCAAAAATTGGTTGCTTAATCGTGACACGTTATATCATATGCCTTTGCTGTGGGAGCTCCAAGAGAATAATTCGGATGATTTTCAGAATTATCTCCAGATGACGGACCCCTGCTTTCATCAACTCTTGGCATTGTTGACCCCTGATATTAAGAAGCAGGACACATGCATGTGTTATATTTTCTATATTTTTTGATGCATAGAATGCACTTGTTGGTTAAGTTCTATTGGCAGATAGCATGTCTAATTTTATTTTTTTATCTTTTTTTAATGCACAATAAAAAATTGTGGAGAATAATACTTGGCTCTGTGTTTTACTTCAAATGACAGTTTGGGAGTAGGCCAGTACATTTTCAAAAATACAATGTAAAATTAACAAGGGACACCAACATAGTTGTACCTTTTGAGATTAAAAACTACGGGATAATGGTGCTGTGGTAACTTGGCCAAAAAATAAATATTAATATTAATTTTGATATCACTAGAAAACAAAAGAATTTTCAAATATGTTTACCATAACTCTATCAGTATCACCAGCAAAGCAGCTTCATTATTATCCCATTAAAGAAGAAGAGAATTGTGCGCTGCATTTCGCCAATTCATAATTTGCCGCGTTACGAATGTCGATTCTCCATTACAGACGCTAGTTTACAAGACCGACCGCTTCCGGCTCGTCCTTGCTTCCGAGCATGCGTGTTTGTACATTGGACTTTTGTGTGACGGACTTGTGTACACACGCTCGGAAAATCCCACAACAGACCGTTGTCCGCCGAAAATTTACTAGCCTGCCATCCAACATTTGTTGGCCGAAAGTTGGACAACAATTGTCTGATGGAGCGTACTAACGGTCGGATTTTACACAAACACCCTGTCATCAAACAATTCCCTGCCGAGAATCCGATCGTGTGTACGAGGCTTAAGTTCATCTGGACTCTATCTCCTAGATCTCATTAGCTTGTATGCTTTGCTGCTCTACCTATTGATTGTCTGAGTGTTTTACAGTCAATATCCAAATTCCCCTCGAATCTGCAACGAGTCTTTTACGCGGTGACATGACATGGTGCCACCCCCCAGGCAGTAAAAAAGAATAATGTTACCTGCAACCTTCTTCTAAAATCTGGTCTTGTGGGGACATCCTGTGCTTTGTGCTCTGCTGGTACTTCCTGGTCGGACTCTCACCACACCCAGCAATTTACCTTCCCACACCTGCCTGCGATTCAACAGAGATATGTAAATACGCCCATTAACCCTTTCACTGCCAGCGCCCTTTTTGCACAAGTATAAAAAATCATTTTAGGCCTGAAGATTAATAAAAAAAATAAATAAACATACATTTTCTGAACGCAGACACCCTAGAGAACAATAAAATAAATGACATTCAATTTTTTACTTTTTTAATTATTTTTTATTGCATTTTAGTGTAAATGTGTGATCTTTTTGACCCCAGATCTCATATTTAAGAGGTCGTGTCATGCTTTTTTCTATTACAAGGGATGTTTACATTCCTTGTAATAGGAATAAAAGTGACCCAAAATTTTTTTTTAAACGGACAGTGTAAAAAAATTTAAAAAAATAAAAAGTAAAATAAATAAGAAAAAGAAAATTATAAATTTAAAGCACCCAGTCGCGCAGAGCTCGCGCGCAGAAGCGAATGCATATGCAAGTCGTCCCAGCATATGTAAACAGTGTTCAAACCACACATGTGAGGTATCGCCACGATCGTTAGAGTGAGAGCAAAAATTCTAGCATTAGACCTCCTCCGTAACTCAAAACTGGTAACCTGTAGAAATTTTTAAACATTGCCTATTGAGGTTTATAAGGGTCAAAGATTTTGTCGCCATTCCACGAGCGGGCGCAATTTTGAAGCGTGACATGTTGGGTATCAGTTTACTCGCCGTAACATTATGTTTCACAATATAAAAAATATAAAAAAAATGGGCTAACTTTACTGTTGTCTTATTTTTAATTCAAAAAAGTGTATTTTTTTCCAAAAAAATTGCGCTTGTAAGATCGCTGCACAATGTGGCAAAAAAGTATTGCAAGGACCGCCATTTTATTCTCTAGGGTGTCTGAAAAAAATATATAATGTTTGGGGGTTCTAAGTAATTTTCCAAAAAAAAAAAAAAGATTTTAACTTGTAAACACCAAGTCTGAAAAATAGGCCCGGTCCTTAAAGCGGAGTTCCACCTAAAAATGGAACTTCCACTTTAACCACTTACCCACCGCCAGCCGTCATATGACTTTGACTTTGAGTGGGTATATCTGAATGATGAGTGAGGCTACAGGCATCATTCAGATACTGTCTTTTTCATTCGGTTCCCTACACCATAAGAACGATCATAGTGGCTGGTCAGCCACTTGATCGTTCTTATGGGCGGCGGGAGGGGACGTCCCCCCTGCCACCGCCCTCCGGTGCTTCTACCGACCCACCGCTTCCATTGGTGAGTCGGAGAACGGATCCGCCGGCCCCGGTTGTTTACCATAGAGATTTCCAGTGAACCAGATGGTCGCCAGAGTCTCTATGATCGTTCGGAGGCCGGGCGCGATGTTATGACGCAAACAAACGGCGCCGCCTCGGCTGGGAAGCTGAGATCTTTTTTTTAAATTTTTTTTATTTTAGGCTTCCCAGCCTAAAGGTGAGATGTGAGGTCTTATTGAGCCCATATCTCACTGTAAAGAGGACCGATCGTGCCATATTCCTATTACAAGGGGTGTTTACATTCTTTGTAATAGGAATAAAAGTGATCAAAAAAAAAATTTTTTTTAGAAGTGTCAAACTAAAAAATGTAAAGTAAAATTAACAAAATTTTTAAAGCGCCCCTATCCCTGTGTGTTCGCACGCAGAAGCGAACGCATACATAAGTCCCGCACACATATGAAAACGGTGTTCAAACCACACATGTGAGGTATCGCCGCGAATGTTACAGTGAGAGCAATAATTCTAGCCCTGGACCTCCTCTGTAATTCAAAACATATAACCAGTAAAAAATGTTTAAAGTGCCACCTATGGGGATTTTTAAGTACCGAAGTTTGGCGCCATTCCACGAGCGTGTGCAATTTTGATACATGTTAGGTATCTATTTACTCGGCGTAACTTCATCTTTTACATTATGCAAAAAAATTGGGCTAACTTTACTGTTTTGTATTTTAAAGCATGAAACTGTTTTTTTTTTTTTTTTTTAAAACGCGTTTGAAAAATTGCTGTGCAAATCCTGTGCGAGATAAAAAGTTTTAATTACCGCCATTATATTCTCTAGTGTGTCTGCTTAAAAAAAACATATATATATATATAATGTTTGGGGGTTCTATGTAATTTTCTAGCAAAAAAAATATTTTTACATGTAGGAAAGAAATGTCAGAATTGGCCTGGGTGGCAAGTGGTTAAGTGTTCGTGACCCCCTGACATGCCACATATCATATGAAATGTCATTTTTTTTTTTGGGGGGGGGGGAGTACCCTGTTTTTACAGGCACCCAGCTCCCACTTCATCCCCTGGGGTCGCAAGGATGATCATCGCTCCCCCCTCCCTCCCTGCAATCTTCTGGGACACGTCACAGGTCCCAGAGGATTGCCGGCGGCGTATAGAGGAATGGGAGAGGAGCGGGGCTTTGTGCGCCCGCATCGCTGGATCGTGGGACAGGTGAGTGTCTGATTATTAAAAGTCAGCAGCTACACTTTTTGTAGCTGCTGACTTTTAAATAGGTGGAACTCCGCTTTAAGTGGTTAATTTCAGTGCTGGCCGGGACGACCAGAAGCTCTGAGGGCAATAAATATACACTACAAAGAAAGCTTAACAAATTCTCCTTACTTTCCAGCCTGCAAAAGGGGATCTGTGAATTGCCATACTTAATTTCAGTGCTGGCTGGGATGACCAGAAGCTCAGAGGGCAATAAATCTACACTAATGCCGCGTACACACGGGCCGACTTTTCGACCGGACTGGTCCGACGGACTTTCGACTGACTTTTGACGGACTTCCGACTGACTTTTTAACGAACGGACTTGCCTACACACGATCACACCAAAGTCTGACGGATTTGTACGTGATGACGTACGACCGGACTAAAATAAGGAAGTTGATAGCCAGTAAGCCAATAGCTGCCCTAGCGTCGTTTTTTTGTCGGTCGGACTAGCATACAGACGAGCAGATTTCTTGGTCCGGTGGAGTTAGGACGTAAAGATTTGAAGCATGTTCCAAATCTAAAGTCCGTCAGATTTTCGAATGGAAAAGTCCGCTGAAGGTCCAATGAAGCCCACACACGATCGGATTGTCCGCCGGACTTGGTCCGTCAGACCAGTCCGGTCGAAAAGTCCGCCCGTGTGTACGCTGCATTAGAAGAAAGCTCAACAAACTTTCCCTACTAATCAGACTACAAAAAGGGATCTACAACTAGCAATAATTATTCTAAAAATATTCTAAAAATTCTAAAAATATTCTAAAAATTCTAAAAATATTCTAAAAATTCTGTAAATATTCTAAAAATTCTAAAAATATTCTAAATATTCTAAAAATTACTTCCTTTACTTCTGATATCAGCAACCACTGTAAACCTTAAAAATACAGCAATGAATATGAGTTATCTTCACATGCACACAAATTTTCCATGTGTGAAGTCCCTCAAAAACCCCCCTAATGGTGCCCCTTCTAACCCCAGGCTCTTTAGCTGTCATGTGAGCTGCAATGGATATTGTTATTGCTGTATGTCACATAGTTACATAGTCTGGTTATAAAAAGACACAAGTCCATCCAGTTCAACCCACATGTCATTGGTCAACTAATATGCTAAATTCAATAGAATCAGATTACGGGAGGGAGAAGATCAGAGAGACACCAAGAAAACTTCTCCCATGATATACTCTGGATGGTTTCCCGATAGACCACGTTAGCAGATCAGTCTGTTTTACCTTTATGTACAGTAATTATGTAGACACAGTTCTGGGGTGGCTCTGAAAAACAATGGCGTCAGCAGGCAGGAGCAGGGGGAAGAGGATGGAGAGAGGACAACAATGTGATCACAGTTGTTACTTTCACTTTCAGAACATTCCGCATCCTGGTCACACGGAATCTCCATTCTTCGTAGTCGTAGAATCTCAGAGCAAAGCTCTACTCTACGAAAGAGCATTGGGAACAAGGAAAAAAAGGAAACGTACAATTCTGAGATATTATCACAGATCGCTGAAATAGGCTGTACTGAGAGTAATGTAAAAGTGGCTATAACATTTTTATTAACATAGGTCATTCAAATTCCACATGTTGGTAGAGTAATGCCCTGTACTACACGATCGAACATTGATCGGACATTCCGACAACAAAATACATCTGATTTTTTCCGACGGATGTTGGCTCAAACTTGTCTTGCATACACACGGTCGCACAAAGTTGTCGGGAATTTTCCGAACGTCAAGAACGCGGTGACATACAACACGTACGTCGGGACTATAAACGGGCCAGTAGCCAATAGCTTTTGTTTTCGGAAAATTTTATAGCCTGCTCCCAAACTTTGTGTGTCGGAAATTCCGATGGAAAAAGTCAGATGGAGCCCACACACGGTCGAAATTTCCGACAACAAGCTCCGATCGCACATTTTCCGTCGGAAAGTCCGACCGTGTGTACAGGGCATAACTCTTCCTCTATAGCAACTCTTTCTTTCTTTATTACAGCCCTTCTCAACCAGGGTTCCATGGCACCCTAGGCAGGGCCATCTTTAATAATGATTAGACCCTGGGCAAACATTTTCTTGCCCCCCCGCCATGCAATTTCATTCTCCCCCCAACATCCCAAAAAACAAAGACACACATAGACCTACCCCAAAAAACTTTAATAATGAAAACATAAAGAACAGATCCAGGCTCACTGATTGGTTGCTAGAGGTTACTGCACATCTTTACCGCTCACTGATTGGTTGGTAGAGGCTACTGTGCATCCTTGTCACTTACTTATTTGTTGCTAGGGGTTACAGCACATCATTACGGCTCACTGATTGGTTGCTGAAGGATAAAGCACATCATCCCCTCACTGCCTGCACAACATGGACTGGGGAAAACTCCTAGAAAAAAGCAAAGAGGTGTGCGGAGGTGAGCAATAGATGGTTCCTTTGGGAGGGGATGTGTAAGTACTGTCCCTTGTGCTGATTTGTTCTGTAACCTGTGTGATACATGCACCTCAGCACTGCACAGTATGCACTCCCAAACCCTGTTTGTAATGCAATACTGGGTGTGGTACTCTGTGCCTCTTGCGTCTTGTGCAATGCGCAGAATATTTAGCGCTACTCTATGTCCACAGCTCACCTCTGTACCTCCTGTCCACACCTCACCTCTGTACCCCGTGTCCTTGCCTCACCTCCGTAACCCCCATTCACACCTCTCCTTTGTATCCCCCATGCAAAGCTCACCTCTGTATCCCTCCCATCCAAAATTTACCTCCAAATTTACCCTCCGCATCTCCCCATCCACACCTCACCTGCGCACCCCCCATGCACACCTCACCTTCGTATCCCCCCATTCACACCTCACCTCCATACTCCCACTAGCAACAGCTCACCTCTGTACCTCTTGTCCACAACTCACCCCTGCAACTGACCACCCACAGCTCCCCCCTGCACTCCCCCATCTAAAGCTCACCTCTGTACCCCCCATCCACAGCTCACCTCTGTATCCCCCCATCCACAGTTCATCTCTGTACCTTCCTAACCACACCTCACATCCGTATCCCCCCATCCACACCTCACCTCCATACTCCCACGAGCAACAGCTCACCTCTGTACCTCTTGACCACAACTCACCTCTGCAACCGACCACCCACAGCTCACCCCTGCGCTCCCCCATCCACAGCTCACCTCTGTACCCCCCCATCCACAGTTCACCTCTGTACCTTCCTATCCACACCTCACATCTGTATTCCCCCATCAACACCTCACCTCCATACTCCCCCTAGCAACAGTTCACCTCTGTACCTCCTGTCTACAACTCACCTCTGCAACCGAAAATCCAGAGCTCATCTCTGTATTCCCCCATCCACAGCTCACCTCTGTATCCCCCCATCCACAATTCACATTTGTACCCCCCTATCCGCAGCTCCCCTCTGTACCCCCTCTATCCACAGCTCAGCTCTGTAACCCCCATCCACAGCTCACCTCTGTATCCCTCCATTCACAACTCACCTCCATACTCCCCCTAGCAACAGTTCACCTCTGTACTCCCCCATCCACAGCTCACCTCTGTACCCCCCCCCCCATTCACAGCTCACCTCTGTATCCATTCATCCACAGCTCACCTCTGTACCCCCGCATCCACAGCTCACCTCTGTACCCCCCTCATCCACAGCTCACCTCTGTATCCCTTCATCCAAAGCTCACCTCTGTACCCCCCTATTCAGAGCTCACCTCTGGAACCCTTCAGCCACAGCTCATCTCTGTACCCCCCATTCACAGCTCATCTCTGTACCCCCACATTCACAGCTCACCTCTGTATCCCTTCATCCACAGCTCACCTCTGTACCGCCCCATCCACAGCTCACCTCTGTTCCCCCCATCTACAGCTCACCTCTGTACCCCCCATCCACAGCTTAGCTCTGTACCCCCCATCCACAGCTCACCTCTGTACCTTCCTATACACACCTCTCCTCTGTATCCCCCAATTCACACCTCACCTCCATACTCTCCCTAGCAACAGTTCACCTCTGTACTCCCCCATCCACAGCTCACCTCTGTACCCCCCTCCATGCACAGCTCACCTCTGTATCTCTTCATCTACAGCTTATCTCTGTACCCCCCATTCACAGCTCACCTCTGTATCCATTCATCCACAGCTCACTCTGTACCCCCCCATCCACAGCTCACCTCTGTACCCCCCTCACCCACAGCTCATCTCTGTATCCCTTCATCCACAGCTCACCTCTGTAGCCCCCTATTCAGAGCTTACCTCTGTATCCCTTCATCCACAGTTCATCTCTGTACCCCCCATCCACAGCTCATCTCTGTACCCCCCATTCACAGCTCATCTCTGTACCCCCCCCCCCATTCACAGCTCACCTCTGTATCCCTTCATCCACAGCTCACCTCTGTACCGCCCCATCCACAGCTCACC
The DNA here is from genome assembly GCA_037952925.1 of Lithobates clamitans. Classification (NCBI taxonomy): domain Eukaryota; kingdom Metazoa; phylum Chordata; class Amphibia; order Anura; family Ranidae; genus Lithobates; species Lithobates clamitans. Next base: position 521,142 of record JBBGZY010001549.1, on the reverse strand, counting down.
TCTGTACTCCCCCATCCACAGTTCACCTCTGTACCCCCCATCTGCAGCTCACCTCTGTACCCCCCCATCCACGGCTCAGCTCTGTACCCCCCATCCACAGCTCAGCTCTGTACCCCCCATCCACAGCTCACCTCTGTACCCCCCATCCACAGCTCACCTCTGTACCTTCCTATAAGCACCTCCCCTCTGTATCCCCCCATTCCCAGCTCACCTCTGTATCCCTTCATCCACAGCTCAGCTCTGTACCCCCCATCCAAAGCTCAGCTCTGTACCCCCCCATCCACAGCTCACCTCTGTATCCCCCATCCACAGCTCACCTCTGTACCTTCCTATACACACCTCCCCTCTGTATCCCCCCATTCACACCTCTCCTCCATACTCCCCCTAGCAACAGTTCACTTCTGTACTCCCCCATCCACAGCTCACCTCTGTACCCCCCTCCATCCACTGCTCACCTCTGTATCCCTTCATCTACAGCTCATCTCTGTACCCCCCCAATCACAGCTCATCTCTGTACCCCCCATCCACAGCTCACCTCTGTACCCCCCATGCTCAGCTCACCTCTGTATCCCCCCCATTCACAGCTCACCTCTGTATCCCTTCATTCACAGCTCACCTCTGTACCCCCCCATTTACAGCTCATCTCTGTACCCCCTCCATCCACAGCTCACCTCTGTACCCCCCCATCCACAGCTCACCTCTGTACCCTCCCATGCACAGCTCACCTCTGTATACCCCCATCCACAACTCATCTCTGTATCCCCCCATCCACACATCACCTGCATACTCCCCCTAGCAACGGCTCATCTCTGTACCTCCCATCCACAACTCACCTCTGTACGACCCTATCCACAGCTCACCTCTGTATCCCTTCACAGCTCACCTCTGTATCCCCCCATCCACAGCTCACCTCTGTACCCCCCCATCCACATCTCACCTCTGTACCCCCCCATCAACAGCTCACCTCTGTACCCCCCATCCACAGCTCCCCATGTACTTCCTATCCACAACTCACCTCTGCACCCCCATCCATAGTTCACCTCTGTACCCCCCCATCCACAGCTCACCTCTGTACCCCCCATCCACAGCTCACCCCTGTACCCCCCATCCACAGCTAACCTCTGTACCCCCCATCCACAGCTCACCTCTGTACCTCCCATCTACAGCTCACCTCTGCACCCCCCCATCCACAGCTCACCTCTCTACCCCCATCCATAGCTCAACTCTGTACCCGCCCATCCACAGCTCCCCTCTGTACTTCCCGTCCACAACTCACCTCTACACCCCATCCACAGTTCACCTCTGTACCCCCCCATCCACAGCTCACCTCTGTACCCCCCCATCCACAGCTCACCTCTGTACCCCCTATTCACAGCTGACCTCTGCACTCCATTCTACCGCTCACCTCTGCACCCCCCCATCCACAGCTCACCTCTGTCCCTCCCATCCGCAGCTCACCTCTGTACCTCCCCATCCACACCTCACCTCTGTACCTCCCTTCCACAGCTCACCTCTGAACCCTCCCTTCCACAACTCCCCTCTGCACCCCCTCCCCATCCACGGCTCACCTCTGCACCCTCCCATCCATGGCTCACCTCTGTACCCTCCCCATCCATAGCTCACCTCCGTATACCTCATCCACAGCTCACCTCTGTACCCCCCATCCACAACTCACCCCTTCACCCCCCATCCACAGCTCACCTCTGTACCCCCCATCCACAGTTCACCTCTGAACTCCATTCTACAGCTCACCTCTGCACCCCCCATCCACAGCTCACCTCTGTACCTCCCATGCACAGCTCACTTCTGTACACCCCCTTCCCCTTCCACAGCTCACCTCTGTATCCCTCATCCACAGTTCACCTCTGTACCCCCCCATCCACATGTCACTTCTGTACCCCCCATCCACAGCTTACCTCTGCACACCCCCATCCACAGCTTACCTCTGTACTCCCCCATCCACAGCTCACTTCTGTACCCCCCAATCCACAGCTCACCTCTGTACCCCCCCATCCACAGCTCACCTCTGTACGCCCCCATCCACAGCTCACCCCTGTACCCCCCCCACCCACAGCACACCTCTGTACCTCCAATCCACAGCTCACCTCTACACCCCCCCATCCACAGCTCACCTCTGTACCCCCCATGCATAGCTTGTCTCTGTACCCCCATCCAGAGTTACCTTCTGTACTTCCCGTCCACAACTCACCTCTGCACCCCCATTCACAGTTCACCTCTGCACCCCCCCATCCACAGCTCACCTCTGTACCTCCCATGCACAGCTCCCCTCTGTACCCTTCCATCCACTACTCCCCTCTGCACCCCCCCATCCACAGCTCACCTATGCGCTACCCCATCCACAGCTCACCTCTGTACCCTCCATCCACAGTTCATCTCTGTACCTCCCTTCCACAACTCCCCTCTGCACCCCCCCATCCACAACTCACCTCTGCACCCCCATCTACAGTTCACCTCTGTATCCCCCCATCCACAGCTCACCGCTGCATTCCATTTACAGCTCACCTCTGCATTCCATTTACAGCTCACCTCTGCACCCCCATCCACAGTTCACCTCTGCACCTCCCATCCACAGCTCACCTCTGCACCCCCCCATCCATATTTCACCTCTGTACCTCCCATCCACAGCTCCCCTCTGTACCTCCCCATCCACAGCTCACCTCTGTACCCCCCCATCCACAGCTCACCTCTGTACGCCCCCATCCACAGCTCACCTCTGTACCCCCCCACCCACACCTCACCTCTGTACCTCCAATCCACATCTCACCTCTGTACCCCCCATCCACAGCTCACCTCTGTACCTCCCATCTACAGCTCAAATCTGCACCTCACCATCCACAGCTCCCCTCTGTACCCTCCCATCCACAACTCACCTCTGCACGCCCTATCCACGGCTCACCTATGCACTACCCCATCCACAGCTCACCTCTGTACCCCCCTTCCACAGCTCCCCTCTGCATCCCCCATCCACAACTCAACTCTGCACCCCCATCTACAGTTCACCTCTGTATCCCCCCATCCACAGCTCACCACTGCATTCCATTTACAGCTCACCTCTGCATTACATTTACAGCTGACCTCTTCACCCCCCATCCACAACTCACCTATGCACTACCCCATCCACAGCTCACCTCTGTACCCCCAATCCACAGCTCATCTCTGTACCTCCCTTTTACAACTCCCCTCTGCACCCCCCCATCCACAACTCACCTCTGCACCCCCATCTACAGTTCACCTCTGTATCCCCCCATCCACAGCTCACTGCTGCATTCCATTTACAGCTCACCTCTGCATTCCATTTACAGCTCACCTCTGCACCCCCATCCACAGCTCACCTCAGCACCCCCATCCACAGTTTACTTCTGTACCTCCCATCCACAGCTCACCTCTGCACCCCCCCATCCATAGTTCACCTCTGTACCTCCCATCCACAGCTCCCCTCTGTACCCCCCCATCCACAGCTCACCTCTGTACCCCCCATCCACAGCTCACCTCTGTACCTCCAATCTACAGCTCACCTCTGCACCCCCCCCCCCATCCATAGCTCACCTCTGTACCTCCCATCCACAGCTCCCCTCTGTACGCCCCACCCACAGCTCACCTCTGTACCTCCAATCCACAGCTCACCTCTGTACCCCCCATCCACAGCTCACCTCTGTACCTCCCATCTACAACTCACCTCTGCACCCCCCCATCCACAGCTCACCTCTGTACCCTCCCATCCACAACTCACCTCTGCACCCCCCATCCACGGCTCACCTATGCACTACCCCATCCACAGCTCACCTCTGTACCCCCCTTCCACAACTCCCCTCTGCACCCCCCCATCCACAACTCAACTCTGCACCCCCATCTACAGTTCACCTCTGTATCCCCCCATCCACAGCTCACCACTGCATTCCATTTACAGCTCACCTCTGCATTACATTTACAGCTGACCTCTGCTCCCCTCCCCCATCCACACTTCACCATTGTACCGCCATCCACAGCTCACCTCTGCACCCCCCATCCACACCTCACCTCCATACTCCCACTAGCAACAGCTCACCTCTGTACCTCTTGTCCACAACTCACCTCTGCAACTGACCACCCACAGCTCCCCCCTGCACTCCCCCATCTAAAGCTCACCTCTGTACCCCCCATCCACAGCTCACCTCTGTATCCCCCCATCCACAGTTCATCTCTGTACCTTCCTAACCACACCTCACATCCGTATCCCCCCATCCACACCTCACCTCCATACTCCCACGAGCAACAGCTCACCTCTGTACCTCTTGACCACAACTCACCTCTGCAACCGACCACCCACAGCTCACCTCTGCGCTCCCCCATCCACAGCTCACCTCTGTACCCCCCATCCACAGTTCACCTCTGTACCTTCCTATCCACACCTCACATCTGTATTCCCCCATCAACACCTCACCTCCATATTCCCCCTAGCAACAGTTCACCTCTGTACCTCCTGTCTACAACTCACCTCTGCAACCGAAAATCCAGAGCTCATCTCTGTATTCCCCCATCCACAGCTCACCTCTGTATCCCCCCATCCACAATTCACCTTTGTACCCCCCTATCCGCAGCTCCCCTCTGTACCCCCTCTATCCACAGCTCAGCTCTGTAACCCCCATCCACAGCTCACCTCTGTATCCCTCCATTCACAACTCACCTCCATACTCCCCCTAGCAACAGTTCACCTCTGTACTCCCCCATCCACAGCTCACCTCTGTACCCCCCCCCATTCACAGCTCACCTCTGTATCCATTCATCCACAGCTCACCTCTGTACCCCCGCATCCACAGCTCACCTCTGTACCCCCCTCATCCACAGCTCACCTCTGTATCCCTTCATCCACAGCTCACCTCTGTACCCCCCTATTCAGAGCTCACCTCTGGAACCCTTCAGCCACAGCTCATCTCTGTACCCCCCATTCACAGCTCATCTCTGTACCCCCACATTCACAGCTCACCTCTGTATCCCTTCATCCACAGCTCACCTCTGTACCGCCCCATCCACAGCTCACCTCTGTTCCCCCCATCTACAGCTCACCTCTGTACCCCCCATCCACAGCTTAGCTCTGTACCCCCCATCCACAGCTCACCTCTGTACCTTCCTATACACACCTCTCCTCTGTATCCCCCCATTCACACCTCACCTCCATACTCCCCCTAGCAACAGTTCACCTCTGTACTCCCCCATCCACAGCTCACCTCTGTACCCCCCTCCATGCACAGCTCACCTCTGTATCTCTTCATCTACAGCTCATCTCTGTACCCCCCATTCACAGCTCACCTCTGTATCCATTCATCCACAGCTCACTCTGTACCCCCCCATCCACAGCTCACCTCTGTACCCCCCTCACCCACAGCTCATCTCTGTATCCCTTCATCCACAGCTCACCTCTGTAGCCCCCTATTCAGAGCTTACCTCTGTATCCCTTCATCCACAGTTCATCTCTGTACCCCCCATCCACAGCTCATCTCTGTACCCCCCATTCACAGCTCATCTCTGTACCCCCCCCCCCATTCACAGCTCACCTCTGTATCCCTTCATCCACAGCTCACCTCTGTACCGCCCCATCCACAGCTCACCTCTGTACTCCCCCATCCACAGTTCACCTCTGTACCCCCCATCTGCAGCTCACCTCTGTACCCCCCCATCCACAGCTCAGCTCTGTACCCCCCATCCACAGCTCAGCTCTGTACCCCCCATCCACAGCTCAGCTCTGTACCCCCCATCCACAGCTCACCTCTGTACCCCCCATCCACAGTTCACCTCTGTACCTTCCTATACACACCTCCCCTCTGTATCCCCCCATTCCCAGCTCACCTCTGTGTCCCTTCATCCACAGCTCAGCTCTGTACCCCCCATCCACAGCTCAGCTCTGTACCCCCCCATCCACAGCTCACCTCTGTATCCCCCATCCACAGCTCACCTCTGTACCTTCCTATACACACCTCCCCTCTGTATCCCCCCATTCACACCTCTCCTCCATACTCCCCCTAGCAACAGTTCACTTCTGTACTCCCCCATCCACAGCTCACCTCTGTACCCCCCTCCATCCACTGCTCACCTCTGTATCCCTTCATCTACAGCTCATCTCTGTACCCCCCCAATCACAGCTCATCTCTGTACCCCCCATCCACAGCTCACCTCTGTACCCCCCATGCTCAGCTCACCTCTGTATCCCCCCCATTCACAGCTCACCTCTGTATCCCTTCATTCACAGCTCACCTCTGTACCCCCCCATTTACAGCTCATCTCTGTACCCCCTCCATCCACAGCTCACCTCTGTACCCCCCCATCCACAGCTCACCTCTGTACCCTCCCATGCACAGCTCACCTCTGTATCCCCCCATCCACAACTCATCTCTGTATCCCCCCATCCACACATCACCTGCATACTCCCCCTAGCAACGGCTCATCTCTGTACCTCCCATCCACAACTCACCTCTGTACGACCCTATCCACAGCTCACCTCTGTATCCCTTCACAGCTCACCTCTGTATCCCCCCATCCACAGCTCACCTCTGTACCCCCCCATCCACATCTCACCTCTGTACCCCCCCATCAACAGCTCACCTCTGTACCCCCCATCCACAGCTCCCCATGTACTTCCCATCCACAACTCACCTCTGTACCCCCATCCATAGTTCACCTCTGTACCCCCCCATCCACAGCTCACCTCTGTACCCCCCATCCACAGTTCACCCCTGTACCCCCCATCCACAGCTAACCTCTGTACCCCCCATCCACAGCTCACCTCTGTACCTCCCATCTACAGCTCACCCCTGCACCCCCCCATCCACAGCTCACCTCTCTACCCCCATCCATAGCTCAACTCTGTACCCCCCCATCCACAGCTCCCCTCTGTACTTCCCGTCCACAACTCACCTCTACACCCCATCCACAGTTCACCTCTGTACCCCCCCATCCACAGCTCACCTCTGTACCCCCTATTCACAGCTGACCTCTGCACTCCATTCTACCGCTCACCTCTGCACCCCCCCATCCACAGCTCACCTCTGTCCCTCCCATCCGCAGCTCACCTCTGTACCTCCCCATCCACACCTCACCTCTGTACCTCCCTTCCACAGCTCACCTCTGAACCCTCCCTTCCACAACTCCCCTCTGCACCCCCTCCCCATCCACGGCTCACCTCTGCACCCTCCCATCCATGGCTCACCTCTGTACCCTCCCCATCCATAGCTCACCTCCGTATACCTCATCCACAGCTCACCTCTGTACCCCCCATCCACAACTCACCCCTTCACCCCCCATCCACAGCTCACCTCTGTACCCCCCATCCACAGTTCACCTCTGAACTCCATTCTACAGCTCACCTCTGCACCCCCCATCCACAGCTCACCTCTGTACCTCCCATGCACAGCTCACTTCTGTACACCCCCTTCCCCTTCCACAGCTCACCTCTGTATCCCTCATCCACAGTTCACCTCTGTACCCCCCCATCCACATGTCACTTCTGTACCCCCCATCCACAGCTCACTTCTGTACCCCCCAATCCACAGCTCACCTCTGTACCCCCCCATCCACAGCTCACCTCTGTACGCCCCCATCCACAGCTCACCTCTGTACCCCCCCCCACCCACAGCACACCTCTGTACCTCCAATCCACAGCTCACCTCTACACCCCCCCCATCCACAGCTCACCTCTGTACCCCCCATGCATAGCTTGTCTCTGTACCCCCATCCAGAGTTACCTTCTGTACTTCCCGTCCACAACTCACCTCTGCACCCCCATTCACAGTTCACCTCTGCAACCCCCCATCCACAGCTCACCTCTGTACCTCCCATGCACAGCTCCCCTCTGTACCCTTCCATCCACTACTCCCCTCTGCACCCCCCCATCCACAGCTCACCTATGCGCTACCCCATCCACAGCTCACCTCTGTACCCTCCATCCACAGTTCATCTCTGTACCTCCCTTCCACAACTCCCCTCTGCACCCCCCCATCCACAACTCACCTCTGCACCCCCATCTACAGTTCACCTCTGTATCCCCCCATCCACAGCTCACCGCTGCATTCCATTTACAGCTCACCTCTGCATTCCATTTACAGCTCACCTCTGCACCCCCATCCACAGTTCACCTCTGCACCTCCCATCCACAGCTCACCTCTGCACCCCCCCATCCATATTTCACCTCTGTACCTCCCATCCACAGCTCCCCTCTGTACCCCCTCATCCACAGCTCACCTCTGTACCCCCCCATCCACAGCTCACCTCTGTACGCCCCCATCCACAGCTCACCTCTGTACCCCCCCACCCACACCTCACCTCTGTACCTCCAATCCACATCTCACCTCTGTACCCCCCATTCACAGCTCACCTCTGTACCTCCCATCTACAGCTCAAATCTGCACCTCACCATCCACAGCTCCCCTCTGTACCCTCCCATCCACAACTCACCTCTGCACCCCCTATCCACGGCTCACCTATGCACTACCCCATCCACAGCTCACCTCTGTACCCCCCTTCCACAGCTCCCCTCTGCATCCCCCATCCACAACTCAACTCTGCACCCCCATCTACAGTTCACCTCTGTATCCCCCCATCCACAGCTCACCACTGCATTCCATTTACAGCTCACCTCTGCATTACATTTACAGCTGACCTCTTCACCCCCCATCCACAACTCACCTATGCACTACCCCATCCACAGCTCACCTCTGTACCCCCAATCCACAGCTCATCTCTGTACCTCCCTTCCACAACTCCCCTCTGCACCCCCCCATCCACAACTCACCTCTGCACCCCCATCTACAGTTCACCTCTGTATCCCCCCATCCACAGCTCACTGCTGCATTCCATTTACAGCTCACCTCTGCATTCCATTTACAGCTCACCTCTGCACCCCCATCCACAGCTCACCTCAGCACCCCCATCCACAGTTTACTTCTGTACCTCCCATCCACAGCTCACCTCTGCACCCCCCCATCCATAGTTCACCTCTGTACCTCCCATCCACAGCTCTCCTCTGTACCCCCCCATCCACAGCTCACCTCTGTACCCCCCATCCAGAGCTCACCTCTGTACCTCCAATCTACAGCTCACCTCTGCACCCCCCCCATCCATAGCTCACCTCTGTATCTCCCATCCACAGCTCCCCTCTGTACGCCCCACCCACAGCTCACCTCTGTACCTCCAATCCACAGCTCACCTCTGTACCCCCCATCCACAGCTCACCTCTGTACCTCCCATCTACAACTCACCTCTGCACCCCCCCATCCACAGCTCACCTCTGTACCCTCCCATCCACAACTCACCTCTGCACCCCCCATCCACGGCTTACCTATGCACTACCCCATCCACAGCTCACCTCTGTACCCCCCTTCCACAACTCCCCTCTGCACCCCTCCATCCACAACTCAACTCTGCACCCCCATCTACAGTTCACCTCTGTATCCCCCCATCCACAGCTCACCACTGCATTCCATTTACAGCTCACCTCTGCATTACATTTACAGCTGACCTCTGCTCCCCTCCCCCATCCACACTTCACCATTGTACCGCCATCCACAGCTCACCTCTGCACCCCCCATCCACACCTCACCTCTCTACCCCCCGTTTACACCTCACCTGTGCAACTCCCAATCCACAGCTCACCTCTGTACCTTTCATCCACACCTCCCCTCTGTACCCTCACATCCACAGCTCCCCTCTCTACCCTCCCATCCACAACTCCCCTCTGCACCACCCATACACGGCTCACCTATGCACTACCCCATCCACAGCTCACCTCTGTACCCCCCCATCTACAACTCACCTCTGCACCCCCATCTACAGTTCACCTCTGTACCCCCCCATCCACAGCTCACCACTGCATTCAATTTACAGCTCACCTCTGCATTCCTTTTACAGCTCACCTCTGCACCCCCCATCCACTGCTCACCTCTGCACCCCTCCCCCATCGACACTTCACCTCTGTAACCCCGTTCACAGCTCACCTCTGTACCACCCATCCACAGCTCACCTCTGCACCCCCCCATCCACACCTCACCTCTCTACCCCCCTGTTCACACCTCACCTCTGCAACTCCCCATCCACAGCTCACCTCTGTACCTTTCATCCAAACCTCACCTCTGTACCCCCTCATCCAAATCTCATCTCTGTACCCCCCAATCCACATCTCACCTCTGCACAGGTCTAACAGGCGGGGGTGGGGGCAGGGGAACCCTGAGCGCCATTCTGTCTCACTTCTGTCACAGTCGCTCTGGTCCTGCAGCTCCCGACAAAGGGAGAAGCAGGACGAGCGGGCTCAACACGTACAGCCAGCAGCTGTGCCTCTCCACTGTCAGTGACCGCTTGCATTAACCCGGCCGGGAGAGCAAGCAGGGCAGATCACTGCACCCGCTACCTGGGAAAAGTATTTGTGGGCAGCGCAGGCTCAAGGGGCAGCTGCTTTGGGCCCCCATCCACAGCTCACATCTACACTCCATTCTATTGCTCACCTCTGCACCCCCCCAGCCACAGCTCAGCTCTGCACTCCATTCTACAGCTCACCTCTGCACCCCCCCATCCACAGCTCACCTCTGTACCTCCCATGCACAGCTCACTTCTGTACACCCCCTTCCCCTTCCACAGCTCAACTCTGTACCCCCCCATCCACTGCTCACCTCTGTACCTCCCTTCCACAGCTCCCCTTTGCACCCCCCGATCCACGGCTCACCTCTGCACCCCCCCATCCATGGCTCACCTCTGCACCCCCCCATCCATGGCTCACCTCTGTACCCTCCCCATTAATAGCTCATCTCCGTACCCACCATCCACAGCTCACCTCTGTACCCCCATCCACAACTCACCTTTTCACCCCCCATCAACAGCTCACCTCTGTACCCCCATCCACAGCTCACCTCTGTATCCTTCCCCCATCCACAGTTTACCTCTGTACCCCCCATCCACAGCTCACCTCTGTACCTCCCATGCACAGCTCACTTCTGTACACCCCTTCCCCATCCACAGCTCACCTCTGTATCCCTCATCCACAGCTTACCTCTGTACCCCCCATCCACAGCTCACTTCTGTACCCCCCATTCATAGCTCACCTCTGTACCCCTTCATCCACAGCTCACTTCTGTACCCTCCCATTCACAGCTCACCTCTGTACCTCCCATCCACAACTCACCTCTGCAACCCCCTAGCCACAGCTCACCTCTGTACCCCCCATCTACATCTCACCTCTGCACCCCCATCTACATCTCACCTCTGTACCCCCCATCCACAGCTCACCTCTGTACTCCCCCATCCACAGCTCACCTCTACACCCCCCCATCCACAGCTCACCTCTACACCCCCCCATCCACATCTCACCTCTGTACCCCCCCATCCACATCTCACCTCTGTACCCCCCCCATCCACATCTCACCTCTGTACCCCCCCATCCGCAGCTCACCTCTGTACCCCCCCATCCACAGCTCATCTCTGTACCCCCCATACACAGCTCACCTCTGTACCCCCCATCCACAGCTCCCCTCTTAACTTCCCGTCCACAACTCACCTCTGCACCCCCATCCACAGTTCATCTCTGTACCCCCCCATCCACAGCTCACCTCTGTATCTCCCATGCACAGCTCGCCTCTGCACTCCCCATCCATAGTTCACCTCTGTACCTCCCATCCACACCTCACCTCTGTACCTCCCTTCCACAGCTCCCCTCTGAGCCGTCCCATCCACAGCTCCCCTCTGTACCTCCCTTCCACAACTCCCCTCTGCACCCCCCATCCACAGCTCATCTATGCACTACCCCATCCACAGCCCACCTCTGTACCCCCCCATCCACAGCTCACCTCTGTACCTCCCTTCCAAGGTTTACCTCTGTACTCCCCCATCCACAGCTCACCTCTGCACCCCCCATCCACACCTCACCTCTGCACCCCTCCCCATCCACACTTCACCCCTGTACTCCCATCCACAGTTCACCTCTGTACCCCCCCCCATCCACAGCTCACCTCTGCATCCCCCATCCACAGCTCACCTCTGTACCCCTCCCCATTCACACTTCACCTCTGTACTCCCGTCCACAGTTCACCTCTTTACCCCCCCCATCCACAGCCCACCTCTGTACCTCCCATGTTCCCAGTTAGCAAAGAGTAATTTTTTGGCCCAAACAGTTTAAATGAGCTTCTGTAGCCCTCTAGGGCCATGTAAAATCTATTCATCAAATGACAACTTTAATTGGCCTTTCCCATTCACTTAAATGCATTTTGTCAAAACAGTGAAATTTTGACAAAATATTTCCATTTGGTCACTGACATTTTGGCAAACTCCTGAATTCGCTCATCCCTACATCTGATGTAAGATATCAGCCACACAGGGAGTGCATTGTCTTTAGTAAGTCAGCCAACAGATAAATATGTATCGTGAGAAGTTATGTACTTCACTGACCACCATGGCAACTTTCCTCAAAAAAAGACCACCGCTAAAACTACATATTTTTACATTCTGGGCAAGTTAGAGAAGTGATAGATCCTCTTTCAATTTGACATTATTATCTATATTTCCATCCATATGATCTCATTTACTGTCCAGGTGACCACATAAATAGTGCTCTGTGCTGAAGTTGATGCTTCTACATTCTCATTTTATTTTTTTGGAGGCAAACACTGTTATATATACCCTGCAGAGGTTGTAACACTCCCCCACTCTGTCCAAAAGTTTAGGCTAAAGTTCAATTTTAAAGAGTAACTCTAATGCCGCGTACACACGAGCGGACGGACCGAGTCCGGCGGACAATCCGATCGTGTGTGGGCTTCATCGGACCTTCAGCGGACTTTTCCAGTTGAAAATCTGATGGACTTTAGATTTGAAACATGCTTCAAATTTTTCCAACGGACTCGAGTCCGGTCGAAAAATACGCTCGTCTGTATGCTAGTCCGACGGACGAAAACCAACGCTAGGTCAGCTATTGGCTACTGGCTACTGGCTATCAACTTCCTTATTTTAGTCCGGTCGTACGTCATCACGTACAAATCCGTCGGACTTTGGTGTGATCGTGTGTAGTCAAGTCCGTTCGTTCTAAAGTCCGTCGGACCAGTCCGGTCGAAAAGTCCGCCCGTGCGTACGCAGCATTACTAAACATAATGTTTTCATTATAATTATTACCTCCCTGTACATCATTTTAGTCCATACAGAAGTTTCATACCTTTATTGTTTTAGGATGGTTGTACCTTAAACCTATTGAAGTCCTAACCTGAGAAGTTTCTGTCATTTAAAAAAAAATAATTGATAAATACCTTTAATCAGATGTCTTCAGGCCAGTCAAGTTACGTGTGGTTCCTCTTCATTTTCTCTGACGCAGGGTGGTCCTCAGTGATGAAGAGAGTGTTGCTGACGTGATGATGTCAGTGACGTTCACTTGTTTATTGTACTGTGAGTGCAGGGTGCTGAGATGGCCCCAGGAGGCAGTTCCATGACACCCTTTACACATAGGAATTATGCTGGGTGTCATTAAACCAGAAAGAGCTCTAAGGCTAGATCGCAGAGCAGTGAGGCTGAGAAGAAGAGGTGAGAATTGCAGACTAGGGATGAGCTTCGTGTTCGAGTCAAACCCATGTTCGACTCGAACATCGTCTGTTCGTCCTTTCGCCGAATTGCAATCGATACGGGCTGTTCGCGCCAAATTCGTGTGGCGCGTCACGGCCCATAATTCACTGCGGCATCGCAGTGCATTGCTGTCTGATGATTGGCCAAGCATGCACTTTGACCCGCATGCTTGGCCAATCACAGCGCCGTCTGAACAGAGAGTCGTAATTGGCCAAAGCCAAGGAGGCTTTGGCCAATTATGGCTCAGGGGATTTAGTACACGCCCCACACTATATAAGGCCGCCTGCACGACGGCCCTGTGTAGTGTGTGTTCCGTTGTTCATTGAGAGAGAGAGAGAGAGACAGACAGTGACATTTGATTTGAGTTAGATAGATTAGGCAGAACAGTCAGTCAGTTTAGCTGCACTTACAGTGTATTGTGTATATATATGCATCCCAGGTGTTGCATATATATATATACACTGTATTCAGTTTAGCTAGATCCGTTCCTGTTATCTTCCTACTGACAGGCAGGCTTGTCTTGTTACAATATTTACAGCTACCTGAAGAAAATTGCTGGTGTTCTTTTGATCCTATTAGTACCACAGTCAGGCAGCTAGACTATTTACAGTTAGTGCAGTGCGTCCTGCTGACAGTGTTCAGCTAGATCCGTTCCTGTTATCTTCTTACTGACAGGCAGGCTTGTCTTGTTACAGTATTTACAGCTCCCTGAATAAAATTGCTGCTGTTTTTTTGATCCTATTAGTACCACAGTCAGGCAAATAGACTATTTACAGTTAGTGCAGTGCGTCCTGCTCACAGTGTTCAGCTAAACCTACAAGTTAGTGGGGTGCGTCCTGCTCACAGTTTTCAGCTAAAACTACAAGTTAGTGTGATGCATCCACCTCACAATGTTCAGCTAAACCTACAAGTTAGTGCGGTGCGTCCTGCTTACAGTGTTCAGCTAAACCTACAAGTTGGTGTAGTGAGACCTCTGCACAGTGTTCATCTAAAGCTACAAGTTAGTGCAGTGCGTCCTGCTCACAGTGTTCAGCTAAAACTACAAGTTAGTGCTGTGCGTCCTGCTCACAGTGTTCAGCTAAAACTACAAGTTAGTGTGGTGCGTCCACCTCACAGTGTTCAGCTAAACCTACAAGTTATTTTTTTGCGAGCTCTGCACAGTGTTCACCTAAAGCTACCTGTAGAAGGTTGGTGGTGTTTTCCTGATCCTATCACTACCGCAGGCAGCTAAAAAAGCTACAAGTTAGTTTTTTGCGAGCTTTGCACAGTGTTCAGCTAAAGCTACCTGTAGAAGGTTGGTGGTGTTCTCATACTACAGGCAGGCAGTTGATTATGCTAGCTGCAGTATCAGTACGTACATATATATATATATATATATATCCCAGCTTAGTTCAGCTACAGGCCATTAGTATGTCTGGAAGGCCAAGAAGGAGAGGCAGACAGTCACAAGCCAATAAGAGAGGGCAAGCAGGCTCTGTGTCTAGTGCTGGTCGTGGAGACGGTGCATCCTCATCAGCATGTGGCCGTGGGACACGCTTGGGCTTTTTTTCGGCAGCTGGCCGTGTTGAGCCGCAACATGCGGAAGACTTGGTCGAGTGGATGACCAAGCCGTCCTCATCCTCCTCATCCTCTCTCACCCATGCCCAGGGTACTTTGTCTAGCAAAGCAGCGGCCTCTTCCCTCTGCTCAATGTCATCAGTGACTCCTTCCCTAGCCCCACCATGTCCTCCTGAGGAGTCCCGCGAACTGTTTGACCACAGTGTTGGGTACATGCTCCAGGAGGATGCCCAGCATTTGGAAGGCTCTGATGATGATACTGAGCTCGATGAAGGCAGTAACATGAGCACGGACAGAGGGGGTTCCCAAGAAGGACAGCAATCTGGCAGTCATGCTCCCCCTGCTGCAGCATACTGCCAGGTTTGCTCCAGTGATGAGGAGGGAGGGGATGATGAGGTCACTGACTCAACGTGGGTGCCTGATAGGAGAGAGGAGGAGGAGGCGGCACATCACCAACGAGGCAGGATGCCCTCCAGGGGCCAGCCTAAGGGCAGCACATTGACTGCATCACACCCCAAAGCTCCACATGTGCAGGGCGCTGCAGTCTCTGCGCGTTATTCAAAAAGTTCTTTGGTGTGGGCCTTTTTTGAGACGAGTGCATCAGATCGCACCGCTGCTATTTGCAACATATGTCTCAAGCGTATCTCGCGTGGCCAAAACATCTCCCGCTTGGGTACCACATGTTTGACCAGACATATGTTGACCTGCCATGCAGTTCGTTGGCAAGCGTATCTAAAAGACCCACACCAAAGAACAAAGAGGACCTCTCCTTGCTCCTCATCAGCTGAGATTTCCAACCCCACTATACCTTCAGTCCTCTCTGAGACCTGCACTGAGAGGAATGAAAGTGTAGAATTAGGTGTGTCACAGCCAAGTACTTGTGGGCAATCTGCTTTTGGTACATCGACGTCAGATTGTACCAGGCAAATTTCCCTGCCCCAGCTGCTGCACCACCGAAAGAAGTTTGCTCCCAGCCATCCACATGCCCAGCGGTTGAATGCTAGCTTGGCAAAATTGCTAGCACTTCAACTGCTGCCTTTTCAGTTGGTAGACTCTGCCCCCTTCCGTGAGTTTGTGGAATGTGCGGTTCCTTAGTGGCAGGTACCCAAACGCCGCTTTTTCTCACGGAAGGCGATTCCGGCTCTCTACAGGCATGTGGAAGGCAAAGTCCATGCCTCGCTGGACAGGGCGGTCAGCGGTAAGGTGCATATTACCGCTGACTCATGGTCCAGCAGGCATGGACAGGGACGTTACCTAAGTTTCACGGCGCATTGGGTGACTCTGCTGGCAGCTGGGAAGGATGCAGGACAAGGTGCAGTAGTGTTGGAGGTTGTTCCGCCACCACGCCTCCAAAATGCTAATGATTGTGACACACCTCTCTCCTCCACCCCCTCCTCTTCTTCTTCCTCCATGGCCTCTTCCTGTGCTTTGTCCTCGGAACCAGCGGTGCTCCGTAGCCGTTCAAGGGGCTACGCAAGTACGCAGGCCAAAAGATGCCATGCAGTGCTTGAGCTAGTGTGCTTGGGGGACAGGAGCCACACTGGGGCAGAGGTTCTGTCAGCTCTGCAGGAGCAGGTTCAGAGGTGGTTGACGCCACGCCAACTTAAGGCAGGAATGGTGGTTTGCGACAATGGCACCAACCTCCTCTCTGCCCTCCGACAGGGACAAATGACCCATGTGCCCTGTTTGGCTCACGTCCTTAACTTGGTGGTGCAGCGGTTCTTGGGCAGGTACCTGGGCTTACAGGATGTCCTGAGGCAGGCCAGGAAAGTCTGTGTGCATTTCCGCCGGTCATATAATGCCAGTGCTCGGCTGACGGATCTCCAAAAGGAGTTTAACCTGCCCAAGAACCGCCTAATCTGTGACATGCCCACCAGGTGGAACTCAACGTTGGCCATGCTGCAGCGGCTGCACACGCAGCAGAGGGCCATCAATGAGTGCCTGTGCGACTATGGCACCAGGACAGGGTCAGGGGAGCTTGTTTTTTTTTCCCCACGTCAGTGGGCCATGATCAGGGATGCATGCACTGTCCTGTCACCATTTGAGGAGGCCACGAGGATGGTGAGCAGTGACAGTGCATACATCAGTGACACTGTCCCCCTTGTCCACCTGTTGGAGCACACGCTGCGTGGAATAATGGACAGGGCACTTGAGGCAGAACAGAGGCAGGAAGAGGAGGACTTCCTTAGCTCTCAAGGCCCCCCTTTATCCAGACAGTGTTCCTGCGTGCCCCCCGATCACACAGGAAGAGGAAGAGGAGGAGGAGGAGGAGAAAGATTGTGTCAGTATGGAGGTGGAGCCTGGCACTCAGCATCGGCAGCAGTCTTTAAGGGATCAGTCCCAAGAAACACATGGACTTGTACGTGGCTGGGAGGAGGTGGCTGCGGACCATGTCGTCCTTAGTGACCCAGAGGACTCCGGACCGAATGCCTCAGCAAACCTACGCTGCATGGCCTCCCTGATCCTGCAAAGCCTGCGTAAGGATCCTCGTATTCGTGGTATCAAGGAGAGGGATCAATACTTGCTGGCAACCCTCCTTGATCCACGTTACAAGGGTAAGGTTGCAGACATTATCTTGCTGTTGCAGAGGGAGCAGAGGATGAAACATCTTCGGGAGGCCTTGCAGAAAGGTCTGTGTAACGCGTTCCCAGAGACTGGGAGGTTACAAACTCCTGTTTCTGGACAACGTGTTGCTGAGGTTTCGGTCAGTCAAAGAAGGAGCGGTGGAGAAGGTGGCCGTCTGACCGATGCGTTCAGACAATTTTTTGGTCCGCAGCCCCAAGGTATGATCGGTTCCAGCAACCATCGCCAGCGTCTGTTTTACATGGTGCAGGAATACCTAGGGGCAAGATCAGACTTGGACACCTTTCCCACCGAATATCCTCTGGGTTACTGGGTCTTGAGGATGGATCACTGGCCAGAGCTTGCACAGTATGCAATTGAGCTACTGGCCTGTCCTGCATCCAGCGTTCTTTCGGAACGCACATTCAGTGCTGCTGGAGGCTTGGTAACCGATCACAGGGTACGTCTGTCCACCGACTCGGTCGATCGACTGACCTTCATAAAAATGAATCAGTCTTGGATCACCACCAGCTACCAAGCACCTGATGCTGATGTAACCGAATAATTTTTTTTGAAATCTCAGATCCCTTCAAAGACTGCCTATGCTGATGCTGAGTGACTATCCCTGAGTAATTATCCTCTTCCTCCTCAATCATCACGCTGATAGCTTGTAAGAACATTTTTGGTTCTGGGCGCCACCACCAGTGCCTAAGGCACAATTTTTCAGCCCCTGTTTAACAGGGGCGTGTAATTACAATTTTTGATGCAATACTTTGCAGCAGGGCTCGTTCCTGCGTTCCAACTAGAGTGTCTGTGAGGGGTTGCAGTGTTGTGGCACCAGCACCAGTGCCTAAGGCCCAATTTTTCTGCCCCTGTTTAACAGGGGCGTGTAATTACAATTTTTGATGCAATACTTTGCAGCAGGGCTCGTTCCTGCGTTCCAACTAGAGTGTCTGTGAGGGGTTGCAGTGTTGTGGCACCAGCACCAGTGCCTAAGGCCCAATTTTTCTGCCCCTGTTTAACAGGGGCGTGTAATTACAATTTTTGATGCAATACTTTGCAGCAGGGCTCGTTCCTGCGTTCCAACTAGAGTGTCTGTGAGGGGTTGAAGTGTTGTGGCACCAGCACCACCACCATCACCACCAAAGGCCCAATTTTTCTGCCCCTGTTCAACAGGGGCATGTAATTACAATTCTTGATCTAATATTTCACAGCAGGGCCCATTTCTGCACCCACCAAGAGCGAGTGAGGACTTACAGTGTTGTGGCACCAGCACCACCACCACCAAAGGCCCAGTTTTTCTGCCCCTGTTCAACAGGGGCATGTAATTACAATTCTTGATCTAATATTTTACAGCAGGGCCCTGTGAGGGCTTACAGTGTTGTGGCCACAACAACACCTGAGGCCCAAATTTCTGCTGAGTATATAGGGCAGGCCCCTACTTTCAAACATCTAATTTACAAACGACTCCTACTTGCAAACGGAAGGAGACAACAGGAAGTGAGATGAAATCTACCCCTAGGAAGGGAAATTCTCTCCTGTAAGAGTTAATATGGGAAAAACATTTCTGCTTTCCACGGATGCTTTCCAATCCTTGTTCCACAAAAAACCCCAAATTCTCAAAAAGCATTTGTCATTGGGACAAAAAGTGAGGTGAAATCTTCTAAAGAGGAGGAAAGACAGCAAAACAAATGTCACAGGGGTGATAACCCTTCCCTATGTTTTCCAAAAAGCTTAAAAAAGATTTTTTGGCTGGAGCTAAACACGTTAAAAATGTACCCGTTCAAAATGACAAACAGATTCTACTTAACAACAAACCTACAGTCCCTGTCTTGTTTGCACCGCCTGTATACTGCTGTTCAGAGTATATAGGGCCTGGTGGGCCCACGTTTTCCTTAGTTTAATTTGGGTGCGGGGTTCCCCTTAATATCCATACAAGACCCAAAGGGCCTGGTAATGGACTGGGGGGTACCCATGCCGTTTGTCTCACTGATTTTCATCCATATTGCCATGACCCGACATGACATTAAACCCGCAAGCAGTTTTAAATGAGATTTTTTCCTTTAAAAATGACATTTGGTGCAGGGACTGTTCTAAACATGGGAAACATGCGTCACTTTACAGGCATACTATAGACACCCCCAGGTACGATATTTAAAGGAATATTTCACTTTTTCTTTTTTTACTTTAAGCATCATTAAAATCACTGCTCCCGAAAAAACGGACGTTTTTAAAAGTTTTTTTTGCATTGATACATGTCCCCTGGGGTAGGACCCGGGTCCCCAAACCCTTTTTAGAACAATACCATGCAAATTAGCCTTTAAAATGAGCACTTTTGATTCCGAATGTTCGAGTCCCATAGACGTCAATGGGGTTCTAACGTTCGTGCGAACTTTCGGTCCGTTCGCAGGTTCTGGTGCAAACCGAACCGGGAGGTGTTCGGCTCATCCCTATTGCAGACATACCTGCTTTTTTATTGCTACAACAGGTAGGGTATCTGTTAGAAAAAAAACACTTGCTCTGGATTATCATCACTGGCCCTGACAGTTGAGGGTTATCATTGTTAGCCCTGACAGTTGAGGGTTATCATCGCTGGCCCAGACAGTTGAGGGGTATCATCGCTGGCCCAGACAGTTGAGGGTTATCATCAATGGCCCTGACATTTGAGGTTTATCATCGCTGGCCCTGATAGTTGAGGGTTATCATAGTTGGCCTTGACAGTTGAGGGTTATTATTGCTGGGGGCTATCACTGCTTACCCTGACCCTTGAGGGTTATCATTGCTGGCTCCAATGAGGGCCTATTTCATTCCCACGGTCTCTTCATTGTAACACCAAGCCCTATTTTTTCTGAACAGAGGGGGAAAGGTGGCACACTGCAGGCCATAAACCATAGAGCAACACCCACTTTTGACAATGCCCACAAATGGGCAATGGATATTTTGCTACATGCATCACAATAAAACCCTTCCTAGAACCAGTACAGCCCCCCCCCAAAAAAAATAAAAGTCTGGAGCTGCCCCCGAAGGCAGGTATAAAAACGCTGTAACCACTTACGTACTGTTTAGAAATTCACCCAATGTAAATTCAACTAGTATAAGTACTTGAATCACTCTTTGTATCAGCTTCCTGTGACCCCTAACACTAGGTTCTTCCTGAGAGAAGGGGATGATCTTTTCAGTGCTCTGATACTCCTTCCTTGTCCAATCAGCAGCCAGGGGAAGGAGACATGGCTAAGAACATGGAACTTCAGCTGCCAATTTTTCAGGTGGTCACCCATTAGACAGGGTAGCATCAATGCAATAATTCTGTAACTTCAACTTTTTTACTCATGCCTAGCCTCTGTCTTTCCTTCCTGTTTAGTGCTAGTTAGCTCAGTCCTAGGCTAGACCCTCCCTGTTGCTTACCTGTTCTCTTGGTCCTTGTTAGTTCTTTGCAGAGACAGGGCTTAGGGGAGTCATTGACTTCTTGGAAGTATCTATCCTCTGTACTGCACTTGTGAGAAGTCAAATTGCTTTTGACTCAACTTCTGCGTCTTATTGCGGAGTTAAGCTGCTTGTGGATGGTGAGTCCAAAGTCAGCAGGTGATGTTATTTTTCAAACAGATTAGGTCTTTGGTGGTAAATCAATGCATTAAGTGGCATTTGAAGCAGCACGCGTAAGATGTAAATGTTGAGTTGCTCTTTAGAACAGGATTTTCCCTTCTGTGGCTTAATGTGTATCAGAACCAAAACAATAGCTTTGTCATTAGTGATGGGTTAGAACAATTGTATTACTGTTTGCCTTTATTTGAATATTGTCACTGGAAAAGAAGGTGATGGGAAAAGCCAAAATTTTGATTTATCACCAGAACAAGAATAGAGGGGAAATTTCCCAATGGGGACACTTGCTCCAGGAGGTTTCCCTCATTTAGGTGATATTTCCCTCACTTTCTGTTCTCTACAAGACATGAGAACGTGAGAATCTCCCCAATGGAACAACACTACAAAACAAAACCTAACAAGGGTTTTAAAACACTACCTACTCTATCCAAAATGTAAAGAAATGGCCAAAAAATTTCGTCTTTAAGCTAATGTAAGCTAGTGGGAAGTCCTAACTTCTTCCTACGTCAGGGTTAGGTTATCTATTGTTTTGTGTCATCTCGGTATTATAGCTGCTGTGTAGGTTTCTCATGAAAGGGTTTCAACACTTTTTTTTTTTTTTTTATTACACTAGATACCACAAGAAGGAAATTTCTGTCTGAAAAATGTTTCTTACTTTTGCAGGGGCAAAATAATACTGTGTTCTGTCAATTGTGACATCCAAATCGGAAAGGTCAGGCAGGATCGCTTTAAACAAAGTAGTAGCTTAGGATCAGAGGTCTGCTTGCTGCACAGTCTCAGGGACACTTCTAATCTTCAGGTTGTTTCTTCTAGATCTGTCCCCAATATCTGCCAACTTAGCCTTAACTCACTCCATCTCCTCCTCTTTCCCCTCATGTGCATCCCCAAGGTCATTCATGGTGGTGGCAAAATTCCTTCATTTTTGATTCAGTGTGGTCTAGTCTGATTTCCACAGCTTGTAATTCAGTATTAGGAACATCTTAGGGACAGCAGCATATCTTTCAAAACTGTGTCCATCACAGGCTGATTCATGGTAGAGAATGCCTCAATAGAATGCGGTAGCTCCCTTGTGTCCTCCCCAGAGTCAGTAACAGGGCTCCCCTCAGATCTGCATCTGGATCCAATCATCCTAAATTTAGCCTTAGCTGGGCTGCCAGACAGTGGTGTAGGAGGATATGAGTGTGGGCTATTAGGGGATCCACTGTTGGTGTGGGGTGAAAGATGTCCCGGCGCCATCTTGCCTACCTCCATGCTGCTGCTTGGTGAAAAAAAGCAGTCAGCTTTTGCAGTTTTTTTTATTGCCCTTCCACTTCCTTAACATCTTCCTTGGCTAGTTGAAAGTCGAATAGCCGAGGAAAGATCCAGAAAGAACCTCCTGGAGGGCTGATGTGTGCTGCAGAGCCCCCTGAATGCTGGAAATCCATTCTCAAGCCGCCATCTCGGTCTGTGGCCGGCCACGCCCCAAAAAATAATACTGTATTAAAAGCCTTTTTTGAGTTTTCATTAGATGGGATGATGGTTAAAGCTGAACTCCAGGTATTAATCCTTTTATTTAAATATATTCCTCAGCAGTGACTGGTCTTTACGACACAAGCTCCTACCCTGAGACAAAGAACAAGAGTTTGTAGGCGGGTGCAGTCTGAACTCCCCACTGTAGGTGGCACTCAAATGAAGAGGCAATGCAGAAGGGGAAGAGAAGTTGTGAGGAACTTGGTTCCTCTATGACTTAATGCGGTCACAGGGCAACTGCTGCCTGATTAGATGTTAGCACCCCATGTGACTCCAGCGTCCATCTTAGGCCAGGCAAAGTCTCTTTAAGACTTTGTCTCCTGGGATTGGCACGCTTTATGCGAGTGGTAGTGTAGAGAGACAGGATGCCCGCCTGGTAAGGACAGTGCTTAGAAGTAGGGAAAGGTTCCGGAAGAGTAGGGACAGTGCAGAAACTATATCTACCTCTCTTCAGGAAGCCTCTCCTTTGGGTGTGGACCTGCTAGGTCGCATTACACTCCTCGTTGCAGATGATATCGGCATCTTCAAGTCTTTAGACCGATGTCACAACTTGTACGTGGCTCTGGACTGATGTGCCTACCTGCCGGGTCTGAAATAGTTGTGTCAAACCTTTCTACAATATAACTTTGTTACCTGACTTTGACTCTGTGGTTTTACTGCTCACCAAACCAGTGGCGGCTGGTGGAAACAATTTTTGGGGGGCGGCAAACAGTATGCCACCCCACCAACCCCCCCATCGGTCAGTTGGTCGATAGCACTTACCCCGTCACCGGCGACTTCCCACTGCTTGGTGGTGGCAGCCTCCCATTCTCCTGCTTTCCATCACCGGCGGCTTCCCCTGCTCGGTGGCCACCCATTCTCCTGCTCTCCACAGCGGTGGCTTCTCCCCTGCTCGGCAGCCTCCCGTTCTGCTGCTCTCCACGGCGGCGGCTTCTCCCCTGCTCGGCGGCCTCCCGTTCTCCTGCTCTCCATGGCGGCGGCTTTCCCCTGCTCGACGGCCTCCCATTCTCCTGCTTTCCATAGTGGTGGCTTCTGTTTCCTCCCTCCTCCTTGGCGGCCAATCGGGAGTCTTCGTTTTTCAGCCATTTTTCCATCTGTAAACGGATCTCACACCCGCTTCTGGTTGTCCCGGATTGAGGGTCAATGTTTCAGCAGCGAATGTTCATTCGCTGTTGTAACACACCTGGGTGGGCTCCAGGTTGCATGTTCTGCGACCCGAGCCCATCCTATTTTGAAGCCTATTAGAGCCTCTGGCTCTAATCAGGTGCTTAAAAAAAAAAAATCCGCTGTAATTCATGCGCCCGGTGACCCGAAAGGGGCCGGACATATGAATAGGGGGTGGATTTATGCCCTGAGCTCCGCTAATGGACGGGCCGCCACTGGTCCACTCCATGATGCACCATGCTCACAAGTTGTTACACAGTGGATCTCAGGGTTGGATCTTGTCCCAGGTCAGAATAAACAATGGGCACCAGTTGAACTTAGAACAATTATTTGTACACGGCATAGAGGAAAGGAAGGATGGAAGAGGGATCAAAAGATGCTGGAAAATTTCTTGCCACCGCACAGGCTCTGGTCTTCTGCATGTCTTTCTAGACTCTTTGTCTTTCTGCCCTCTCTGACTATGCTGGCTGAAATATACTTAGGCAGGCCAGACTTTTTTTCTTTGGAGATTAAAGTTTTAGTGGTATCTTCATCCCAGTGTTCTAAGGCAGGAGAGCTGAGAAGGTCCATGTGTGGACCTCTTAGTCAGCCAGTTTCTAACCATGTATCGTGTGGTGGACAACTACAATTTCTTCCTCAAAGGAGACCTTGGGAACTTCCAACACTCTAGGCCAGCCTTACTAGGGTTTCTCCAGAGGTTGCAAGGTGTTCCTTGTGAACTGGGGTTCCATGAGCAGTGCACAGTTTATGACTGTCAGCTAAGTAACCAGTTATAGTTTTAGCTATTTGCAAGGGCCATTTTTCCCACTGACTACCTATGTAAGGAGAAATTGTAAAAATGACAATCATTGTAATGGAGCCTTTCTCTCAGAGAACCACCAAATAAACACCAATGTAAGGTGGTCCTCCTCCACCTGATCACCAACCTAAGAGGGTAATTTTCCACTGACAACTAAGGGGGCATGCCACTGACCACCCAAGGAAGTTTATGGTTTACTGACAACTAATATGAGAGGCCACTTCATTGATTAACAGTGGGGACTTTTTTCCTTTGGCCATCATAGCAAGATGCCATTTATCCACTAATAACCAATGTAAGGAGAAATCATTCATCTGACCACCAGTGTAATGGTGCCCTTCAGTGGCTCACCAAATGACCACCAATATAAAGCAACCCTCCTACCACTGATCACCATCACTAATATATATAATATATCAATATCAAGGAGTAGTTCATTGACCACATAAAGAAGGTTGCAGTTTGCCAACCACTAATGCAAGAGGCCACTTCACTTTGACCATCATAGGAAGAGGGTATTTATCCACTGACCACCAATGTAAGGAAAAGTCATTCAACTGCCCACCAGTGTGATGGGGCCTTTCTCTCAGTGACTCACCGAATGGCCACCTAAGGCATGGGGAAAGAGACATCTCATGGAACCATCCCCTCAGGACCTTAGCTAGGAGAACTGAACCAAAATGGGCATGGGGAGAGACAAATATTTCTCTGCACATATATCCAGGTGCCTCCTAATCCCAGAGAGTTGATAAATATTCATAACACTGACTTTTAACTCTGATGACTGGAGACTACTCAACAGCCAGGAATAATAAAAACCTCCAGAAGGAGAAATATTTAGGATAATTGCTACCCACATCCAAAATTCAGGAAAGCATTTCCGTAATAGTGCAAAATAAGTGTCATCTGGAAATATACTAAGGGGTCTATTTATACATAAAAAAAAACAAATGCTGTGCAAATACCTTAAGCATCATAAATAATTGCCATAATATGTCTTATATGATTATTGCCTATGATTGTCAGCTCCATCTAGTGACCATAATTCAGTCTTTTCCCGAAATACCTCAATCAGGAAAATGCTGCATGATGGCCACTAGATGGAACAGACTGAAATATCTCAATAAGGAAAATGTCACATTACGGCCACTAGATGGAGCTGACGATCAAATAACTAAACATATTAAACACATAATGGTGATTATTTGTGCTGGCTGTACGAATGCTTGCATTATCTTTATTAATAGAGCCCTAAAGAATTAATTTTTAATGTCAATTCATTGTGATGACATCGATAGCCAATCAGAGATTGTGGATGTAGCATCTGGTCTAAAGTAGAAGCACCCTCATGGGGGGTTTCAGAGTCCCAGCAGCCACTGTATGCTCAGAGACCAGACAGTCGCAAAAAAAAAAAATATATTTTCAACAATCTTTATTTAGCCCATATTTCTTACAAGATCTAGTTCATTCCAGCGGATGTGCTGAGTTTAAGCTCATTTCACAACTATGTCAGCTCATAAACCACAATCCACTTTGAGAAGGAAAGAGTTGTGGGCCCGCATTTATTCTTGTCACCCATCGCACAGGAAGTATGACAAGCCTTTGAAGGTTTGGCCTTAGGTGTGAAGAGCTGCAAACAGAATAAAAAAAAAAAAAAAAAGTTGCAACCTTTTGTACCACCTGCCCGACCCTAATAAGCTCTTCTGAGCAGGGCCCTA
Organism: Lithobates clamitans; assembly: GCA_037952925.1. Lineage (NCBI taxonomy): Eukaryota > Metazoa > Chordata > Amphibia > Anura > Ranidae > Lithobates > Lithobates clamitans. The sequence continues at coordinate 494,655 of JBBGZY010001549.1, read as the reverse complement.
TTAATCCTCTTGTATTTTATTGTATTATAACTGTATTGTTTCCTTTTATATTGTAAAGCGCTGCGTAAACTGTTGGCGCTATATGAAAGAAAGAAAGAAAGAAAGAAAGAAAGAAAGAAAAAAAGAAAAAAAGAAAAAAAGAAAAAAAGAAAGAAAAAAGAAAAAAAGAAAGAAAAAAAGAAAGAAAGAAAGATAGAAAGATAGAAAGATAGAAAGATAGAAAGAATATTAATATTAGAAATATATATATATATATATATATATATATATATATATATATATATATATATATATTAAAATTTCTAAAAGATGGATAGATAGAATATTAATATTATATATATATAGATAGATAGAGAGAGGGAGAGATATCTATCTATCTATCTATCTATCTATCTATCTATCTATCTATCTATCTATCTATCTATCTATCTATCTATCTATCTATCTATCTATCTATCTGTATATATTACGATTTCTAAAAGATGAATATCTAGAAGTATGAGATATTTCTTTCTCTGTACAGATCTGAGGTCACTGACACACATGATGACTGTGAATTATATTCATTAGCGGACTTTTTGTGATCGGTTGTAGAATTAGTACTTATCACTCATCTCACTACCCCCAGATGTCTCCCACATTCTGTCCACATCTAGAACATTCCGGTATTTCTCAAGCCACAAAGTTTCACATTGTGTAGTATACACGTAGTTCCCCTCCCCCGCCTCAAATGATCTGCACTCTATTAGCCTCATAGAAAGACAGGGGAGACATCGGGGGGCTCTGAGACCCCAGATTTTTTTATCAGAGAGAATCTGTCACCCAAAAAAAATGCATCACATAGGGAACTTTTTGTCCCCCCCCCCAAAAAAAGTTTAGTAACAAAAAATAAAGAGTAAAAAAAAAAAAAATGAAAGTTGCAACTAAACACTTAATATATATATATATATATATAATCCCCCCAAAAATTGTAGAAGTGTTGGGGTAAGAATTGTAACACAAAGTATACTGGGGGATGTTGGATGTTAAACGGAGGGTTTGGTACAACTCTGAGCAGTTATGGGGGGGCTGAGGGAGAAGAGAACCAGTCATGGTGGTCTTCATCGGATGGACCTCCGCCTTACTTTTTTCTTGTTTATTTAGTAAATCTCATGACCGGTGTGAAGTCAGAGTCACAATAAAGAGACAGAGGAGACGTTCCTTCACAGTCATTTTATTTTTATTATAACAGAAAACATACAAAAGCTTTCCCCCCCCCCCCCACCCCATGTAAACAAATAGAACTAAAAAAATAGACAGTTTCTAAAAAAAAAAAAAAAAGCTAAAAGATATATTATTATTTCGCTTTTTTAATAAAAATGTAACTGTTAATACAAAAACCATCATATGACCTGCACAACCTCTGTCCCTGTCAGAGTCGCCCCTTATATCAGAGTCCCCCCTTTACATCACAGACATCATTAGACTCTGTTGAGTCACCATCAGAATCCCCCTTACCGCTGTACATTGGGCACCATATGAAGCCTCTGCTGACCTTAATCCTCAATCTGTTCACTACAATGATAGCTGCGGCCCAGATAAAATCTTGTGGCGGGCCGCAGGTGGTCCGTGGGCTGTAGTTTGGAGACCCCTGATCTAGAAGTGTCCATAACACTAATGGACACTAATAACACTAATGGACACTAATAACACTAATGGACACTAATAACACTAATGGACACTAATAACACTAATGGACACTAATAACACTAACACACACGGTCGGACTTTTTGGCTACAAAAGTCCGACAGCCCGTCCGACAGACTTTTGACGGACTTTTGGCGGAATATATAACTACAATGAAAACATTCTTTATTTTTTATGTCTGCTCGGGGTTCAAGAGAACCGCATCTTTGTTCTTATTAAAAAATAAATATTAAAAACATTGCAAATATTAAAACACATTGTGCATGAAAAGCTGCAGAAAGACAGATGAAGCTCCACCAGGTGGCGTCACCAGGTGGCTCCGCCCCTTACCTATCTACGAACCGTCGGATGGCATAGCAGACAGTTAGCCTTCGTCGCAGGCAGAGCGTTTTTTTTTTCCGAGTGCGGCGGGCGTCGTGATTGACAATGGATCTACATGGAGGGGGGGGGGCATTGTTTTTTTAAATTTTTAATAAAGGAATCGTCAAAAACTAACTGTGTTTTTCTTTATTTTTGACACTTTTTTTTGGTGAATGAGTAGGGGTACACTGTACCCCTACCCATTCACATAGAGGGGAGGGTGGGATCTGGGGCCCCCCCCATGTTAAAGGGGGATTCCAGATTCCAATAAGCTCTCCGACAACCACAGCCCAGGGTTGTCGGGAAGAGGCCCTTGTCCCCATCAGCATGGAAAAAGGTGCTTTGGGGTGAGGGGAGGCGGAGCCCCTTGCCCCAAAGCACCCCCCCCGATGTTGAGGGCATGTGGCCTGGTATGGTTCGGGGGGGTGGATGCTCGCTTGTCCCCCCCCCCCTTTCCTGGCCTGCCAGGCTGCATGCTCAGATAAGGGTCTGGTGTGGATTTTTTTGGGGGGGATGTCTTTTTTTTATTCCGGTGTGGGGGTCCCCCTCAAAATCCATACCAGATTTAAGGGTGCCAGCAGACCCCCACAACCACCACCCAGGGTTGTGGGAAAGAGGCCCTTATCAACATGGGGATAAGGTGCTTCGGGGTGGGGGGAGGCAGAGCCCCCCACTACCCCAAAGCACCCGCCCCTATGTTGAGGGCATGTGGCCTGGTATGGTTCAGGAGGGGAGGCAGCGCATGTCCCCCCTCTTTTCTGGCCTGCCAGGCTGCATGCTCGGATAAGGGTCTGGTATGGATTTTGGGGGGACCCCACACCATTATTATAAAAAAATGTTGGAATGGGGGTTCCCCTCAAAATCCATACCAGACGTAAGGGTCTGGTATAGATTTTGAGGGGAGGGGGCCACACCATTTTTTTTTAAATTTTGGTGTGGGGTTCCCCTAACAATCCATACCAGACCCGAAGGGCCTGGTATACATGGGGGAGGAACCCCACGCCAATTTTTCATTTTTTTTTTTATTGTTGAGATTTCTTTTTTACATTCAGCTGTCAGTGGGGAAGCCCGCTGACAGCTGATGAGTCATTGATTATTAAGGATACAGCGGTTCCCAGCCAACAACCTATTCACCGCTGTGCGCTCGGTGGGCGAACATCCCGCCGAGCACACCCCAAATTCGGGTGTTCAACGTCGTTCGGGGCTGAACTAATGCCCAAACCGTTCGCCCATCTCTAGTAATGACTTCACTTCCGGTCAAGGGTGGAAGTAAACTTTTTATTTTATTTTTTAAACAAACGATCAACATTTATTTATTTTTTGATACTTTGCTTTTAAAGGTAAAGAAGTGATTTGTGGTCTCTTTGACCCCAGATCTCTCCATAAAAACGATCTGTCATCCTTATTTCCACTACAATGGATGTTTACATTCATTCAAGTAATTCATTCAGCAAGTGATAAAAAAACAGTGTTAAAAAAAAAAAAAAAAAAGCGCCTCCATCCCTCCGTTCTCGCGTATAAGTCCCGCCCACATATGTAAACGGTGTTCGCAACCACACATGTGAGATATTGCCGCAAACGTTAGAGTGAGAGCAATAATTCTAGCGCAAGACCTCCTCTGTAACTTTAAACAGGTAACCTCTAAAAAAAATTTAAACCGTCACCTATGGAGATTTTTAAGCACAGTAGTTTGTTGCCATTCCACGAGCGTGTGAAAATTTAAAGCGTGATATGATAGATATCTATTTACTCGCCGTAACATCATCTTTCACATTTTACAAAAAAATTTGGGGTATATATTGTGTTTTTTTATTTATTAATTAAAATGTGTTTTTTCCCCAAAAAATTGCATTTGAAAAACCGCTGCGCAAATACCGTGTGGCATAAAAAATTGCAACAATCACTATTTTATTCCCTAGGGTCTCTGCAAAAAAAAAAAAATACATATTATATATATTATTATTATTATTATTATTCAGGATTTATATAGCGCCAACAGTTTACGCAGCGCTTTACAATATAAAAGGGAGACAATACAGTTATAATACAATACAATACAATAGGATTAAGAGGGCCCTGCTCAGAAGAGCTTACAATCTAATATATATATATATATATATATATATATATATATATATATATATATATATATATATATATATAATGTATTTTTATATATATAATACATATAATATGTATTATATATATATAATAATGTTTGGGGGTTATAAGTCATTTTCTAGTACAGCTGCACAATTCTGACTAAAATGAAAATCACAATTTTTTGGTTATAATAAAGATCACGATTCTCGTGTGTAACATCATCTTTCACATTTTATAAACATTTTTGGATATATATTGTGTTTTTTTTTATTAATTAAATAAAAAATTTCCCAAGAAAATTGAATTTAAAAAACCACTGCGCAAATACCGTGTCACATAAAAAATTGCAACAATCCCCATTTTATTCCCTAGGGTCTCTGCAAAAAAAATAATAATATATATATATATTATATATATATGTTATATATATATATTTATAAAATACTGTTTGGGGGTTATAATACTTAAAAAAAACGCTGCGCAAATACCGTGTGACATAAAAAATTGCAACAATCACTATTTTGTTCCCTCGGGTCTCGCCTTTGGAGATTTTTAAGTACCATAGTTTGACGCCATTCCACGAGGCATGTGCAAATTTAAAGCGTCACACGTTACGTATCTATTTACTTTTTTCAAAAAAAAAATTGCATTTGAAGAACCACTGCACAAATACCGTGTGACATAAAACATTGCAACAATCACTATTTTATTCCCTAGGGTCTCTGCTAAAAAAAAAAAAATACATATTATATATATATATATATAATATGTATTTTTATATATATAATATATATATAATATGTATTATATATATATAATAATGTTTGGGGGTTACAAGTCATTTTCTAGTAGAGCTGCACAATTCTGACTAAAATGAAAATCACGATTTTTTGGTTATAATAAAGATCACGATTCTCGTGTGTAACATCATCTTTCACATTTTATAAAAATTTTGGGGTATATATTGTGGTTTTTTTATTAATTAAAATGTGTTTTTTTCCGCAAAAAAATTGTATTTAAAAAACCACTGCGCAAATACCGTGTCACATAAAAAATTGCAACAATCTCTATTTTATTCCCTAGGGTCTCTGCAAAAAAAAATATATATATATATATTATATATATGTTATATATATATATATATTTATAAAATACTGTTTGGGGGTTATAATATTTAAAAAAAAACGCTGCGCAAATACCGTGTGACATAAAAAATTGCAACAATCACTATTTTGTTCCCTCGGGTCTCACCTTTAGAGATTTTTAAGCACCGTAGTTTGTCGCCATTCCACGAGGCGTGTGCAAATTTAAAGCGTGACACGTTACGTATCTATTTACTTTTTTTTTTTTATTATTCATTCAAATGTGTTTTTTTTTCCACAAATTTGAAGAACCACTGCACAAATACCGTGTGACATAAAACATTGCAACAATCACTATTTTATTCCCTAGGGTCTTTGCTAAAAAAAAATATATATATATATATTTTTTTTTAGCAAAGGCCCTAGGGAATAAAACAGTGATTGTTGCAATTTTTTATGTCAAACGGTATTTGCACAGCGTTTTTTCAATTGCAATTTTTTGGGGAAAAAACATACTTCATTGAATTGAAAATAAAAGCCCAATTTTTTTGTATAATATGAAAGATGATGTTACACCACGAGAATCGTGATCTTTATTATAAGAAAAAAAAATTGTGATTTTCATTTTAGTCAGAGTCGTGCAGCTTTACTAGAAAATTACTTATAACCCCCAAACATTATAAATATATATATATAATAATTTATAATTTATAGGTAATTTTCTAGTAAAGCTGTACGACTCTGACTAAAATGAAAATCACAATTTTTTTTTCTTATAATAAAGATCACGATTCTCGTGGTGTAACATCATCTTTCATATTATACAAAAAAATTGGGCTAACTTTTTTTTTTTAAATTAATTGAAGTGTATTTTTTCCCTAAATAATTGCAATTGAAAAACCGCTGCGCAAATACCGTGTGACATAAAAAATTGCAACAATCACTATTTTATTCCCTAGTGTCTCTGCTAAAAAGAAATACATAGAATGTTTGGGGGTTATAAATAATTTTCTAGCAAAAAAATACTGATTTAAACTTGAAATGTTTAAACTTCAGCTTTTCTTTGTGGAATTGCTGAACTTGGATCTGTTGAAGATGTTGATGTATATCATGGAGTGCAGCAGCCACGATCTGCCTGCATGGCATAGATAAGCACAGAGACCCAGCGATGACACAAGGTATGTCATGAAAATATCCATCTGGTCAATGAAATGTTGGTGAACTGCGTACATTTTCTTAAATTTCTGAACACAAACAGTTTTTCAGTGAAGCGTCATAGAATCAGAACTTCGTTTCCTTCTGTATTTGTAGAAAAAAAAAAAAAAAAAAAAATCAAAAAACCAAACATACTGGGCATGTATAGACAAAACTTTATTGTTTATTTTTGTATTTAGCAAGAAATAGATAACCCCACCCCTGCCTGTTTTTTTTATTTTTTATTACTGTGTCCCCTGGGGGAGATTTCACTTCACTTCCTGTCCAGGAGATACAACAGGAAATGCTATCAAATGTCTACAAAGTGAGGGAAAGTCCCTTCTTAGACAGTTTCGAGTAGAACAGGTGTCCCCATTGGAGGGTTTTCCCTCACTACTTGTTCTTGTGACAACTATATAATACTAGATTTCCCATTACTTCCTGTTCTGGTCACAGTGGTCACTAGGACAAATAGAAAATATAGATCTCCATAGTGGGGATATACAGTAGAGAGAGTTAGTGTTGGGGTAGCAGGGAGGGTTAGTGTTAGGGTTACATAGAAGTTAGTGTTGAGGTTACAGGGTGGTTTGGTGTTGGGTTAAAGGAAGGGTTAATGTTAGGGTCACAGAGAGGGTTAGTGTTGTGGTTACAGGGAGAGGAAGTGTTAGGGATTACAGGGAAGATTAGTGTTGGGGCTACAGGGAGCATTAATGTGAAGGTTACAGGGAGGGTTAGTGTTGGGGTTACAGGGAGGGTTAGTGTTGGGGTTACAGGAAGGATTAGTGTTAGGGTTACAGGGAGGGTTAGTGTTGAGGTTACAGGGAAGATTAGTGTTGGGGCTACAGGGAGCATTAATGTGAAGGTTACAGGAAGGATTAGTGTTGGGGTTACAGGGAGGGTTAGTGTTGGGGTTACAGGGAAGATTAGTGTTGGGGCTACAGGGAGCATTAATGTGAAGGTTACAGGAAGGATTAGTGTTGGGGTTACAGGAAGGGTTAGTGTTGGGGTTACAGGAAGGATTAGTGTTAGGGTTACAGGGAGGGTTAGTGTTGAGGTTACAGGGAGGGTTAGTGTTGGGGTTACAGGGAGGGTTAGTGTTGGGGTTACAGGGAGGGTTAGTGTTAGGGTTACAGGGAGGGTTAGTGTTAGGGTTACAGGGAGGGTTAGTGTTGAGGTTACAGGGAGGGTTAGTGTTGGGGTTACAGGGAGGGTTAGTGTTAGGGTTACAGGGAGGGTTAGTGTTAGGGTTACAGGGAGGGTTAGTGTTGAGGTTACAGGGAGGGTTAGTGTTGGGGTTACAGGGAGGGTTAGTGTTAGGGTTACAGGGAGGGTTAGTGTTAGGGTTACAGGGAGGGTTAGTGTTGAGGTTACAGGGAGGGTTAGTGTTAGGGTTACAGGGAGGGTTAGTGTTAGGGTTACAGGGAGAGTTAGTGTTGGGGTTACAGGGAGAGTTAGTGTTGGGGTTACAGGGAGGGTTAGTATTGGGGTTACAAGGAAGATTTGTGCTAGAGCTACAGGGAGGGTTAAGATTAGGTCAGTGTTACAGCAAATGATTAGTATTTGGGTTAGAGGGAGCTCGGGGTTCTGTAAATGTATTACAATCAGGTTTACTTAGTGTAAGGGTACTTTCACACTGGGGCGGTGCCGGCGTCAGCTCGTTTTAATGTCTCTTTACCGCTGTTGCGCTTTGGCACTTTTCGGGCGGTAGTGGGGCGCTTCAAACCCTCAAGAAGGGGTTAAAAAGAGGTTAAAAGCACCCGTGATGCGGCGCTTCCGAAGCGGTACCCATTCATTCCAAAGGGCCGGGGCGGTGTAGGAGCGCTGTATACGCCGATCCCGCACTGCCCCTTGCAGAACTTTTTTCCCGTCCTCAGGCTCTCACACTGGGGAGGCATAAGAGGCGCTTTTCAGGCGCTATTTTTAGTGCTAAAATGCCTGAAAAGCGCCATAATCCACTGCAATCAAATCAAGCAAGACTTCAACAATAAGGTGACCAGATTTTTAAAATGAAATCCGGGGACATTTTTTTTTTTTTTACTAGTAATGGCAGCAATCGACGACTCTTCGCCGCCGCCGCCGCCGCCGCCGCCGCCGCCCGCCTCACAGCCTGTCAAGTCTAAAGCCAGTAGTAGCCGGGGCCCGAAGAGTAAAGCCCCATACACACTATCAGATTTTTTGCTGATTTTTTTCCTTCAGATTTACCAAAACCATATAATATGAGGTCAAACCTTAGGAGTTTCAATTTGTATGCATGGTTTTGGTAAATCTGAAGACAAAAATCAGCAGAAAATCTGATAGTGTGTATGGGGCTTTACTCTTCGGGCTGGTTAGTGTTAGTGTTAGTGATTCGGGCTTTGAAGCATTATAGGTCTTGTGTGGTTTTTTTTTTTTTACTTCCATGACCACCTACCCTTGAAATGTTAGATCATGCAGTATAGAGAGATGTGCATGTATTTTGCTTCAGATGTATTCGTTAAGTTAATTTATCTTAGTCATATTTGTTTTATTAGAATGATTTGTTTTTGGAATTTGTTTAGTTTATTCTGATTCGGTTAGCATATTAGTTATTTTCGAATCGATTCGAATTTCGGAAGACAGCTATGTTTGTGCTATTTTATTCTATTCATTTTTTTCTATCCTATTCTATTTTTTTTCTATTCTATTCTATAAAGAAACCTAAGTAGGAATCATCATCTTATTCCACTTTTATACCTTACTGTATTTATTGCAACATGTTTCCATTTTGATTTTATATTCATTTTCAAATTTGAATTCGGATCATTTGTTATTTCATTACTTTATTAAGTTTTGTTACAATTCATTTCAAATTCATTGAAATTACAGGGAGCGTTAATGATGGGGTTACAAGGTAGGTTAATGTTGAGGGTTAAGGTTACAGGGAGGGTTAGTGTTGGGGTTACAGGGAGGGATAGTGTTGAGGTTACAGGGAGGGTTAGTGTTGGGGTTACAGGGAGGGATAGTGTTGAGGTTACAGGGAGGGTTAGTGTTGGGGTTGCAGGGAGGGTTAGTGTTGGGGATACAGGGAGGGGTATTGTGAGGGTTACAGGGACGATTAGTGTTAGGGTTACAGGGAGGGTTAGTGTTAGGGTTACAGGAAGGGTTAATGTTAGGGTTACAGGGACGATTAGTGTTAGGGTTACAGGGAGGGTTAGTGTTGGGGTTACAGGGAGGGTTAGTGTTGGGGTTACAGGGAGGGTTAGTGTTGGGGTTACAGGGAGGGTTAGTGTTGAGGTTACAGGGAGGGATAGTGTTGGGGTTACAGGGAGGGTTAGTGTTGAGGTTACAGGGAGGGTTATTGTGAGGGTTACAGGGACGATTAGTGTTAGGGTTACAGGGAGGGTTAGTGTTGGGGTTACAGGCAGGGATAGTGTTGGGGTTACAGGGAGGGTTAATGTTGTGGTTACAGGGAGGGTTAGTGTTGGGGTTACAGGGAGGGAAAAGTGTGAAGGTTACGGGGAGGGTTAGCTTTGGGGTTACATGTAGGGTTATTATTGAGGTTACATGGAGGGTTAGTGTTAGGGTTACAGGGAGAGTTAGTGTTGGAGTTACAGAGAGGGAAAATGTTAAGCTTACATGTAGGGTTATTATTGAGATTACAGGGACGGTTTAGTGTTGGGGTTACAGGGAGGGTTAGTGTTGGGGTTACAGGGAGGGTTAGTGTTGGGGTTACAGGGAGGGTTAGTGTTGAGGTTACAGGGAGGGTTATTGTGAGGGTTACAGGGACGATTAGTGTTAGGGTTACAGGGAGAGTTAGTGTTGGAGTTACAGAGAGGGAAAATGTTAAGCTTACATGTAGGGTTATTATTGAGATTACAGGGAAGGTTTAGTGTTGGGGTCAGAGGGAGGGTTAGTGTTAGAACTACAGCGAGTGTTAAGATTAAGGTCAGTATTACGGCAAATAATTCGTATTTAGTATAATTAGTATTTGGGTTACAGGGAGCTGCAAATGTATTACAATCAGGTTCACTTAGTGTTAGGGTTAGGATTATTCCATAATCCACTGAACCAACTCAAGCAAGCCTTCAACAAGGCCTGTGGGCGGGACTACAACCCCTTTGTCACCTTTTCGGTGTAATTACAATGCCCCAACACTCTTATGGGTGGAGTTGGGAATCTCCATCTTGTATAGTCACATGACCACAATCAGGTGTTCACTGATCATCAGGTAGTTGCAGGAGGAAGATCTCACATTTCGGGACGGTGCAGTGTACCCCCCAACACTGCCAGGATGAAACACAAACATCTTGGTCATTCATTGGGGAATCCATGCACCCTAATTTTCCCTTCTAATCTTTTTTTTTTTGTTTTAGTTCAATGACCACCTACCCTTAAATATTAGATTATGACGTATATTATTCTCATAACTATATAAATAGGCTGTGTGGACTCTCACCTTCGGTTGTTGCACCTCTGCATAACATGATTCCAATGGAGGATTTGAACAATTCCCGTTGGGTCTTTCTGATGGAGACTTTTGTTTATTTTTGTCCTGTAATACACAAATAAAGTTTGACTATAGTGTCATTTTTGAAGCATTATAGGCCTTGTGTGGTTTTCTTTTCCTGTCCAGGTAGAAGAGTCTGGGTGGAATTTTTTTTTAGTTCCATGAACACCTACCCTTAAAATGTTAGAGAGATGTGCACAACATAAAAAATGTATTTTGTTTCAAATTCATTTGTTACGTTCAAAAATGTGTTTAGTCATATTCGTTTTGGAAGAATTTGTTTTTTAAAATTTGTTTTGTATATTCAGATTCGGTTAGCATATTAGTTATTTTCACTTTGTGGGGGAGGGGGTTCAGTGAAACTTTTGAAGGATTTCCATTGCCTGGACTAGGTTGTATCATTTAGTTGTTCTTTTGCTTCAATAAACAGAAAATGTCAGAGGTATTATAGGGTCATCGGAATCCCACTGTAATATGCTGGGGTTCAAGGCCATCATGGCAAGCACCAAATGGCAGCAGGTTGGGCATCAAGGGCCTAGATAGAGCAAAAATTTAGCAGAGAGCCTGGTGCCCTAACTTTCTCATGAAAACTTTTTGAATTTGAAGGCCATTTACAGAGCTATAAAGAGGTATATTAGGGTCATCAGGACTATGAAATGCTGGGGTTCAAGGCCAGCATGGTAAGCACCAAACAGCAGCAGGTTGGGCACCAGGGGCCTAGATAAAGCACAAACTTCCCGGCCAGGTAGCAAGGAAGCTGGATTCCTTAATTATCCCTTTAAAACTAATTTGAGTTTGATGGCCATTGACAGAGGTATACAGAGGTATTATAGGGTCATCAGCACTATGAAATGCTGGGGTTCAAGGCCAGCATGGCAAGCACCAAATGGCAGCAGATTGGGCACCAGGGGCTGAGAAAAAGCACAAACATCCTGGCCAGGTAGTAAGGAGAATGGGTGCCGTAATTACCCCTTGAAAACTCATTTGAGTTTGATGGCCATTGACAGAGGTATACAGAGGTATTAAAGGGTCATCAGGACTTTTGAAGGATTCCCATTGTTTGGACCAGGTTGTTTGGTTGTTCTTTTGCTGCAATACACAGAAAATGTCTTTATATATATAGGCCTGGCCACTGTGCCATCAAATGCAGCCACTGTGCCCATCAATTGCAGCCTCACTGTGCCCCATCAAACTCAGCCACTGTGCCATCAAACACAGCCACTGTGCCCCATCAAACACAGCCACTGTGCCCCATCAAACACAGCCACTGTGCCCATCAATTGTCGCCACTGTGCCCATCAATTGCCGCCTTTGTGCCATCAAATGCAGCCACTGTGCCATCAAACGCAGCCACTGTGCCCATCAATTGCAGCCTCACTGTGCCCCATCAAACTCAGCCACTGTGCCATCAAATGCAGCCACTGTGCCCATCAATTGCAGCCTCACTGTGCCCCATCAAACTCAACCACTGTGCCATCAAATGCAGCCACTGTGCCCATCAATTGCAGCATCACTTTGCCCCATCAAACTCAGCCACTGAGCCATCAAACGCAGCTACTGTGCCCCATCAAACACAGCCACTGTGCCCATCAAACGCAGTCACTATGCCCTCAAACACAGCCACTCTACCCATCAAATGCTGCCACTGTACCCACCAAATGCTGCCACTGTGCCCATCAATTGCAGCCACTGTGCCCATCAAATGCTGCCACTGTGCCCATCAAATGCTGCCACTGTGCCCATCAAACGTAGCCACTGTGCCCATCAAATGCTGCCACTGTGCCCATCAAACATAGCCACTGTGCCCATCAAATGCTGCCACTGTGCCCATCAAATGCTGCCACTGTGCCCATCAAACGTAGCCACTGTGCCCACCAAATGCTGCCACTGTGCCCATCAAACGTAGCCACTGTGCCCATTAAATGCTAACACTGTGCCCATCAAATGCTGCCACTGCCAGTGCCCATAACACTGATATATTTTTTTCAATCATTGTACCTGCTGTCCTGGGGGTTTCCTGGGGGTTTCCCTCGTGCTCCTCTCTCTCCTTCTCCTGACGTCCTAGCCAGATCCCGCCCCAGGGCCGAGGAGACGATTCACTGCAGGAAAGCAGTGCAGGGGAGGGTAGGCGGAGTTTAAGGCTCCACCTGTCACCTGCTGCTAATGGGGGCGCGAGTGACACACGCCGCCCCCCCCGCATGAGAAAAAGCCCCCCCACCAGTCTTGCCGATTTCCGGCTCCCGCTGCCGCCTCCCGCACACATTCAGCCCACGGCGGCCGGTGTCTTGTCAAATACAGTCCCCTATCATATAGTGTCCTCCCTGTACTGCGCAGGCGCAGTACGGAGGACAAATGAGACGTCGAAAGTCTCCGAAGTTTAACAGCTGATCATCAGCTGTACACGGCGCCTGCGCTTTTATTCTCACCCTGTGTCCAGGATCATTCCCTACTATCCAAGTGGACATAGAGTGAGAATAAATAGTTGCCGAGCGCAGCGAGGCCGTGCCCGAAGCGTGGCGAGCGAAGCGAGCCCGCGAGGGGCCCTCTTACACAGCCATCGCTAAGAAGTGCCGAAGCGCCGTGTAAAGCTGATGGTCAGCTGATCAACTTCGGACACTTTCGGCATCTCCTTCTGCTCCGTACTGCGCAAGCGCTGCGCCTGCGCAGTACGGAGTGGACACTATCCGATAGGAGGACAGTATATGTCAGAACACCGGCTTTCTGTAGCGGCGCCGCGGTGTATGGGCGTGCTTGTCAGAGAGTAGGGGGCGTGAGATACACGCCCCCCCCCCCTCTGCCAAGCACGCCCATACACAGTGGCGCTGCTACAGAAAGCCGGTGTCTTGCCAAGAGCAGAACACCAGCCGCCGTGGGCTGTATGTGTGCGGGAGGCGGCAGCGGGAGTCAGGAATCAGCAAGACGGGTGGGGGGGCTTTTTCTCATGCGGGGCGGCGGCCCTTTTTGCCACCCCCGCAAAGTGCCGTCCTAGGCCTAGGCCTTGTCGGCCTAGGCCAAAACACAGCCCTGGTCATTAGTACTAAAAAATGCTGGGGTTCAACTCCAGCATGTCAAACACCAAATGGCAGCAAGCTGGGCACCAGGGGCCTAGATAAAGCCAGCATGGCAAGGACCAAATGGCAGCAGGATGGGCACCAGGGGCCTAGATAAAGCACAAACTTCCTGGCCAGGTAGCAAGGTGGCTGAGTGCTTTAATTATCTCTTGAAAAATCATTTGAGTTTGATGGCCATTGATGAAGGTATACAGAGGTACTATAGGGTCATCAGCACTATGAAATGCTGCGGTTTAAGACCAGCATGGCAAGCACCAAATGGCAGCAGGTTAGGCACCAGGGGCAGAGATAAAGCACCAGCTTCCTGGACAGGTGGTAAGGAGGCTGGGTACCCCAATTGTCTCTTGAAAACCCTTGAAGGCCATTTACTTGCAATATGCTTGGCCATAGGTATCCCCCCTAAATATAATAATAGGCTGTGTTGATTTCTACTGTGAGTAGTTGCCGCTGTACATTATGTGATTCTACTGAAGGTTTTGAAATATCTCCATTGGCTTTACAAAACTCACATGACCATGCATATTTTCTACGTAGCTACATACCATGGGTGATTCCAACACTTGGCGGGTGGGTTTCAGTGGAGCTTTTGGAGGATTCCCTTTGCTTGGACTAGACTGTTTGGTTTGGTTGTTCTTTTTCTGTAATACACAGAAAATGTCTTTGGTATTATACGGTCATCAGCACTGGAAAATGCTGGGGTTAACCCACAGCATGGCAAACACCAAATGGCAGCAGGTTGCGCACCAGGGGCATAGATAAAGCACAGACTTCCTGGCCAGGTGGCAAGGAGGCTGGGTGCCATAATTGTTCCTTGAAAACTCATTTGAGTTTGATGGCAATTTACTTGCAAGATGAACGGCCATATCGCCCCTAAATATAATAAGATGAATGCTAATAATCAAGAGACTTGTTGGAGATGTTTTAATGCACGGGGAGCAATGTCTCATATTTGGTACCATTGTCCTTGGCTACTTTTCACAATACTTATGAGGATAGAGGATGATACAGTGGCTTAAAAAAGTATTCAAACCCCTTGAAATGTTCCACATTTTGTTATGTTACAACCAGAAACGTAAATGTATTTTATTGGGATTTTATGTGATAGACCAACACAAAGTGGCACATAATTGTGAAGTGGAAGGAAAATGATAAATGGTTTTCAAATTTTTTTACAAATAAATATCTGAAAAGTGTGGAGTGCATTTGTATTCAGCCCCCTTTACTCTTACCTGATACCCCTAACTAAAATCTAGTGGAACCAATTGCCTTCAGAAGTCTCCTAATTAGTAAATAGAGCCCACCTGTGGGTAATTTAATCTCAGTATAAATACAGCTGTTCTGTGAAGCCCTCAGTGGTTTGTTAGCGAACCTTATCAAACAAACAGCATCATGAAGGTCAAGGAACACACCAGAGAGGTCGAGGATAAAGTTGTGGAGAAGTTTTTTTTTAGCTTTTTTATTTTTATAGTTTTTACAAAAACATATACCACCAATCAGGAGGCACCGAAAACCGTGGACATATTACAATAGCATATTTACAATGTCATGCAAGATTTCAAACTTAAATAACCTTCAGTACTTATTGTACACAATTCATATTTGCGTCTCTTAACAAAATAAGAAAAACAAAAGTGCTACCAATACCTCCATTCCAACCCCTCTATTTATTCTCTAGACCTTTATACCCTACCTCTCCCCCCTCCCACCCTTCCTAGTGCTAAAGTGTAGACAATCCTATCCGTGCACCATGTCTGTTTGTATAATAAACAAATATATTATGTGTTTTTGTTTCTCTCTTGCTTTCCATCCCCCCTGTCCTTTCTACTCCCCCCTCGCTTTCCTGACAGTATCCACCTACTCTTTAGATATGATGTCTACGACCTGGTTACTCCCTTTATGGTGGGCACCCCATTTTATCTAACCAGGGCTTCCACATCTTTAAGAATTTATCCATATTCCTCCATCTAATAAATACCACTTTTTCCCTCAATACAGTAGCATCCATCACTTTGACCCATTCTTCTGGTGTCGGGGGTTTCACTGATAGCCAATTCTGGGCTATTATCTTTCGTGCTTGGAATAAACCTCTTATTACTGCCATTTTGCTATTTACAGAGACCCTATTTTCCTCTATTTTCCCCAGCAAACATAATGTGCCATCCAACTCCAACTTGAGCCCAAACGTAGTATTAATATCCTCCAATACCTCTGTCCAGTACCTAAATAGTTTTGGGCACCTCCACATCGTGTGAATCAAATCACCTGTTCCTTGACACCTTAGGCATTTATCATCAACTCTATATCCATACCGGAAAAGCTTCTTTGCAGTATATTAAACTCTATGTAACAAAAATAATTGCGACATTTTCTGTGAGGGGGAGACTGACACCTGGGGACTCAGTTCCAATATCCTTCTCCACTGTTCTTCTTGTTATTTTTTCCCCCCCAAGTCCTCTTCCCATCTATTTTTATTTTCGGCCAGTCTTTCCCCAGTAATAGTTTTACTACGTAACTGTTCATATATTTCCGATATCAAACCCCTGGAAAATCCTGACTCGACAATTTTTTGTATAAGAGGTACTTTACACCTTTCCACTATTTGTGTTCTAAAATGGGCATTCAGAGCTTGTCTAATTTGAAGGTACCGGTAGAACGAGTGGTTTGGGATACCGTACTCACTTTTCAACTCCGCAAATGACTTCAACGTACTCCCTCCATATAGTTGGACAATTTTTATGATACCACCAGGGGCGTAACTACCACCATAGCAATCTATGCGGGCGCTATGGGGCCCACAGCCGAGTGGGGCCCAGTGAGGATAAGAGCACCGCCGGCACAGTCTCCCAGCCAGGGGAAGAGAGGAGAGGAAGAGGCGAGCTGTCCGCATCAGCAGAGAGCTGAATTGCCCGATGTAAGAGCTTTCATTAGAACTTCCAGTGTTCCCGGGGCTCATGTCACATAGCTCCACCTTTTGGCCCGGTGCCTTTGATAGACAGAACGCCGATCCAATGCGGGACATGTGACGTCATCAAAGGCGTTGGGCCATGAGGTGGGGCTATGTGATGATGAGCCCCGGGAAGACAGGAAATTCAAATGAAAGCTATTACAGCGGGCAATCCCGCTCTCTGCTGATCCGGGTGGCTTGCCTCTTCCTCTGCATAGGTGGGGCTGTATGGGGCACAGGCAGACCAGGCTGTATTGGGCACAGGTCATGCTGTATGGGGCACAGGTCACGCTGTATTGGGCACAGGTCACGCTGTATTGGGCACAGGTCACGCTGTATTGGGCACAGGTCACGCTGTATTGGGCACAGGTCACGCTGTATTGGGCACAGGTCACGTTGCATTGACACTAGGGCAGCTGTGGGGGGGGGGGGGGCTGTTTGCAGGGGGGCCCCATACAACATTTTGCTATGGGGCCCTGCTATTTCTAGTTCCGCCCCTGGATACCACAAACCTCCCACTCTTTTATTTTACCCATAGGGATCAAATCTGGAAGATATTTGTTATCCCAGATTGGGGTATATTCTATTAACCCCCTATATCCCATTACTGTTTTGGCTGCCTGCCATACTTTTATAATTAATTTTAGTGTGGGGCACCCAAGAAGAAGAGAGTCTGCTTCCAGGGCTTCCATCAGGCTACTATGCGGGGCTCCCTGCAGCATCATTCGTACGTTTTTGTTACCATCCCCCAATATATTACATCCCCTCAGATGCTGCAACTGAGCGGCTAAAAAATAACTACGAGGGTGTGGAACTGCCGCTCCTCCCTCTTTTATTGGTAGCTGCAATATCTGTAAGCCAACACGAGCCTGACCCCTCTTCCAAATTAATACCCTAAACAGTTTTTCAATTTTCTTGAACCATTCCATTCCAATCCAAACTGGGGAATTATATAAATGGTACAAAAGTTGGGGCATCCAGATAATTTTTATCAGATTGATTCTTCCAGCTGATGACCAGGGGAGACAGCTCCAGATATCACACTTACGTTTGAATCTAAGCAGAAGGGGAGCAAGATTATCCTCAGTATACGTATTTGGGTCCCTTGTTAACCATACTCCTAAATAGTTCATCCTATCCACCACCCTTAATTGCCGGACCGAAGATGGAAAAGAGTTTATTGAGTCTACCGGCATCAGGGACGATTTCTCCCAGTTAATTACCAGGCCTGAAAACTGCCCAAAATCCTCCACAATGTTCATAGCTGTCACCAAGGATGAGTCTGTATCTCCCAGAAAGAACAAGATATCATCTGAATATAATGCGATCCAACTCTCTTTTAAATCCCTGTATCCCTCTTGCAGATCTGATAACAATTGCTAGTGGCTCTATTGCCAAGGCAAATCACAGGGATGACAGGGGACATCCCTGTTGTGTTCCCCTCTCAAGCTGGATCTGCTCAGGGTGTGTGTTATTGATCTTTATCCTGGCACTTGGCGCCTTATTTATTTCAGTTACTTATATAGCGCTGTCAATTTACGCAGCGCTTTACATATACATTGTACATTTACATCAGTCCCTACCCTCAAGGAGCTTACAATCTAAGGTCCCTAACTCGCATTCATACATACTAGGGACAATTTAGTCAGGATCCAATTAATCTACCAGCATGTCTTTGGAGTGTGGGAGGAAACCGGAGTACCCGGAGGAAACCCACGCAGACACAGGGAGAACATGCAAACTCCAGGCAGGTAGTGTCATGGTTGGAATTCGAACCAGCGACCCTTCTTACTGCTAGGCGAAAGTGCTAGCCACTACACCACTGTGCCGCCCCATAAAGTGCTTTCACCCAACCTACAAAAATAGGTCCGAACCCAAATACCTCCAGAGCCTGCCACAAATAGGTCCACTCCAAGCTATCGATTGCCTTAGTGGCATCCAAGGAAATGACAGCTCGTGAACCCATATTTTCCCTGGGGATCTGAAGGTTCAGGTACACCTGCCTTACATTGATACTAGTAGATCTATTGGGGATGAACCTGGATTGATCTGGGTGAATGAGCTTTTGTATATATTTATTCACCCTGGCTGCCAACACTCTTGCCAATATTTTGGCATCTGTACACAGTAGTGATTTTGGTCTATATGATGAAGTATCCGTTTGATCTTTCCCCTCTTTTGACAGGGCCATTATTGTGGCCTCTGTCATTGAGGAGGGCATCCTCCCCCCTGCTGCCACCTCCACTAACATCCTCAGTAACTCTGAGACCATCACCTCTCCATACCGCCTATAAATTTCTGTAGGAAGACCATCTGGACCGGGAGACTTCTGATTAGCCATCCCAGCCACAGCGCATTGCAATTCCTCCAGAGTTATGGGGGCCTCTAGTTGATCTTTTTCCTGTTCTGAAAGCACTGGTACCTCAATCCCCCCCAAAAAAGCAGTCCATTTCTCTCGCCTCTTCTCCCAACTTAGATTTATATAAATTTGCATAATACTGTCTAAATGAGTCCAATATTTCAGGAGTCCAAGAGGTAATTTCTCCCCCTGGCATCCTAATCACTGCAATTGCTGATGGGGACTTATTGGTCTTCACCAAAAGGGCCAGCATACGGCTTGCACACCCCCCTTAGAAAAAGCGCATTGACTCTGAAAAAGACGCTTATTCTCAGCCTTTCTAGTAACCATGTTTTGATATTTTTGTTGTCTTTTAGGCCACCTCGCTTGTTTTTCTGGGGTTGGATATTCCACATATTGTCTTTCAGATTCCACAACTTCACTCCCAATGGCCTCCTCCCATTCCCTAGACCTCCTTTTAATCTTTGCAACCTGATGTAGTAACCCTCTAAGGAAGGCCTTCAGGGTATCCCACACTACCCCAGTTGTTGCAGAACCCTTATTCAATATTACAAATTCTTTTAATTTTGATATTACCTCTGTTGGTTCCCCCATTAGCTCCAACCAGAATGGGCTTATGCTCCACGCTCTCGGGGAGTTTTGACCTTCAAGCTGAATCGTCACTATTAGTGGTGCATGGTCCGACACTGCCCTAGTAGCGTATATAATGCTTTTTACCAACTGCAACATATCCCCATTTCCAAAAGCCATGTCTATTCTTGACAATGTTGCATGTGAGCTGGAAAAACATGAGTACTGCTGCCTCGTTGAATTCCAAGTTCTCCAAACATCACACATTCCCAGCTCTTCCATAAATTGGGCTAACCGTCCCTCAGGGACCTTGTCAGATTGTTTCCCTGGCAGGAATCTATCTATTCTCTTATTGAGAACTTCATTAAAGTCCCCCACCACTATGACCAGAATGTCCTCTTTATCTTCCAAAAATTCTGCCAATTTATATAAAACCTCCATCTTAAAAGGAGGTGGAATATAGAGATTGGCCACGATGTATGGTTTGTTTTCTACCTGACAGTATAAAAACACATAATGCCCTTCTTTATCTATCTTGGCTTCCCTACAGGAGAAACGTACACCGGTTCTTACCATTGTGCTCACGCCCCTAGAATAAGAGGAGTGAACCGAATGGTATTAGAACCAAAATTTCTTACCATAAAGACATGCAGTCGTATCTCTCGTTAAGTGCGTCTCCTGTAGGCAGACCAAATCCACCCGACTTTTCTCAAGTGTGGAAAAAAACACCTTTTTTTAACCAGGTTACCAAGCCCCCTGACATTCCAGGAGGCTATATTAAGAACACTAGGTTGTATCCAAGGGGTCTCTATAATGTTCCTGAAATAAAAAAGGACAAGGACAGGGGGCAGGTAAATTATACCCCTTCCTCAATGAGAGAACACACCAAGTTATTAACATTTCACAATTTTCTATACTTGCATTAGTGTCACTAAACAATACTTGGACCTTAACAACATGTGTTGTTATGCTTATCCCATTTTGTGTTGATTCACAGCATCCTTTCTTTGTGTCTTTGTGCACTTTCTTTATATCTTTATCCCCATCCTGTGTATACCTTTTTATATAAATAGTAATGTGTCTCCCCCCATCCACCCCCTGCCCCCTGCCCTACCTCTGCCCCTCCCTGCCACCCCCCCCACTCTCCATCCCCCCCCCCTCACTTGTACTTGCCTACCTAGGCTAACCCCAGGGGGATTCTGCATGACCAGTCCCCAATCTACTCCCCATACCACCCACTCATACCACCCCTGTGTTATGTGTTGTCTCATTTTATTATTATCTCTCAACCTCCACCCCCCTCCCACCAACATCAAAACAGTCAAAAACATCCTAACAGGTACACTACCTGTCACATACATTATAATGCTATCATACATGTGCCTCCCCCTCCCCCCCCTGCTAACCCCACGGCCCATCCCTTTTACACTTATGGCTCTGCAGCCTATAAATTCTTTTTATTTTCTTCAAACCATATTGCCGCATCAGTCGGTGTATCAAAAAATTGGGTGCCCCCAGCTGCCGTGATTCGCAAATGTGCAGGATACAATAGGCCATACTTAATTGTATGCTTCTGCAAAGAGCGTTTAATCCCCATAAACTCTGCTCTTCGTTTTTGTAGTGTTGGAGAGTAATCTGGAAAGAATGATATCCTAACGCCATTAAAGAGAATATTCCCCATCTCCCTAGCTCTTCTTAGGAGGGTCTCTTTGTCCTTCTAATTGAGAAATTTTAAAAGGATTGACCGGGGATGCCCACCCAGTGGAGGTACCCTAGCGGGGACTCTGTGGGCTCTCTCTATTGAAAACTGGGGTGAAAAGGTGTTTTCCCCAAATGTCTCCTTGAACCATTTCTCTAAGAACTCAACTGGATGGGGACCTTCAGACATCTCTGGAAGTCCCACCATTCGCACATTGCTCCTGCGTGCCCTGTTCTCAAATTCATCCAGCTTTGAAGCCTGGAGGCCCATTAGCTCTCTCATTACTTTAATTTCTTGTTTTAAGGGAAAAAAGTCATCTTCAATTAAACTCAATCTCTCCTCTAGGGCTCTTGTCCTTTCCCCAATTTTCTTCAAATCCTGGCCCATCACAAGCAATTCCTTGATTCCTCTAATTTGTTCACAGAGATTATTCAGAGAGCATTTATATGCATTTACAGCCGTAAGTATATCCTTCGATGTTGGCTCTTCCTGTAATTCTGGAGCTATGTATAGGATCTGTTTAGCAGGAGGCGCTGGGGCCTCACCCTCTTCCCCCCTGTTACCTGCCATTTTTGTATCCGCTGATAGCGAGGCTTTCTGACCCTGGCCTTGGCTCGTTTTGTCCTGAGAGGGTCTGGGTTGGGCCTTTACACTTGACTGCAGGGGCCCTTTATTGGGTGACTTTCCAGGAGCATGGGGAAACCTCTCCAGTTTAGCTGCAGCTACAGCCTGGCTCCCCTTTTCTTTTTCCCTTGCTGAGCGAGTTGCCAAAGACCCAGTATTCTCCTGCTGTGACTGCTCCTCTCCCTTCTTTCTAGTCATATTGTTTGACTTTATAGCAAAAAAAGGAAGAAAACCCAAATCCTAGAACTGGATTAATTCTTTACCAGGTACCAAAACAAAAAAGAAAAAAGGGAGTAAGGGAGGGTAAGAGGAAAATCTCAAGAGCCCGTGAATGGAAGAAAAACACTAGACACCATATGCATCAAAAACCGTCCAGGTAATAAAGCAAAAGTTCAGGCGTCAGTTCACTTGGGCTATCAGAACCCCATACGCTATAGCTAATTATCCCAGCTAAGGGTAAGCTACACCTTGCAGAATTAACTGCTCAGCACTTTTTAGGGGCAAAAAATAGCTAAAAACAGTGTCCGCTGATATTATGCATCTATGTCATTGCGCTTCCTAGTGCTTATATAATGTCCCAGGCACCGACCATACACATGGTCTCCAGATATCCTGCTTTAACAAAAAAAGAAAAGGGATCTCTCAGGCAAAATGATCCAGGCATCAAAGGGTCTCCAGGGGCAAGTGGCAAGTACATGCATATATTTTGGGTATGATAAAGTCCCTCACCGATCAGTCGACTCCCCCCATCGCTCCCGTTTGCATTACACATCACCTGCATGTCGCCAACTTTCCCCACCTCTCTTCACTGGTGCCTTCGGTAAGAGTCCACGATTTCAGGTTCCCTCAGGGGGTTCCTTCACAGCGTAGCAGTGACATACAGGTATATTCCGGACTTCTCTCTCTCCCCCATCCTGCTGCTCCATCAGCACAACGGCACTCCAACAAGCCAAACAGTCAGCTGTATTGCGGGATGGTGCGGCCGTCCTTCTCTGCTCCTCCCGTCATGCACGGCCCGGATTATCGCCGCCCCATCCACTCCTGCAGTCACCGGCCAGCTCCGCTATATCAGAGGGAAACAGGAGAGACAGAGGAGAGGCGCGCGCATCCTCCTCTCCTCCTACCACACACTCTCTCACATCCGGTCAGCGGTTATGCCCCCCCCCCGTGGAGAAGTTAATAGCAGGTGAACAGCTTTGAACATCTCAGTTCAATCCATCATCCAAAAATGGAAAGAGTATGGCACAACTGCAAACCTACCAAGACATGGCCGTCCACCTAAACTGACCGGCCGGGTAAGGAGAGCATTCATCAGAGAAGCAGCCAAGAGGTCCATGGTAACTCTGGAGGAGCTGCAGAGATCCACAGCTCAGGTGGGAGAATCTGTCCACAGAACAACTATTAGTCGTGCACTCCACAAATCTGACCTTTATGGAAGAGTGACAAGAAGAAAGACATTGTTGAAAGAAAGCCATAAAAAGTCCCGTTTGCAGTTTGCGAGAAACATTGTGGGGGACACAGCAAACATTTGGAAGAAGGTGCTCTGGTCAGATGAGACCAAAATTTAACTTTTTGGCCTAAAAGCAAAACGCTATGTGTGCCGGAAAACTAACACTGCCCATCACCCTGAACACACCATCCTCACCGTGAAACATGGTGGTGGCAGCATCATGTTGTGGGGATGCTTTTCTTCAGCAGGGACAGGAAAGCTGGTCAGAGTTGATAGGAAGCTGAATGGAGGGCAATCTTAGAAGAAAACCTGTTATGCCCCGTACACACGGTCGGATTTTCCATCGGAAAATGTGTGATAGGACCTTGTTGTCGGAAATTCCGACCATGTGTAGGCTCCATCACACATTTTCCATCGGATTTTCTGACACACAAAGTTTGAGAGCTTGCTATAAAATTTTCCGACAACAAAATCCGTTGTCGGAATTTTCGATCGTGTGTACACAAATCCGACGCACAAAGTGCCACGCATGCTCAGAATAAATAAAGAGATGAAAGCCATTGGCTACTGCCCCGTTTATAGTCCCGACATACGTGTTTTATGTTACCGCGTTCAGAATGATCGGATTTTCTGACAACTTTGTGTGACCGTGTGTATGCAAGACAAGTTTGAGCCAACATCCGTCGGAAAAAATCCTAGGATTTTGTTGTCGGAATGTCCGATCAATGTCCGGCCGTGTGTACGGGGCATTAGAGTCTGCAAACGAATTTAGACTGGGGCAGAGGTTCACTTTCCAGCAGGACAACGACCCTAAACATACAGCCAGAGCTACAATGGAATGGTTTAGATCAAACCATATTCATGTGTTAGAATGGCCCAGTTAAAGTCCAGACCTAAATCCAATTGAGAATCTGTGTCAATACATGAAAATTGCTGTTCACAGACTCTCTCCATCCAATCTGACAGTATTACTGGTATTACTAGCTAGTATTACTGATCTGTACTAATGGTAGTTATGGTTAGGGGCAAAAGTATATTTCCTCCTACATGGGTTGAAGAATTATATTTTATTGTTAAAGGCGCATGCTGGATATCAGGTTAGTGATGGGGAGCGTATTACTATCCCCTCAGATGTGGAGATCCAATGGGTTGGAATTAGAGGGCCTCCCTGGAATTTGGTTATGATCTTATACCCTACCAAATTTAAGGATTTGAATATTAGGTTTAGGTTAGGTTTTATTTATAGTCTGTATAAACAAGAGATGTTAGGGGGTGTTTTTTGAATAACTTGCATTATATGGTTGTATTTAATCCTAAAACTGGTTATCAAACCTTGTTTTGTAATCTGTCTAAAAAAACTTGAAAACTAATAAATTAAAGATTATAAATAAATATAATAATTGGCTGTGTTGGTTTCTTTCTTTTTTTTTTTTTTTTTTTTTGGGTTTCTTTCTACTATCCGTAGTTTCCTCTGTACATGACATGATTCCACTGAAGGTTTTGAAAGATCTCCATTGGCTTTACAAAACTCTCATGACCATGCATATTTTCTATGTAGCTTTCTACCTTGGGTGGCTCCAACACTTTGTGGGGAGGTTTCGGTGAAACTTTTGAAGGATTCCCATTGCTTGGACTAGGTTGTATGGTTTAGTTTAGAACATTTCAGAGGTATTATAGGGTCATCCGTGATGTGAAACACTGGGTTTTAAGGCCAGCATGGCAAGCAACAAATGGTATCATATTGGGCACCATGGTTTTGAAAGATCCCCATTGGCTTTATGAAGCTCTCATGACCATGCATATACAGTATGATACCCAACTTTCTACTTTGGATGGCTCCAACATTTTGTGAGGGGGATTCTGTGCAACTTTTAAAGTTTTCCCATTGGCTGGGATAGGTGGGATTTTTTGGTTGCTCTTATCCTGCAATGCACAAAACATTTCAGAGGTATGGCTTTAGAGGTAGATGTATAGGCTCATCAGCTTCCCGCTACTAACTGCTGGGGTTCCTGGACAGTAGGCAAGCACCAAAAGGCCGTAGGTTGGGCAAATTTTAGAAGAACTATGGGCTCAACAGTACACCTGGAGAAGGCAAGTCAAGGTGGGCCTTATGCAGAAAAAGTAGATAATTAGGTAGTTAATTTTTTTTTAGTCTTGGATACAAAAGGGAAAGGGAAGAATGTATCTGTCAGGTCCATAAGACTGAACAGATGCAGTATATACAAGACAGCAATTAATGCAATTCTGTGGTCATTAAAATTCACCATAAACTATATTATTTAAATGCAAGATGGGTGTGTACCTGGTATTGATCTGATAATATCCTCTTGCACTCCCTGAACATGTGAGCTCAGACTGGAAAATGGAGAAGCAGCACCAGCCAATCAGTTGTGCTGCAGTTTGAGTATCATGCTAATAGGAGAAGAGAACAGAGTGAGCTCATCAATCTGCTGCTTCTCTTTACACTGTCCAGTCAAAGGGTGGGGAACGGGAACAGACTCATAAGTGTTACTAAACAGCAGAAAATTAGGTCTTCTCCCCTGCCAGACAGGGCTGTGCTGAGTGGCAGAGCTGTGCAAAATTGTGGGAGTGGATGGACAGAAAGAGAAATCATTTACAAAGTTAATGATTACCCATGTCTTTATTTTATTTGTTCGCCTGGTGTTCAAATGTAGAGCTGTCCTCATCACGAGTGGGAAGATGTTAATTTTTGCCCATTGCATAATCAAGGGAACGCTCTCAACCGGAGCTGATAGAGCCGACGTCTGACCTTTCAACCTCAAAGCAATGGTAAGCAGGTCATTCACTTCCCATTTTTTTAAAAGAGAACCTGTCATTTGCACACAGGTTAGCCCTTGGCAGCAATCCCACTTCCCAACATTGTGTTTGGGTCACAGAACTGCTGTTTAGGTAATTTGGTAGCAATGAGGAAGATTTCAGATCCACTTCCTGCCATGTCATGTGTTACTTTATTTATCCAAAAAACAATCCTGTCTCGTAAAAAACAGAAGTAAAGGAAACAAAAAAAATAGCATGATTTTTGCAGAAGTCACAAGATGCTGAGGGTTGGGTTTCAGTTGCAGAAACTGTTTTCCTGGCAACAACAAAAGTTTGAGTAACAAAGGAACTTGTGCAAAGATAGTATAAAAGTTCAGATCCCCCCCCCCACAAAGCTGCACAAATATACTTTACTGAAGTCTACACTCAGAGGCGGCTTTAGGCTTTGTGAGGCCTTAGGCGAAACTTACACGTGAGGCCCCAATCACGCCCATAATGGGAAAAAAAAATTCAAGCAATAAAAATGGCTGCAAAAAGGTGGACAGATCTAGCACATAGTTTATCAGCACCACTTCCAAGGCACCCTACTCACCCATCAGACATATGCAGCCAATAAACATTTTGGGCCCAGCAAGGTGGCAACCCCTCTAAGAATTTCCCGTGTCTTGGGAGAATGGGGAGGGGATGTCACTGAGTCATTCCACATCCACAGAGGAAGTAGAGTGGGGGGATCTCATCACAACGCAGGGGGAGAGAGAGAGGGGGAGGGAAAGGGAGGGAGAGAGAGAGAAAGAGGGGAAGAGAGAGGGAGGGGGAGAGAGGGAGGGGGAGAGAGAGAAAAAGGGGGCAAGAGAAGGGGAGCAAGAGATTGTGAGCGATAGGGAAGAGTGAGAGAGAGAGGGGGGGGAGAAAGAGGGGGAGAGAGAAAGAGGGGGAGAGAGAAAGAGGGGGAGAGGGAGAGGGGGCGGGAGAGAAAGAGGGGGAGAGAGAGGGGGGAGGGAGAGAGGGGGAGGGAGAGAGAGGGGGAGGGAGAGAGAGGGGGAGCAAGACATTTTGAGAGAGGGAGAGAGAGAGGGGGGAGAGAGAGGGGGAGAGAGAAGGTGAGCAAGAGGGGGTTGAGAGAGAGGGGTAGAGAAAGGGTGCGCAAAAGGGGGAGAGAGAAGTGGAGAGAGGTGGAGAGAGGGAGAGAGAGGTGGAGAGAGGGACAAAGAGAGGGGGGAGAGACAGAGAAAGAGGGGGAGAGACAGAGAGAGGGGGGAGAGAGAGAGAGGGGATAGAGAGGGGGGAGAGAGAGAGGGGGAGAGAGATAGGGGGAGAGAGAGAGGGAGATAGGGGGAGGGAGGGAGAGAGAGAGGGGGGGGGAGAGGGAGATAGGGGGAGAGAGAGAGAGGGGGGAGAGAGAGAGAGAGAGAGAGAGAGAGAGAGAGGGGGGGGGAGAGGGAGAGAGAGAGAGAGGGAGAGAGAGAGAGAGGGGGGGAGAGTGGAGAGAGAGGGGGGAGAGAGAGAGGGGGAAAGAGAGAGAGGGGGAGAGAGGGGGAGAGAGGGGGAGAGGGAGAGAGGGGGAGAGAGAGGGGGGGAGAGAGAGGGGAGAGAGGGGGAGAGGGAGAAAGAGAGAGAGGGGGAGAGAGAGAAAGAGAGAGAGAGGGGGGAGAGAGAGGGGTGAGAGAGGGGAGAGGGAGAGAGAGAGGGGAGAGAGAGAGAGAGAGTGAGAGGGGGAGAGACCTGGAGAGGAGTGTGGTGCGAGAGGTAGAGGGGGAGGGAGAGAGAGGGGGGGGAGAGGGGGTAAGAGAGAGAGGGGGTAAGAGAAAGAGGGGGGAAGGAGAGAGAGAGAGGGAGTGAGGGGAGTGACTGGGGGTAAGAGCGAGAGAGAGGGGAGGTGAGAAAGAGGGGGGTGAGGGAAACTGGGTGAGAGAGATCTCTAGCCCTGTCCCTGTCTGCAGCCCCTCCTGTGCCCCATGTCCCAGTCTGTGAAGGCACTGGGGGGGGGCAAAGAGCAGGGAGGAGCTGGAGAGTGCTGGGGGCGGAGAGTGCTGGGGGGCAGAGAGTGCTGGGGGGTGGGGGCCGGAGAGTGCTGGGGGGTGGGGGCCGGAGAGTGCTGGAGGGTGGGGGGAGGAGAGTGCTGGGGGGTGGAGGCTGAGAGTGCTGGGGGGTAGGGGCGGAGAGTGCTGGGGGGTAGGGGCCGGAGAGTGCTGGGAAAGGTGGAGAGCACTGGAGGGGTGGGGGCTGGGGAGCGCTGGGGGGAGCTTGAGAGGGGGGTGAAAGGATTAGAGTGGAGAGCAGGGGGTGCTGATGAAATGGGGGCTGAGCCAGGGAGGACAAGGATGGGCTGGAGAGCAGGAGGGGTGGAGCCAGGGAGTGCACCGAGGGGCCGGAGAGCACGGGGATGCAGAAAAAGTTAGATAGGAGGAGCGGTGGGGAGACTCCACATAGTGGAATTGATTTTTCCATATTCCTCCATGCAGCCGCTGAATGATCACTTCTCCCCCTCTCCTTCCTGCAGACATTCAGCGGCTGCATGGAGTAATATGGAAAAATCAATTCCACTATGTGCAGTCTCCCCACCGCTCCTCCTATTCAGACACACAGGGAGGCTGCACACTCACCTTCTCTCCGGTCGGCCAGGCAGCATAAGAGCTCCTTCCTCCAAACAATCATGGGGCACTGCAGCTCAGCTGGATAGCTTCAGCGACCCCCCCCCAGCCCCGACTGCAGAACCAAATAGGAGGCAGGTGCGGAGAGGTCGGGTGAGCAGCACAGGCAGAAGGAGCAGCTCGGCTGCAGGACCCACATGGACATGCAGCCCGCATGCCTTGGAGCCGGGTGCTATCATCCAGCCGCTGTCGCCACCTAGAGGCCTCTACTGTCCCGCTCCACCACCGGACCGGGATGAGACCTTGACAGCATCAGTGATTGATCACAGGCAGATTAGCCGACCGCGAGGCCCCTCTGACTGCGGGGCCTTAGGCGATCGCCTAATTTGCCTAATTAGAGAGCCCTCTCTGTCTACACTGAAGTCTTAGCTAATGAATTACACCACGTCATATTTGTTCAATGGCCGCAGGCCGCATGACATAAACCACCAACATTTTACAAGTTTACTTCTTTTTAACAGCAAAAATAAGCTTGGTGACCCAATGACTCCAAATACCAAGTGTATATGTATAGATTAGAAAATTAGTTGCTGTGTGGGTGACTTATCACCCCTAGACTGTCATTGCTAAATAGTTTTGAACCAAAATCCTCAGCTTCTGCAATAGGAACTGTCTGTCTGCTCTGCTCGCAACTAATATGTTTATAATGACCCTGACGTACCAGAAGTAGAAGACACAGGCACAATACCCGTTGGTAGCAACCATGTGTCCTGTTGTATTTGGGCCCTACTGATGGGTAAACATTTTTTTTATGAGTATAGGTAATAAAGGGGTGTTGAGTTGGCATTATTTTGTGTACATTGGTTGGTACCCTTGGTGAAGATTGATAAAGCTTGGCCACATCCCTGTGTCCCCTTGACTCACTTCATTATCTACTACCAAATAGACCTCACAAATACTCTACACCTAACTCTTACAATCCCCTTACACAGTATCTCCTCCCTTCTACAGGAGAAACAATTTAGCTTGCCTAAGGTGATGGTAATGGAGACGCCATTGGAAATGGCATGGTAGGGCCCCTCTGGAGCTTGGTTTCATCCCTGTGTCTCCTTGACCTCTTCATTATTTCCTACCAAAATAAACTCAAAAACACTCTACACCTACCTCTTACAATCCCCTACACAGTATAATCCCCCTCCTATTAGAGAAGCAATTTAGCTTGTCAAAGGTGATGGTAATAGAGACACCATTGGATATAGCATGGTACACCCCCCCAGGAGCTTAGCCTTATCCCTGTGCCCCTTGACTCCCTTCATCATGTCCTACCAAAAAAGACTGTTTAAACTGTACAACTAACTCTTACAATCCCCTTACACAGTATGTTCCCCCCTCCTATAAGAGAAAGAATTTGGCTTCCCCAAGGTGATGGCAACAGAGACACCATTGAATATGGCATGGTAGCCCCCCCCCCCCCCCCACAGGAGTGGGTGACCTTTTATAACCTCTGCTGTCCTTCATCCACTGCACTGTAAAGCTTGTTAGACATGTTAAAAATATGGGGAATAAAGCTTTTTCAGCTCGGAGACGACAAAAAAAAATGTTTTGGTTGATGTTTATTGTCTACCCAATACATTTGTATAGGATAGAGTAGAAAATATTTGGAAACCCTTTTTTTTCTATCCCTATCAGGAAGATTTCCTTTCACTTCCTGTCCCAGGGATGCAACAGAAAGTTAGAGGAAATCTCTCTATAGTGAGACATTTGAAGGGTAAAAAGGATGAGTGTGAGTTAATTATGACAATACATAGGTACCATCCCATATATAACAATAAAACAAATGAGAACGGAATTGAGCGGGGCTTTACATGTACCTTGCAGGGTCTAATGAATACACATACCAAAAAGCTTAAAAAGTAAACAAATCTTTATTTGCTTTATTACTTTTTAAGCTTTTTGATATGATACCCTGCAAGGTACATGTAAAGTCCCACTCAATTCCGTTCTATAGTTCTACAGTTGTCGACAAAACAGGTGTCCTGATTGGAAAATTTCTCCATTATTTGGGTTCTGGTGGCAACTCGCAAATGTTGACTTTGCCATCAAATTATATCCTAGTGATAATGGTCCCCAGGACAAGCAGAGATATTGAATCTCTCCACTGGCGAAATGGAGAGTAAAAAACAAAAAATCAGACAGTGGTCTAACCCATATAAGCAATAGAAAGCACTGTCTTAGCCCTGTGTAAGTTCTGCCCCCTTTACTCCAGAAGAACGAAGAGAGAGGTTTGATGGTAGAAGTGGTGGTTTTGGGGGTAGACAGTGGGGAAAGGAGGAGGTAATGTAAAGTGAGTGTTTTGTTGAGAGTACAACCATGTGATAGTTACATTCCCAGCGTGTGCCGGGTATGTACTGGTAACTTTTTACCAGTTTTTGAAACTGGTAAATCAATGGATTTAGTTCTGCTTTAACTCATCACCAGACTTCTTGGTGAGGACCCGTCATATCTTCTACAACAACCTTATATTTTTTCAGCTGCTCATTTTGAAATAAAAAAGTTTCAATTCTTACTAGCCTATGCAGAAGTAAAACAGAAGAGAGAAGGGATGTGAAAGGGGAAATTTCTGCATTGCTCTGCGTAAATGTAAAGTGAACAACCAGCTGGGGAAATCAGGGGGATGGGAGGGACTCTGGGGAAATATTATGGTAGGGCACCCAGTGGGGCCAGTTTCATCTTTGTGCAACTTGTAGTTACAGCCAGTATCACCTAAAGTGTTTGTAAACCCGAACACTGAACTTCTGTCTTTAGTTTCTTTTGGTTTGTTAAATATACCACTGGAAGTATTTGATTATAATGTATCTTGATAAGTGCAAAAAATACCTGTTGATCCTGCTTTTAAAGGGCCCCAACATAGCCAGTGTTCTATCGAGAAATGCTTCCCGCCAAGAAATGCCTCCAATAGGTCTGTGCAAGCGCAGTAAGCAATGTCACTCCAGCTGATATGTTGATCACCTGGCATGACCACAACACAATGCATGTGCAGATCGTCAGAGGCAGTATCCGATGATCTGCAAAAAGGGAGAACGTACTTGTCAGATTATACCTTGCTGTTGCGGGGCGTGTTTTGTGTGTGTTGAAGGGCGGGTTTTGTGTGTTGAAGAGCGGGTTTTGTGTGTTGAAGAGCGGGTTTTGTGTGTTGAAGAGCGGGTTTTGTGTGTTGAAGAGCGGGTTTTGTGTGTTTTGCAACCCGCCGTTCAACACACTAAACCCGCCATGTAACACACACAAAACACGGCCTTCAGCACACGGAAAACCTGCCCCGCACATCGAGGCAGAGTCTGACAAATACGTTCTCCCTCCTTTGTTCGCATAGCGTCGGATAATGCCTCCGATGGTCTGTGCATGTGCTGTGTTCATGTCATGCCACGATCAACATATCAGCTGGAGTGACATTTGGTACTGTGCATGCCCAGACCCATCGGAGGCATTTCTCGATAGAACTTTACAAAAGGCTCTGCCTGTGCTGCACTCTTATTAGTTACATTGTTTCCTGCTATCTCTGTGGACTACAAAACACCTCATTTCTATGTTATGGGCATGAGGAGAAAGAGAGGTGTTCTTTAGTCCTTTCCTAGGGTGACAACACTGCTCCTCCATAGATACAGTAGAGGAAGTAAACATTGTCACCCTAGGACAGTAAATGTGTTAATGGCACCATCACCAGGAGAGTGAAAACAAAATGAAAAAAAGGGGCTCTTGACATCTGATGTTTATGGGGTGGGGTGTTCTGGACATCTATTCCAACAAATGCAACCTGCCCCTTGAGGACAACCATAATGCTGATGCCACCGGCGATTAAATTAAGTTTGACATCCCTGCCCAAGTACAGAGGTTCATTGGAAGTTTGTTTAAAATGTTTAGTGATCAAGAACATCAGATGTAGCCAACATGTTTCGGGAAAAAGTCGACCCCTTCTTCAGGGCTTGAACAATGGTCTGTGAAAGAATCAAGGAATTTCCTAAAAAGCCTGGGTTAGGGCTACATCCTTGCTAGCTCTGTGGACTACAGAACACCTCCCCTATATTTTATGGGCATGAGTAGAGGGGGAGATGTTCAGCAGTCCTTTTCTAGGGTGATAACATTGCTCCTCCATCGATACAGTAGTACAGCATGTGAGTACTGTTCTCCTAGGCAGGAAGTGTGGTAATGGCACCACCATAAAGTGAAAAAAAAAAGACAAAAAAAAGAAAATGAATGCAGCCACCACATCTAAAATCTGGTAAGCTGCAATATGTTACATTTTTGTTATTGGGTTTAATTTTTCAGCACTCCATAACCTTGGCAAACAGCATTTTATTTTCATCAATTTTTTTTCTGTTTTAGTTTAACTTGCCTTCACATGCTGAACTGTGCTGTATACGGTATTACCGTTCGTATCATTGAAATTGGATTCTTGTAGTTCCATTGCCTGAAACAGAAAAATGAACAAAAAATGTATTTTCTCTATTTTCTCTTATTGCATTCATTTTCAATATGGAGAGTAGGTCAAATGGTTAGGCCATCAAAGCTGTCAGACTCCTGATGTTTTCTCCCTCATTGGCCAAACCAGTGAGGTGTTGCCCCCCCCCCCATCACTCATTCTCTGCTGAAGAAGATTCAACAGCATTTAAGCCAGTGAGGGAGCAACGTTGAAGGAGCAAGTGAGTGCTCTATTTTGAGATCTTGTTGATACCAGCAACAGGTTAGCCATACTTTCCAACTTTCTTTCCAACTTAGATAATCATTACCTGGATGTGTGGTTAGGAGTACCGAATACATACGAACATTGGTTTAAAAATGTAATTATCAAGAACATCAGATGTAGTCAACATGTTTCAGGAAAAGACTTCCCTCATATTCAGGGCTTGAACAATGGTTTGTGAAATAGTCAAGAAGTTTTTTTAAAAGCCTGGATTAGGGCTACAACGGAGCTAAGAGATGATAAGTACCTGGATGTGTGGTTAGGAACACCTACCGTGTTTCCCCGAAAATAAGACATACCCATAAAATAAGCCGTAGCAGGATTTCTAAGCATTAGCCCAATATAAGCCATACCCTGAAAATAAGACGTAGTGATGGGCGTGGCTATGCGTACCGGCGCGGAGCGGTAAAGAAGACGTATGACATACCTAGTGATACAGTAGTGTTGCGGAGCGGTAAAGAAGTCGGGCAGCCCTTCTCATCTGCCCCATCGTGACAGCTGCTACTGTATCTCGGATGTGACCTGTGACCAGCCTCATCAATAAGGTCTGTTCCGCCTGTCAGGTCGTTCTGTGAAAGTGAAAGTAAAAGTCTCCTCAGTGACGTGAGGAGCAGGACGCACTGTATTGTGTATCCTCAGGGGAAGAAGTAAAGCTGCTCCCCAGTACTGAGCAGCAACAGTCTGTGGGTCTCTCTCACCCCACACAAACACCAGGGGATAGGGGAAAAACTTTAGCAAGCAGTCTGCTACTGAGCCAAGAGACCCCATAGAGATCATCCCAGCTCCACTTTGCAGTTCTCACTGGATCCCTGATAAATAAGCCAGCCCTTACACATCAGCTTTGCTGGCCTATCTCTGCTTTTCCTGAGTATCTGTACAATTAGACAAGATGAGTGCAAAAAGAAAGAGTTATTCTGTTGAGTACAAGAAAGGAATTGTGGAGGACTCCCAGGGCAAGAATCTTACAGCTTTCTGTAAAGAGAAGAAGTTGGATATCCGAATGGTTCAAAAATGGCGAGCAGAATATGATAACCTCAGTCTACAGGTGGACAGAGGAAATGCTAAGAAGCGCAAGTGTGGTTCAGGTCGGCAACCTTTATTTCCTGAGCTGGAAGACATGATCAGTGAATGGGTTGCTGACAGGAGAGCAAAGGCTTTGGTTGTGCGCAGGGCTGATATTCAAGCATTTGCCCTTTCAATGGCACCACAATTCGACATATCCCCAGAATTCAAAGCATCACAACACTGGCTGGATGGCTTCCTTCAGCGATATGAACTGTCTCTCAGAAAATCAACAACACTGTTTAAGTTGGAAGATGCTGAAGTTATTAAGCGAGCACTTGCATTCAAGTCCTTTGTTGATGGCATCGACTTTTCTAAATACCAACTTTGCAACATGATTGCCATGGATGAAACTGCAGTGTTTATGGGTCAAGGAGCCCAAACGACAATTGAGCAGAGGGGTGCCTCCTCAATCTACGTTCCCTCCACTGGTCACGAAAGTTCACGTGTTACCTGTATTTTGGCAATTCGTCTGGATGGAACGAAAGCCACACCTGTTATCATCAGTAAGGGAAAGAAAGATAAGATTGAACGCGTTTCCGGCATTTATGTTCTTGAAAGCGAAAAAGCCTGGTGCACACAAGCAGTTATAAGAAAGTGGCTTCATTTAATGCTGCCACTTGTTTTGCGAGGTGGCCAAAGAGGTCTGCTAGTCTGGGATTCAGCCAGCACTCACCGTGCTAAAGACATGAAGAACTTCCTTGCAGAGAGAAGAATAGATCAAATAATGATTCCTGCTGGAATGACTGCCTATCTGCAGACTCTTGATATTGCAATAAACAAGCCATTCAAACACCATTTGCGTATGGAAATTAACGACTACATTGAAAATAGAATGACAAGCAATCAGCGTGGAAACTTTGTGAAACCTAGCCTGCAAGAGGTCGTGATTTGGGTGAAGAATTCATGGGATAAAATCACTGACAGTGTTGTTGCCAATGCACTCCGAGCAGGTTACATGGATAAGAGCTGCTCATTTCATGAGAGCTCTATTGCTCGACATGAAAGATTGAGGCCAATGGTTCTAAAGGAAATGGAGTCTCAAGAAATTCAGGATGGAATTCCAAGTTTGGAGAGTTATGACGATGTTCCAGAAGAAGACGACTTAACTGTAATTGAATAAATGCTGATTGTTGTACCATACTTAATAAAAATAAGACACCCCCTGAAAATAAGCCATAGTGTGTTTTCTTGAGGAAAAATAAATATAAGACGGTGTCTTATTTTCTGGGAAACACGGTAGTACATATGATCAATGGAAATTTGTTTAAAATATTTGTTTATTGATCTAGAGCATCAGATTTAGCAAACACATTTCAGGAAAAGGCTTCCCCCATCTTCAGGACTTGAACAATGGTTTGTGAAAGAATCAAATCATTTTCTAAAAAGCCTGGATTAGGGCTACAGTGAGGCGAGGAACATCGGAGGTAGCCAACACTTTTCGGGAATATGCTTTTCTCTTCTTCAGAGCTTGAGCCTGAGGGTTTCCTAAAAAGCCTGGATAAGGGCTACAATGGGGCTCAGAACCATTCAACTTTCTGAGATGATCATTACCTGGATGTGTGGTTAGGGGCCCTTAGTACAAATGTTAATTGGAAATTTGTTTAAAATGTTTAGTGATCAAGAACATCAGATGTAGCCAATATGTTTTGGGAAAAGGACCCCCCCTCAGGGCTTGAACAATGGTTTTTGAATGAATCAAGGAGTTTTTGAAAAAGCCTGGATTAGCGCCACGATGCGGCTAAGAACCTTCCAACTTTTTGAGATGATGATTGCCTGGATGTGTGATTGGGAGCTCTTAGTACAAATGTTTATTGGAAATTTGTTTAGAATGTTTATTGATCAAGAACATCAGATGTAGCCAACATGTTTTGGGAAAATGCCTGCCTCTTCCTCAGGGCTTGAACATTGGTTTGTGAAAGAATCAAGGATTTTCCTAAAAAGCTTGGATTAGGGCTACAGTGGGGTGAAGAACATCCGAGGTAGCCAACACTTTTAGGGAAAATGCCTCCGTCTTCTTCAGGTCTTGAGCAATAATTTGTGAAAGAATCAATGAGTTTCCTAAAAAGTTTGGATTGGGGTGAAGAACATTGGAGGTAGCCAACACTTTTTGGGAAAATGCCTCCAACTTCTTCAGGGCTTGAGCAATAATTTGTGAAAGAAAGGGGCTATAATGGGGCAAAGAACACAGTTCGGCTGTGTATATGTGTGTCTTTGTATGTAAAAAAAAGTGTGTGTGTGCGAATGTGTATATATATATATATATATATATATATATATATATATATATATATATATATATATATATATATATATATATATATATATATATATATATATATAAAGAGATAGAGATAAAGAGCGAGAGAGAGAGAAAGAGAGTCATAAGGTTACATTGTTATCGCTTGACTTACTTGAGGATTCATGCTCATTCCTGCAGTTCCCTTCTCTCTGCTTTGTGCAGGCTGGTTAACATTTGGAGTTTCCGATCCAGCATTCTGAAACAAAGTATACTTTGTTAAAATGCATCTAAACCAAAGAAGAAAAATACCATATATTGCAGTTTACCAGTCCTAATACATTGTGGCTACATTACTTTGATCTTGGAGTTGGGCTTTAAAGGAAGAAACTATAATAGATTTATGTTCATTATATTTATTTTTACATTTATACATGTTTAAACTGATTTCTATCTGCTTTTTTTTAAGGATTCCCAGAGCACTGTGGGTTAGTGAAAAAAAAACAGCAGAGGTTGGTTTCTTTCAGACATCCTGTCTCTTATTGAAGCCTTGGATGCCACTGTGTGCAGGAAGGTGGATGAAGTCACTGCTCTAATGCCGCGTACACTCGGTCGGACTTTCCAGCATACTTGGTCCGGCGGACCAGAGTGTGCCGGACAATCCGCCCGTGTGTAGGCTCCGGCGGACTTTTCCGGCGGACTTTTTCCCAAAAGCCCGTCGGACCTAGATTTGAAACATGTTTTAAATCTTTCCGTCGGACTCAGTTTCGGGCGGAAAGTCCGCTCGTCTGTGTGCTGGTCCGACGGAAAGCCTGCTCGTGTGTATGCTGGTCCAACGGACCAGATACGACGCGAGGGCAGGGTATTGCATTTTGTGCTTGCTGCAATAGGAAAAACAAATTTTCCTATTGTGGCGAGCGCGGGGCATACCAGGCCCTTAGGTCTGGTATGGATTATAAAAGGAACCCCCCTACGCCGAAAAAACGGCATGGGGTCCCCCTAAAATCCATACCAGACCCCGATCCGAGCACGCAGCCTGGCCGGTCAGGAAAGGGGGTGGGGACGAGCGAGCGCCCCTCCCTTCTGAACCGTACCAGGCCGCATGCCCTCAACATGGGCGGTGGGTGCTTTGGGGGAGGGGGGCGCCCTGCGGGGCCCCCCCACCCCAAAGCACCTTGTCCCCATGTTGATGAGGACAAGGGCCTCTTCCCGACAACCCTGGCCGTTGGTTGTCGGGGTCTGCGGGCAGGGGGCTTATCGGAATCCGGGAGCCCCCTATAAGAGGGCCCCCAGATCCCGGACCCCCCACCCTATGTGAATGAGTATGGGGTACATGGTACCCCTACCCATTCACCTAGGGAAAAAGTGTAAATAATAAAACACTACACAGGTTTTGAAAATATTTTATTAAACAGCTCCGGGGGGGGGATCTTCCTCCGGCTTCGGGGGTCTTCTTCCGGCTTCGGGGGTCCCTCCGGTTCATCTTCTCCCGGCGTCCGGTTGGTTCTTCTCCGCTCTCTTCTCCCGGTGTTCCAGTTCTTCGGCCGGCTCCTCCGCTGTGTTCAGGTAGCTCTCTTGCCAGCAGAGGTCCAGACTTCTGGGCTTCTGGGCTTCTGGGCTTCCTGTCTTCTCTTCTCCAGATGTTGACACAACGCTCTCTCCGGCTGGACTGCTCTCTGAGGGGTGCATTGTGACTTATATAGGCGGAGACCCTGCCCCCTTTTCATGTCATGGTCCCTGGGCATGCTGGGACTGTGACGTTTTAGGGGGCGTAGTCAACATCACCCAGTGACCACGCCCCCAAAAACATCACAGTCCCAGCATGCCCAGGGAGCTAGGAAATTGTGGGAAAATCTGGGGAGCCATTATGGTTGGGCACTCAGTGAGGCCTGTTTCACTCTCTGTGACACTTTTTTTAAAGGATTCTCAGGGCACTGTGGGTTAGTGAAAGAGACAGCACAGCATAGGCTGTTTTCTGTGAGGGACCCTGTCTCTAATTGAAACCTTGGATGCAGCTATATACAGTGCAGGGAGGTAGGAGGAATCACTGCTCTAACTCATTTATGTGTGTGTGTAAATGTCAGCTTAAGCTATTGAGCTCTGCAAATATTTTAGCTTTTAGGAAAGACAATATATACAAAACCACTAAACACTCCTTTATTTTTTACATTTTTTTTTACAACATATTTTTTTAAACAATCTGCATTCTTGAGTAGCTAACAGTTTTTCTTTATATATTTTTTCAAATTACAGGTATGTTTCATGTTATAATAATGTTAGACTGGATGGATTAAGCCTAAACAATATAGTATCAATATCATCTAAAAATACAGTCCAGGACACCGATGTCCTGATGAATTTGGGTATTTCTAAAGAGAGAAAACTGTTTACTTTTAGGCATCTCTCTCTGATTGAGTCTCTATATACTTCTTTAAATTGTAAAGGTAAGGCATGGAAGGGGTTAGTTCTCACTCTTTCATTGGAGAAACCTCATTGAGCTATCAAGAATTGTAAACAACAGCTTTGTTAAGTAGCGCAGCTAACGTTAGCCTATAAAAGCACCCTATAGTTCCACCTTCTGAGTGGAGATTTGAATAAGAATCTTTATCTAAAAAATGTTTCCTGATTAACCACTTCAGCTCCGGAAGATTTGGCTGCTCAATGACCAGACCATTTTTTGCGATACGGCACTGCGACACTTTAACTGGCAATTGCGCAGTCGTGCGATGCTGTACCAAAACAAAATCAACGTCCTTTTTTTTACCACAAATAGAGCTTTCCTTTGGTGGTATTTGATCATCTCTGCGGTTTTTAGTTTTTGTGCTTTAAAAAAAAAAAAGAGCAATTATTTTGAAAAAAAAAACAATATTTTGTACTTTTTGCTATAATAAATATTACAATTTTTTAAAAAAAAAAGCAATTTTTTTCCTCAGTTTAGGACGATATGTGTTCTTCTACATATTTTTGGTAATAAAAATTACAATAAGTGTATATTGATTGGTTTGTGCAAAAGTTATAGCGTCTACAAAATAGTGAATAGATTTATGGCATTTTTCTTACTTTTTCTTACTACGTTAGTAATGGCGGCGATCTGCGATTTTTATCAGGACTGCGACATTATGGCGGGCTTTTGACACATTTTTGGGACCATAAAAGGAACGACGTACAGCTACAACAGTTTGCGGGATCGTGCCGACCTGCTGCAGTATGACGGCGGCTGGTCGGCAAGTGGTTAAAAAAATGCAAAACAGGTTTATTCTTAACAAAAAAAGAAAAAATATAAAAAAGCACTATATTCTTTTCAAATGTTAGATTTTCTAGATCACCTTGGAGACGTGAACATTTTAGCTGCCTCAAAAGTCCTATTTTTGGCAAATCTTCTAGAAAGCCTTATGGATATGGAGGAGAGGCTTTTTCTTCCTTTTAATGGAGTGCCATTGTGTGTCACTGGGGCTTTTCTGCTCAGTAAATAGATGCAGGAACCCTTCTGAGTCACCCCTTGTCTCCTCCCCCTACCCACCCCTGAGGTTCCCTGATTCCACCCCCTACCCATCTCCCAGTACCACTCCTTTTAAAGAACACAGAGCCAAGTATCATTTTGTGGTGCTAAGTCATTAATATGGAATGTATTACTGATAACAAAAAAAAGAGGAGCCCAGTGGCCAGCATCAATAGACTCTCCAGCCACCAGCAACAATAGACCCCTCTGTCAACAGTAGATCCTTTCCAGCAACAATAGTTCCCCACTAGCAACAATAGACTGCCATGCAAAAATAGATCCCCTCCAGTAACAATAGATCCCCTGGCAGCAATAGACCTTCCAGTGCACCCCAGCGCCCCTTGTCATTACATACATTCTGTGCTGGAGGTGCTGGAATTGCGTTCCCCTTCATTTCCGCTGAAAAAAAGCCCCATGTGTCACAGCACATCTCATATGGATGGATCAATTCTGCATTCTTGCTTTTCAACAGCTATCTAAGCTCCCAGGAAGAAGATCAGAGGTAGGAGGAAGCAAACCTAGCAAACATGTCTAGCAATCAACCGGGCTGCTGGAAACACACGAAGAAAGAAGAAGCGTAAGTGGAGTTGGCACCTTCACTTGTTAATCACCAAGAGATCCAAGTTGCGATTGTATAATTCAATAAGTAAAATAGAAAAGCCCATAAATGTAATACAATTGTTAACAATTCATAGTTACAAAGCTAGTCAGGTTGAAAAAAGACACAAGCCCATCTCGTTCAACCAATAAAAGAGGTAAAAAAACAAAAAACCCACCCAAAAAAACCCATACTATCCTATAGACCCAAACCTATACCCACAGGTGATTCAGAGGAAGGCGAAAAACCCCAGCAAAGCATGATCCAATTTTCTCCAGCAGGAAAAAAATTCCTCAGCGGAAACGTAGTTCCACCACCTCTAGCACTGAGAGGGGTGCTGGGGTTTTCTGGAGAGTCTATTGATGCTGGGGGATCTATTGTTGCTGGGGGGGATAGTTAGTTGCTGGGGTGGTCTATTGCTGCTGGTGGGGGATCTTTTGTTGCTAGGTGGTCAGTTGCTGCTGGGAGGGATTTACTGTTGATGAAGGTGTCTATTGTTGCTGACCACTGGAGGGTCTATTGATGTTGACTGCTGGGAGATCTACTGTATTGCTACTAGTGGAGGTTTATTGTTGTTGGGTGGATCTATTGTCGTTGGGGGAATCTATTGTTGCTGGGGGGATTTATTGTTGCTTGTGTGATTTATTGTTGCTGGGGGATTTATTGTTGGTCTGGGGGGGGGCAGGTCTATTGTTGCTGGCTGCAGATGATCATGCTTGGAGGTGGGTAGGGGACAAAGGCAAGAGGTGACTCAAAGGGGGAATGCCTGCACCTATTCTCTGAGAAACAAAAGCTCTGAATG
Organism: Lithobates clamitans; assembly: GCA_037952925.1. Lineage (NCBI taxonomy): Eukaryota > Metazoa > Chordata > Amphibia > Anura > Ranidae > Lithobates > Lithobates clamitans. The sequence continues at coordinate 452,740 of JBBGZY010001549.1, read as the reverse complement.
TTAGTATCCAGTCATATTATGCACATTGAGGAAAGAATCCAGGCCTACTGGCCCTGGCCAGAACTAGCTCTTGAGGGAGTCACGTTTTCACAACTCTTACTGTGAAGAAGCCTTTTAGTTGTTATACATATAAAAACACACCATTAGACTATGATCAACTCTATGATGTATAATCATATCTCAGATTCCTCTAATATACTGTCGATTGCAGTGCTTTAACTTCTTTGGTTATGTCTACACACCTGAGGAAGCTTAATTTGACTGTAGACCGTATTAACCGAACACATTTTGGATTCTTGATTGCCTTTCACATTGTTCTTCTTTTTTCTTTCTTCTTCCAGTTTCTGCTCCTGCAGGAAATTGGTACATGTATCTCTGGTTTTTAATGCACAAATTTAAAAAATTGTTGGCTGAATAAAAATTTCCCCACCAGAAAAAAAAGAGGCAACCTATAATGCAGTGCATAGCCTATACCCTGGTCAGCTGAATCACAAGAGCCAACAATTTGAAGGAATGAATAACATTGCCCCTTTCTATAAAGGGGTGGGCTCATAGCACCAAGGTCCTAGGAGTGGTTCTGGACTCTAAACTCTCCTTTAAGCCCCACGTCCAATCACTGTCCAAATCTTGCCACCTCAACCTCCACAACATCTCCAAAATACGCCCCTTTCTAACCAATGAAACAACAAAGCTCCTGATTGACTCCCTGGTTATTTCCCACCTCAATTACTGCAACTCCCTCCTCATTGGCTTACCTTTACAGTCAATCATGAATGCTACTGCCAGACTCATCCACCTTACTAATCGCTCTGTGTCTGCCACTCCTCTCTGTCAATCCCTCCACTGGCTTCCACTCACCCAATGAATTAAATTCAAAATACTAACAACTACTTACAAAGCCATCAACAACTATGCCCCCAGCTACATCACTAACCTGGTTTTAAAATACCAACCTAATCGTTCTCTTCGTTCCTCTCAAGACCTTCTGCTCTCTAGCTCCCTCATCACCTCCTCCCATGCTCGCCTCCAGGGCTTTTACAGTGCCACTCCAATCCTATGGAACTCCTTACCCCAATCTGTCCATTTGTCTTCTACTCTCTTAGCTTTTAGACGATCCCTGAAAACCCTTCTCTTCAGAGAAGCCTACCCTACCCACACCTAACAACTGTATTTTCATCTTGTCCATCTGATCATCCCCCACAGCTACTACCCTTTCTTCCACTTGACCCTCCCTTCTAGATTGTAAGCTCTAACGAGCAGGGCCCTCTGATTATTCCTGTATTGAATTGTATTGTAATTGTACTGTCTACTCTCATGTTATAAAGCGCTGTGCAAAATCCCGTATAATAATAATAATAATAGCAGCCATGTTATCAGTGTGTGTTGGATCTGTTAGGAAAGGCTAGAGAGATAAACTTTATTAATTTGAATTTTGTCATTGGTAAATGCCCCCCACCCCCATAGCATTCCTTGGCTTCCTATGCTTTTTGACTACTTGATGACTGCCCACAGTATATATATATATATATATATATATATATATATATATATATATATATATATATACGTCATTACTTTGATGTTTAACCATCTCAATACAGGGCAATTTCACCCCCTTCCTGCCCAGGCCATTTTTCAGCTTTCAGCGCTGTCACACTTTGAATGACAATTGCGCGTTCATGCAACACTGTACCCAAATGACATTTTTATTATTTTTTCCCCACAAATAGAGCTTTCTTTTGGTGGTATTTGATCACCCCTGCGGCTTTTATTTTTTGCGCTATAAACAAAAGAAGAGGGACAAGTTTGAAAAAAACGCATTATTTTTTACTTTTTTGCTATAATAACTATCCAATTTTTTTTTTTTTTAACAAATTTTTTTACTCAGTTTAGGCCGATACGTATTCTTCTACATATTTTTGGTAAAAAAAAACGCAATAAGCCTATATTGATTGGTTTGCGCAAAAGTTATAGCGTCTACAAAATAAAATTTTTTATAATTTTTTTTACTAGTAATGGCGGCGATCTGTGATTTTTATCGTGACTGTGATATTGCGCCGGACACTTTGGACACTTTTGACACTATTTTGGGACCATTCACATTTATACAGGCTATAAAAATGCACTGATTACTGTATAAATGTGACTGGCAATGAAGGGGTTAACACTAGGGCGTGATTGAGGGGTTAATCGTGTTGCTAGGCAGTGTTTCTAACTGAAGGGGGAGGGGACTCACAAGGGGAGGAGACCGGTCGGTGTTGCTCTATACTGAGAACACACATCGGTCTCCTCTCTTCTGACAGGACGTGGATCTGTGTGTTTACACACACAGATCCACGATCCTGCCGTGTTACCGGGCAATCGCGTGTGCCCGGCGGACATCCTGTTTAAGCCATGTCTTTGCACTTCCTGTTTGCCAGATGATTGTGCTCTTCCCCAGCCAATATCTTGCTCTTTGTCCTCCTGCTGCCGTCTGTGTCTTCACCACCACTTGTTACCAAACTTTGGCTTGTTCTTCAACTACCCTTCCACTTGATCCCAACCTGCAACCACTAAGCTTCTGCTTGATCCCTACCTGCGATATCTGCTTTTGGACCCTGGCTTGCTCATCCCCTGGCGGAACGATCCTGAGGACCGTGAGCTGGCACTAGCATGCTACAAAACCCATCTCCACCATCAGGAGCTTTGGTGAAGACCAGTTAGTGTTAGTAGCCTCCGCACCTCAGGTGACCTGTTGATGTATTTATCCTTGTGAGCCTTCCGATGCTGTAGCTACTGGCATCCAAGCCTGACCCCTGACCTTGACACCATCTCTCCCCGAACGTGTTCTTTTCTGAGTGCCTCTTTAATTATCATACTAATCTTTTCTGCATTACAATCACACTAGATGGACAACAAACTGACAAACACCACAAGACACAGTGTAATGTATTTGACTGCTAGAACTGGTACATGGTGAGGGGAGTAAGATAAAGGCCACTGTCATTGAAATAGCACTCCTGATCATGATAGACGTCTTTCAAGATGATCTTGACACGTACCTCGGAGGTGAGCCTGACGTGCAGAGGGAGACCTCTCGTACAGCCCTGATTCCCGGGTCACTGGAGTTTGGGGACAGTGACCGTAGGAGCACAGTAAGGTAAGAGTGCCTGCTGAGTTCTCTGGAACTGGAGATGATGACCACTGGGAGAGGATGGAACTTTTGTTTTCTCAAAAGTTGGACGGACTTAGATTTGATATGTGTTTTAAATCTATCCGTCGAACTCGAGTCCAGTCGAAAAGTCCGCTCGTCTGTATGCTAGTTCGACGGACAAAAAGCCACGCTAGGGCAGCTATTGGCTACTGGCTATGAACTTCCTTGTTTTAGTCCGGTCGTACGCCATCACGTACGAATTCGACGGACTTTGGTGGATTGTGTGTAGGCAAGTCCGTTCATTCGGAAAGTCCATCATAAAGTCAGTTGAAAAGTCCGCCAAGCAAAGTCTGCCGTAAAGTCCGCTTGTGTGTACGCGGCATTAGAGCCGTACGTCCATGACATTGCCCCCCTTCTTAAGGTGCCCAAAAGAGCTCTTTTTTGGGGATGACTGTGGAAGAAGGCCTGGATAAGTTCTTGGGCATGTACATTTTGCTTAGGTTCCCATGAGTTCTCCTCTGGTCCATACCCCCTCCACTTGATCAAATATTGAAGTTGATTACCTCTTCTCCTGCAGTCTACGACAGCCTCCACCTCATATTCTTCATCCCTATTAACCATTATAGGTTCGGGTGGCCCCGATCCACTGTCTGGGAAGGGGTCGGGTACTGTGGGTTTCAGCAGGGACACGTGAAACACTGGGTGAACTTTGAGCGAATCAGGCAAGGTGAGTTCATAAGACCTCATTCAATTTCCTTTTAATTGGGAAAGGGCCAATAAATCTGGGTGCCAGCTTTTTTGAGGGGCAAGCCATTATGAGGTTGGTAGTAGATAACCACACCTGATCACCTGGTTGGAGACGTAATTCCCCTCTTCTCTTCCTGTCGTATAGCCTCTTGTTGGTTGCCGCGCTTTGGCCATAGTTTCTTGCAACAACTTGTTGTTGCGACCCAGAAACTTGACAGTGCTTTGTACTGCTGGAACTGGCGATTCCGGGATAATGTTAGGAAGACAGGATGGAATCCATAGTTTGCAAAGAATGGTCACTGACCTGTGACCGAATAGCTGGCATTATTGAAAGCAAATTCTGCTAGAGGTAAAAGTGCTACCCAATCATCCTGGACAATTGTGGTAAAGCAACGGATGTACTGCTCCAGGGTCTGGTTTTTCCTCTCAGTTTGTCCGATAGTCTGGGGGTGGAAAGCAGATCACATGGAAAGTTCAATTCTCAGGATTTGGCATAGTGATTTCCAGAAGGTAAGGTAAACTGGACTCCCCTGTCAGATACAATGTTTGTTGGCACCCCATGTAGTCTTACGATCTCCCAGATGAACACCCGAGCGGTTTCCATGGCAGAAGGTGTATTCTTTAGGGGTATGAAGTGGGCCATCTTGGATAGACGGTCGACCACTACAAAGATGGCCGTATGTCCTTCAGAATGGGGTAGCTCAACTATAAAGTCCATGGCAATCATGCTCCAGGGTCTGTCAGGAATTGGTTATTGTCTGAGGAGACCCCAGGACTTGGTCCTGGCAGACTTGCTTTGGGTACAGATGGCACATGACTTGACATATTCCCTGCAATTTCTCTTGAGCTTCGGCCACCAGAACATGCGTTGAATTAGTTTGAGAGTCTTGTGGACCCCAAAATGGCCGGCCAGAGGGTGGTTGTGACACAGGCTCAGTACTTTTGTCTGGAACCTCTCTGGCTTAAAATGTCTTTCCAGAGCATTCCATCCTTAGGTATTAGGGTCACTCCTGGTGGACAGGACGCCCCCACTGAGGCTTGTTTTAGACCGGACATCAGGTCTGTCTGGAGAAACAGAAAGTTGCCTTCAGATAAAATAGTATCCGGAATTGAGGTTTCTTTGGGGTCATCGTACATGCGAGAGAGAGCGTCTGGCTTGATGTTTTTTGACCCCTGCCGGTAGGTAATATGAAATGAAAATCTGGAAAAGAATAGCGCCCACTGTGCATGGCATGGCTTCAGTCATTTGGCAGTTCGCAGATATTCCAGATTTTTATGATCCATGTAGATAAGTATGGGATGTTCCGCTCCCTCCAGCAGGTATCAGCATTCTTTGGGTGCGGCTTTAATGGCCAAAAGTTCACGGTTGCTACGTCGTAATTCCTCTCAGCGGGAGAAAGCTTACGGGAGAAGAAGGCTATAGGGTGCATAAGATCCTTGAGTCCTTGGCGCTGAGAGATAACTGCCCCCACAGCTGTTTCTGAAGCGTCAACCTCGAGTAAGTAATGGAGAGAGGGATTCCGATGGCTCAGGATGGGGGCAGAGGTAAAAAGTCCCTTTAGAGCAGAAAAGGCAACTTGTGCCTCAGAATTCCAGTGGAATGGGACGATCTGTTTTGTTAGCTGGGTGAACGTGGAAACCATAGCAGAGAATCCTTTGAAAAACCTTCTGTAAAAATTTGCAAAGCCAACAAAACGCTGCACCCCCTTCTTGTCTGAGGGTGCAGGCCAGTCCAGGACAGCTGTGACCTTTTGTGAGTCCTTCTTGAACCCTTCCGTGAAAATTAGTAGGCCCAAGAACTGGATACTCTGCAGTTAGAACTCCCTTTTTTGCTGGTTTGGCGTATAGCCCATGCTGACGGAGTCGGCAGAGTAGCATCTTGACGTGTTTCCGGTGCTGATCCAAGGATGTGGAAAAGATCAGGATATCATCTAAGTAGTCTATTACGAAGATATCTAGGCAGTCTCTGAAGATATCATTTACAAAGTGCTGGAAGGTGGCAGGGGCATTACACAGGCCAGAAGGGCATCACTAGATATTCATAGTGGCCAAACCTGGTACAGAAGGCCGTTTTCCATTAGTCTCCTGCACAAATACGAACCAAATTGAAGGTCCCTCGAAGATCGAGTTTGGTGAACACAACGGTAGTTCTTAGTCTCTGAAAAAGCTCGGGCACCAGGGGTAAAGGGTACCGGTTCTTGACCGTGACTTTATTCAGCTCCCGGTAGTCCACACAAAGACGCAATGAGTGGTCCTTTTTTTCTACAAAAAAAAGATTCCTGCTCCAGCCGGGGAGGTAGATGGTCGGTTGAATCCCCTCTTCAGACTTTCATCCACATACTCCTTTAATACCGCTCAGATAGGGGGGAAATCCGCCCGAAGGGGATTTCAGCTCCAGGCAGCAACTCAATCGGGCAATTGTAGGAATGATGGGGAGGAAGAGTCTCTGCCCCTCGTTTACTAAAAACATCTAAGAACTCGTGGTATTGTTTAGGTACTGCTGAGCATAACTCTAAGTCAGCTTCCAGGCACAGCAGAGGGCCAGACACCTTGGGAGGTAAGGGCAGACAGTGTTATTGACAGTAGAGGGATTGAAATTTGATTTCTCAGGAGCCCCAGTCAATTTGCGGGTTGTGGGCCTGAAGCCATGGTAGACCCAAGATGACCAGGAACAGAGGGGACGCAATTGCATCAAGTTTTAGCAGTTTCTTATGGTCCGAGGCAGTGACCACGGGCAGTGGAGGAGTCTCCTGGGTCACCTGGCCAGATTTAATAGGGGACCCATCCGCCAGGGAGGTGGAAAGTCCTTGTGCCCTGTGCTGGAGTGGGATGCATTGTTGGTTAGCAAAGTTCTGATCAATAAAACAACTGCATGCACCAGAGTCTATTTTTACAGTAACAGACACAGTCCTTCCTGGAAGCTGAAATGAGATGGGGAGAGCCAGGTGAGTAAAGTTGAGAGAGGGTGCTGGAGGACTGGTAGAGGAAATGGATGAATATCTATGGAACTTGGCAGGACATGAATGTACACAGTGGCCAGCTCCCCCGCAGTACAGGCAGAGGTTGAGCTGTTGCTGACGTAATTGTTCCTCTGCGGACAACGAGTGTCTTATTAGTCCGACCTGCATAGGTTTAGGAAAGTCCGGTGTCTGTTTAGTTGGTGCAGGATTAACTGGGATCGGTCTGGAGGAAGCAGGACGGGTGCTCGTGGCCACTCGGGATAACATCCAGGTTGGATGGGTCTGCTGGATCACCTTCTCCATCCTGCGTTCCCGAAGACTACGATCTATCTGGATGGTTAGTAGACATGTGCGCCGTCAATAAATTTGTTTAGTTTCCTTCCATTTCATATTAGGATGAATTCGTATTTCGTAATTCGTGTCCGAAATTAAACTTGGATTCGTACGAAATACGAATTTTCGTTAGGTTCGTTAACTTTTCATAACAATTACGAACGTTCGTTATGATGAATTTAAAAAAGCAAAAAATACCAAATTCGAAGACGCGGAACACCCTTTAAAAGTCTATAGGAGAAATCAAAAGTCCTAACTTTAAAGGTTAATATGCAAGTTATTGTCATAAAAAGTATTTGGGGACCTGGTTCCTGCCCCAGGGGACATTAATGCAAAAAAAAAGTTTTAAAAACAGCTATTTTTTTCGGGAGCAGTGATTTTAATAATGCTTAAAGTGAAACAATAAAAGTGAAATATTCCTTTAAATTTCATACCTGGGGGGTGTCTATAGTATGCCTGTAAAGTAGCGCATGTTTCCCATGTTTAGAACGGTCCGAGAGCAAAATGACATTTCTAAAGGAAAAAAAGTCATTTAAAAGTGCTAGCGCTAGTGCCGGCTATTAATGAATTTTCGGTCCCGAAAACATAAAAGTCATTGAAAGTCATTGAAAAAAAAAAAATGCGTGGGGGTCCTCCAAAAATCCATTACCAGGCCCTTCAGGTCTGGTAAGGATATTAAGGGGAACCCCGCACCAAAATTGAAAAAAAACATGGCGTGGGGTCTCCCAAAAATCCATACCAGACCCTTATCCGAGCACGCAACCTGACAGGCCGCAGGAAAAGAGGGGGGGACGAGAGAGCGCCCCCCCTCCTGAACCGTACCAGGCCACATGCCCTCAACATGGGGAGGATGTCCCCATGTTGATGGGTACAGGAGCCTCATCCCCACAATCCTTGCCCGGTGATTGCGGGGGTCTGTGGGCAGGGGGCTTATCGGAATCTGGAATCCCCCTTTAACAGGGGGGACACCCAGATCCCGGCCCTGAGAGATGGTTTTTGACTTTATTAATCTATTTTTCTTTCTCCACTTCTTTTTCCATCTTCTTATGGTCTTCATTCGGTTTTCTTCCTCCATCTTGTTCTTCCCCCGCTTCTTCCTCTTCTTCTTCTCGAGGAAGAAGCGGGGGAAGAACAAGATGGAGGAAGAAGAAGAAAACCGAAGGAAGAACAGAAGAAGATGGAAGAAGAAGCGAGGAAAGAAGAAGATATTAATAAAGGAATTGTCTTTTTTTAACATTGTTGACACTTTTTTTGTGAAATGGTAGGGGTACAATGTCACACGGGGGGGCTGGGATCTGGGGGTCCCCTTTGTTAAAGGGGGCTTCCAGATTCCGATAAGCCCCCCGCCCACAGACCCCTGCAACCACCGGGCAACGCTTGTGGGGATGAGGCCCTTGTCCCCATCAACATAGGGACATCCTCCCCATGTTGAGGGCATGTGGCCTGGTACGGTTCAGGAGGGGGGGCGCTCTCTCATCCCCCCATCTTTTCCTGGGGCTTGCCAGGTTGCATGCTCAGATAAGGGTCTGGTATGCATTTTTGGGGGACCCCCACGCCATTTTTTTTAGATTTTGGCGCAGGGTTCCCCTTAATATCCATACCAGACCTGAAGGGCCTAGTAATGGAATTTTGGGGGACCCCCATGCATTTTTTTTTTTTTAATTTTTCAATGACTTTCAATGACTTTTATGTGTATTGTTGGGACCGAAAATTCATTAATAGCCGGTACTAGCGCTAGCACTTTTAAATTACTTTTTTTTCCTTTAGAAATGTCATTTTGCTCTCGGACTGTTATAAACACGGGAAACATGCGCTACTTTGCAGGCATACTATAGACACCCCCCAGGTACAAAATTTAAAGGAATATTTCACTTTTATTGTTTCACTTTAAGCATTATTAAAATCGCTGCTCCTGAAAAAACGGCCATTTTTAAAACTTTTTTTTGCATTGATACATGTTCCCTGGGGCAGGACCCGGGTCCCCAAACACTTTTTATGACAATAACTTGCATATTAACCTTTAAAGTTAGCACTTTTGATTTCTCCCATAGACTTTTAAAGGGTGTTCAGCAGGTTTCCGTTGTAACGGAATTTGGATCCAAAATTCGTCAACGAAATTTCGTATAAAATTTGGAAGCATAGCAATTCGTATTTCCGATGCTTCCGAATGTACGAATTTTCGGAAATTCGTACGAAACTAATCGCACATGTCTAATAGTTAGGGAGATCAAGGATTCCAGAGAGTTTGGTATGCAGACCCAAGCCAATTCATCCTTTAACCTTTCTGATAGGCCCAGACGAAACTGGTGCCGCAAAGCTGCATGATTCCATTGGGTATCTGCACTCCAGCGCCTAAAGTTTGTTATATAGTCCTCGACCGCTCTGCGGCCTTGCTGGAGCACGCGAAGAGCAGCCTCTGCAGTGGAGGTTCATTGGGGGTCATCGTATAAGAGAGATATAGCATTGAAAAAGGATGAGAAAGAGTCCAGTGAAACACGGTGTTCTTCCAGCACATAGGCATGCGTAGGGGGTGTGCCAGGTGTGCCTGGGCACACCCTAATCACCCCAAGCGCATTAGCATTATCATATTATGCCGGCGGGGAGATGGAAAATCTCACCCTCTGACCAGTTCTGCCATTAATAAAGTGCTACCATACCTCTCTTTCACTGCATCAGCTCTGCCATAAGAGTGTGTGTGTGTGTATATATATAATGTATATACACATATATACACACGCATGTGTGTTTGAGCTTTGGGGTGCACACCCTAATGCAATAGGCTGCGCACACCTATGTTCCAGCAGATGATGGGCCCAGGTTTGTGGTTCTCCTAGCAGAAGTGAGACAACAAACCCCACCTTGATGGTTTCCTTTCAAAAGGTTAAAGGTAGTAAGCAGAAGTATAACTCGCATGCATTGCGGAAGGCCCAGAACTTGCTTCGATCCCCGGAGAACTTCTATGATATCCCGCTGGGAGGAAGGTCTGTAGTGGTCGTCCGGGATTGCACTTGTCTCTCTAGGCGTTCATAAGCTTCCTGGAGGGATTTCACCTCTTGAGTGAGGGCTGAGATATCCTCTGCTTCTTCCAGTCCTATGCTTCTTCCTTCAGTCTTCTCATCGGGCATCTTCCTCCGCGGCTTCTTCTCCCCCGCTTCGTTCTCTGGAGAGTCCAGATGATCCGCCTCAATGGGAGGCTCGTGCTGTGTGACGCTTCTGTTCTTCTGACAGTTCTTATATAACTGAGGGTGGGGCCACCTGGTGACCCTGCCCCCCTCTGACGCACAGGGAATTCCCTATGGCTTTCCCAGTGGTCAGAGGGGGGCGGGGTCACATGTTATGTAACCGACACCACGAAGAAAGCCATAGGGAAGTCCCCGTGCGTCAGAGGGGGCTGGGTCACCAGACGAGATGACTGGAGGAAGAAGCAGAGGACTGGAGCAAGAAGCAGAGGAAATCGAGGAAGAAGCAGGGGAAGAACAAGATGGAGGAAGAAGAAGAAAACCGAAGGAAGAACAGAAGAAGATGGAAGAAGAAGCGGGGAAAGAAGACGATATTAATAAAGGAATTGTCAAAAACCGTCTCTTGTCTTTTTTAACATTGTTGACACTTTTTTTGTGAAATGGTAGGGGTACAATTTCACACGGGGGGGCCGAGATCTGGGGGTCCCCTTTGTTAAAGGGGGCTTCCAGATTCCGATAAGCCCCCCGCCCACAGACCCCTGCAACCACCGGGTAAGGGTTGTGGGGAGTTGTGGGGATGACATCCTCCCCATGTTGAGGGCATGTGGCCTGGTACGGTTCAGGAGGGGGGGCGCTCTCTCGTCCCCCCATCTTTTCCTGGGGCTTGCCAGGTTGCATGCTCAGATAAGGGTCTGGTATGGTTTTTTGGGGGGACCCCCACGCCATTTTTTTTAGATTTTGGCGCAGGGTTCCCCTTAATATCCATACCAGACCTGAAGGGCCTGGTAATGGAATTTTGGGGGACCCCCACGTATTTTATTTTTTATTTTTCAATGACTTTCAATGACTTCTATGTGTATTGTTGGGACCGAAAATTCATTAATAGCCGGCACTAGCGCTAGCACTTTTAAATTATTTTTTTTTCCTTTAGAAATGTAATTTTGCTCTCGGACTGTTATAAACACGGGAAACATGCGCTACTTTGCAGGCATACTATAGACACCCCCCCAGGTACGAAATTTAAAGGAATATTTCACTTTTATTGTTTCACTTTAAGCATTATTAAAATCACTGCTCCTGAAAAATCGGCCGTTTTTAAAACTTTTTTTTGCATTGATACATGTCCCCTGGGGCAGGACCCGGGTCCCCAAACACTTTTTATGACAATAACTTGCATATTAACCTTTAAAGTTAGCACTTTTGATTTCTCCCATAGACTTTTAAAGGGTGTTCGGCAGGTTTCCGTTGTAACGGAATTTGGATCCAAAATTCGTCAACGAAATTTCGTATAAAATTCAGAAGCATAGCAGTTCGTATTTCGAATGCTTCCGAATGTACGAATTTTCGGAAATTCGTATGAAACTAATCGCACATGTCTAATAGTTAGGGAGATCAAGGATTCCAGAGAGTTTGGTATGCAGACCCAAGCCAATTCATCCTTTAACCTTTCTGATAGGCCCAGACGAAACTGGTGCCGCAAAGCTGAATGATTTCATTGGGTATCTGCACTCCAGCGCCTAAAGTTTGTTATATAGTCCTCGACCGCTCTGCGGCCTTGCTGGAGCACGCGAAGAGTAGCCTCTGCAGTGGGGGTTCATTGGGGGTCATCGTATAAGAGAGATATAGCATTGAAAAAGGATGAGAAAGAGTCCAGTGAAACACGGTGTTCTTCCAGCAGATGATGGACACAGGTTTGTGGTTCTCCTAGCAGAAGTGAGACAACAAACCCCACCTTGATGGTTTCCTTTCAAAAGGTTAAAGGTAGTAAGCAGAAGTATAACTCGCATGCATTGCGGAAGGCCCAGAACTTGCTTCGATCCCTGGAGAACTTCTATGATATCCCGCTGGGAGGAAGGTCTGTAGTGGTCGTCCGGGATTGCACTTGTCTCTCTAGGCGTTCATAAGCTTCCTGGAGGGATTTCACCTCTTGAGTGAGGGCTGAGAGAAGTTGGCAGATCTTATCAGTAGCGGAAGTCTGATACTGACACGTACCTCGGAGGTGAGCCTGACGTGCAGAGGGAGACCTCTCGTACAGCCCTGGTTCCCGGGTCACTGGAGTTTGGGGACATTGACCGTAGGAGCACAGTGAGGTAAGAGTGCCTGCTGAGTTCTCTGGAACTGGAGATGATGACCACTGGGAGAGGCTGGAACCAGCTGGAGTGCTGAGGATGCAGGTCAGCTGGATGCAGGTCAGCAGGATGCAGGTGCGCCAGGAAGCAACAAGAGCACGCGGGTGCGCATGGCAGGTAAGAGAAAGGTCAGACAGGCCAGGTCATACACAGCGGATCAGTTCAGGCAGAATTGGCAGGCAAGGGATGGTCAGAGTTCAGGCTGGTTCTGGCAACGGAAGATCAGGCAGACAGGTAAACAGAGCAGGGTCAAGGAAGCCAAAGGTCAGGACTGGAGACAGCAGCGAGGTCAGAGAGCCGGGTTAGTATGTGATCAGGTGCAGATTCGGGAACAGGTCACAGGAAAAGCTGCAGATCAGACAGCAAGGACTGAACAATAGGAGCCCCTTTTAAAGGCCACTGGGCGCTAAGGCCGCGTTACTGTGCGCGTGTGCACAATCTCCGCGATCGGCGCACACGCATGCGCATTGGCGCACGTCTGTTCGCTGCTGGAAGCCTGTTGACTGGGATGTGCCTGAGCCCTGTTGCAGGTCTAAGAGCCGTACGTTCATGACAGATCTGGCCTATATCAAAAGAATGGATTAAATTACGTGCCTCATTACCCAGAGCCTCATTGTTCCCTGTGCAGTCTTCATCATTCATTTCATAAGTATTGGCCATTTGTTTCAAAGCTGCCCTCTCCTGAAAGAGAAATAATGTAGAACGTTCCATTGTAATCATGGTGAGCCCATTAGGTTACAAACTTGCTGAATCAGTGAACCAGCACACTAAGAATCATTTCTTAAATATACACATAAAGACTTGTCCTGATTGCCACCTTCCCTAAATAGCATTACTCTCTTCAGTCTATGAGCAAAACCACCAGATTGGATCACCCTGGTTCCACTAAAACGATCAGTCCACAAATTTGAATAAGCTTCCTATAACCCTTGATGACTTGTTTCCAACCATTACAATGCGTTTCACTGTCAGGAACTTCTTGTCATAATATGCATGTTTTTGGACATGGAAGCCTAAATAAGTGTGCAAGGCTGCTGCACACAACGGCGTGCATTTGGTGCCTAGTGGACTTTTTAAACCAGAGGCTTGCATGACATCATTGCTGGATGGTCTTTCAGTTTTCATCTGTTATCCCTGATCTTGATTCCTGCTTGACTCCTGCTATTGACACAGCTTTCATCTGACCTGCCTCTGGACCACCTCAGCCTACTTACATCTGCTGCCTACCTGTGTTATCAACCCTGCCTGGATCAATTCTGTACCTCGCTGCCTGCACCTTGCCTATCTCTGACCTTGATATTGTTCATAGTTTGGTGCCTTATTGCCCAGCTGTTACCGAACTTGGCTTGTGACCCAGCTTTACTCTCTACTGGTCTGGGTGAACTTGGGTTGCCCTCATCACTACACTTGTGCTGGCTTGACATCAGCACTCCAAAGTTTAGGCCATAGTTCCAGCTTCCCTGCAGGCCACCCTTATCATCTGGGGGTCTGAGAACAAGTGAGAATCCAGCAGCACAGAACTGGAAACTTCAGCAGGAAGATTTTGCTGCTGGAGTCTTCAAATGGCTCTCTGGAAGCCTTTTGCAAAGGGCAGATATTTCCTAGGTGTAAAGGTCTTGTAAAGACCCCCCCCTCTTAATTATGTACTTACTTTATGTTTTACTGTGACTTAACTTAGAGTGAGTCTTTAACGATTGTTTTTAGCTGACCAGTATCATATGTGGCAACATTTTTATTATTATAAAAAAGGTGATACGAAACGTGAAAATTAGAAAATACTTGTAGACAGCTTGGCGATACACCCAGACTTTGTTTATAAATATAATCATAAATACTGATAAATATGTCTGCGAACTAACGTTAAGGCTTCATTCCCACGAGGCGGATCCGCTGCCATGGAGTCCGCCAGAGTCCACCAGCTCAGTGGGAGATCTCTCTGTTGATCTCCGCTGAGCCGGGAGGGGCTTGTCGAACGCAGCTGGTTGCTATGGAGAGATCAGACGAAAATGGACAGCATGTCCGTTTTCATCAGATCTCACCCAATCCGATCCACCAGGGACTGATGTGAACGTAGGGCCATCCCTCTGATTTTAGCGGATCGGACTGGGTCGGATGTCAGCGGACATGTCACCGCTGACATTCGTCGCTCCATGGAGCGCCTGTTCAGGTCTGCAGACAAAACTGACAGGCGGACCTGAACGGTCCGACAGTGTGAAAGGGGCCTAAGATTTGTACAATAACACACAAACATTTATCCTTTAAGAATGTGTAATAATCACTAACAAGTGTTATTAAGGGTGACAAACATATTTATATTAACAATTCTATGAAAGTGGGTTTGTCTTTAATGATGACAAGCAATGGGTGGACATTATCTTTATGGGTTTCTGTTGGTGTAAAGTTGTAAATATCACTTGGTCATATCTTGACAATATATTGTATTTAAGATACTGAACCAGGAAATAAAGGAGGAGTGATGCATTATTCTGTGTCCGTGTGTTGACTTCGGTCTACATTGCTCCCCACAGGGCTCTGTGTTTTTGAGTGTGGAACGGAGAGTGCCGACACAGGTTAGCATAGGAGTAAAATATAGGGAGGACATCCTTAATGAGAGAAAAGTACTATTAACTTGTTGTAAGTCAGGTTGGAGTATCCTTTCACTAGGTAACTATTGGCTAAAGTCACTTTACAGGAACCTAGACAGCTTTTACTTAAAACAGCACTGGAAATTGACTCTGCTGGACTCCTGAAGGTGGTGTTATGACCAGGTAGTCACATTTTTAGGATGCTAGGAAGCTTCAGAAGTTTATTGGGGGCTGCAATGGGGGTGAAAACCATGCTTCAATCAATAATATATAAATAAAAAAGGTTGATTATACAAATTCTGCATTTGTCACCAAAAAAGTGTTGGGTTGACAGCCAACAAACATTTGTTCTCCCCCAGGCTGTAAGAAAAATGTATCAAGTACACTGATTAGTGAGGTTAAAAAGCTTCTTCCAATACAGGAAAAGTACAGTATAAAGTGGAAGAAGTGCTAGGAATACAAAAAATTGCAGCTAGCTACATCTAACCCTGAGGGCTGCAACAGTTAAGTGATTTAAAGAAGATCTATCACTATAAAGAAAACAAAAAGCTGCAGTGAATGTAAAAATAAAATCTTTCTTTTTTGTCATTGGTGGCTATAGCTTTATCCCTTCTGAAGGCTATAAATATGGCTGGTTGAATGGGGGGGGGGGAGTTACAGCCAACACTGAGCTCTGCCCCCTCTCCATTCTGTAGCTGCCATCTCCTCATCTGTCCTTGCTAGTTTACAAAGAGTTTGGAGCTGCAGCCAGCTATTCAGGGCAGAGAGAGCATGAAAGATGGCAGCTTGCATTGTGACTGACTGCAGCACAAGAAGCATGCTTTCATTCCCAAAAACACAATCTGACAACAGCACAAGCCAGTTACAACACTAGTCTGTGACAGCCTAGTGCAGTACCTGGATTGTGCTGTTGTCAGATTCTGCAATCATTCACAACACAAGCTGACAGTTTTTTAAGTGATTCCAACTTCTGAATGACCCTGAGTTCCAGTTTCTGTGTCCCCAAGCATTCCTATGTCCCCAGTACCTCCAGCAATCCTCACACCTCATGCCTCTAGTAACTCTGGTATTCCCTTACTACTGTGTTCAAGTGTTCCCTTATCCCTGGGTCACCCAGTGTCTTCAAATCCAGTGTCCCTCAGTTCTGGTGTCCCCGAGGCCTCATGTTCCTGTTTCTTCAGTTATCAAATTCAGCCCTGTATCTGACCATGCTTGTCCACTGCCTGCCCTAGCCCAATTCCCAAGACTGCTTATCAATTTGTTACTTCCTTTTGGTTCTTTCCTTGGTCAGCTGCCATCTCCTGGGGTGTATCTGAGGGCTACAATCTGGAAGCTGTCCTGCAGCAAAGGCCATCACATTTTGTAGGGTGCGCATGCGGATACCAGGTGGCTCCTTTGACTCTGAGTCTTGGCCCTTTTTAGGACTCTCACTTCCACCAATTGTGCAAATAGCCCAGAAGGCCACAATCCCACTGTCAGAGAAAAATCTATAACAGGCGTTATTGCCGATTTACCGTACACATGCGGAGAAGGATGGCGTTTCGGCGCGACGGGAGGGCACGCGCATATTGCGTGACATTCGGGACTATCTGCTGCCCATATCTTCTCCAAATTGCTGGATTGTCTTCAGCTCTCCCCTGTTCCTGAACCTGCTATGTGCTTCTAGTGATTCCTGTTGTGACCCGGCTCGCCTTCTGACCTGCTCTGATCTCTTCTCCAGTGTTTGACCCCCAGCTTGGCTCACGGACCTGCTATTACCTGCATCTGCCTGACCACCAGTGTTTGACCCTCTGCTTGGCAAATGGACTTTGCTATTATCTATACCTGCCTGACCACCTGTTTTTGACCCCCAGCTTAGCTTACAGACTTGACTATCACTTTGCTGATTACTTACCTGTGTATGACCCCTGGCTTGCCTCACCACTCTCTTGCAGCAGCTACCAACCTGCTCACCAGTGCTTGACCCTCAGCCAGGCCTTTACTGAGGGGCCTGCATACACAATCATCTCTATCCAGTTTCAGCCTAGAGGGACTTGCTATTTAACCTTCTGCTGCAACCAAGTGATCAACAGCTCAAGCCCTCTTTAACCTGCTGGCAACCTGTGCTTCTTTGAGCCCTATAGCTCCTGTACCACCTTCAGGGGTATAGTGGGCTTAGCCGCAAGGGGAGCCTCTATCAGCATCTTGGCCTCGAATAAGGTACGTGACACCCACTAACTCATAACACACAGGCACATTTTAAAGGAAAACCATAAACATTTAATGCCAAATGCATTTAGTTATATCATTTTAACTTACTACATTTTTTTGTGGTTTTCTATCTATTTATATAAAATAATTAACAAAATAAATATTTAACACAGGCCACTCCCATGGTAAATAATTTCCAGAGCACTATGGATTTTCCAAGGAGAAAGGAGGTTGCTTGATTTCAAAGAAATCTCTCTAATTGAAATTTTGTACAGAGAATATGGGGGCAGTTATATTTGAACTTGTATATGGTATTTCAATGCAAGTCAAGTCATCTGAATAAAATAGCAATAAGGTTGACCTAGTTTTTTTGGTGTGTGCTGAATTGTCACAATGTTTGATGCACAGTAGCTAATGCAATCATACAGTTTTGTTTTTTTTTTGCTACAGGCCCCATGCACACTTGGTGTTTAGCCCCAGTGCATGAGGCTCTCGTTCACATTGAATGCAGCTTTGAAATCGTGCGACTTCATCTGAAATCGCACAACTTCAAAGTCGCGTGTCAGTGCAACTTCAGGCGTGACTTGGACGACATCTGTGTGGCTTCATGCACAGATGTCTATGCAAGTCCCACCCGAAATCGGCAAAAATAATGAAGGAACTACTTTTCCAAATAGATGCAGCACAGCAAAGTCGGCGTTGCACCGATTTGAACAGCGCCATTGCCGACAAAAGGTAGTGACTTGTCATGAGATTTGACCTGTCCGGTGTGAGTGGGGGCTAAGGCTTGGTTCACACCTATGCAAACCATTTCTGGACCGCCGCACAACTACCGTATATACTCGAGTATAAGTCGTTCCGAGTATAAGTCGAGGCCCTAATTTCCCACAAAAAAAATGGGAAAAACTTATTGACCCGAGTATAAGACGAGGGTGAGAAATGCACAGCTACTGTAAGTGGAAAAGAGGGTCAACAATGCCAATTTGCAGCATCACTGTTCCCCTTTTTCATGCCTCACTGTGCCCATTTGCAGCCATAGGTCCCCTGAACTTCAAACTCGGTAGTTAAGGGTTCCCAGATGCCCCCTAGCTGCAGCCAAAATTTGGGGTCTCTGAACCCAAAGGGTCCCAAAATGACATTGCTGCAGATGGACACAGTTGACCGAATTTGGGGCCCCGTATCTCGGGGCCACTTAGTGCTAGGAACCCCAAATTTGGTGTGCAAACCCAGTGAAACTAGCACCATAAGATTTCCAAAGCTGGGGTTTCTAGCATCAAGTGGCCCTGAGATACAGGGCCCCAAAAATCAGTTCAGAAAATGTCAAGCACTTTTCTGCAGCGGAGAATGACATTTTCCGAACCAGTTTTGGGGCCCTGTATCTCAGGGCCACTTAGCGCTAGGAACCCCAGCTTTGGATATGTTATGGTACCAGTTCCACTAGGTTTGTACACCAAATTTGGGGTTCCTAGCACCAAGTGGCCCTGAGATATGGGGCCCCAAAGTCGGTTCAGAAAATGTCAAGCACTTTTCTGCAGCAGAGAATGACATTTTCCGAACCGATTTTGGGGCCCCGTATCTCGGGGCCACTTAGTGCTAGGAACCCCAAATTTGGTGTGCAAACCTAGTGGAACTGGTACCATAACATATCCAAAGCTGGGGTTCCTAGCTCTAAGTGGGCCTGAGATACGGGGCCCCAAAATCGGTTCGGAAAATGAAATTTTTTGCTGCAGAAAAGTGCTTGACTCGAGTATAAGTCGAGGGGGGCACTCTCAGCACAAAAAAATGTGCTGAAAAATTCGACTTATACTCGAGTATATACGGTATATACGTCGGCACTTTGAAGAGGGATATCTCTGTTATGGTATCTGTTATGGTAGCAGCTAGCTGCCATAACCCAGATATCCTCGTCTTCAGCCGGCGGTCAGGTTTTCGATAATAGTGGTCTTTTCGGCGGATTTGGCGCGAGATCTCCTCTGTCGGCGGCAGGAGAGGATGGGAGAGAAGGCCCCCCCCCTCCCACCACTCTCCCGCACCCTCCGCCTCGGCAGCGATCGGGTCCTCTCTGTGGCTGGGTATGGAGACGAGTGAGGGGAAGATGGCCCCCACCCGTCTCCATACTATAGCAGGTCGCATAGCTCTTAAAGGGACTTTTTTTTTTGTCATTTTTTCAAATGACAACATTTTTTTAGTTTTTTTTTTTTTTATTGCATTTAAGTCCAAATATGAGATCTGAGGTCTTATATTTAAGAGGTCCTGTCATGCTTTTTTCTATTACAAGGGATGTTTACATTCCTTGTAATAGGAATAAAAGGGACCCAATTTTTTTTTTTAAGAACAGTGTAAAAAATAAAAATAAAAGGTAAAATAAATAAAGAAAAATAATACAAATTTTAAACGCCCCCCGTCCAGCCGAGCTTGTGCGCAGAAGCGAACTCATACGTGAGCAGCGCCCACATATGAAAACGGTGTTCAAACCACACATGTGAGGTATCGCCGCAATCGGTAGAGCGAGAGCAATAATTCTAGCCCTAGACCTCCTCTGTAACTCAAAACATGCAACCTGTAGAAATTGTTAAACGTCGCCTATGGAGATTTTTAAGTGTAAAAGTTTGTCGCCATTCCACGAGCGGGCGCAATTTTGAAGCGTGACATGTTGGGTATCAATTTACTTGGCGTAACATTATCTTTCACAATATAAAAAAAATTGGGCTAACTTTATTCTTGTCTTATTTTTTAATTCAACAAAGTGTATTTTTTCCCAAAAAAGTGCACTTGTAAGCCCGCTGCGCAAATATGGTGTGACAAAAAGTATTGCAGTGACCGCCATTTTATTCTCTAGGGTGTTAGAAAAAAAATGTATAATGTTTGGGGTTTCTAAGTAATTTTCTAGCAAAAAAACTTGTTTTTAACTTGTAAACAACATATCTGAAAAAGAGGCTCGGTCCTTGAGTGGTTAATGCTTTTTGCAGAAACGCAGTACAGTTCATTTAACATTTCACATCTATGCGTTTTTTCAGCTGCTGCGTTTTTGGAAAGGGTCTAGGACTTTTTTTTTTTTAAAAGCAAAACTCGATAGACTTCAATGGAGAAGCTGCAGAAAAGTATGCAATGCATTTTTGCCGCAATTTGCGTTTTTGTATTCACCCAACAACAAATTGGCCAAAAAAAGCATCAAAATCGCAAAATGCAAAACGCATGAAAAAACGCGTGAAAATGTGTCAAAAACCGTGTGTGCAAAAACGCAAAATGCACCGCAAAAAGCACAGAAGCGGGTGTGAGACCCATTTTCTGACTGGCCGAAAAGAGAAGACTCCCGATCGGGATCCCGCATCCAATTCGCAATAGTGTGAACCCAGCCTTTATGTGTATTGTAGTTTTCATTGCAATTGGTTAATACTGTTTGTAACTTTCTGGATGATTTTCCTTACCTTATTCAAATCCTCACACTCTGCAATGACAAAAAAAACCAAAACACATTTTTAACCTCTGATCAGTTGATTAGTTTAATTAAACACTTTTAATCTGTGACATCAAATATTTCTCTGGATTTAATAGTATAGAGGAGGCAGCAATAAAATCCTGACCAAAGTATTGCAGTTTACTTTAGTGGGAATGGGTGGTTTTAACAATAGTTGTTAGAAAGGTACACCTTGTTGTCAGTCCACCTTTAATAGATATTTTAGTAATAGGTGGAGCTCAGTGGGCTCAGTCAGACCCTGGCTTTTTATATGTATTGGATACCACAAGGGGGAGATCTCTCGGCCATAATTCCCAAATGTGTTTATTTCCTTTTGGGAGTTTTGGGTGTCTCCGGCCACCATTGTGTGTTCCAGCTACTCCTATTGCATTTTTTTCCATAAGGTAAAAGAAATAAAAAATCCAACAGGTATGGGGGCCCCTCATAATGGGCACAGCAGGTGTACAGACCCGGGAACTCAGCACAGGGATGGTGGGAACCCCTCATAATGGACACAGCAGATATAGAGACCCAGGGACTCAGCGTAGAGATGGTGGGAACCTCTCAGGTGTACAGACCCAGGAACTCAGCACAGGAATGGTGGGGACATCTCATATTGGACACAGCAGGCGTACAGACCCAGGAGGAACCCAGTGAAGCAAAGATGGGAACCTCTTTTATTTGATACAGCAGGTGTGTAGACCTAGGAACTCAGCACAGGCATGGTGGGAACCCCTCATAATGGGCACAGCAGTTGTACAGACCTGGGAACTCAATAGAGAGTTCACCAATAGAGTTGTCAAGGATTAGAGGAGTCTGTGAGGGAGCTTAACTCTTGAGCATCCACCAAACCCTAAAATATCACTTTTGCACTGGCCTCTATAATTGAGTGTAATATACTGTAGAATGGTCTGTTTTTACTTATGCAGACTTTTTTTCAGCCCTTCTAATTGCTGGATCATGGCCCTGCTGCTGCATCAAGGTAGATAAACTATACATAACATAACAGAATTAACAGTTGTTACACTTACTTTTTCTTTTTCTATGATAAATCCAGACACATATGACTATAAACACGATGAAACCGCAAGCGACAGCACTTCCAATATAGATTCTTAGTTTGTATTGACTGGAATCCGTCTTCTCTGTAAGAAAACCACTAACTTTATCTGTGAAATTATGATAATATTAATATTTAATAACCACAACTATTTGCAAATGTAACATGATGTCATTGTTCTCAACCTTTTTGGAAAGTTGTCAGATGTGTACCAAGGCAGAATAATGAGTAGCGTGTATAAAAACACATATTGGTACAATATCAACTCTTTATAAGTTCCGTGACCACCAGAGGTTTTTAAAGGAAACCTTCAAACTTTTTTTTCCATGGTGCCTTTTTGTAAAATTTAGACTGCATTCACACCTAGTGTTCTTGAAATAATAGGATTTTTATAACAGCTTACCTGTAAAATCCTTTTCTTGGAGTACATCGCGGGACACAGAGCACCATAGTAAGAACTATGCGGGTTATAAGCCACCTATAGGTGCATGGACACTGGCACACCCAAAAGACAGGAAGTCCCCCTCTATATAACCCCTCCCATACTGGAAGTACCTCAGTTTTGTAGCAAAGCAATGTATATATATCCCAATAAGAGGGGAGGGACCTCTGTCTCCCGTGATATACTCTAATGCCCCGTACACACGGTCGGATTTTCCAACGGAAAATGTGTGATAGGACCTTGTTGTCGGAAATTCCGACCGTGTGTGGGCTCCATCACACATTTTCTATCAGAATTTCCAACACACAAAGTTTGAGTGCTTGCTATAAAATTTTCCGACAACAAAATTCGTTGACGGAAATTCCGATCGTGTGTACACAAATCCGACGCACAAAGTGCCACGCATGCTCAGAATAAATTAAGAGACGAAAGCTATTGGCTACTGCCCCGTTTATAGTCCCGACGTACGTGTTGTACATCACCGCGTTTAGAACGATCGGATTTTCCGACAACTTTGTGTGACCGTGTGTATGCAAGACAAGTTTGAGCCAACATCCGTCGGAAAAAATCCGATGGATTTTGTTGTCGGAATATCCGATCAATGTCCGACTGTGTGTACAGGGCATATGAAAAGGATTTTACAGGTAAGCCGTTAAAAAAATCCTATTTTCTTTATCATACATCACGGGACACAGAGCACAGCATAGCAGCATAATAACTATGCTATGCCATTTCCACATGCATGGCGGCGGTGCCTGAGCCACGCCCCCATGTTCCGGGAATGCTCCCGCCCCCTTTTTAAAATTTTTTAAAAAAGAGAGCTCTTCCTATACAGACAGGCCGGTCCTATGGTGGGGACGGCTCGGGGTACACACCAGGGGGACCCTGACTGCTGTGCTGGAGGTGGAAGGTCCCCCAAAACCCCTACTGATTTGCCCTGACAGAGCGGAGAAGGAGCAATGCTGTCTGCAGGAGCGTTTGCTGACACTGAGCAAAAACACAGGGGAAGCATCTAATGTTGGACGCCAGGTTTGTTTACACTTTACACCCTCTAGTGGCAAAACACAGGCAAGACATCGTCCACTCAAAAAGAAAGACCAAAAGTGAATCATTATGCATGCCTTAGGACCTTTCTTGCTTAGCAGTCACGCCGCAGGATATGCTGGAAATCACAGACAGACCCAATCTTCGCCCATCATGGCAGGCTGTGCCATGACAGATTTTCAAGGACCGGGTCCCCCTTGTATATGGGGTCCACTCCTTTGGACCTGTACAGCACCCTGCCAGAGCAACTCTTTGGTATAGTATAAACGTGACCAAGGTGCCGGATCTCAGGGTCCAACTCTCAAAGAGAAGCATTACAGGCAAAAACCTTGCTCTTCTTCCTCGAGGCTCGGGTACTATCCATTTTGGCTCTTTCAGGCACCTTAGATGGATCCGATTGCATAGCCCCTTGATCCCGTCAGGGATTTCTTAACAGAGCTCTTCTTAGCACTTCATTAACCGTGACCAACATCTTAGACACTGGCGAAAAAACTGAGGTACTCCCAGTATGGGAGGTGTTTTATAGAGGGGGACTTCTTGTCTTTTGGGTGTGCCAGTATCCATGAACCTATAGGTGGCGTATAACCCACATAGTTATTACTATGGTGCTCTGTGTCCCGTGATGTACAATAAAGAAAGGCTTTTTTTTGCACTTATTTTTGTGCATGTTTGTCATGCAACACTCAAAGGGCATTGAAATCAATGGGAATCGCTATGTGCAACAAATACACAAAAATAGCTCACGTAGCTTTTTTCTGCTTTGAGCCTCGTGTGTTTTTTACCTCGCGTTTTGCAACATTTGTTGCGTGTTTTTTTCGCGTGGCAAAATAAATGTTTTTTTTTACACTTTTGGGGTGCCATTAACAATGAATGACACCAGAAACACAACAGTTTATTTAGCATGTTTTATAAATGTGCACAAAGACACACAATTTTTTTATTAAACAAGCAATGAATTTTTTAGTCATAGCCTCTAATAGGCTTCAAAAAAGGTGAACTGCGAGCACAAAGCATTGGGCTCGCAGTCCACCCAGGTCCACCCAGGTGTGTTAGAAAAGCAAATGAATATTTGCTTTTCTAACACTGAACCGCCTCTCCGTCAATCAGGGAGCACGGGTCTAATATCCATCACCTGATTGGCTGAAGGCACAGACATCCCTATTGGACACCTAGCGGAAAGGAGGAGGAGACGCATGGGAACCATAGAGGATGCAGTAGCCGTTATCTGCCCGTCCCACAACTCGCCGCCGTTACCCGCTGCCTGATTAGCTACCAGGATGGGATAAGTGCCGGTCAGATAGCAGGCAGGCGGGCGGGCGAGCGGGGGGGTCACAGAGGCTGAATATGATGGACACAGAAGCTGCATATGATGGGCACAGAAGCTGCATATGGTGGGCACAGAGGCTACATATGGTGGGCACAGACTACATATGATGAGCACAGGCTACATATGATGGACACAGAAGTTGCATATGATGAGCAGAGAAGCTACATATGATGGGCACAGAAGCTACATATGATGGGCACAGAAGCTACATATAATGGGCACAGAAGCTTCATATGGTGGGCACAGAGGCTGGATATGATGGGCACAGAGGCTGCATAAGGTGGGCACATAAGCTACATATGGCGGGCACACAGGCTGCATATGATGGGCACAGAAGCTGCATATGATGGGCACAGAGGCTGCATATGGTGGACACAGAGGCTGCATGTGATGGGCACAGAGGCTGCATATTATGGGCACAGAGGCTGCATATGATGGGCACAGAGGCTGCAAATGATGGGCACAGAAGCTGCATATGGTGGGCACAGAGGCTGCATATGGTGGACACAGAGGCTGCATATGGTGGACACAGAGGCTGCATATGATGGGCACAGAGGCTGCATATGATGGGCACAGAGGCTGCATATGGTGGACACAGAGGCTGCATGTGATGGGCACAGAGGCTGCATATGATGGGCACAGAGGCTGCATATGATGGGCACAGAGGCTGCAAATGATGGGCACAGAAGCTAAATATGATGGGCACAGAGGCTGCATATGATGGACACAGAGGCTGCATATCATGGGCACAGAGGCTGCATATGGTGGACACAGAGGCTGTATATAATGGGCACAGAGGCTGCATATGATGAGCACAGAAGCTGCATATGGTGGGCACAGAAGCTGCATATGATGGGCACAGAAGCTGCATATGATGGGCACAGAGTCTGCATTTTATGGGCACAGAGGCTTTCAGTGTTTTTCCAAATTTTTCAGTTTGTTTGCCCCCCCCCCCCCCCAAAAAAAAAAATTTTTTTTAAAGCACCAGCCGACAACAAAAGCAGACAACCTCTGGATATGATGCTGAGCACGTGCACTCAACTTCTTTGGTCGACTATAACGAGGCCTGTTCTGAGTGGATCCTGTCCTGTTAAATTGCTGTATGGTCTTGGCCACCGTGCTGCAGCTCAGTTTCAGGGTCTTGGCAATCTTCTTATAGCCTAGGCCATCTTTATGTGGAGCAACAATTCTTTTTTCAGATTCTCAGAGTTATTTGCCATGAGGTGCCATATTGAACTCTCAGTGACCAGTATGAGAGAGTGAGAGCGATAAAACCAAATTTAACACACCTGCTCCCCTTTAACACCTGAGACCTTGTAACACTAACGAGTCACATGACACCGGGGAGTGCCCAATTTGGACATTTTCACTTAGGGGTGTACTCACTTTTGTTGCCAGCGGTTTAGACATTAATGGCTGTGTGTTGAGTTATTTTGAGGGGACTGCAAATTCACACTGTTATACAAGCTGTACACTCACTACTTTACATTGTAGCAAAGTGTCATTTCTTCAGTGTTGTCACATAAAAAGACAGAATAAAATATTTACAAAAATGTGAGGGGTGTACTCAATTTTGTGAGATACTGTATATGAGCTTGTTGGACATCCAAATGCTGTAGCATTTCCAGCATCCTTCACTGAAAACACCTGAACATTAGTCATTCTGAGGATAGTCCACATACATTTGGCCATTAACCCGTTTGCCACCACCAAATGCTATACATCAGCGGCAGCAGGCATCAGGGATGTGTGTAAATCTGACAAGTTGACTGTCAGGTGGAAGTATTTTGGTGGCTGTGCAGCCACAGAATCACTTCTAAACACCCCTGTTGGTTCTGGTCCCCCCAGCTTGTGCTCCCGTCATGTTTCCCAGGCTCTGTGTGCTCATCGGCTGGCCAGGGACTGGCATGGCAAGTGCTACTGGGTATATAAGTGTACATCTGTTTGCTGAGCTCCCCTGCCTGCCAGTATGAAAGTTGAGTGAAAGCATATCCAACACTTCCTAAAGTGAACATATAGTCAACAAAGTGCTCAGAAGGCAGCCACCGCATCCCAGTGAAATGGACACTCACCAGGGAGGATGGCTGCTATTACAACATCATATACGCCTATATCTAAGTGCCTGTTATCCAGTGGAAATATAAGGAATTGACCCATTGTCTCCACCCAGCGACACTCCTCAACAGGATTAAACTAGGGTAAATCTGAAAACCAGAAATGCTTGTTCCGCCATCAGATTTGCCAGGACCCCTTTATAACGTCCTATTGGATGAAATGCGTTGGGGCGGAGACACTAGTTCTGCTATCACACCGCTGCTCGATTCTGGGTCGGCAGGATTTTATGTTTTTACTGATTGCTTTTATGTGCACATGCCTCCTTAATAAATAATACACTATGAGGATTATGTTGGCTCCTGGCGAGCTTCATTTACCCTAGTTTTAACCTGCTGAGGAGTTTTGCTGGATGGAGACATTAGGTCTAATCCTCATATATCCACTGGAAGACAGGAACTTAGATTGCAGGTGTATATGCTGTTGTAATCGCAGCCATCATCTCTGGTGAGTGTCCATTTCAGTGGGATGTGGTGGCTGACCTCTGAGCACTTTGCTGACAACTATTTGTTCACTTTAGGAGGTGTTGGATATGGTTTCACTCCACTTTCATACTGGACTTCTTTGTTATAGGTTTTTTCTTCTATCATGAAGGGATGATTTTTTTCAATTGATGATCACTCATTGAGTTTTGTTCTATTCATAATATATTAATTGTGGCGCTACACATTTCTTTATATTGTTTACATAAGTTGGGTATACTGCTTGTGACAGTGACCACTTTACCACTGTGCAAAGACATTTTTTGTTATTTAATCTCATAGACTGTATTACAGAGCGCTTGGGATCATGGGGGATATAGTCCTAAATTACATCTCTATAATGCAGGAATTTACTTTCTAAACTGGAGCTGGAGGAGGATTTACAGTACACTGCCCGGGAAGGTGCGGGGCTTTTACCACCTGACTGAGAAGAGAGGATGTCTGTATACCAGCTCCTGGACCCTGGAGAGTCCAACTGGAGGAAATTGGATCCTGTGACTGGGAGTTGAGAACGCTGGTGGCAGCACAGCAACAACCACACTCCTGCTGCTAAGAGGTTGCAGCACCATCCACCACACGTGACCACCACTGTTCGCTGGAGGCTTCGGGGAGAGACTGAGGGGGACCCTTCTGCCGTGGATGCCTACAGCTGCACCCTGAAGAGTGGTGAGAAGGCTTTTGGACCATTAAACTCACGGCTAGAAGAGGCTGAGTTGCTGTGAACAGTACCTCAAGTACACCCAGCTCATAGTGCATTTATCCCAGACCTACACTGCACCAATGCCAACTTCATACCACCGCTGAACTGTTGCTAAATCTGTCGGACGTTTATATAGTACTTGTCCCACATCTACATTGCATCCGTGCAAAAACTATACAACCTGTATAGGAAACTTTAACTGCATGCAGGTTCATCGGGACTTTCCTTAAGGGCACCAACGCTTCTTAAAGGGCCCCAACATATAGCCGGAAGCAGAAACATCTCAAAGACTGCTCCTGTCAACCTGCATGCAAACCCCTGCTATCTTTCTATACCTCTCACCTACTGACAGTGACTATCAGACAGTTTTGAGACCTAGCCGTTAGTGCACTCTGGCAGTATAGCCCCAGTAGTTTATAGTTCTAATATTTTACAGCTCACGCCTGCACTTCAGGTGGCCTTGTTCCTATTTTTGCTGATCACCTTATACCTTGTCCTTATTGCTAAATATCCTGTATACAATGTGTAATATTACCATTATTATGCATTTCACCCCTTATCTTTACCTGCCTTAACCAACTTATTTGAAGACAATATATCAACTTTATTTTTACTAATCAGTTTGGTGCTTGCATTCTTTAAAACATCCTTATTGTTGGGTAGTAGTGTTACTGTCAGAGATTTTCCTGTAATACTGGTGTGTCAGAGGGGCTGAGGTATTTGAGAAGGTTGAGGCCAGGAACAAAAGGTTGAGAAAGGCTGGGCTAGATCCTCTTCCAAGCTTTAAGTGCTGTTTGTGTCCCCACTGGGGGGATTTACCCCTCAATTTGTCCTGGTGACCATAATCACTGAAACAGAAATTATGGGGAAATCCTAAATTTATCATGAGAGCAAAAGGTGAAGGGAACTTTCCAATGGGGACAAATGTTCTGGTGAAAAATGTCTAGTATGGGAATTCCTCTCACGTTAGGGAGATATCGAGATATCTCCTCTTCCTATTGCTTCTTCAAGCAAGAAAGTGAAAACAATCTCCCCAGTAGGATAAAAACAGCATAAAAAAAACATACAATAATATTTGGGCAACTGTTTATCAAATGCATATTTTCAAAAAACAATGCACAAAATAATAGCAAGTTTTTGGTTAAATATAAACAATGGGGTTGCAATCAGTAAATAGATGTCAAACATGTCAGGGACTCAAAAATATGCATGCCAGTACCCAAAATTGTCCATAGGTGATGGTTTAAAAACATTTACAGGTGATCAGTTTAGAGTTAACCACAAAATATGGCTCTAGGATTATTGCTCTCAGTCTACCATTCATGGTGATACCTCACACATGTCATCTAATTTATGTTTATATACATGTCCACAGCCTACGCTTGCATTTGTATTTGAGTGTTTACGGGGGGCAATGGGGTTGCTTTTAATTTTTTTTCTATGTAACATTTATTGCTACACAAGAGGACTAGTAAGCCCCCTATGTGATATCATGGGCAGATGACCAGTTCTCCTTATAGAGACGTCGGGAGGGAGTCTGTTAGACCCCCAATGTCTCCTGTGCTAGTTGGTTTCAGAGGAGATTGAGGAATGGATGTTCTCCAAGCTCCTCCTGCTCTCAGTGTTAGTCATTATTATACATTTGTCAAAGGCACCCCAGAAGAACCACTTGGATCATTTTTACTTTAAAGTCGATCACTGCAAGGAAAACATCAATACCAAGCCTTGAATGCCTGGGCATTTATAAATGTACTTTGGTAGACTAGGTATTAGTGACCTCACCAGTCTGTGATTAGGCTGTTTAGGCCTTGGTCGCACAATGGAGCTTTGGAGAATGACACCAACTGCATATTCTCTATTCTTACTTTCTACCCCACCTGTCTGTCTGTGCAGAAAAAAAGGCCCATAAGCTAGGGTTGCCACCTTTTCTTTAAGTCAAACCCGAACACTTTAACAAGAGTCCCCCTTTACATCAGAGTCCACAGAGTTCCCCTTTTACATCTGAACTCGCAGAGTTTCCTTTCACTGTAAGGGGGGCCTCTAACATAAGGGATCCTCTGGGAACCCTGATCTAAGGGGGAATACTGAGAACTCTGATGTACGGAGAAGACTCTACTGTAAGGGGAAACACTGTGGCCTCTGGCAGGGCTGGTGCAAGGATTTTTGACACCCTAGGCGAAACCTCATTTTGCCGCCCTTCACCCTTGGCTCCACCCCTGACTCCACCCTCTTTGCCCTGCCCATGTATACCCCACTTTTTTAATGAAGCGCCCATCCAATGCAGCCTCACGAGTGCCCATCAATGCAGTCTAGACATGTGCAGGATGAAATAAATTGTTTAGTTTTGATTAGTTATTTAATTAGATTTGTTTAGTTAAATTTGTTGCATTCGTTACATTCGTTTTCGGGATTTGTTTGCTTTCGTATTCGAAAAATTCGACCGCATTAAAAAAAAACTATCAAATTCGAAATAATTCTACCGCATTTGAAAAAATTCAACCGAATTTGAAAAAGTAAACTATATATAACCATTTTGCAAAATTCGTATAGAATGAAATCGAATTTGAATAGAAAAGATTAGAATACAATCGAAAATACTAGAAAAGAAAAAATTATTAAATATATACCGTATTTATCGGCGTATAACCCGCTCCGGCGTAGAACACGCACCCCAAGTTTAGTAGGGAATTTTAAGGAAAAAAACTTTTAGGAGGGAAGTTTAAGGAAAAAAACTTACATTTAAATGCCCACCAATGCAGCCTCATCAGTGTCCATCTGCAGCCTTCCCCAGTGTCTTTGCAGCCCTGTGTCATTATTGCAGCCTTCCCAGTGTCTTTGCAGCCTTCCCAGTGTCTTTGCAGCCTTCCCAGTGTCTTTGCAGCCTTCCCAGTGTCTTTGCAGCCTTCCCAATGTCTTTGCAGCCTTCCCAGTGTCTTTGCAGCCTTCCCAATGTCTTTGCAGCCTTCCCAGTGTCTC
Source organism: Lithobates clamitans (assembly GCA_037952925.1). Taxonomy (NCBI): domain Eukaryota; kingdom Metazoa; phylum Chordata; class Amphibia; order Anura; family Ranidae; genus Lithobates; species Lithobates clamitans. The sequence goes on along the minus strand of JBBGZY010001549.1, from coordinate 421,884 downwards.
TCTTAAAATTGGCGCCGCCGGAGCAGAGGAACGAGCGGCACTGAGATGCACAAAGCCGAGTGTACTTCGGCTATACTCGGCTCCTCTCGCAGTCCCGCCCATCTCCTCTGATTGCGTGAGGAGAGAAGCGAGCACCGCTGACATACACAAAGCCGAGTGTACTTCGGCTAGACTCGGCTCTGCTCACAGTCAGGGGCGGGACTGCGAGAGGAGCCGGGTCCAGCCGAAGTATACTCGGCTTTGTGTATGTCGGCTCCGCTCGCTCCTCTAATGACAATCAACGGAGATCGGCGGGGATCGGCGTATAACACGCACCCGCGATTTTCCCCTCATTTTAAGGGGAAAAAAGTGCGTGTTATACGCCGATAAATACGGTAGATAGATAGATAGATAGATAGATAGATAGATAGATAGATAGATAGATAGATAGATAGATAGATAGATAGATAGATAGATAGATAGATAGATAGATAGATAGAATATTTTATTCTGTTCTATTGTTTTATTCTTTTCTATTCTTTTCTACTCTAATTCAAATTCATTCTATACGAAATTAGAATTTCAGAATTTCTGAAATTTCTAAAATTTGAATAGAAAAGATTAAAATAGAATAGAAAATAATAGAAAAGAATAGAATAGAAAAACAATAGAACAGAATAGAAAAAATATAATATATATTATATTTTATTATATTCTCTTGGTAGCACCGGCCCTGGCCTCTAGAGTAAAGGGGAACTCTGATGTAAGGGGTGCTCTGAGAACCCTGACTTACCTCAGTGTACTCACTCAGAGACAGAAGAGAGAAGGGGGGAGACTTCAGTCACAGACAGGGATGGATGGTGAGTTCACTCACCCTTTTGGCAGTCAGCACCTCTCAGCCAGATGTATCTGAGGCTGCTGGACTTCAAATTTCCGGCCCCAACTTTCCTTTTCTGAGGGAGGCACAGCACTGGGGATTGGAGTGTGGGCAGACACAGAGGGGTAGGGGTGTTTGGGGTGTGGGGGGGGGGGGTTGTAAGTGTTGGCTTTGGGCAGTGTGAAAGAGAGTGTAACAGACACTCTCAGCTTAGACAACTGCATGCAGCAACCCAGCTGAGAAGCCATAGTCCAGTCTGAATAATGTGTCCAGGTTTCAAGCAGCCTGAAACACGGACACATGATTCCAAACCCGAACTGTCCGGGTGATATTTGGACAGGTGGCAACCCTACCTTAAGCTCCAAGACCTTTTGGTTGCAGCTTACACAGGGCTAAGGACTATCCCACTCCCCATGTGCTGGTGGCCAGGCTTGGTGATTGGCTAGCTGGGCACCCAGTGCTGCATCACACAGGAAGAAAAGTGACTCATGCTCCCCATTCCCAGAAGAACCGGACAAAACAAAGGTTGACATTAAAGTGTGATTTTTAACTCTAGATGGACTATCCTTGCAAGTTTAATTGTGTTGTACCTACCTCTCTCGCAGTATTTCCTGGGGTGCACATTCTTCGAGACATTACTGACCGGATTCTTTGCTGTACATACATAGGTGAGGTTGACATTTCTGGGAGGTACAAACACAACGTTCTCCGTCTGGTTAATGTCACTGTTGTTGATATTGCTCCAGGTGACGGTCACATTGCTTCCATTTACTGAACATGTGAAGCTGCCCTCACATGTCTTATTATCGGTCACATTGGAACTGATGGTGACATCCTCAGCCGTTAAGTTGCCTGAAGGGAAATAACATGCAGCATTACAGACATCCCTCCAGAGAATTATTAAAGCTCCTGGTCCCCACTGTGATGGAGAGTTTCTCATACACCTTCCCAAAGCTTCCAACTATTCCACCCATCCATAAAACACCTATAAGTATGCATCATGATTTAATGCAGTACTAAAAAGGCTAAACAGCTTAGATAGGGGAATCCCTGCTGCCAGGTATTGTATTCAGCAGCCGTTTTTCCAGTGGCTGCTGAACACCGACACAGTGCCTGCATCTACCTGGATGCAGGCACTGTTTGGCTGGAAGATTTCCAAACAGCTCATTCAACAAAAGCTGAACGAAAGATAGATATTTGTTAAGCGGAGGGGTACCGACAGGACAGGCCCACCACAGCTCAAACTTCAACCAAATTTCAACCATGTATGGCCACCAATAAAGTGGGACAGAATATTCTCATTAACCACTTCAATACTGGGCACTTTCACCCCCTTCCTGCCCAGGCCAAAAAGGGCTTATTTGGTAAATTTTATAACAGAAATAAAGTAACTTTTCTCCTTAACTGATGTGCGATGATAAGGCAGCACTCATAGGCACTGATAGGCATGGGTGCCCACAAAACTTTTTTCAGGGGGAAGGGCATTATTTTAGGTTCACCCACGCACTGCCCCTTTTCGACATTGTCATTATCACATTATCATGGTCAGAGACTGCAGACGTAGTACAGTCCCTAGGATAAGTAATGGATAATGGCCGACAGGCCCTTTTACCAGGCCCAGCGAAACTACAGCAGTGATCCCTCCGGCTGGATGATCGCTCACTCTGGGTTCCCCAGGGGCCACTCTGGTCAGTTGTGTAGCATATCTGTACCCTGGTAGTGGCTCTGTCTTTCTCTCTCTGGTGACACTAGGTAGCGTGGCTCTCTCTCTGGTGACGCTGGGCAGCATGACTCTCTCTCTGGTGGTGCTTGGCAGCGTGACTCTCTCTCTGGTGGCGCTGGGCAGCGTGGCTCTCTCTCTGGGGGTGCTGGGCAGCGTGGCTCTCTCTCTCTGGTGGCGCTGGGCAGCGTGGCTCTCTCTCTCTGGTGGTGCTGGGCAGCGTGGCTCTCTCTCTCTGGTGGTGCTGGGCAGCATGGCTCTCTCTCTGGTGGCACTGGACAGCGTGGCTCTCTCTCTGGCGCTGGGCAGCATGGCTCTCTCTCTGGCTTCCGCCCAGAACACTCCTCATTCTTTGTCCTGTAGCACTCTCTCCCTCAGCTTTTTTCCAGGCTGCAGTCTCTCAATCTCTCTCTTGATCGAGCTGTAGCCTCCTCCCTGTGGAAAATGGGGCAGCCAATCTTTGGGACTACATGTCCCATGATACTCTCCTCTCCTAGTCTCCTTTGATTGGCCCTCAGTTATGGCCAATAGGGAAGGAATGGAGCGGGCAGGAAGCTGGACGGGGAACCTGGTGAGAGCCGCCATCTCTTCTCCCTGACAGAAGAAGGGGGGGGCGAGCGGGGGAAACCTCTGATAGCCCACAGCTCGCCTTTCTCCTGTCACGGCGCCGAGTTCTCTGCTGGGCTGAGCAGGGAAAAGAGCCCGAAGTCACGCTACACTGCTGGGGGGGGCTTGACAGCACCTTGATGGTGTCACCCCACTGGCAGTTGGCACCCAGGTGCGGGCTGCCCGCACACTGATAGCTACGCAGCTGTGCTGAATTTAACCGCTTCCCGACCGGCGCACGCCAATGTACGTCGGCAGAGCGGCACGGCTGGGCAAATGGGCGTACCTGTACATCCGTTTGAATTTCCCGCTGTGCCATTGCGTGCGCGCGCCGGCCGAGAGCTCCGTGAGTCGGGTCGCGGGTCCCGCGGACTCGATCGTCGCGGGGATACCCGCGATCGCCTCACGGAGCGGATGAACGGGGAGATGCCGTTGTAAACAGCATCTCCCCGTTCTACCTAGTGAAAAGTGTCACTCGATCTCTGCTCCCTGTCATCGGAGCAGAGATCAGTGACGTCACCCACACAGCCCATCCCCCTACAGTTAGTAATCACTCCCTAGGACACACTTAACCCCTCCCCGCCCCCTAGTGGTTAACCCCTTCACTGCCAGTGTCATTTACACAGTAATCCGTGCATTTTTAATCGCACTGATCGCTGTATAAATGACAATGGTCCCAAAAATGTGTCAAAAATGTCCGACATGTCCACCATAACGTCGCAGTTACAATAAAAATCGCTGATCGCCGCCATTACTAGTAAAAAAAAATTATTAATAAAAATGCCATAAAACTATCCCCTATTTAGTAAACACTATAACGTTTGCGCAAACCAATTAATAAACGCTTATTGCGATTTTTTTTACCAAAAATATGTAGAAGAATACGATCGGCCTAAACTGAAGAAAAAAAATGTTTTTTTTATATATTTTTGGGGGATATTTATTATAGCAAAATGTAAAAAATAATGCGTTTTTTTCAAAATTGTCGCTCTTATTTTGTTTATAGCGCAAAAAATAAAAATCGTAGAGGCGATCAAATAACACCAAAAGAAAGCTCTATTTGTGGGAAAGAAAGGACGTCAATTTTGTTTGGGAGCCACGTCGCACGACCGCACAATTGTCAGTTAAAGCGACGCAGTGCCGAATCACAAAAAACGCTCTGGTCAGGAAGGGGGTAAATCCTTTCGGGGCTGAAGTGGTTAAGACCCGATCCCTGATTCCAGGGGGGGGAAACTTGACCCCCCTTTGCCCCTACCTGCGGACGCCCATGCTGATAGGCTGCACTGATGGGCACTAATATGCAGCACTGATAGGCGGCATTGATGAGGAAGCACTAATAGGTACTGATTATCTGTGCAAATGTCCCCTGTCACTGGCTCGTTACCGGCTCTCTCCTCACACTGTGACAGTGCGTGAGGAAATGAATGCCGATAACCGGTAAGTTTGTTAAGGTGTGATCAGCTATAATTGGACACAGCTGATCACATAGTAAAGGGCCACTGTGGCCCTCTACCGCCATTACAGAGCACGCCGGATGCGCGCTCCAAGGGGCGCGGATGGGGACTGGTTCCGGGAGGACATCCATGGACACCCTCCCAGCACAAGAGAGCCACGCTGTAGCCGTCTTTCGGCTATAGCTTGGTAATGAGGTGGTTAAACAACACTGAACAGAAATGGGAATACTTTGAATTGACTGTATGCAAACACATTGCAATATACTGTATATACCCATGGACAATACATTTAAAAATAAAACCTATTTTTCTCATGTCCAAAGTTAAAAAGTCAATAAAAAAATAAGACAATGACATTTTAAGAATATAAAAATTAAGGAACATGATTATCATTTGAAAGAATGTAAGAAAAAATGTGTAACCAACCTTCCATAAGCAGTTGTGTCTATATAAATTTAGTGGTGCTTAGCCGCAGTCAGCTTAGCTGAATTGATAGTTCAGCTTTCTTAGGTTTGTCCTAGGGTCTGATTACTTTTAGTTTCTGTCTGCTGCCAGTAGGTGTGTCACTACCAGTAGGTTTAATGCTAGTGGTGCAGGCTGGGGGAGGTTTCATATATTTCAGAGTGACTTTGGGAAGCTTAGTTCTCCTATCTAGGGGAGGGATGTGTTTGGCTAGAGTGCTTTTTTTTCTTTTCTTTTTCAGGTCCGTCGGTGGCGTGATTGACGATGGATTTACATTGGGGGACATTGTTTTTTTATTTTTTAACCACTTCAGCACCGGACCATTTAGCTGCCAAATGACCAGGCCACTTTTTGTGATTTGGCACTGCGTCGCTTTAACTGACAATTGCGCGGTCGTGCAACGTGACTCCCAAACGAGATGGACGTCCTTTTTTCCCCACAAATACAGCTTTCTTTTGGTGGTATTTGATCACCTCTGCGTTTTTTATTTTTTGCGCTATAAACAAAAATAGAGCAACAATTTTGAAAAAAAGCAATATTTTTTACTTTTTTGCTATAATAAATACAGTGGAACCTCGGATTATGAGCATAATCCATTCCAGGAGAATGCTCGTAATCCTAAATACTTGAAGTCAATGGAAACGAAAATAATTTGTTCCCCATTAACTGCAATACCGCATGCGGCCAGAGGCAGAGGGATGCCAGAGAGCCTCAGAAATGGCCGAAAAGGCGCAAGCACACTTCGGCTGACTTCGGCAAACCTCGGAAAGACTCAGTTCACGAGCCTTTCTGAGGTTTGCCAAGGTCAGCCGAACTGTTCCGTGCATTTCCGAACGCTGACGCCCCCCCACCTCAGGCCAAAAGCGATACTGCACCCCGCTTTTGGCCTGAATCCTACTCGTTTTGTGAGACAACACTCGCAAACTGAGTTAGGATTTTTAGAAATACAGTGCTCGTATTGCGAAACGCTCATTAACCGCGTTACTCGCAAACCGAGGTTCCACTGTATCCCCAAAAAATCTATAAAAAAACAAATTTTTTTCCTCAGTTTAGGCCAATACGTATTCTTCTACATATTTTTGGTAAAAAAAAAAAAATCGCAATAAGCGTTTGTTGATTGCTTTGCGCAAAAGTTATAGCGTCTACAAAATAGGGGATAGTTTTATGGCATTTTTATTAATAATTTTTTTTATTAGTAATGGCGGCGATCAGCGATTTTATCGTGACTGCGACATTATGGCGGACACATCGGACACTTTTGGCGCTATTTTGGGACCATTCACATTTATACAGCGATCAGTGCTATAAAAATGCACTGATTACTGTATAAATGTCACTGGCAGTGAAGGGGTTAACCACTAGGGGACTAGTAAGGGTTTAACCACTTGAGCCCCGGACCATTATGCTGCCTAAGGACCAGAGGTCTTTTTCCAATTTGGCACTGCGTCGCTTTAACTGCTAATTGCGCGGTCATGCAATGCTGTACCCAAACGAAATTTGCGTCCTTTTCTTTCCACAAATAGAGCTTTCTTTTGATGGTATTTGATCACCTCTGCGGTTTTTATTTTTTGCGCTATAAACGGAAAAAGACTGTGATATTTTCTACTTTTTGTTATAAAAAAAATCCAATAAACTAAATTTTAGTCATACATTTAGGCCAAAATGTATTCGGCCACATGTCTTTGGTAAAAAAAATGTCAATAAGCGTATATTTATTGGTTTGCGCAAAAGTTATAGCATCTACAAACTAGGGTACATTTTCTGTAATTTACACAGCTTTTAGTTTATGACTGCCTATGTCATTTCTTGAGGTGCTAAAATGGCAGGGCAGTACAAAACCCCCCCAAATGACCCCATTTTGGAAAGTAGACACCCCAAGGAAATTGCTGAGAGGCATGTTGAGCCCATTGAATATTTATTTTTTTGTCCCAAGTGATTGAAAAATGACAAAAAAAAAAAAATTTACAAAAAGTTGTCACTAAATGATATATTGCTCACACAGGCCATGGGCATATGTGGAATTGCACCCCAAAATACATTCAGCTGCTTCTCCTGAGTACGGGGATACCACATGTGTGGGACTTTTTGGGAGCCTAGCCGCGTACGGGGCCCCGAAAACCAATCACCGCCTTCAGGATTTCTAAGGGTGTAAATTTTTGATTTCACTCTTCACTGCCTATCACAGTTTCGGAGGCCATGGAATGCCCAGGTGGCACAAAACCCCCCAAAATGACCCCATTTTGGAAAGTAGACACCCCAAGCTATTTGCTGAGAGGCATATTGAGTCCATGGAATATTTTATATTTTGACACAAGTTGCGGGAAAGTGACACTTTTTTTTTTTTTTCATAAAGTTGTCACTAAATGATATATTGCTCACACAGGCCATGGGCATATGTGGAATTGCACCCCAAAATACATTTAGCTGCTTCTCCTGAGTATGGGGATACCACATGTGTGGGACTTTTTGGGAGCCTAGCCGCGTACGGGACCCCGAAAACCAATCACTGCCTTCAGGATTTCTAAGGGTGAAAATTTTTGATTTCACTCTTTACTACCTATCACAGTTTCGGAGGCCATGGAATGCCCAGGTGGCACAAACCCCCCCCCCCCCCAAATGACCCCATTTTGGAAAGTAGACACCCCAAGCTATTTGCTGAGAGGCATGGTGAGTATTTTGCAGCTCTCATTTGTTTTTGAAAATGAAGAAAGACAAGAAAAAACATTTTTTTTTTCTTTTTTCAATTTTCAAAACTTTGTGACAAAAAGTGAGGTCTGCAAAATACTCACTATACCTCTCAGCAAATAGCTTGGGGTGTCTACTTTCCAAAATGGGGTCATTTGGGGGGGTTTTGTGCCACCTGGGCATTCCATGGCCTCCGAAACTGTGATAGGCAGTGAAGAGTGAAATCAAAAATTCACGCCCTTAGAAAGCCTGAAGGCGGTGCTTGGTTTTCGGGGTCCCGTACGCGGCTAGGCTCCCAAAAAGTCCCACACATGTGGTATCCCTGTACTCAGGAGAAGCAGCAGAATGTATTTTGGGGTGTAATTTCACATATTTCCATGGCATGTTTGAGCAATATATCATTTAGTGACAACTTTGTGCAAAAAAAAAAAAAAAATTTGTCTCTTTCCCGCAACTTGTGTCGCAATATAAAATATTCCATGGACTCGACATGCCTCTCAGCAAATAGCTTGGGGTGTCTACTTTCCAAAATGGGGTCATTTGGGGGGGTTTTGAACTGTCCTGGCATTTTATGCACAACATTTAGAAGCTTATGTCACACATCACCCACTCTTCTAACCACTTGAAGACAAAGCCCTTTCTGACACTTATTGTTTACATGAAAAAGTTATTTTTTTTTGCAAAAAAATTACTTTGAACCCCCAAACATTATATATTTTTTTATAGCAAATGCCCTACAGATTAAAATGGTGGGTGTTTCATTTTTTTTTTTCACACAGTAATTGCGCAGCGATTTTTCAAACGCATTTTTTGGGGAAAAAACACACTTTTTTAAATTTTAATGCACTAAAACACACTTTATTGCCCAAATGTTTGATGAAATAAAAAAGATGATCTTAGGCCGAGTACATGGATACCAAACATGACATGCTTTAAATTTGCGCACAAACGTGCAGTGGCAACAAAATAAATACATGTTTAAAAGCCTTTAAAAGCCTTTACAGGTTACCACTTTAGATTTACAGAGGAGGTCTACTGGAAAAATTCTTGCACTCGATCTGACCTTCGCGGTGATACCTCACATGCATGGTGCAATTGCTGTTTACGTTTGACGACAGACCGCCGCTTGCGTTCGCCTTAGCGCGAGAGCAGGGGGCGACAGGGGTGCTTTTTTTTTTTTCTTTATTATTTTTTTGCTTTTTTAATCTTACTTTTAAACTGTTCCTTTCATATTTTTTTTTTTTTAATCATTTTTATTGTTATCTCGGGGAATGTAAATATCCCCTATGATAGCAATAGGTAGTGACAGGTACTCTTTTTTAAAAAAATTGGGGTCTATTAGACCCTAGATCTCTCCTCTGCCCTCAAAGCATCTGACCACACCAAGATCGGTGTGATAAAATGCTTTCCCAATTTCCCAATGGCGCTATTTACATCCGTCATGAAATGCTCGTAGCTTCCGGTTTCTTAGGCCATAGAGATGTTTGGAGCCACTCTGATCTCTGATCAGCTCTATGGTCAGCTGGATGAATCACCGGCTGCATTCTCAGGTTCCCTGTTGAGACAGGAGAGCCAGAGAAAAACACGAAAGACGGTGGGGGGGGGGGGGGGGGGCATTCCCTCCCACGGCTTGTAAAAGCAGTCTAGAGGCTAATTAGCCGCTAGGATTGCTTTTACATGAAAGCCGACCGCTGGCTGAAAAGAATGATACCAAGATGATACCTAAACCTGCAGGCATCATTCTGGTATAACCACTCAAAGTCGTGAATGGCGTACCTGAAGACAAAAAAATGGTTACCAATGGTTAACAATAAAGCACAGTAAACAGTAAAGTATAAATAATTACATACCTGAAAAACAAACATGATAAAACATAATAACAATAACAATAACAATAAAACATTGCAGAATAGAATGCAGTAAAAAAGAGCAGAACAATAGAGAGAGAGAATAGAGAGAGAGAGAACAATAAAACGACAACTATTTTTTTTTATTTTATATATTTTTTTTTTTTTTACACTTTTTTTGTAACTAACTTTTATAACTGTAACCGGTTCCAGGTTCGGGTCTCTCAAAATGCGATGGCATCTTGGGAGACCCTGTGAAAGTGTGTCCTAGTCTGTGGAATGCTGTACCCTACGCTAATACTCAACTAGTGAATGGTAGCGTTCAAAACATTCACCAATGCAAAGACCAGGATTGTCAGGACAGGAGGGACAATAATAGCGGGTGTCACGCCTATATCCGCACTTGCTGCAGACACAACATCTTTTTTGGGGGGTTCGCTGGGTAGGGGTACTCGGGAGGACATAAAAATGCCTCTCATGCAGCCGACTGCATTTGGTTGGGGATGTGAATGGGGGAAGTACGGGCGCTGCAGAAGTGGTGGGTTCCCAATTAGGATTGGCGAATGCAGCAGGAAGGGCATTATGGGCACGACGGGCCTGTGTTTGTCTTTTTAGTGGCAGCGGGACACTACTTGTGCTTGCCACCTCACCAGCTTGAACTGCACTTATGGGACTCGCCACGTCACCAAGTGTTACTGCAGTGCTGGTTTGACTATGACCGGGGTGTACTAGGCCGCTGGTGCTTGCCAGTTCACCAAAACGCTACCAAAAAAACTGTTAGCGATCGCAGGGATCAGGCCTGACTCTGCGAACGCTGCAGTTATGCGTTTAGAGTTTTGTAAGTGACAGTGATCGAACGATACTGCACTTGGGTGGGCTGGGCCGGGCCGGGCGGAGGGGCAAAACGCAGGTGCTAGCAGGTATCTGGGCTGATCCCGCTAACACTGCGTTTTTGGGAACCCTAAACTGCTGGGGACGCTAGTATAGATCTGATCGGATCAGATATTGATCCGATCAGATACTATACCACTAAGGGAGGTGTACGGTGCGTGCGTGGGTGTTAGCGGTACTGGCGCTAACCTGACGCTGCCTGGGGCTGGTGCTTGCCAGTTCACCAAAATGCTACCAAAAAAACTGTTAGCGATCGCAGGGATCAGGCCTGACTCTGCGAACGCTGCAGTTATGCGTTTAGTGCCTTGTAAGTGACAGTGATCGATCAATACTGCACTTGGGTGGGCTGGGCCGGGCGGAGGCGCAAAACGCAGGTGCTAGCAGGTATCTGGGCTGATCCCGCTAACACTGCGTTTTTGGGAACCCTAAACTGCTGGGGACGCTAGTATAGATCTGATCGGATCAGATATTGATCCGTTCAGATACTATACCACTAAGGGAGGTATACGGTGCGTGCGTGGGTGTTAGCGGTACTGGCGCTAATCTGACGTTGCCTGGGGCGACGCATATCACCGCCGGGCGATCGGGGGGCTAAACCTTTATTCAGTAATAAACGGCGGGTGCCCTGACACTATAAAAAAATAAACAAACTAACCAGCGTCACCCGTAACAGTTATACGGCGATCAGTGGTGAAAGGGTTAACTAGGGGGCAATCAAGGGGTTAAAACATTTATTAGATAGTATATGGGGGTCCCTGCCGCTATAAAACGCTGACGGCGAACCTAAATATTTACCTCACTAACTAGCGTCACCAGCGACACTAATACAGCGATCAGAAAAATGATCGCTTAGCGACACTGGTGACAGGCGGTGATCAAGGGGTTAAAACTTTATTAGGGGGGGTTAGGGGGGTACCCTAGACCTACAGGGGGTTAACAGTAACTGTGCTAACACAGTAACTGTCACAAACTGACACCTAGCAGTAATCAGGAAAAAAAAAAAAAAAAAAACTGCTGGTGTCAGTTTGTGACGGGGGGGGGGGGTGATCGGGGGGGGATCGGGGGGCGATCGGGGGGCGATCGGGGGGGGGATCCAGGTGTTTTGTATGCCTGGCATGTTCTACTGTGTGTGTGTGTGTTGGTGCACTCACATACCTGTCTTCTCTCCTCGGGCCGGAACGGAAACTACCGACCCGAGGGGAGATGACATCACTTCCTTTGCTGCTGTTTAGCATACAGCAGCAAAGGAGTGTTCCCATTGGCCGGCGGCGATCGCGAGGGGGAGGCCACGAACGGATGGCCTCCCCCTCGTCTCCGATCGCCGGGGAACAAAACGGGACTGCCTCGGGCGGCGGGGGGGTCCGATCGGACCCCCCACCCGCGGGAGGCAAATCACGTAAATGTACGTGATTTTGCCTGCCCGTGCCGCCTTGCCGACGTACATCGGCGTGAGGCGGTCCTTAAGTGGTTAACAACCAGCTATTGCTTGACACAGAAAATGAATCGGTTGATTGTTTTTCGACTGATCCGAATTCTAATTGTTGTGAAAAGTTGTAATTCGTTAAACGAATAAAGGAATCACATTTTAAGGGATTTCAGCTAAATTAATTGCTATTTCATTTGGAGATTCGGATGCATCCAAATCTCAGAATAACCATAAATTTGTCCGAATTTGTATTCGGACCAAAATGAATTGCACATGTCTACTGGATGACTCATCTGAAGGCTCTTCTGGTGCCTCCCCTTGTTTCTGGAACCTTGGAGAAGCTTCCAGATGTAGTGGGTGGAAGCTAGGAGGGGCTGTCATGCGCATTTATGAGGGCCTCGCCTCATAAATAGGCATGAGTCATGCCAGCAGGGGCAGTCAGGTGGAAGATGGAGATGGCGTGTTGAGGAGCCTTTGGAGGCCCTCGCAGGGCACACCTTAGTCTGGGGATGGAGGTGACCTAGTTCCTGGAGCTGAGGTTCTGGAAGATTCCCCCTACAACACGTGAAGGAAACCCTTCCTGGAGGCATGGGAGCAAGTGAGAAGTCAGCTGGGTGGGCTGGTGAGTGTTCAGTCTGGGAGGACTGGGAAGAGAGTGTCAGTCTGGGAGGACTGGGGAGAGAGTATCAGTCTGGGAGGACTGGGGAGAGAGTATCAGTCTGGGAGGACTGGGGAGAGAGTGTCAGTCTGGGAGGACTGGAGAGAGAGTGTCAGTCTGGGAGGACTGGAGAGAGAGTATCAGTCTGGGAGGACTGGGGAGAGAGTATCAGTCTGGGAGGACTGGGGAGAGAGTGTCAGTCTGGGAGGACTGGAGAGAGAGTGTCAGTCTGGGAGGACTGGGGAGAGAGTGTCAGTCTGGGAGGACTGGAGAGAGAGTGTCAGTCTGGGAGGACTGGGGAGAGAGTGTCAGTCTGGGAGGACTGGGGAGAGAGTGTCAGTCTGGGAGGACTAGGGAGAGAGTGTCAGTCTGGGAGGACTGGGGAGGGAGTGTCAGTCTGGGAGGACTGGGGAAGGAGTGTCAGTCTGGGAGGACTGGGGAGAGAGTGTCAGTCTGGGAGGACTGGGGAGAGAGTGTCAGTCTGGGAGGACTGGGGAGAGAGCGTCAGTCTGGGAGGACTGTGGAGAGAGTGTCAGTCTGGGAGGACTGGGGAGAGAGTGTCAGTCTGGGAGGACTGGGGAGAGAGTGTCAGTCTGGGAGGACTGGGGAGAGAGTGTCAGTCTGGGAGGACTGTGGAGAGAGTGTCAGTCTGGGAGGACTGGGGAGGGAGTGTCAGTCTGGGAGGACTGGGGAGAGAGTGTCAGTCTGGGAGGACTGGGGAAGGAGTGTCAGTCTGGGAGGACTGGGGAGAGAGTGTCAGTCTGGGAGGACTGGGGAGAGAGTGTCAGTCTGGGAGGACTGGGGAGGGAGTGTCAGTCTGGGAGGACTGGGGAGAGAGTGTCAGTCTGGGAGGACTGGGGAGAGAGTGTCAATCTGGGAGGACTGGGGAGAGAGTGTCAGTCTGGGAGGACTGGGGAGAGAGTGTCAGTCTGGGAGGACTGGGGAGAAGTTAGCCTGGAGGGCTAGTGAAAGGGGCAGCTGCAGCCACGCGGGTTGGCAGTGCCTGAAGAGATGGTGCTGTGATCAGTGACCATAGAGAGGAAGTGCTGGGAAAGTGTGAGCTGTGTCTCCCCTATCTTCAAGTATAGGGGCTGCAAGTCCCTGCTTGTAATAGGCCTTGAGTGAGTGCTGGAGGAAGAAGAGGATATAGTATATAGGACCCAAGATAGGAAGAGTTGTCCCTGAAGTTGTTTAAAGTCAAGTGGACATCCCATAACTTCCAATCTTTATCCATGTTTATATCCCTCAATAAAATAAAAAAACCAAAGTCACGGACTGTTCTCTCACTCTGTGTGATTGGAAATTCGGTGTGCCTGGCTGTGCAGGAGTGGAGTATGCCATTCTACTTGCTCCTTAGGGTGTGCGCTACATGTTTATAAATACTTAATCTCCTGGAGGTATGATTATGTCAGATTTTTGAATCTCAAAGCGGTACATTGTTTTGCATGGAAATTTGGTGTTTTATATTGTAGGCCTATAATTCTTAGTAATAACACACTTAAATCTGTCCAAACAAGAGTCTATAATGCCGCGTACACACAGGCAGACTTTTCGACGGACTAGGTCTGGCGGACTTTTCGACGGACTTTCCGATGGACTTCCTGAATGAACGGACTTGCCTACACACGATCAACCAAAGTCCGACGGATTCGTACGTGATTACATACGACCGGACTAAAACAAGGAAGTTCATAGCCAGTAGCCAATAGCTGCCCTAGCATCGTTTTTGTCCATCGGACTAGCATACAGACGAGCGGACTTTTCGACAAGGGGAAAAAAGAATAAAGAGCAAATCCAACGTTAACCCTGGTCATGTAAAGTTGATACAGTAAAGGGAAGTGTGATGAGCATGGCTAAGTGTATGAGAAATCAACTTACCCAGAGGAGAGCAAACGGAGGCTCAGTTGAGCCAACAGGCACTCTTTTGGGGATGTAGGGATCACTAAAGGTGGAGGGTATGGTAATACAAAGCAGCAGAAGTTCTCACGTCGCTAACGTTGGATTTGCTCTGTATTCTTTTTTCCCCTTGTCTCCCTTAGAGACATACATCTCAACGATCAACTTCTCATTTCTCCCTTAATCATACCTTCCCAACACTCTCCAGGCACTTCCTTTCGGATCATATTGATTTTAAACTGTAAGTTGCTGAGGCTTTGTTAGCCCTATTTATTTGGTTTGGGATAATGTCTATCCCACCTTGTTTGTTGATCTTTTCATTGTTTTTATAACTTTTTTTCTTTCATCCTTGATCGTTAGGTCTTTGTATGCCCCCTACAGTCATAGATGCAGCCTTGTCAGCCTTAGGTTGGGGTGCCCTCTCCCGCCTTGGTTCCGGTGAATGGTCCTCTGGTACGTACTTGGATTGCATTCATTTAGTCTTTTATCCATTATACTGTGTTATTTGTGCCTTGTATAATCTTTGTACAATGTTTCTTATTGTTTTTCATTTGTCTTCATGTAGAAACCTTCAATGCTGGCACAAGCCTATATAGTTTCCCTGAGGAAGCCAATGTTTTGGCGAAACATGTAGGAATTGATTACCTGTTTTGGAGGCCCTCACCATTAGGCCTATATGACTGTATTGTATTTTACAATCCAATTGTGTATTGCATCTCTTTTAAAGATTCTAGATCTGCATATCCCCTGTCTATGTTATGTGTTAATATACTTCAATAAAGTGTTTTTGTATATTTTTAATATATCTTTCTACCTGCATTTTTTTGGCACCGTTATAATCCCCTTATACCTCTACATTCTGAATTTGATACTTTGGGATGAGGTGCTGTATCCTGTGAAGTTTCTCCAGCCATACCCCATTTTCCTCTTGAGCATGGAGTTCACCAGAGCTTCACAGGTTGCCACTGGAGTCCTATTCCACTCCTCCATGATGACATCGCGGAGCTGGTGGATGTTAGAGACCTTGCGCTCTTCCACCTTCCGTTTGAGGATGTCCCACAGATGCTCAATAGGGTTTAGGTCTGAAGACATGCTTGGCCAGTCCATCACCTTTACCCTCAGCTTCTTTAGCAAGGCAGTAGTCATCTTGGAGGTGTGTTTGGGGTCGTTATCATATTGGAATACTGCCCTGCGGTCCAGTCTTCGAAGGGAGGGGATCATGCTCTGCTTCAGTATGTCAAAGTACATGTTGGCATTCATGGTTCCGTCAATGAACTGTAGCTCCCCAGTGCCGGTAGCACTCATGCAGCCCCAGACCATGACACTCCCACCACCATGCTTGACTGTAGGCAAGACACACTTGTCTTTGTACTCCTCACCTGGTTGCCGCCACACACTCTTGACACCAACTGAACCAAATAAGTTTATCTTGGTCTCATCAGACCACAGAACATGGTTCCAGTAATCCATGTCCTTAGTCTGCTTGTCTTCAGCAAACTGTTTGCGGGCTTTCTTGTGCATCATCTTTAGAAGAGGCTTCCTTCTGGGACGACAGCCATGTTGAACTTCCAGTGACCAGTATGAGAGGGTGAGAGCGATAACACCAAATTTAACAGACCTGCCCCCCCCCCCTTCACACCTGAGACCTTGTAATACTAACGAGTCACATGACACCGGGGAGGGAAAATGGCTAATTGGGCCCAATTTGGACATTTTCACTTAGGGGTGTACTCACTTTTGTTGCCAGTGGTTTTGACAATAATGGCTGTGTGTTGAGTTATTTTGAGGGAACAGCAAATTTACACTGTTATACAAGCTGTACACTCACTACTTTACATTGTAGACAAGTGTCATTTCTTCAGTGTTGTCACATAAAAAGATATAATAAAAGATTTACAAAAATGTGAGGAGTGTACTCACTTTGTGAGATACTGTAAGGCCCCTTTCACACGAGGCGGGCTCCGTTTCTACGTAGCCCGCCTCTGTCTGCCGGCTCAGCGGGAGATCTGTCCGTTGATCTCCGCTGAGCCGGCGGATGACAGGTCCCTCTCTGCTCACTGAGCGGGGAGTAGCTTGTCAGGCGCCGCTGCCGCCTATGGAGGGATCGGACGAAAACGGACAGCGTGTCCGTTTTCGTCAGATCTCATCCGATCCGCCAGCGACGGATCTGGACGTAGAGCCATACATCTGCTTTTAGCGGATCGGACGGGGTCGGATGTCAGCGGACATGTCTCCGCTGATATCCGACGCTCCATAGGCTAACATGGATCGCCCGTTCAGGTCCGCCATCAAAACTGACAGGTGCACTGGCAGGACGGTAAAAAAAAGTCCTGCTAGCAGCATCTTTGGAGCGGTGAAGGAGTAGTGTATACACTGCTCCTTCACAGCTCCTGCCCATTGAAATCAATGGGGCACAGCGGCTATACCGCTGGCATAGTGCTGCTGCAGCAGCGCTTTGCGGTGGTTTTAACCCTTTCTCGGCCGCCATCGGGGGGTAAAACCGCTCCCGCTAGCAGCCGAATACCGCAGCTAAAACGACGGTAAAAATAGCGTCGTTTTACCACCGGCGCCCACACCGCCCGAGTGTGAAAGGGCTCTTAGGGTCAGATTTGTCCGCCGCAATGTCGCAGTCCCGCTAAAAATCGCAGATCGCCGCCATTACTAGTAAAAACAATAGAATAAAAAAAGTCCCTAAATCTGTCCCCTACTGTATTTTGTTGACGCTATAACCTTTGCGCAAACCAATCAATATACGCTTATTGCAATTTTAATTTTTTTTACCAAAAATATGTAGCAGAATACATATCAGCCTAAACTGATGAATACATAAGTTTTTTTATATTTTTTATTTGGATATGTATTATTACAGAAAGTAAAAAATGTTTTGTTTTTTTTCAAAATTGTCGCTCTTTTTTTGTTTATAGCACAAAAAAAGAAACAAAAAACGCAGAGGTGATCAAATAACACCAAAAAAAATGCTCTATTTGTGGGAAAAAAAGGACATCAATTTTGTTTGGTTACAACGTCCGCACCGCGGAATTGTCAGTTAAAGTGACGCAGTGCCGTATCGCCAAAAATGGCCTGGTCATTAAGGGGTCAAATCCTTCTGGGGCTGAAGTGGTGGTGAGTATTTGCACTTTTATTGAGGAGGATTATATTGCATAGCTCCCAACTGTCCCTGATTTGGAACAATGTCCCTCTGTCCCTCTTTCCTCCTCATTTGTCCCTCATTTTGGTCCGATCCTCATAGTATATAAAATGCACTTTTTGTCTTTCAAGAAGTGTTTCCCAGTGCTAAACCTTTCATCCAAATTCTAAATAGCTGCATTTGTAAATTTCAAAATCCAATATAAAGAAATAGTAGTGGTAAAAAAACACTTGTAGGTTTAATTATTATTTTTTATGTGAATATCTCCTTTAAGGGGGCGTGGCAGGGGGCGTGTCCTATGCCAGGCATGTCCAAAGTCCGGCCCGCGTTCCGGTTTTGAATGGCCTGCCTGGTTATCTGGACATATATATCTTTTGTAGCCCCCAACGATCTCCCAGCGCTGGGGCCACAAAAGATATATATGTTCAGATGCCTTGGAGGGGAAAGGGAGGAGGCGGGACCAGTGCCGTGCACACAGGAGTATTTCCTGTTTACACGGCGGCCTCTGTAATAGGAAGTTCCAGCGCTGCCATTGGACGACTGTTCTGTCCATCAAAGGAGGCGGGACTTTCTATTAAAGAGGCCGCCGAGAAAACAGGAGTTTTTCCTGTATCTTTTGGCGCTCATCCCGCCCCCTACCTGTGCCCTCTGAGGCTGCAGATGGATGGGCATCAGTCAGGTTGCACTGATTGCAATGGTGAGTCTGCATTCCTGGCAATGGTGGGAGCTGCATTCCTGGCAATGATGGGGGCTGCTTTCCTGACAATGATGGGGGCTGCATTCCTGGCAATGATGGGGGCTGCATTCCTGGCAATGATGGGGGCTGCATTCCTGGCAATGATGGGGGCTGCATTCCTGACAATGATGGGGGCTGCATTCCTGACAATGGTGGGGGCTGCATTCCTGGCAATGATGGGGGCTGCATTCCTGACAATGGTGGGGGCTGCATTCCTGGCAATGTTGGGGGCTGCATTCCTGACAATGATGGGGGCTGCATTCCTGACAATGATGGGGGCTGCCTTCCTGACAATGATGGGGGCTGCATTCCTGACAATGATGGGGGCTGCATTCCTGGCAATGGTGGGGGCTGCATTCCTGACAATGGTGGGGGCTGCATTCCTGGCAATGATGGGGGCTGCATTCTTGGCAATGATGGGGGCTGCATTCCTGGCCATACTGGGTGCTGCATTCTTAGCAATGGGGGTGCTGCATTCCTGGCCATACTGGGTGCTGCATTCTTGGCAATGGTGGATGCTGCATTCCTGGCAATACTGAGTGCTGCATTCTTGGCAATGGGGATGCTGCATTCCTGGCAATACTGGGTACTGCATTCCTGGCAATACTGGGTGCTGCATTCCTGGCATTGGTGGGTGCTGCATTCCTGACATTGGTGGGTGCTGCATTCCTGGCAATACTGGGTGCTGAATTATTGGCAATGGGGGTGCTGCATTCCTGGCCATACTGAGTGCTGCATTCCTGGCCATACTGAGTGCTGCATTCCTGGCCATACTGAGTGCTGCATTCCTGGCCATACTGAGTGCTGCATTCCTGGCCATACTGAGTGCTGCATTCCTGGCCATACTGAGTGCTGCATTCCTGGCAATACTGGGTGCTGCATTCCTGGCAATACTGGGTGCTGCATTCCTGGCAATACTGGGCCATGCATTCCTGGCAATGGTGGGCGCTGCATTCCTAGCAATACTGGGTGCTGCATTCCTGACAATGATGGGGGCTGCATTCCTGGTAATGGTGGGGGCTGCATTCTTGGCAACGATGGGGGCTGCATTCCTGGCCATACTGGGTGCTGCATTCTTGGCAATGGTGGGTGCTGCATTCCTGGCAATACTGGGTGCTGCATTCTTGGCAATGGGGATGCTGCATTCCTGGCAATACTGGGTGCTGCATTCCTGGCAATACTGGGTGCTGCATTCCTGGCAATACAGGGTGCTGCATTCCTGGCAATACAGGGTGCTGCATTCCTGGCAATACAGGGTGCTGCATTCCTGGCAATACAGGGTGCTGCATTCCTGGCATTACTGGCAATGGTGGGTGCTGCATTCCTGGCAATGGTGGGTGCTGCATTCCTGGCAATACTGGGTGCTGCATTCCTGGCAATGGGGGTGCTGCATTCCTGGCAATACTGGGTGCTGCATTATTGGCAATGGGGGTGCTGCATTCCTGGCCATACTGGGTGCTGCATTCCTGGCAATACTGGGTGCTGCATTCCTGGCAATACTGGGTGCTGCATTCCTGGCAATACTTACATAGTTACATAGTAGGTGAGGTTGAAAAAAGACACAAGTCCATCAAGTCCAACCTATGTGTGTGATTATGTGTCAGTATTACATTCAGAGGCATCACCAGGGGGTGGCTATTGGGGCTACAGCCCCGAGCCTGGGGCTAATAGCCCCGAGTCTCTGGTCCCAGTCCTAGAATGCAGGGGACAGGGGCGGACTGAGCCGTGGTAGCGCTGGCTCCGGCTCCACCCCCGCCCCTACTCTCGGTCACTGGTTGCTATAGCCGCCTAGCGGCTAGCAACCAGTGACGTCACTGCCCACACTGCCCGGCATTCAAAGCGGAGGAGGATTGCACTTCCTCCTCCTCCGCGCTAGTTCTCATGCCATTTCTGGACTGGAGCGGCCCAGTCCTATCTCAGCGCGCTGTGACAGGAAGAGGGAGGAGGCGGCAAGCACAATTTGGCCGCCGTGCGACATCGATTGGCGCTCGGGCGGGCGGCTCTCCTCCTCCTCCTCTGGCTGCCTCACACACCTGCACCACGGCTGAGCTGCTGCTGCAGGAACTGGACACAGGTAGGTCAGTCAGTGTGTGTGGGTCAGGTAGGTCAGTGTATGTCAGGTAGGTCAGTGTGGGTGGGTCAGTGTATGTCAGGTAAGTCAGTGTGGGTAGGTCAGTGTAAGTCAGTGTATGTAGGTCAGTGTGGGTCAAGTTGGTCAGTGTATGTAGGTCAGTGTACGTCAGGTATTTCAGTGTGTGTGGGTCAGGTAGGTCAGTGTATGTCAGGTCAGTGTATGTAGGTCAGTGTGGGTCAGATAGGTCAGTGTATGTAGGTCAGTGTGGGTCAGATAGGTCAGTGTATGTCAGGTAGGTCAGTGTGGGTGGGTCAGTGTATGTAGGTCAGTGTATGTCAGGTAGGTCAGTGTGGGTGGGTCAGTGTATGTAGGTCAGTGTGGGTGGGTCAGTGTATGTAGGTCAGTGTATGTCAGGTAGGTCAGTGTGGGTGGGTCAGTGTATGTAGGTCAGTGTGGGTGGGTCAGTGTATGTAGGTCAGTGTATGTCAGGTAGGTCAGTGTGGGTCAGGTAGGTCAGTGTAGGTCAGGTTGGTCAGGTAGGTCAGTGTATGTCAGGTATTTCAGTGTGTGTGGGTCAGGTAGGTCAGTGTGTGTGGGTCAGGTAGGTCAGTGTATGTCAGGTAGGTCAGTGTATGTAGGTCAGTGTGGGTCAGGTAGCTCAGTGTGGGTGGGTCAGTGTATGTAGGTCAGTGTATGTCAGGTAGGTCAGTGTGGGTCAGTGTGTGTGGGTCAGGTAGGTCAGTGTGGGTCAGGTAGGTCAGTGTAGGTCAGGTAGGTCAGTGTGGGTCAGGTAGGTCAGTGTGGATAGGTCAGTGTGGGTCAGGTAGGTCAGTGTGTGTGGGTCAGTGTATGTAGGTCAGTGTGGGTAAGGTAGGTCAGTGTATGTAGGTCAGTGTGGGTCAGGTAGGTCAGTGTATGTAGGTCAGTGTGGGTCAGGTATTTCAGTGTGTGTGGGTCAGGTAGGTCAGTGTATGTCGGGTAGGTCAGTATGGGTGGGTCAGTGTATGTAGGTCAGTGTGGATCAGTGTGTGTAGGTCAGGTAGGTCAGTGTGGGTAGGTCAGTGTATGTCAGGTAGGTCAGTGTATGTCAGGTAGGTAGGTCAGTGTGTGTGGGTCAGGTAGGTCAGTGTATGTCAGGTAGGTCAGTGTATGTAGGTCAGTGTATGTCAGGTAGGTATGTCAGTGTGTGTGGGTCAGGTAGGTCAGTGTATGTCAAGTAGGTCAGTGTATGTAGGTCAGTGTGGGTCAGGTAGGTCAGTGTGGGTGGGTCAGTGTATGTAGGTCAGTGTGGGTCAGGTAGGTCAGTGTGGGTGGGTCAGTGTGTGTGTGTCAGGTAGGTCAGTGTATGTAGGTCAGTGTGGGTCAGGTAGGTCAGTGTATGTCAGTGTATGTAGGTCAGTGTATGTCAGGTAGGTAGGTCAGTGTGTGTATGTCAGGTAGGTCAGTGTGTGTGGGTCAGGTAGGTCAGTGTATGTAGTTCAGTGTGGGTCAGTGTATGTATGTCATGTAGGTCAGTGTATGTCAGGTAGGTAGGTAGGTCAGTGTGTGTATGTCAGGTAGGTCAGTGTGTGTGGGTCAGGTAGGTCATTGTATGTAGGTCAGTGTGGGTCAGTGTATGTATGTCATGTAGGTCAGTGTATGTCAGGTAGGTAGGTCAGTGTATGTAGGTCAGTGTGGGTCAGGTAGGTCAGTGTGGGTGGGTCAGTGTATGTAGGTCAGTGTGGGTCAGTGTATGTATGTCATGTAGGTCAGTGTAGATCAGTGTGTGTCAGGTAGGTCAGTGTATGTAGGTCAGTGCGGGTCAGGTAGGTCAGTGTGGGTGGGTCAGTGTATGTAGGTCAGTGTGGGTCAGGTAGGTCATTGTATGTAGGTCAGTGTATGTAGGTCAGGTAGGTCAGTGTAGGTAGGTAGGTCAGTGTATGTAGGTCAGTGTGTGTGGATCAGGTAGGTCAGTGTATGTAGGTCAGTGTTGGTAGGTCAGTGTATGTCAGTGTAGGTCAGTGTGGGTCAGGTAGGTCATTGTATGTAGGTCATTGTAGGTCAGTGTATGTAGGTCAGTGTATGTCAGGTAGGTAGGTCAGTGTGTGTGTGTCAGGTAGGTCAGTGTGTGTGTCAGGTAGGTCAGTGTGTGTGTCAGGTAGGTCAGTGTATGTAGGTCAGTGTATGTAGGTCAGTGTGTGTCAGGTAGGTAGGTCAGTTTAGTGGTCAGCATTGATGGGCACTGGTAAGCCAGGCAGCAACCAGCAAGTCAGCCTACCCCTGCCACACAACCACACAACCCCTCCGCACAACCAAAAAAATCCAGCGTCACTAGAGGCCCCCCCCGTGCCGGCCTTGGACTTCGGGCTGAAGCCCCTGGTCTTTTTGCCACCTAGCAACGCCTCTGATTACATTACATATCCCTGTATATTGCGGTCATTCAGGTGATTATCTAATAGTTTCTTGAAGCTAACAATGCTCCCCGCTGAGACCACCGCCTGTGGAAGGGAATTCCACATCCTTGCCGCTCTTACATTAAAGAACCCTCTACGTAGTTTAAGGTTAAACCTCTTTTCTTCTAATTGTAATGAGTGGCCACGAGTCTTATTAAACTCTCTTCTGCGAAAAAGTTTTATCCCTATTGTGGGGTCACCAGTACAGTATTTGTAAATTGAAATCATATCCCCTCTCAAGCGTCTCTTCTCCAGAGAGAATAAGTTCAGTGCTCGCAACCTTTCCCCATAACTAAGATCCTCCAGACCCTTTATTAGCTTTGTTGCCCTTCTTTGTACTCGCTCCATTTCCAGTACATCCTTCCTGAGGACTGGTGCCCAGAACTGGACCGCATACTCCAGGTGCGGGCGGACCAGAGTCTTGTAGAGTGGGAGAATTATCGTTTTATCTCTGCAGTTGATCCCCCTTTTAATGCCAATATTCTGTTTGTTTTATTAGCAGCAGCTTGGCATTGCATGCCATTGCTGAGCCTATCATCCACTAGGACCCCCATGTCCTTTTCCATCCTAGATTCCCCCATGGGTTCTCCCCCCAGTGTATAGATTGCATTCATATTTTTGCCACCCAAATGCATTATTTTACATTTTTCTACATTGAACCTCATTTGCCATGTAGTCGCCCACCCCATTAATTTGTTCAGGTCTTTTTGCAAGATTTCCACATCCTGCGGAGAAGTTATTGCCCTGCTTAGCTTAGTGTCGTCTGCAAATACAGAGATTGAACTGTTTATCCCATCCTCCAGGTCGTTTATGAACAAATTAAATAGGATTGGTCCCAGCACAGAACCTTGGGGAACCCCACTACCCACCCCTGACCATTCTGAGTACTCCCCATTTATCACCACCCTCTGAACACGCCCTTGTAGCCAGTTTTCAATCCATGTACTCACCCTATGGTCCATGCCAACGCACCTTATTTTGTACAGTAAACGTTTATGGGGAACTGTGTCAAATGCTTTTGCAAAATCCAGATAAACCACGTCTACGGGCCTTCCTTTATCTAGATGGCAACTCACCTCCTCATAGAAGGTTAATAGATTGGTTTGGCAAGAACGATTCTTCATGAATCCATGCTGATTACTGCTAATGATATCTGGGTGATGCATTCCTGGCAAAGGTGGGCGCTGCATTCCTGGGTGATGCATTCCTGGCAAAGGTGGGCGCTGCATTCCTAGCATTACTTGGCGCTGCATTCCTGGCAATACTGGGTGCTGCATTCCTGGCAATGGTGGGTGCTGCATTCCTTAAAATGGGGGTGCTGCACTGATGGTAATGTCGGTGCTGCATTCATGGCAATGGTGGGGCTGCAGACAGGCACTGACCCTTATTTTGCTTCATTCATTGGGGATGCTGCATTCCTGGCAATACTGGGTGCTGCATTCCTGGCAATACTGGGTGCTGCATTCCTGGCAATACTGGCATTGGTGGGTGCTGCATTCCTGGCAATGGTGGGTGCTGCATTCCTGGCAATACTGGGTGCTGCATTATTGGCAATGGGGGTGCTGCATTCCTGGCCATACTGAGTGCTGCATTCCTGGCCATACTGAGTGCTGCATTCCTGGCAATACTGGGTGCTGCATTCCTGGCAATACTGGGCCATGCATTCCTGGCAATGGTGGGCGCTGCATTCCTAGCAATACTGGGTGCTGCATTCCTGGAAAGGGTGGGTGCTGCATTCCTGGCAATGATGGGGGCTGCATTCCTGGCAATGATAGGGGCTGCATTCCTGGGAATGATGGGGGCTGCATTCCTGACAATGATGGGGGCTGCATTCCTGACAATGATGGGGGCTGAATTCCTGACAATGATGGGGGCTGCATTCCTGACAATGATGGGGGCTGCATTCCTGACAATGATGGGGGCTGCATTCCTGGCAATGGTGGGGGCTGCATTCTTGGCAATGATGGGGGCTGCATTCCTGGCCATACTGGGTGCTGCATTCTTAGCAATGGGGATGCTGCATTCCTGGCCATACTGGGTGCTGCATTCTTGGCATTGGTGGGTGCTGCATTCCTGGCAATGGTGGGTGCTGCATTCCTGGCAATACTGGGTGCTGCATTATTGGCAATGGGGTGCTGCATTCCTGGCCATACTGAGTGCTGCATTCCTGGCCATACTGAGTGCTGCATTCCTGGCAATACTGGGTGCTGCATTCCTGGCAATACTGGGCCATGCATTCATGGCAATGGTGGGCGCTGCATTCCTAGCAATACTGGGTGCTGCATTCCTGGCAAGGGTGGGTGCTGCATTCCTGGCAATGATGGGGGCTGCATTCCTGGCAATGATGGGGGCTGCATTCCTGGCAATGATGGGGGCTGCATTCCTGACAATGATGGGGGCTGCATTCCTGACAATGATGGGGGCTGAATTCCTGACAATGATGGGGGCTGCATTCCTGACAATGATGGGGGCTGCATTCCTGACAATGATGGGGGCTGCATTCCTGGCAATGGTGGGGGCTGCATTCTTGGCAATGATGGGGGCTGCATTCCTGGCCATACTGGGTGCTGCATTCTTAGCAATGGGGATGCTGCATTCCTGGCCATACTGGGTGCTGCATTCTTGGCAATGGTGGGTGCTGCATTCCTGGCAATACTGGGTGCTGCATTCTTGGCAATAGGGATGCTGCATTCCTGGCAATATTGGGTGCTGCATTCCTGGCAATACTGGGTGCTGCATTCCTGGCAATACTGGCATTGGTGGGTGCTGCATTCCTGGCAATGGTGGGTGCTGCATTCCTGGCAATACTGGGTGCTGCATTATTGGCAATGGGGGTGCTGCATTCCTGGCCATACTGGGTGCTGCATTCCTGGCCATACTGGGTGCTGCATTCCTGGCAATACTGGGTGCTGCATTCCTGGCAATACTGGGTGCTGCATTCCTGGCAATACTGGGTGCTGCATTCCTGGCAATACTGGGTGATGCATTACTGGCAAAGGTGGGTGCTGCATTCCTAGCAATACTGGGTGCTGCATTCCTGGCAATACTGGGTGCTGCATTCCTGGCAATACTGGGTGCTGCATTCCTGGCAATACTGGGTGATGCATTACTGGCAAAGGTGGGTGCTGCATTCCTAGCAATACTGGGTGCTGCATTCCTGGCAATACTGGGTGCTGCATTCCTGGCAATACTGGGTGCTGCATTCCTGGCAATGGTGGGTGCTGCATTCCTGGCAATGGTGGGTGCTGCACTGATGGCAATGGCGGTGCTGCATTCATGGCAATGGTGGGGCTGCAGACAGGCACTGACCCTTATTTTGCTTCATAGCTCTTTTTTTTAAATTTACATTTTTTTCCTGAAACTTCCCTCTTAAAGTGAAGGTGCGTGTTATAAGCCAATAAATATGGTATATCCAAATAACACGCCCAAGCTCATCTCTTTACTCAAACACAGCCACAAAAGCAAGAGAATTCTTGTTGGGCAGTGTATTAGTGCTCACTGCTCAAACTAACACACAGACCGAATTTTAATCATTCAAAGAATGTCAGGCAAAATGGTCGGCCCTCCTGCATGTTTATTTCATCAAATCTGGCCCTCTTTGAAAAAAGTTTGGACACCCCTGTCCTATGCCCACATACTTTTGCTAATAGGTGTCCCTCATTCCCATCTCAAAAAGTTGGGAGGTGTGATATTGGGTTTGCATTCTTGTATAATATCACAATATTGACTTGCACAGGATTTATGATTTATGTGGGAGGTGTATTGTAGTACCACACCTAAATTATATATTTTTTAATGGCCAATCGGAAGACGGAATCTTGTAAAGCTAAAGATCATACTAATGGGTACCAATGTGGACAAAAATCATCTGTATATCCAATACGGGGAAGGGGGCAGACCAGGTCCTGAAGAAGCACTTGTTAGGTGAGTTGCCATTAGGTACAGTAAACCTGCTGTATGTAATGAGAACATTTTTTAAATTGAAATCTTACACCACTGCTAAAAGGTCTAGATATGAGAGTGGGCTAGAAGTGAACAGTACCTTTTTAATGGTATTTCTTCCAGTGTGATTACAAGCACAGGTCTTGTCAGCAGCTGGTTTGAAAGCGATGGGACGTCTGATATTGCTTAAGGTAGAACATTTTCTTTATTTTTGAATAGAGTAAGGGAGGGTTAGAACCCCCGCCAGATTTTTCTTTTCTTTGTCCTATTGGGGAGATAACCTCTTACTTCCTGTCCTATAGCCAAAACAGGAACTGAGAGGAAAGCCATCCACAGTGAACCAGGGTCACCAGAACGGGTGTGTCTCTGTTGGTAAATTTCCTCTCTAATTCTGTTCTGGTGACAACCCAACATTTGGAATTTTTTTCCTCTGCTGATGATAACTTCCGTCAGGAGAAACAGAGAGGGTGAATCTCCCTAACTGGGGCACAGACAGCAATAAAAACCTGACAGTGAGTCTAATTACTCTCTATTCTATCATTCTATTCAGTATCTAAAATGAAAATACAATGGACCTCATATTATATAAGATCATACAGATTTACGCTGCAAAACAAATTCCATGGACACTTACTGAACAGAGTGAGATGAGAGAAGCATTTTTGTATATTATTTGTGACATATTGTGCTTGGTAGGTCCCTTGGTCTTCCAGTCTTAGCTCGGTTATTGTCAAGGATCCATCAGATGTTCTGCTCACTCTTCCTTTAAACTGCTCTTCTAGAATTGAAGGAGGTCCTCCTGGTGTTGTTGTGGCGATAGCAGTTCCTGTTTTACTAAAACTCCAAGTAATAACTGGGACCCCGGTGTGACCAATTTGTAGGGTGACGGCTCCTCCTAGAGCGCCAGTTACATTTCTTTCTCCACAGGGCACCTCACTCATTACATCTGATGAATAAAAACAATACTTTACAATAATATACATAAAATTAGAAATCTATAGATACTGCATTAATAAAGAGTCCCCCACCCCCAGCCTCAAATCCCCCCGAATATAACATCCTCCACTTATGTGAAAGTTTTGTAGAATATTTTGGAGGTGTCGAGAAATTTGTGTCCATTCAGCCCACAGAACCTTTGTGAGGTCAGGTACTGATGTTGGATGGGAAGACCTGTCCTTACAATTCATCCCAAAATTGTTCAGTAGGGTTGAGGTCCGGTGTCTGTACAGTCCACTCCAGTTCCTCCACACTAAACTGGTCACACCATGTCTTTATGAAGCTGGCCACCATTTATGGGGTCAGGTACTGATGTTGGATGAGAAGACCTGGTTCACAATCAACTTGCCAACAGGTCACATCATGTCTTTATGGAGCTGGCTTCATACACAGTGGCACATCAAGCTGGAACAGACAAGGGTCCTTACCATACTGTTACTACAAGGTTAGATTGTAGCCAGATGCTTGGTAATAGGGATACTGATACTGTCCTGTAGCAGCTCTTTCTGCACTATCACTGAACTGACCTGCTGGATTTAATCACACTGTCTGCCTCCTGCCACTAGGGGGAGTTGGTAAGTCAAAGGAGCACCACAGAGTTCTATGCTGGCTGCAATAGAAAGGGGGAGTAGGAGTTCAGGAAGGGAGCCATGCTGTGGGCTTATATGGATAATTGGGCTACTATTCCCAGATGAAGAGGGAGGAGAAAGTGTTTTGTGTTTTCCTGGGCTGAAGATGAACAAGGTTCATCGGCCTTGCACCGATTTGGGCGGTGCAATTGCCGCCGATTTCAAATCGCATGCCAAGTTGCTCCAATGTGAACCAGGGCTTAGAGGCGTCTAAATGGCACCACTGGAGGCAACAACACTCTGTACTATAATGTAGCTGTGCATACCTCCCAACATTTTGAGATGGGAATGTGGGACACCTACTAGCAAACGTATGTAGGCATAGGACACGCCCCCTGCCACACCCTCTTAAAGGAGATTTAACCAAAAAAAAGGCTAATTAAACCCACAAGTGCTTTTTTTTTTACCACTACTATTCCTTTATATCGGCTTTTAAAATTTACAAATGCAGCAATTTAGAATTTGGATGAAAAGTTTAGCACTGGGAAACACTTTTTGAAAGATAAAAAGTGCATTTTATATACAACTATACAGATCAGATCAAAATGAGGGACAGATGAGGAGGCGTGCCCACGGGGTGTGTCAGGTACATCCTAATCGCCATGCACACATATCGCTCTGTGTGGTGGCGTCTGGCTTTTTTTTTTCAGCCGGAACTACCTCAGGTACTGCCCTGTGCTTGCTGCATTCTCCGGTCATCTGTAAACACAGGAGCGAGGTTTCTGTGTCAACTAATGACAGCACTCCTCTCCCAGCGGCTGCCTGCACTGAACCCTTCACGTTCCCTGTCCCATGCCAGCGATAGAAGAAGATTAGGATGGGGTTGTGCACAGTCACGCTAGCCCGGCAGCAGCACCTTGTGAAGCCTGTGTCCTCCCTGCACCCTTAACTCTCCTATGGAACATGGCCGGATCTAGGGGGGGTGCTGGGTTGTACTAGGTACCCCCAGATTTCAGTTGCGCCCCCCAGGCAATTCCCCTTTCTCATGGATGCTGTGCCCAGGCAGGGTTTCACATCGTCAATATCAGCAGAAGCTAGAACTACAGCAGCTATCACTCACAATGCCCAGCTTTCAGCCAGCACACTCCCCCTGCCGCCACCCCTCCGCTCCATGAACGTACTAGGCTTGGCTACTGAATCACTGAATCGAATCGGTGAATCAACTCACTACAGAGTTTGAATGAATCAAATCATGAAAGTGAATCTGATTCAATTCATTGTCAAAGATCCTCCCCTTTCAGGATGTGTAGGGAGCTGAAAAAACAGCAGCCTCAGCTCATGATTTGTAAAATTAGCTATAACATGATTAGCTGTGAGCCATCAACACTTCAAGTTTCTGAATAAATCACAGAGCCACACAAGGTTCTCTTTTGTATGAGATCTGTGTGTGAAGCAGGCAGCAGCTAGTCAAGTCAAGTCCAGTCTGTGATAACACACTCAGGAAGAGAGCACAGAAGTATCAATATAATGTTTTGTAACATGAGCCGTGTGAGCCAGCCGCATGGCTCCTGAATCTATGAGTGACTCATTAAGTTCATGAGTTGTGTGTGAGTCAGGAGAGCAGTATAACTCCTGAATCTATGAGTGACTCATTAAGTTCATGAGTTGTGTGTGAGTCAGGAGAGCAGTATAACTCCTGAATCTATGAGTGACTCATTAAGTTCATGAGTTGTGTGTGAGTCAGGAGAGCAGTATAACTCCTGAATCTATGAGTGACTCATCAGGTCACATCGTGAGCTGCTGTGAGAAGTCTTTGAATGAGGCTCGGTTCACATTGATGCGATCGTGTGGGAAACCCTGCAGTAAGCGCATCGCACCACACTGCCCTATGCAAACTGCTGTAAGTGCCAATACAAAGTTAATGACACCCCCAGATTGGTTCGCATATCGCAGTGCAAACTGTCAATTGTGACAGGAATCGAATCGCATGGGTGTTCACATTTGATTTGATTCAGGTGTGGACCAAAAAAAGGGTCCTGCACAACTTTGATCCAAATGTGAGGCAAATTCAGCCATACAAATCTGTATGGCTGAATTTGCATCGCACAGACATCACATGCGATTTGCACAGATGTCGCACAACGCATTGAACGTGGCACGGTGTGAACCCAGCCTAAATCACAGAGAGCACACAATCATTCTTTATTTTAAAATGCGCTGTGCATATATGAGCTAGCAGCATGACTCTTGAATCTATGAAAGCTCACAATGAGTCTCTACTGAATCATGAGCTGTGTGTGATAATCTTGTTTTTAAGAAATGAGTTGTGAGTCGATTCAGTGATTCGAATCATTTCACTGAACTGATCCAAATGATTCGACTCACTAAAATGAATCACTCTGCCCAAGTCTAGAACGTAGGAGAAGAGAGGGTTCAGTCTGCTCCGCCTTCTCCTATCTCTTTGTCTGCCCTGCCCACATCGCAATCCCTGTGTGTGCAGCCAGTGATTTGTGGACGGGAGATTGGAACTACAGCAGTTTCAGCTAGATCATGGCTGCATGAATGATGCCTGAGCCTGCAGAGACCAACCTACGATGAGTGAGTATTTCACTGAACTCTCCACATCGCCCCCTCCTCCCCTATCTGTCTCCCTCCTTCCCTATCTGTCTCCCTCCTTCCCTATCTGTCTCCCTCCTTCCCTATCTGTCTCCCTCCTTCCCTATCTGTCTCCCCCCCTTCTGTCCCATCTGTCTCCCCCCCTACTGTCCCATCTGTCTCCCCCCCCCTACTGTCCCATCTGTCTCCCTCCTTCCCTATCTGTCTCCCCCCTTCTGTCCCATCTGTCTCCCCCCCCTTCTGTCCCATCTGTCTCCCTCCTTCCCTATCTGTCTCCCCCCTTCTGTCCCATCTGTCTCCCCCCCCTTCTGTCCCATCTGTCTCCCTCCTTCCCTATCTGTCTCCCCCCTTCTGTCCCATCTGTCTCCCCCCCACCTGAACTCTGCACTCTATAGGCAACGCACACCTGAACTCTGCACTCTATAGGAACTCTGCTCTCTATGCGCAGCGCACACCTGAACTCTGCACTCTATAGGCAGCGCACACCTGAACTCTGCACTCTATAGGCAGCGCACACCTGAACTCTGCACTCTATAGGCAGCGCACACCTCAACTCTGCACTCTATAGGCAGTGCACACCTGAACTTTGCACTCTATAGGAACTCTGCTCTCTCGCACACTTGAACTTTGCACTCTATAGGCAGCGGACACCTGAACTTTGCACTCTATAGGCAGCGCACACCTGAACTCTGCACTCTATAGGCAGCGCACACCTGAACTCTGCACTCTATAGGCAGCGCACACCTGAACTCTGCACTCTATAGGCAGCGCACACCTCAACTCTGCACTCTATAGGCAGCGCACACCTCAACTCTGCACTCTATAGGCAGCGCACACCTCAACTCTGCACTCTATAGGCAGCGCACACCTCAACTCTGCACTCTATAGGCAGTGCACACCTGAACTTTGCACTCTATAGGAACTCTGCTCTCTCGCACACCTGAACTTTGCACTCTATAGGCAGCGGACACCTGAACTTTGCACTCTATAGGCAGTGCACACCTGAACTCTGCACTCTATAGGCAGCGCACACCTGAACTCTGCACTCTATAGGCAGCGCACACCTGAACTCTGCACTCTATAGGCAGTGCACACCTGAACTTTGCACTCTATAGGAACTCTGTCCTCTATGCGCAGCACACACCTGAACTCTGCACTCTATAGGCAGTGCACACCTGAACTTTGCACTCTATAGGAACTCTGCTCTCTATGCACAGCGCACACCTGAACTCTGCACTCTTTAGGCTGCGCACACCTGAACTCTGCTCTCTATAGGAACTCTGCTCTCTATGCGCAGCACACACCTGAACTCTGCACTCTATGCGCAGCTCACACCTGAACTCTGCACTCTATAGGCAGCGCACACCTGAACTCTGCACTCTATAGGCAGCACACACCTGAACTCTGCACTCTATAGGCAGCGCACACCTGAACTCTGCACTCTATAGGCAGCGCACACCTGAACTCTGCGCTATATAGGCAGCGCACACCTGAACTCTGCACTCTATAGGCAGCGCACACCTGAACTCTGCACTCTATAGGCAGCGAACACCTGAACTCTGCACTCTATAGGAACTTTGCTCTCTATGCGCAGCACACACCTGAACTTTGCTCTCTATGCGCAGCACACACCTGAACTCTGCACTCTATAGGCAGCGCACACCTGAACTCTGCACTCTATAGGCAGCGCACACCTGAACTCTGCACTCTATAGGCAGCGCACACCTGAACTCTGCACTCTATAGGCAGCGCACACCTGAACTTTGCACTCTATAGTAACTCTGCTCTCTATGCGCAGCACACACCTGAACTCTGCACTCTATAGGCAGCGCACACCTGAACTCTGCACTCTATAGGCAGCGCACACCTGAACTCTGCACTCTATAGGCAGTGCACACCTGAACTCTGCATTCTATAGGAACTCTGCTCTCTATGCGCAGCACACACCTAAACTCTGCACTCTATAGGCAGCGCACACCTAAACTTTGCTTTCTATAGTAGCTCTGCTCTCTATGTGCAGCGCACACCTAAACTCTGCACTCTATAGGCAGCACACACCTGCTTTCTGCACTCTCACAGCACACATCTAAACTCTGTATTTTATATGCAGCGTACACCAGAACGCGGCATTCACATGTGTGTTTAAGCTTTGGGGTGCACACCCTAATGCAACAGGCTGCGCACACCTATGGCTCCAAATCAGGGACAGTCCCTCGAAATCAGGGACAGTTGGGAGCTATGGCTGTGTATAAACTGGCTGATTAGCTGGGGTCAGCTTGTGTGCAGCCAGAACTCTGCAGAAACTCTGAGGTCCCTTTCTCATCTAGCAATTTGGGATCACAGGTGGAATTGCTGTGATTGTGCATACGATTCCAAATCACACTGGAAAAATGCAGCACGCATCTTTTTGTTCCATTTATTTTTTTCACTTTAGGTCCGTGACTTAGGTCACTTTAGATCATGTGTGTGTGTGTGTGTGTGTGTGTGTGTGTGTATGTGTATATATATATATATATATATATATATATATATATATATATATATATACACGTGATCCAACACTTCAGAGTAGGGGGCGCACATGTGTGCCCCCAGCTGCTTACTTCCACTGTCATTATACACAGCGGAAGCCGATCAGTGGGTGCAGGATACTGGATGTCTACTGGTAGCATGGAGACAGAACTGTGAATACATTCCATCTCTTCCCCTAGTAAAAGCACCTCACACAGTATGGTAAACACTGGTCAGGCACACATTTAACCCTTTGATCGCCCCTGATGTTAACCCCTTTCCTGCCAGTGTCATTAGTACGGTGACAGTGCTTTAGAGCTGCACAATTAATCCTTAAGAATCGATATCGTGATTCTTTCCCCCTTGCGATCTTAACAAAATATTTTCCCGATTCTATGCAGAGTTCTCTGCTCAAGCCGACAGCTGTCAAGAAAAAATAAAAACAGGCAGTCTGCCAAGTTTCACAACATTCCTCAGCAGCTGAACAAACTATGAACATTGTACCATTTTGTTCTTTAATTTAGATCAAAGGGATGAACTTCGGTATGTAAACCACTTAAAGTGGTTGTATACTTTTTTTTTTTTTTACCTACAGGTAAGCCTGTAATAAGGCTTACCTGTAGGTAAAATTAATATCTCCTAAACCTGTATGGTTTAGGAGATATTCACTTTGCATGCAGCCGCTGACGTCACCAGCGCATGCACTGTAAAGGCCCGGCTGAAGGTCCGGTAGACGCTGCCGAACCTTGCCAAGAAGAAGACTCCCGAGCGCATGCGCAGGAGTGACATCATCGCAGCTCCGGCCAGTCACAGCGCCGGAACCACGAACCCGGAAGAAACGCTGAGGGGAAGATGTCATCTCCCTCGGCGTGGACCGCGATGAGATGCCGACGCTTCGTTCTGAGGTAAGTATTTCATAATGAGCTAGTATGCGCTGCATACTAGCCCATTATGCCTTTGTCTTACAGGTTTTTTTGTTTTGGTCTGTGCGGGTATACAACTGCTTTAAAGACTTAACCTTTTTCTGGCAGTTGTTGGTTTTAAGTTAAAATCATTATATATTGAATGTATTTCGCGTAATATCACCAATACTCGATATGTGCAAATCTGTGTAAACATAGATAAAATTAAGACTTTTGGATAGTGGTTGCTACAGCTGTAGTTGCTAGGATCAACGATCTCTATGTTTGCAACTTATAGCAATTCCCACTATCTATTGGTAAAGTGATGGTGCTAAAATAATATGGTGCTAATAGTAAAAATCTATTATAATATTGTGACATAAATGTCGTGAATTAAAACAGGTTAAATCCGTGGATAAATAAGCATAAATAAATAAATTCTTATGGGTAAAAATAGTGCTGATAAATAATATTATGTGTAACCCATTATACATAAATTCATAAACAATAAAAATACCAGCAATGATCTTTAAAATAGTGCTGTCAGAATTCATGCAAATGTGACCTTAAAGTGCAAGTGATAAGATTGTAAAATAACAAATAAAATTAAAAATTTAAAGTTCTTGAAAAAATAGATGGCAATGATGAAAAAGTATTAAAAATGGTTCTTCTATTCAGATCTGTTCTATCTTGTATACTGGGTGTATTATTCTTGTGGTGGTGCCTCCTAGTGTGGTTTCACAGAACTCTCACCTTAATTATGCAATAAACAGGCATATGGGTTGTAATGACTTTAAGACATAGAAGTGGTGTCTGGGAGCCTCTCCTTCTTTGTTGTTATCTCTCCATGCTTTCTTCTCTGTCACTCCGCTCTGGTAAACTCAGTATCAGGGAAGATAAAAATAGGGGAGGAGGAGAGAGAAGAAAGGCTCCACTAGCGTATTAACGTTTAAAATCAAAGGGGGGGGGGGGGGGTTTATTTAGTTATTCTTCTTACATTTAAAACATCTAAAACAGGCAGAGTAAATAGTGAATGATTTGGCGTTCTCAGCGCCCTCTCACTTGTGCTTCAGTGTGTGTGCCGCTCCAGCCAATCCCTACACGTTACAACACCGTCACGTGTCTTCATCTGGGGAACCGGATTGGCTGTTCTATGTTACCTTATATGTATTAAAACCGGAAGTTCTAAAACCGCCATTTTGCTTGTGGTTGTATTCATTTAGATAGGCGGCTTGTACGTTAGAACCGGAAGTACCAGAACCATCATTTTACTTGTGGTTATGTTCGCTTTACTCGGCGGTCATTTTTCCTTAGGTTTAGGGAGTGAATACTAAAGCGAACATAACCACAAGTAAAATGGCGGTTCTGGTACTTCCGGTACTGCCAGGTTCTAACGTACAAGCCGCCTATCTAAACGAATACAACCACAAGCAAAATGGCGGTTTTAGAACTTCCGGTTTTAATACATATAAGGTAACATAGAACAGCCAATCCGGTTCCCCAGATGAAGACACGTGACGGTGTTGTAACGTGTAGGGATTGGCTGGAGCGGCACACACACTGAAGCACAAGTGAGAGGGCGCTGAGAACGCCAAATCATTCACTATTTACTCTGCCTGTTTTAGATGTTTTAAATGTAAGAAGAATAACTAAATAAACCCCCCCCCCCCCCCCCCCTTGATTTTAAATGTTAATACACTAGTGGAGCCTTTCTTCTCTCTCCTCCTCCCCTATTTTTATCTTCCCTGATACTGAGTTTACCAGAGCGGAGTGACAGAGAAGAAAGCATGGAGAGATAACAACAAAGAAGGAGAGGCTCCCAGACACCACTTCTATGTCTTAAAGTCATTACAACCCATATGCCTGTTTATTGCATAATTAAGGTGAGAGTTCTGTGAAACCACACTAGGAGGCACCACCACAAGAATAATACACCCAGTATACAAGATAGAACAGATCTGAATAGAAGAACCATTTTTAATACTTTTTCATCATTGCCATCTATTTTTTCAAGAACTTTAAATTTGTAATTTTATTTGTTATTTTACAATCTTATCACTTGCACTTTTAGGTCACATTTGCATGAATTCTGACAGCACTATTTTAAAGATCATTGCTGGTATTTTTATTGTTTATGAATTTATGATGGGTTACACATAATATTATTTATCAGCACTTTAGAAAAATATTTCACCCATAAGAATTTATTTATTTATGCTTATTTATCCACGGATTTAACCTGTTTTAATTCACGACATTTGTGTCACAATATTATAATAGATTTTTACTATTAGCACCATATTATTTTAGCACCATCACTTTACCAATAGATAGTGGGAATTGCTTGACTATTGGATAACAGATGTATATTAAACATTACCCAACCATTATACTCCTATTCCCAATAATGAGACCACACCAGCTTCTGGAGTATAAAACAAAGGCCGTAGCAGCCTACTTTATTAACTTAACATAAAATTATATATATCAAAAATATAAAATTTCCGTCATCAAGAAAAACAAACATCTGTTATCAAAAAAGAACGTTGGTCTGAGCAATAGCTTTAGCAAATCCATCTGATGGCCATAACAACTATAGCACTGCAGCCCTAAACCAAAAATCTCCAATAGGCCTCAAGCCGACAAGCTGGCTCAGAGACTGCCGTGACTGCAGTGCCCCATATCACTTCCCGGCTAACCGGGAACCAAAAAACCTCCGGACCCATATCAACGTTGGATCCCCACTCTTACTTTTTCGCCATCTTCCTTCCCTTGCCCAGACCAACGCCCGCCACTGCCACGACAATCTCTCTTCTTTCACCTGTTGACAAAAGAAAAACCACAAACCCAACGACAATAACATATCTTATTACTAGGGAGGGTGGGCGGGAACTTTCCACGATCTTCTGCTACCCCTCCCAGAGCGGGAAGCCCTTTTAAATGTCCCCTCCCCTAATTCTCCCTCCCCCTCGGCTCCACCATAAACCTAAATCATTAACCCTTACCCTGTTCCCACTGTCATGTTCGCCCTTTGCCTACAGCATTGTATGCTGTTGCTCCAGGCTTTTCTTGACTATTGGATAACAGATGTATATTAAACATTACCCAACCATTATACTCCTATTCCCAATAATGAGACCACACCAGCTTCTGGAGTATAAAACAAAGGCCGTAGCAGCCTACTTTATTAACTTAACATAAAATTATATATATCAAAAATATAAAATTTCCGTCATCAAGAAAAACAAACATCTGTTATCAAAAAAGAACGTTGGTCTGAGCAATAGCTTTAGCAAATCCATCTGATGGCCATAACAACTATAGCACTGCAGCCCTAAACCAAAAATCTCCAATAGGCCTCAAGCCGACAAGCTGGCTCAGAGACTGCCGTGACTGCAGTGCCCCATATCACTTCCCGGCTAACCGGGAACCAAAAAACCTCCGGACCCATATCAACGTTGGATCCCCACTCTTACTTTTTCGCCATCTTCCTTCCCTTGCCCAGACCAACGCCCGCCAAAGCATCCCAATAGTAATACCTTACTCTTGGGTGCTCCTCCACACCCGAATAGCTCGCTGTATACCGTCTTGTAGGCCCAAAGCCCACAAATCCGTCCCCACCTCATTAAGATGTACCCCATCTCGTCTTAAGTACCTCCATGTCTCGAATTCCAGTTCCATATGCCTGATTGCCAACCCTCCACAACTAACCACAAATTTACTCACTTCCCTATTAATCTTCTTCCTAGCTCTATTCACCCCCTCCACTGACCTGGCCATTCTCCAACACATGCGGGCAACCATGTCCGACCAGACAATGATCATTTTTGGAAACTCCTTCCCTAAGCGCCAGACGTCAACTTTAATGTCTCGCGTAATGTCAATCATTGAGCGAATACTAAGATCATTGCCGCCCACATGTATTACCAGCACATCCGGAGGGCCCTCCCTATTTGCATAACGTTGTACCTCCTGAACCAACCTGCCCCACAACATCCCCGGTATACCAAACCATTTTAAATACACCTCCCGTCTATCAAAACCTAACTGCCTACCCTCAGGTCGTGCGTCTCCCCTCCGAGCCCCCCAACACACATAAGAATGGCCCATAATCCAGACCACTCTTGGAGCTGCACCTGAAATTAAAAGAAAACAAACCATGCTCAACATTGACCAGATAACTACTGTCCCACCGGCCATAAAACCATAAAAACAACCTAACTCCTTACAATCTTACCGCTAGTTGAGGCCGCACATAAGATCGAAATCTATTAGACTCCCACCGCCCAATCCGTTTTATTGTTTCCACATCCATACCCAATCTGGCCGCTTCTGTTGCGGCACCTATCCGGAATGAATGTGATGAAAATTCCCGCTCCTCAAGTCCCAGCCCAAGCAAGCATTTTCTAAAAACAGCAATAAACTGAAAACGCGATAACATATCTCCATTTGAATGTATTAATAAAGGGCCCTGACAGTCCGGCCTAACTTTCAAAAATTCCCTTACTGCACTCACCGGGCACTGAGGGGATCCCAGGATGGAATAAACTCGCACCATCCTGCCTCTCCCCTCCTGATCTGTCTTAGACTTCCGTAGGAATATCGATACCCCGTCTTCCTCAAGTGTAACCTCCTTACAACCTACTCCTCCTTGCACTGTTTTTGAAGGGCTAACCAACTCCCCTATCCTGAATGCACCAAAAAATGCTAATACAAAAGCTACCTTAAACAAACTTACTTCGTAATCAGACGAACAGACACCCCTCAATTGTTCCACAATACCCCCCAGTATCTCGAAAGTTACTGGTCGCCTCGAATCGCGCTGAACCGCCGCCCTCCGATAACCTTTCAACGCCTGTCTCACCCAAAAGTCCTTGGTGAAGTCAGGCTGCCCTTGTAGCTTAAAAAGGAAAGCTAAACCAGCTAGCTGCATATTGATCACAGATACCGACGCCCCCTCGTTAAATTTTCTTGCCAAATAATACAGTAATAGCGAACGTACTCCCTGCCCTACAAGTTCCTCCCTCAACGCTTGCCCAAAGGACATCCATTCCTGCCAAACCTTATTGTATGCTGCCCAAGTAGCCCCACTTACCGACCGCTTAATCCATCCCTCGACGACTCCAGTGCAATCTCCCACAGCCAGTCTGGACAAGGCACCCCCTGTTGCTCCGCTTCCGGCGCCAACTCTCTGAACCTGTCCCACTGGAAGCGAGACAACGCATCAGCAATTACGTTTTCCACCCCCGGTAAGTGAACAGCATGAATGAAGACATTCAGTTGTAAGCATCTTAACACTAAGTGTTGCAGCATCCTAATCACCGGCGGAGATGACGCCGTGACCCTGTTTATCACTTGCACCACCCCCATGTTATCCCCATGAAAACGCACCTTCAGATCCCTGAACGATGCGCCCCATAACTCAACAGCCAGTACCACTGGAAACAGTTCCAGCAAGACCAGGTTCTTCGTGAAACCCTCTTGTACCCACGATTGAGGCCATGGACCTGCGCTCCATCGCCCTTGGAAGAACGCCCCAAAACCTGTCGATCCAGCGGCATCAGTAAATAATTCCAAGTCAAAATTACTGACTGGACCCGACATCCACATTGCCCTACCGTTAAAGGATTCCAGAAAGGTATTCCAGACCCTGAGATCCTCCCTATGTGTTTTTACTAAACGAACAAAATGAGTTGGGGATTTGATCCCACTCGTGCCGGCCGCCAGCCGGCGACTAAACACTCTCCCCATCGGTAATATGCGGCAAGCAAAATTCAGCTTGCCCAAAACCGATTGTAACCTTCTCAGTTGTACCTTTTTCAGACCTATCAAACCAGCCACTTCCTTCCGCAAATCTTCCAACTTCTCCTCAGGTAATCTGCATTCCATCGCATCCGAATCTAATACAATACCTAAGAACGTGATGACCGAGCAGGGTCCCTCCGTCTTATCGGCTGCTAATGGAATGCCAAATTTTTCTGCTATGTGCTGCAATGACGCTAGCAGCACTGCACAGACTCTAGAATCCGCCGGGCCAATGCATAAAAAATCATCCAAGTAGTGAATTAGCGAATTCACTCCGGATACATCCCTTACTACCCACTCTACAAAGGAGCTGAATTGTTCGAACAGCGCACACGATACCGAACAACCCATCGGTAGGCATTGATCAACGTAGAATCCACCATTCCAATGACACCCCAGTAACCGAAAGCTCTCGGGGTGCACTGGCAGGAGTCGAAAAGCTGATTCCACGTCTGCCTTAGCCATCAACGCCCCTTTTCCATAGTGGCGCACCCACCTTACCGCAGCGTCAAACGACGTATACGTCACTGAGCACGCTTCTTGGTCAATGGCATCATTCACGGATCCCCCTTTTGGGAAGGATAAGTGGTGAATGAGCCTAAACTTATTGGGCTCTTTTTTGGGCACCACACCTAGAGGTGATACCACCAAATCCGCCACTGGCGCCACTGGAAAAGGTCCGCTCATTCTACCCAATGCAACCTCCTTCTGTAGTTTTTCCAAAACCACTTCCGGATGTTGCAAAGCTGACTTTAAATTTTTGGGTACTGGGGGTACAACTGCTAAATTGCATGGAATCCTAAATCCTACCGTAAAACCTTCTTCTAATAGCCGTGCTGCTTGCCTGTCGGGATACTTACCGAGAAACGGTCGCATCCTTTCCACCATCACCGGAGTCCTCCCTTTTGTTCCCAGCTTCTCCCTGACGACCTTTTCCCTGCTTAAAACACCTGGATGCCGGATGTGTTCCCCCGCAGCCGGAGCATTCGTGTTTCAACTTACATGATCCTCCGAACCTGCAGACCCCTGAATTGTACTGCCAACAGACCCCTTTTTTGTTTCCAGCCGCATGTCCCTGGGTTGACGGTCCACCGGCTCCCCCCTGAAAAAACGAATTCGGTGCCCTCGCCGTCGTCATCAAACGCATCCACAGACTGATGTCCTTGTGGTCCCAACGAAGTTCCGGACGCACTGCTCTCCGCTGCCTGAACTGTTCGTCGTACCTCAACCACGCCGTACCCCCATATACTCTATACGCTTCCCCGATTGCGTCCTGATAGCAGAAAAGCGCCGAACAATGTTCCGGCTGTTTTTCCCCTATCACACTGGCCATGATTGCAAACGCTTGCAACCAATTCGTAAATGTCCGAGGTATCAGCCTATATCTCCTCTTCTCCTCATCTTCCTTTTTGGAATCATCCGGCTTGACTCTATCAAGGTTAAATTTTTCCAAGGGCAGTAATGAAAATATTTCAACATACTCACCCTTCCATAATTTTTCCCGAACCTCCTGTTTCAGGTGAGCCCCCAACGGTCCTTCGTAGCACACGTACACCTCGCAGCGGGCTGCGTCCGCCAACCTAACAATATCTTTTCTCGCCGCAGCCTCCCCTGACTGCGCCGCCTTGTCCTTCCCCTGCGCTGTTACGCTCGCCACGGCCTCCTGTGCCGGCACCGCGACCACGGCTGCAACTGTAGGTATGGCCCCCCGCCCTGCGTTATCTAGTTCCTTTTCCGTCTGCGGTGCCCATGCAGCTATTGGCCCCCCCGCTGGCTTCTCTGCCGCCTCCAGCCTCTGCACAAGCTCCTTAATTCCTGTCAAAAAACCCAAAAATCCCGGAGCACCTCCCCCCTTGTCAGTTCCTACCCCACTTCCCACCGAACCTCCAACCCCAGCTCCTGACACTGTTGCATTGTCTAAATTAGCATTTGCATTATCATGTGTTAACTCACCGGGCTGCATAGGTGTCGCCCCATCAGCCGACCGTCTGCCTTCTCCTGGCCCCATCCTCCTGGGCAGCTGGGCCGTCTCCTCTTCCGATCCGGACATCTCTTCTCCCCCGCTCTGACCCGCGTCTTCTTCCGCAGCAGATGCTGGCCCGCCCGGGACGTTGACCGCGGCTGCCGCACTACCCGCCATCCTTTCCCTCCTCCGCGCAGCGAATCCGCCCGTGGACTTCCGGACAGCCTTCCCAGGACCGGTGTGGGCTACCACAGTCCTGCAGGCCTCCGCTCTGGTTGATTTTACTCCAGTCCTGATCCTCCCTCTATCCTGCCTGTCCCCTGCCGAATTGATGGAAGGCCCAGGGACAGCTGCAGGCGTTGCATTGGCATCGATGGCGGAGCTCTCCACCGTCTTCCTGGGGGCGGGGCTTGCGCTCCCCGCGCGTCTGCCGCTGTTGGGCCTGTCTCCTGACCGTCCTCCTGCTGGGGTCCTCTCCTGTCCTGTCGGGGCCGCCCGCCCGCTGACCCGCTCTCTTCCCGCCGCTCGTTTGGCTGGTGGGCCCCCCTGTACATTGGGCACCATGTTACCCAGGTGCCGCTGTGGATTAGTCACGCGGTCCGGTGAGAACCGCTCAGGCGGTCGGGAGCGGCGCGCTCTGTGACTGCCTCTCTCTCCCTCACTAGCTGCCGCGCTGGGAGCCCGGATCGCTGCTGAGACTGTCTCCTGCAGCCATTCCGCCCCCCGTACCGCCGCTTCTTCCCTTAACTGGGCCATGAGCCCTTCTAAGTCAGACATGGTGTGGCACTGACCTGCTCCCTGAACTTTCCACGATCTTCTGCTACCCCTCCCAGAGCGGGAAGCCCTTTTAAATGTCCCCTCCCCTAATTCTCCCTCCCCCTCGGCTCCACCATAAACCTAAATCATTAACCCTTACCCTGTTCCCACTGTCATGTTCGCCCTTTGCCTACAGCATTGTATGCTGTTGCTCCAGGCTTTTCTATATGTTGCAAACATAGAGATCGTTGATCCTAGCAACTACAGATGTAGCAACCACTATCCAAAAGTCTTAATTTTATCTATGTTTACACAGATTTGCACATATCGAGTATTGGTGATATTACGCGAAATACATTCAATATATACTGTATCAAGTGTTGGTGTGAAACACCCTCATTTTGCTGCAATATTTATGCCTTTTTATAGGAATACTCTATTAGAAATGATCTAGTCACTATTTATTTATTTTACATCTACCAGCGCGAAGGAAAATTTCTATTAATTCAAAGTTAAAATCATTATTGTTTGCTAGAAAATTACACTAGAACACCCAAACATTATATATATATATATATATATATATATATATATATTATATTATATTATATGTGTGTGTGTGTGTATATATATATATATATATATATATATATATATTCATTCTTCCTTTTAGCAGTGACCCTAGAGAATAAAATAGTGGTTGTTGCAATATTTCATGTCACACTATTTGTGTAGCGGTCTTTCAAATGCAATTTTTTGGGGAAAAAATACACTTTAATGAATAAAATAAAAACTAAACACTAAAGTTAGCCAAATTTTTTTGTATAATTTGAAAGATGATGTTACGCCGCGAGAATCGCGATCTTTATTCTAAGCAAAATAATCGTTATTCTCATTTTTCCCAGAATCTTGCAGCTCTAATGTACATATTTTTTAGCACTGATCACTGTATTAGTACCACTGGTTCCCACGAAGTGTCAGCATCAGGATGTCTGCTGCAATATCGCAGTCCCGCTATAAGTCACTGATCGCCGCCATTACTAGTAAAAAAATAAAATGAAAATATTCCATAGTTTGTAGACGCTATAACTTTTGCGCAAACCAACCAATATTTGCTTATTGGGATTTTTTTTACCAAAAATATGTAGCAGAATACATATTGGCCTAAACTGATGAAGAAATTCGATTTTTTTTCAATTTTTTTTTATTGGATATGTTTTATAGCAGAAATTAAAATGTTTTGTTTTTTGTTTTTTTCAAAATTATTGCTCTTTTTTTGTTTATAGCACAAAAAATAAAAACCGCAGAGGTGATCAATTACCACCAAAAGAAAGCTCTATTTGTGGGGGAAAAAAAGGACATCAATTTTGTTTGGGTACAGCGTCGCACGACCGCGCAATTGTCAGTTAAAATAACCTTCTAATCTTTGTGCTATGTGGTTTGCCACGCAGCAATCATGGCAAAACCGCACCATGTTTTAGGTGCCATTAAAAATGAATGGCACAAAAACATACAGTATGTCCTGCATTTTGCAAGGATTGCAGCAATTCCGTCCGTGATCCCAAATCGCTAGATGTGGACAGGGCCAGACTCAGAATGCACA
Source organism: Lithobates clamitans (assembly GCA_037952925.1). Lineage (NCBI taxonomy): Eukaryota > Metazoa > Chordata > Amphibia > Anura > Ranidae > Lithobates > Lithobates clamitans. The sequence continues at coordinate 377,330 of JBBGZY010001549.1, read as the reverse complement.
GTGTCTGCGTCCAGGGTCAGTCGGAGACTATGTTCACATGTAAGTTACGTGTGAACAGCAGCACAGGTGATTGATTTGTCTGGAGTAAAGATCTGACAGCTGTTGCTAACAGCAATTGCTGGTCGCACACAGCGTGTGCAGGCAGCTCTACAACTGGCACCAAGAGTCTACTAATTCTTGCTGGTGACTGCCCCTGGATGTAGCCTTATTCTCCCTAAGTCTGGGTTCACACTTGTCAACCACATCTACATGTGTAGCACACCCTTGTAGAGACTGCTGATGAACTTGGATCCCCCACTCCTGCACAGCCAGGCACACCGAATTTTCACAAGCACCCAGAGTCAGAGAACAGTCTGTGACTATTTTTTTTATTTATTGAGGGGTAATAATTGAAAAGAAAAGAGAGGGAGAAGGGACGCCTCTGGGTGCAGATCTTTTACAATTTTAATATGCAGTAACGTTTTCCTTATAGTAAACTCACATTTTAGTAGTTAAAAACAGGCATTGGATAATATCCCAAAAGATATGGGGCTGTCCTCAGTGGATTCGATCCCTTGGGCCCGTCTGTGTCCGTCCTATGGCGTTTCTCGTGTGCAGCTGGATGATGTTCTGCCAGCTGTATTGATGTCTCTCAGCTGTGCAGGTGTCTTTTGCTTCAGGCACCGCTGGAGGGTGCTCGGCCGATCGTTGCAGAACCGATCGTTCAATACGAGGTTTGACACGCAGGGAAGTATCCAGGCGGGGGGATGACGTCACTCAACCGCGACGCGTTTTACGAGCGTGCAGGCTGTGGATTACTTACATAGCCGCGCTCCTTTTTCAAGCAATGGGACAGTCACTAGCCAGTTGGTTATTTGGTTATATAAGGGCAGGAAGGGGGAGTGGTTAGGATCTAGTGTGCCGTGAGTGGATGGCACGTATAAGAGGGGAAGGGACGGGATGATGGACAAGCGGGACACTGAGGACAGCCCCATATCTTTTGGGATATTATCCAATGCCTGTTTTTAACTACTAAAATGTGAGTTTACTATAAGGAAAACTTTACTGCATATAAAAATTGTAAAAAATCTGCACCCAGAGGCGTCCCTTCTCCCTCTCTTTTCTTTTCAGTCTTTTGGGAACATGGTTTCTGTTCCCAAGCGATGGCAGCCCTGAGAGTGGATCATCCCCACCTTTCTCCTTCCTCTCCCTTCCCCCAATACTAATTAATTAAGCTCCATTTGAAGACACCTGTGGATTTTCCCCCCTCTAAATGCTACATTGACTGTCAACTCTGTTGAACGTTTGCTAGCACAAATAGCCATAGGATACATATTGTCTTAGATTTTTTCGCCTTTACTTGTACAAAAAAGGGGTAATAATTGGATAGGGATGGGAGGTTATGGGATGCCTACTTGACTTATATATTATATACTATATATGTCAGCCTCCCCCACACACCTGTATATATGTAAGCCCCCCACCCCCCACACCTGTATACATGTCAGCGCCTCCCCCACACACCTGTATATATGTCAGCCCCCCACCTCCCCACACACCTATATATATGTTAGCGCCCCCCCACACACCTGTATATATGTTAGCACCCCCCCACACACCTGTATATATGTCAGCGCCCCCCCCCCACACCTGTATATATGTCAGCCTCCCCACACACCTGTTAGCACCCCAGATACCTATATATATGTTAGCACCCCCCCACACACCTGTATATATGTTAGCACCCCCCCACACACCTGTATATATGTCAGCGCCCCCCCACACACCTGTATATATGTCAGCGCCCCCCCCACACACCTGTATATATGTCAGTGCCCCCCCCACACACTTGTATATATGTCAGCCTCCCCACACACCTGTTAGCACCCCAGACACCTATATATATGTTAGCACCCCCCCACACACCTGTATATATGTCAGCCTCCCCACACACCTGTTAGCACCCCAGATACCTATATATATGTTAGCACCCCCCCACACACCTGTATATATGTTAGCACCCCCCCCACACACCTGTATATATGTCAGCGCCCCCCCACACACCTGTATATATGTCAGCGCCCCCCCCACACACCTGTATATATGTCAGCGCCCCACCCCCCACACACCTGTATATATGTCAGTGCCCCCCCCACACACTTGTATATATGTCAGCCTCCCCACACACCTGTTAGCACCCCAGACACCTATATATATGTTAGCACCCCCCCACACACCTGTATATATGTGAGCGCCCCCCCCACACACACCTGTATACATGTCAGTGCCCCCCCACACACTTGTATATATGTCAGACCCCTCACACCTATATATATGTCAGCTCCCCACACACACCTGTATATACACCTCTATATATATACCCCAGAGGCCCCGGCAAGGGTTTTTTTGCCATCTGCATATTTCTTTGGAGTTCTGGTAAGAGCAATCATAGCTCATTTGGATCAGCATTTTACATTTATACTGAATACCTACCACGTGGGAAATTTGGACTTTATTCATTTGATTTGTGTATTTTGATAATTTTTTTTGGTGATAGATTGCATTATTTATCTACCTCAACACATATAACTTTTGTTTAGCGCAGTTTATATATATTTTTTCTGCTTTTGGTGTTGTCGCACTGTTTACTGCTGCTTATCCTTTTGTGCTTCTAGCGCGGAATTTTTTTGCTTACACCTGTATATATGTCAGTGCCCCCCCACACACTTGTATATATGTCAGACCCCTCACACCTATATATATGTCAGCTCCCCACACACACCTGTATATATGTCAGCCCCCCACACACACCTGTATATATGTCAGCCCCCCACACACCTGTATATATGTCACCCCCCCCACACACACACCTGTGTATATATGTCAGGCCTCCCCACACCTGTATGTATGTCAACCCCCCACACACCTGTATATATGTCAGTGCCCCCACACACACCTGTATATATGTCAGCGCCCCTCCCCACACACCTGTATATATGTCAGCCCCCTCACACCTGTATATATGTCAGCGCCCCTCCCCACACACCTGTATATATGTCAGCGCCCTCCTACACACCTGTATATATGTCAGCGCCCCCCCACACACCTGTATATATGTCAGCGCCCCACCCCCCACACACACCTGTATATATGTCAGCGCCCCACCCCCCACACACCTGTATATATGTCAGTGCCCCCCACACACTTGTATATATGTCAGCCTCCCCACACACCTGTTAGCACCCCAGACACCTATATATATGTTAGCACCCCCCCCACACACCTGTATATATGTCAGCGCCCCCCCCCCCCCACACACACCTGTATACATGTCAGTGCCCCCCACACACTTGTATATATGTCAGACCCCTCACACCTATATATATGTCAGCCCCCCACACACACCTGTATATATGTCAGCCCCCCCACACACCTGTATATATGTCACCCCCCCACACACACACACCTGTGTATATATGTCAGGCCTCCCCACACCTGTATGTATGTCAACCCCCCACACACCTGTATATATGTCAGTGCCCCCACACACACCTGTATATATGTCAGTGCCCCCACACACACCTGTATATATGTCAGTGCCCCCACACACACCTGTATATATGTCAGTGCCCCCACACACACCTGTATATATGTCAGCGCCCCTCCCCACACACCTGTATATATGTCAGCGCCCCTCCCCCACACACCTGTATATATGTCAGCTCCCTCACACCTGTACAGTGGAACCTTGGATTACGAGCATAATCCGTTCCAGGAGAATGCTCGTAATCCAAAGTACTCGCATATCAAAGCGAGTTTCCCTATTGAAGTCAAGTAATTTGTTCCGCATTGACTTCAATGGCATGCAATACCACATGTGGCAAGAGGCGGGGGGCGCAGGAGAACGGAAACGGCCGGAAAGGCCCGAAGTCAGCCGAACCTGTACATATGTCAGCGCCCCTCCCCACACTCCTGTATACATGTCAGCGCCTCCCCCCACACCTGTATATATGTCAGCCCCCTCACACCTGTATATATGTCAGCCCCCCTCACACCTGTATATATGTCAGTGCCCCCCCCACACACACACACCTGTATATAGTGGGAACGGAAAGTATTCAGACCCCCTTACATTTTCCACTCTTTGTTATATTGCAGCCATTTGCTAAAATCAGTTCCTTTTTTTCCTCATTAATGTACACACAGCACCCCATATTGACAGAAAAACACAGAATTGTTGACATTTTTGCAGTTTTATTAAAAAAGAAAAACTGAAATATCACATGGTCCTAAGTATTCAGACCCTTTGCTGTGACCTCAAATATTTAACTCAGGTGCTGTCCATTTCTTCTGATCATCCTTGAGATGGTTCTACACCTTCATTTGAATCCAGCTGTGTTTGATTATTCTGATTGGACTTGATTAGGAAAGCCACACACCTGTCTATATAAGACCTTACAGCTCACAGTGCATGTCAGAGCAAATGAGAATCATGAGTTTAAACGAACTGCCTGAAGAGCTCAGAGACAGAATTGTGGCAAGGCACAGATCTGGCCAAGGTTACAAAAAAATTCTGCTGCACTTAAGGTTCCTAAGAGCACAGCGGCCTCCATAATCCTTAAATGGAAGACGTTTGGGACAACCAGAACCCTTCCTAGAGCTGGCCATCCGGCCAAACTGAGCTATCGGGGGAGAAGAGCCTTGGTGAGAGAGGTAAAGAAGAACCCAAAGATCACTGTGGCTGAGCTCCAGAGATGCAGTCGAGAGATGGGAAAAAGTTGTAGAAAGTCAACCATCACTGCAGCCCTCCACCAGTCAGGGCTTTATGGCAGAGTGGCCCGACGGAAGCCTCTCCCCAGTGCAAGACACATGAGAGCCTGCATGGAGTTTGCTAAAAAAACACCTGAAGGACTCCAAGATGGTGAGAAATAAGATTCTCTGGTCTGATGAGACCAAGATAGAACTTTTTGGCCTCAATTCTAAGCGGTATGTGTGGAGAAAACCAGGCACTGCTCATCACCTGTCCAATACAGTCCCAACAGTGAAGCATGGTGGTGGCAGCATCATGCTGTGGGGGTGTTTTTCAGCTGCAGGGACAGGACGACTGGTTTCAATCAAGGGAAAGATGAATGCGGCTAAGTACATGGATATACTGGACAAAAATCTTCTGCAGACTGGGCTGAAGGTTTACCTTCCAACAAGACAATGACCCCAAGCACACAGCTAAAATAATGAAGGAGTGGCTTCACAACAGCTCTGTGACTGTTCTTGAATGGCCCAGCCAGAGCCCTGACTTAAACTCCATCTCTGGAGAGACCTAAAATGGCCGTCCACCAACGTTTACCATCCAACGTGACAGAACTGGAGAGGATCTGCAAGGAGGAATGGCAGAGGATCCCCAAATCCAGGTGTGAAAAATGTGTTGCATCTTTTCCAAAAAGACTCATGGCTGTATTAGATCAAAAGGGGCTTCTACTAAATACTGAGCAAAGGGTCTGAATACTTAGGACCATGTGATATTTCAGTTTTTCTTTTTTAATAAATCTGCAAAAATGTCAACAATTCTGTGTTTTTCTGTCAATATGGGGTGCTGTGTGTACATTAATGAGGAAAAAAAATGAACTTACCGTATATACTCGAGTATAAGTCGAGATTTTCAGCACATTTTTTTGTGCTGAAAGTGCCCCCCTCGACTTATACTGGAGTCAAGCACTTTTCTGCAGCAAAAAATTTCATTTTCTGAACCGAATTTGGGGCCCTGTATCTCAGGGCCACTTTGTGCTAGGAACCCCAAAATGTGGTGTGCAAACCCAGTGGAACTGGTACCATAACATATCCAAAGCTGGGGTTTCTAGCTCTAAGTGGTCCCGAAATACGGGGCCCCAAACCCGGTTCGGAAAATGTCATTCTCTGCTGCAGAAAAGTGCTTGACATTTTCTGAACCGATTTTTGGGGCCCTGTATCTCGGGGACACTTGGGGCTAGAAACCCCAGATTTGGATATTGTATGGTTCCACTGAGTTTGCATACCAAATTTGGGGTTCCTAGCACTAAGTGGCCCCGAGATACGGGGCCCCAAATTCAGTCAACTGTGTCCATCTGCAGCAATGTCATTTCGGGACCATTTGGGTTCAGAGACCCCAAATTTTGGCTGCAGCTAGGGGGCATCTAGGAACCCTAACTACCGAGTTTGAAGTTTGGGGGACCTATGGCTGCAAATGGGCACAGTGAGGCATGCAAATGGGCACAGTGAGGCTGCAAATGGGCACAGTGATGCTGCAAATGGGCATTGTTGACCCTCTTTTCCACTTACAGTAGCTGTGCATTTCTCACACTCGTCTTATACTCGGGTCACTAAGTTTTTCCCATTTTTTTGTGGTAAATTAGGGCCTCGACTTATACTCGGAACGACTTATACTCGAGTATATACGGTAAATGATTTTAGCAAATGCCTGCAATTTAACAAAGAGTGAAAAATTTAAGGGGGTCTGAATACTTTCCGTCCTCACTGTCAGGGGAGGGCTGGCAGCCTTAGGCCTGGGGGGCAAGTCCAGTCAAGTGGCCCATTGACACCTTGCCGATCAGCCGCCGTCATTATACGGTGGCAGATTAACTCCCCTGCTATGCGGCGTGACGCCGGAGCCAATGCACGTGGTCGCGATATCCGCCGGCAACCCACGATCGCTCCTGAGAGAACCAGTCAATGTAAACAGACAGATCCCCATTCTGACAGGGGAGTTAGAGAGAGATCTGCTATTCCTAGTGATCAGGAACAGCAATCTCTCTCTACTCCCAGTCAGTACACCCCCCCACAGTTAGAAACACCTCCCAGGGAATACACAATTGACCCCTTGATCGCCCCTAGTGTTAACCCCTTCCCTTCTAGTTACATTTATACAGTAGTCAGTGGCTATTTTTAGCACTGATCACTGTATAAATGTTAATGGTCTCAAAAAAAGTGTCAAAAGTGTTCGATCTGCCCGCTAAATATCGCTGATCACAGCCATTACTAGAAAAAAATAAAAATAAAAATACCATAAATATATCCTAATTTGTAGATGCTATAACTTTTTCGAAAAGCAATCAATATAGATTTTTTTTTTTTTTACCAAAAATATGTAGAATACATATTGGCCTAAACCAGGAGTCTCTAAACTTTTTGCACAAAGGGCCAGTTTACTGTCCTTCAGGTTTTAGGGGGGCCAGACTGCTGACAGTGTAAGTAGAAAATGTCCCAACATCACTGCGAATTAACAATGCCCCATCATTGGTTTTCACAGGAGGAACAGTACCCCATTAATTGTATCAGTGGGAGTAATCTTACCCCATCCCTGGTGTTTGCAGGAGGAAACCCATCGATGTTGTCAGTGGGAGGAAGGGTGCCTTATTAATGGTGTCAGTGGAAAGAATGGTGCACCTTAGCAGGATTAATAGTGCCCCATCATTGGTCTTAGCAGGAGGAATAGTGCCCCATTGAAGGTGTCATTGGGAGGAACTGTGCCCTATTAATGATGTCAGTGGGAGGAATTGTTCCCCATCATTGGTCGCAGGAGAAATAATGCCCCATCATTGGTGCCAGTGGGAGGAAGGGTGCCCTATTAATGGTGTCAGTGGGAAGAATGGTGCCCCTTAGCAGGAGGAATAGTGCCCTATTATTGGTCTTAGCAGGAGGAATAGTGCCCCATTGATAGTGTCGGTGGGAGGAAGGGTGCCCTAGTATTGGTCTTAGCAGAAGGAACAGTGCCCCATGATTGGTAACAATGAGAGGAATAGTGCCCCATCGATGGTGTCAGTGGGAGGAAGGGTGCCCCATTAATGGTATCAGTAGGCGAAATAGTGCCCCATCATTGGTCTTAGCAGGAGGAATAGCACCCCATCCATGTTTCAGTAGAAGGAATAATGTCCCAAGGGCCAAGTAGAGGCAGGCAAAGGGCCGCATCTGGCCCCCGGGCCACAGTTTGAAGACCACTGGCCTAAACTGATGAAGAAATTTATTTTTTTGGGATATTTCTTATAGCAAAAAGTTAAAAATATTTTTTCTTTTTCAAAATTGTCGCTCTTTTTTTGTTTACAGCACAAAAAATAAAGACCGTAGAGGTGATCAAATACCACCAAAAGAAAGTTCTATTTGTGGGGAAAAAAGGCATACATTTTATTTGGGTACAGTGTCACACGACCACACAATTGTCAGTGATGCAGTGCCATATCGCAAAAAATGGCCTGGTCAGGAAGTTACTAAGTCCTTCCAGGGCTGAAGTGATTAAACCACCGAATCAGCTCACCATCACCAGTGCCCAATGCAGCTTAACCAGTGCAGCCTGATTAGTGCCCTCTCACCAGTGCAGACAGTGCCCATCAGTGAAGCCTGATCAGTGCCGTCTCACCAGTGCAGACAGTACCCAGGCATCAGTGCAGCCTGATCAGTGCCCATCAATGCAGGTCTCACCAGTGAAGTGCCTATCATCAGTGCAGACAGTGCCCAGGCATCAGTGCAGCCTGATCAGTGCTGCCTCATCAGCGCAGACAGTGCCCAGGCATTAGTGCAGCCTGATCAGTGCCCATTAATGCAGCCTCACCAGTGCAGACAGTGCCCAGGCATCAGTGCAGCCTGATCAGTGCTGCCTCACCAGTGCAGACAGTGCCCAGGCATTAGTGCAGCCTGATCAGTGCCCATCAATGCTGCCTCACCAGTGCAGACAGTGCCCAGGCATCAGTGCAGCCTGATCAGTGCTGCCTCACCAGTGTAGACAGTGCCCAGGCATTAATGCAGCCTGATCAGTGCCCATCAATGCAGCCTCACCAGTGCAGTGCCCATCATCAGTGCAGCTTGATTAGTACCCATCAGTGCAGCCTCGACAGTACCCATCAGTGCAGCCTGATCATCGCTGTCTCACCAGTGCAGACAGCGCCCAGGCATCAGTGCAGCCTCACCAGTGCAGACAGTGCCCATCAGTGCAACCTGATCAGTGCCACCTCACTAGTGCAGACAATGCCTAGACATCAGTGCAGCATGATCAGTGCCCATCAATGCAGCCTCACCAGTGCAGCCTGATCAGTGCCCATTAGTGCAGCCTCACCAGTACAGCCTGATTAGTGCCCATCAGTACAGTCTCACCAGTGCAGACAGTGCCCAGGCATCAGCGCAGCCTCACCAGTGCAGACCGTGCCCATCAGTGCAGCCTGATCAGTACTAATCAATACAGCCTCACCAGTGCAGACAGTGCCCAGGCATCAGTGCATCCTGATCAGTGCCCATCAGTGCAGCCTCATCGGTGCAGACTGTGCACATTAGTGCAGCCTGATCACTGCTGCCTCATCAGTGCAGACAGTGCCCAGGCATCAGTGCAGCCTGATCAGTGCTGATCAATGCAGCCTCACCAGTGAAGTGTCCATCATCAGTGCAGCTTGATCAGTGCCCATCAGTGTGGCCTCACCAGTGCAGACAGTGCCCAGGCATCAGTGCAGCCGAATCAGTGCCCATCAAAGCAGCCTCACCAGCGCAGTGCCCATCATCAGTGCAGTTTAGGTGCCCATCATCAGTGCAGTTTGATAAGTGCCCATCATCAGTGCAGTTTGATAAGTGCCCATCATCAGTGCAGTTTGATAAGTGCCCATCATCAGTGCAGTTTGATAAGTGCCCATCATCAGTGCCCATCAATGCAGCCTCACCAGTGCAGCGCCCATCATCAGTGCAGTTTGATCAATGCCCACGGGATGTGGGGGGTTAGCTGGGGATGTGTCAGGGTCTGGGATTGTCTCACAGCCAGGTCCTTGCCTTGCACAGTCTCTTTGAGGGGGGGTGATTAATCTGTCACCTCTTTTCTGCCACTCCTCAAGCCAGCGCCCGGCCCCAGCCCACAACCAATCAGGTCACGTGTGACGTGATGCACCTCCTCCCCTGGCATGTCATACCCCCTGACGGCTGCCTCTGAGACTCCTGGGAGGTGGGAGTTGTAGTTTGCTACGCTGCCAAGTTCCTCACACCGACAGGAACTCAAGCGCGGCCGGACTACAACTCCCAGAGTGCAGCATAGCAGGAGCCATATAGCCAGTCGGTGGCCGCTGTTCTGTCATAAGTTTAAGAATTTGATAAGTTGGAATTTATGACAGAACACCGCCACGGCCGTTTTAATGTCAAGGTAGGCGGCCTGGGGGAAAATTTCCACCCTGCCCCCCGGCCCAGCCCGCCCCTGCTCACTGTATATATCAGCCCCTCACATACACAAATCCACAAGGCTCTGGCCCCTCCCTGTACACAAACAGCCCCCATCCCTTTCCCTCACAGCCCATACTTGTAAAGAAGGTCTTCCTACCTTGTTCCGGCTCGTTTTCACAAAGCTAACATGTTGCTAAGAAGCACAGTACAGATCACACGAGGGGTGCACATACACATAGTAGCCAGAGGTGGCAGTAAAGAGCTTGATGTCTGAGCTCAATGACACGAGAACAGCAGAAGCTGTGAGATCATTTCTATACTGCACAGCAAGGCTCCCCTTCACCCGTCCTACCTTCTTCTGGCCCTGGGGCATCTTACAGTTGTAACGGCTGTACCCCCCTGATGGCGGCCCTGAGGGGCGGCGCCAGGTGGGTGCTTGGGGGTGCTCAAGCCTCCCCAAAAATTCTTTAAGCACCCCCATAGCACCCCCAAAATCCACATGGTAGTATTTGCAGATGTTAGTGTTTTTTTTTTCCTTGCCTGCATGTTCTCTATTGCTGCCTGGAAGCTGGGGACTCTTTTTTTGTTGTGGAAGGATACAACAGCTACGGCCGCAGAAGCCAATGATCTTTAGCTAGACCTGGTGTTCTGTCATAATCTCCAAAGTGTTAAATACTCCAACCGCTTGTACTGCGCATGCGCGGGCGCGTGTACGAGAAGGGTTTTCTTCTGCACGTCGGATTGCGACGTAAAAGCCATCAACGAAACCAACTCCTCTTGCGTAAAACACGCAAATCATTCCATCAAATTCTCCAACTGTTATGGCAGCAGTGCGCATGCGCGGGAACACTAACATCCCCTGTCACGTCTTCCGACCATCTCACACATGAACCAAAGGAGATAAATACACAGTTAAGAAAAAATACATAGTTTTATCAAACGATCAAGCAATGAACTGGGAAGATAATGTACGGAACAATGTATTTGCAAAACTATGTTCACACTCGCATACATATCCACACATTGTTCTGTACATTGTAAGCACTAATGAGCGGGCCCCTCTGATCCCTCCTGTATTGAATTGTATTGTATTTGTACTGTCTACCCTCATGTTGTAAAGCGCTGCTCAAACTGTTGGCGCTATATAAATCCTGTATAATAATAATACATTATCTTGCCAGTACAGGGGATGTGAGTCTTCCTGCGCAGACGTAAGACGTAAAAGGCATCAAATAAACCAACTGCTCTCACCGCCGCGTCCTGCATATCACACACTAAAAAAATGCCATCAAATACTCCAACTGCTGTGTTTTTTCTTCACTCTCCATCTATCTCCTTTGCTTTATTCATGAAAGAGACGATCGGAAGATCAGACAGGGGATGTCAGTCTTCCCGCACAGGTGCACTGATGCGATTTCAGTTGGAGTATTTGATAGGATTCTTTTAGCCTGTGATACAAAGGCCACGCAGGCGGTTGGTGTATTTGATGGCTTTTACGTGACAATCTGACTTGCAGAACAAACTCCTTCTTGTGCACACGATCGTGCATGGCCAATACACCCACCTATGATGCGTTTAGAGTCTTTGACAGGTTACAGATTTTGGCAGAACACGGTGTTCTAAAAATTTTTTTCGACTTATGCGAAGCCTCGACCACATCACTTCCATTGAGGCTATGTCAGAAAACAGCTGTTTGCCCGGCTTCACTGCGCATGCGCATAATGTCCTTTTGGGTCCAGAAAAATTATAGACTCAAACGGCGTGCAAGCTGATATATATTACATCAGCGGGAGCACTGCGTCCAGTCCCCCCTCGCCATTAACACACCCCTAGTCTGCTCTGGAGAGGGGGGCATGTTCATAGGCATGTATGTGTCACTGGAGCTCGGATTGACAGAGCAGTGGGGGGGTCTGAATAGCTGTAAGAATATTGATCCCTGTGCCCAAGAGCTTGCAATCTATGACAATGACCTACAGTTTAGTTGCTAATATAAGAAGAGCTGTGTCTGCGGCAAGAGCAGTTGGTCTATTTGATGCCTCAGGTGCGCTGCGGCGGCAAGAGCTGTTGGTCTATTTGATGCCTCGGGTGCGCTGCGGCGGCAAGAGCTGTTGGTCTATTTGATGCCTCGGGTGCGCTGCGGCGGCAAGAGCAGTTGGTCTATTTGATCCCGCTGATGTAATATATATCAGCTTGCAAGCCACAAGAGTCTATAATTTTTCTGGACCCGAAAAAACATTATGCGCATGAGCAGTGAACCCACGCGAACAGCTGTTTAATGACATAGCCTCAACGGAAGTGACGTGGTCGAGGCTTTGCATAAGTCAAGGATTTTTTTAGAACACCGGTGTTCTGCCAAAATCTGTAACCTCTCAAAAACTCCAACCGTGTCATAGGTGGGTGTATTGACCATGCACGAGTGCGTGCACAAGAAGGGGTTTGTTCTGCACGTCAGATTGTCACGTAAAAGCCATCAAATACACCTACTGCTCTCGTGCGCCTGTGTGTCCATCATATCACAGGCTAAAAGATTCCTATAAAATACTCCAACTGAAATCGCACCAGTGCGCCTGCGTGGGAAGACTGACATCCCCTGTCTGATTTTCCGATCGTCTCTTTCACACATAAAGCAAAGGAGATAGATGGAGAGGTGCGCTGCAGCGACGAGAGCAGTTGGTCTATTTGATGCCTCAGGCGCGCTGCGGCGGCGAGAGAGCAGTTGGTCTATTTTGATGCCTCAGGTGTGCTGCAGCGGCCTTAGGTGCGCTGCAGCGGTGAGAGCAGTTGGTCTATTTGATGCCTCAGGCACGCTGCAACGGTGAGAGCAGTTGGTCTATTTGATGCCCCAGGCACGCTGCAGCGATGAGAGCAGTTGGTCTATTTGATGCCTCAGGCACGCTCCAGCAGTAAGAGCAGTTTGTCTATTTGATGCCTTAGGCGCGCTGCGGCGGCGAGAGAGCAGTTGGTCTATTTGATGCCTCAGGCGCGCTGCGGCGGCGAGAGAGCAGTTGGTCTATTTTGATGCCTCAGGTGTGCTACAGCAGCCTCAGGTGTGCTGCAGCGGTGAGAGCAGTTGGTCTATTTGATGCCTCAGGCGCGCTGCGGCGGCGAGAGAGCAGTTGGTCTATTTTGATGCCTCAGGTGTGCTACAGCAGCCTCAGGTGTGCTGCAGCGGTGAGAGCAGTTGGTCTATTTGATGCCTCAGGCACGCTGCGACGGTGAGAGCAGTTGGTCTATTTGATGCCCCAGGCGCGCTGCAGCGATGAGAGCAGTTGGTCTATTTGATGCCCCAGGCATGCTGCAGCAGCGAGGGCAGTTGGTCTATTTGATGCCCCAGGCGCGCTGCAGCGATGAGAGCAGTTGGTCTATTTGATGCCCCAGGCACGCTGCAGCAGCGAGGGCAGTTGGTCTATTTGATGCCCCAGGCGCGCTGCAGCGATGAGAGCAGTTGGTCTATTTGATGCCCCAGGCACGCTGCAGCAGCGAGGGCAGTTGGTCTATTTGATGCCCCAGGCGCGCTGCAGCGATGAGAGCAGTTGGTCTATTTGATGCCCCAGGCACGCTGCAGCAGCGAGGGCAGTTGGTCTATTTGATGCCTCAGGTGCGCTGTGGCGACAAGAGAGCAGTTGATCTTTTTGATGCCTCAGGCTCGCTCAAGCAGCGAGAGCAGTTGGTTTATTTGATGCCTCAGGTGCGCTGCAGCGGTGACAGCAGTTGGTCTATTTGATGCCTCAGGTGTGCTCCAGCAGTAAGAGCAGTTGGTCTATTTGATGCCTCAGGCGCGCTGCGGCGGCGAGAGAGCAGTTGGTCTATTTTGATGCCTCAGGTGTGCTACAGCAGCCTCAGGTGCGCTGCAGCGGTGAGAGCAGTTGGTCTATTTGATGCCTCAGGCACGCTGCGACGGTGAGAGCAGTTGGTCTATTTGATGCCCCAGGCGCGCTGCAGCGATGAGAGCAGTTGGTCTATTTGATGCCCCAGGCACGCTGCAGCAGCGAGGGCAGTTGGTCTATTTGATGCCTCAGGTGCGCTGTGGCGACAAGAGAGCAGTTGATCTTTTTGATGCCTCAGGCTCGCTCAAGCAGCGAGAGCAGTGGGTTTATTTGATGCCTCAGGTGCGCTGCAGCGGTGAGAGCAGTTGGTCTATTTGATGCCCCAGGCGCGCTGCAGCGATGAGAGCAGTTGGTCTATTTGATGCCTCAGGCGCGCTCCAGCAGTAAGAGCAGTTTGTCTATTTGATGCCTTAGGCGCGCTGCGGCGGCGAGAGAGCAGTTGGTCTATTTGATGCCTCAGGCGCGCTGCGGCGGCGAGAGAGCAGTTGGTCTATTTTGATGCCTCAGGTGTGCTACAGCAGCCTCAGGTGCGCTGCAGCGGTGAGAGCAGTTGGTCTATTTGATGCCTCAGGCACGCTGCGACGGTGAGAGCAGTTGGTCTATTTGATGCCCCAGGCGCGCTGCAGCGATGAGAGCAGTTGGTCTATTTGATGCCCCAGGCGCGCTGCAGCGATGAGAGCAGTTGGTCTATTTGATGCCCCAGGCACGCTGCAGCAGCGAGGGCAGTTGGTCTATTTGATGCCCCAGGCGCGCTGCAGCGATGAGAGCAGTTGGTCTATTTGATGCCCCAGGCACGCTGCAGCAGCGAGGGCAGTTGGTCTATTTGATGCCTCAGGTGCGCTGTGGCGACAAGAGAGCAGTTGATCTTTTTGATGCCTCAGGCTCGCTCAAGCAGCGAGAGCAGTTGGTTTATTTGATGCCTCAGGTGCGCTGCAGCGGTGAGAGCAGTTGGTCTATTTGATGCCTCAGGTGTGCTCCAGCAGTAAGAGCAGTTGGTCTATTTGATGCCTCAGGCGCGCTGCGGCGGCGAGAGAGCAGTTGGTCTATTTTGATGCCTCAGGTGTGCTGCAGCGGTGAGAGCAGTTGGTCTATTTGATGCCTCAGGTGCGCTGCAGCGGTGAGAGCAGTTGGTCTATTTCATGCCTTTTACGTGACAAACTTACGCTCAGATTGCACAGGAAAACTCACATCCCCTGAACTGGCAAGATAATGTACAGAACAATGTGTGGATACAGTATGCAGTCGAGTATGAACTAGGGTTGCCACCTTTTCTTCAAGCCAAACCCAAACACTTTAGTGGCCTGGGACACCCTTGGGTGCCCCAAGGAGAGTAGTAATGTGGTGCGCATAGCGTGCCTCAGTGAATAGTGGGTGTGGCCAGATTGCTCTTCCTGACATCATCACCCTGCCCCCCCAGTGATGCCAAACCTGCCACCAGATGGCCGCTGCAGCTTTCGGACAGCAACAGATTTGTATGTGACTATCTTAGTTATTTGGGGAGCCACAGCCTAGTCTGAATTCAATAACGTGTCTGGGTTTCAGTCCTCCTGAAACCTGGACACATGATTCAAAACCCGAACGAAATCTCATACAGGTGGCAACCCTAGTGTGAACATAGTTCTGCAAATACATTGTTCCGTACATTACCTTCCCAGTTCATTGCTTTGAATCTTGTTTGATAAAACTCTGTATTTTTGCTTAACTGTGCATGTATCTCCTTTGGTTTATGTGTGTCAGAAGATGTAACAGGGGATGTTAATGTTCCCGCGCATGTGCACTGCTGCCATAACAGTTGGAGAATTTGATGGAATGATTTTCGTGTGTTACGCAAAGACCATGCAGGCGCGGTGCGGCGGGAAGAGGAGCTGGTGTAGTTGATGGCTTTTACGTCACAATCCGACGTGCCGTCACTGCGCATCCCGCCCCACGCTGATGAATTTCCGCCCACAGGACGTAACGCGTACAGGGGTTAGGAGCGCACAACGTCACCCGCGGCCATTGGCTGATACGATCGCAAGCTTCCTAGCCGACACTCGGATCTGAGTGCCGGTCTCTGTAAGTGCAATATTTTACTTTTTATACTCAATAAATTTGGTACGGAGAGCACTATGTTTTGCCTTTTTATGTTACATATGCATCATTCGTTCCTACTTGTTGAGTCCTGAAGTGTAAAGGCGATACCACCATCACCTGGATCTATCTACCCAGTGTATGCTGTTCATGCTGTGTGACCTGTTTCAGGTCGATTATCTAAGGTGAGGGGCCATCCATGTCCGGTGGAGGGATTACAGTCACTAATAAGTTGCTTTCTGTTACCCTGAGTGTCCACTGGTGGCTCCTGTCTTCTATTTTACTCGTCACATCTGATATATGATTTTTTAAGGACTCTTATATTTGCGCAGCACTACTTTCCAGTTTTAATGGTGAAGACTGTACCCACCACTTCCCCCAGCCCGCCTTCTTTGATTTCTGAGAAGAGGAGATGTAGGCAGCTGGAGGGAAAGGGGGGAGAGAGGAGAGAACACAGCCTGTTATGGGGGGACACATTCCTCAGCCCTGAGAAACAGTGAGTTGTGTTTGCCTGCACTGCTGCCAGCATGGTGAGAACAAGATGATTTCTACAGTGTGGGAAAGTTACCAGA
Source organism: Lithobates clamitans (assembly GCA_037952925.1). Taxonomy (NCBI): domain Eukaryota; kingdom Metazoa; phylum Chordata; class Amphibia; order Anura; family Ranidae; genus Lithobates; species Lithobates clamitans. Next base: position 360,727 of record JBBGZY010001549.1, on the reverse strand, counting down.
GGAGAACAAGATCGTTTATCCATCCATCCATGCATCCATTATTCTGACACCTGCATTCCCCTCTGCCAGCAAAATGTCATAATCATATGCTTCTTACAGAGACTCTAACAGAGAGAAAATGCAGGATTTCTGCGTTATCTATCTATCCATTCATTCATCTATCTATCTACTCATCCATCAATCTATCTATCCATGCATTCACTCATCCATCCATTCATTCATCTATCCATTCATTCACCTATCCAGCCATCCATTCATTCATCCATTCGACCATCCATTCCTCATTGCTGGTGTCACAATACAAGAATGGATTGAAAAATTAAAGGATATTCTGATGGCATTATACTAACCCTATATTTCCCACACTTTAGTAACAAGCCAGAGCTCTTGTACATAGCGCATTCCTGCACAATCCATGCATTTTCCATACACCTATATTCGCTGCACACTCCATGCATTTCTCATACACCTAAATTCGCTGCACACTCCATGCATTTCTCATACACCTATATTCGCTGCACACTCCATGCATTTCTCATACACCTAAATTCGCTGCACACTACATGCATTTCTCATACACCTATATTCGCTGCACACTCCATGCATTTCTCATACACCTATATTCGCTGCACACTCCATGCATTTCTCATACACTTCCTATATTTGCTGCACACTCCATGCATTTCCCATACACCTCCTATACTCTCTGCACACTCCATGCATTTCCCATACACCTTCTATATTTGCTGCACACTCCATGCATTTCCCATACACCTTCTATATTCGCTGCACACTCCATGCATTTCCCATACACCTTCTATATTCGCTGCACACTCCATGCATTTCCCATACACCTTCTATATTCACTGCACACTCCATGCATTTCCCATACACCGTCTATATTTGCTGCACACTCCATGCATTTCCCATACACCTCTTATATTTGCTGCACACTCCATGCATTCCCCACACACCCCTTATACTCACAGCACACTTCATGCATTCCCCACACACCCCCTATGCTCGCTGCACACTCCATGCATTTCCTATACACCTATATTCGCTGCACACTCCATGCATTTCCCATACACCTTCTATATTCGCTGCATACTCCATGCATTTCCCATATACCTCCTATACTCGCCGCACACTCCATGCATTTCCCATACACCTCCTATACTCGCCGCACACTCCATGCATTTCCCATACACCTTCTATACCCGCTGCACACTCCATGCATTTCCCATACACCTATATTCGCTGCACACTCCATGCATTTCCCATGCACCTCCTATATTTGCTGCACACTCCATGCATTTCCCATACACCTCCTATATTCGCTGCACACTCCATGCATTTCCCATGCACCTCCTATATTTGCTGCACACTCCATGCATTTCCCATACACCTCCTATATTCGCTGCACACTCCATGCATTTCCCACACACCTCCTATACTCGCTGCACACTCCATGCATTTCCCATACACCTCCTATACTCGCTGCACACTCCATGCATTTCCCATACACCTCCTATACTCGCTGCACACTCCAAAAATGATTTTCAATGCCAGAGTAAGAAGAAGCCGAAATGACCCCTCAGCTCTCAAACGCCCACGTGAGCCTTTTTTTTCTGTACTTTGCTTTAGGGAGGGTAGAGCCGTCTTCTGCAGCAGCCTGGACAGTCACAGCTCCTTGGTTTAGTGCGGGCAGTGAAGGAAACAGAGGAAAGCATTCCCTATATACTGTATATTTACACATTGGGAGGTTGTTACAAAATGCTCAGGGACAGTGTCAGAGGGAACACAGACACCAAGTATTCCTTTCTTCCTGAAGAAATCATGTTTACTATAGAGCCCAGGTTGACAACCCGTGGACCACGATCTACCAGTCGATCGCATCCAGGTGACTGGTCCTGGGCTTGCTGACCTTCTATCACTGATTGTGGATGAAGGCGGCAGCCGGCCACAGAATGAGAGAAGCAGGGCAGGAGGGAGCAGATGGCCGCAGGGGCATCAAGTAGTTTGGGTTTTGAATCATGTGTCCGGGTTTGAGTCCACCTGATACCCGGACACATTATTCAGACCTAATCTCATCGGGATTCTCCCTATAACAGCCACCCCTTCTGCATCTTCGGCTGCTCACCACCACCAGCTCTCCCCCTTCCTCTGCACCTTCGGCCTCTCACCGCCACCAGCTGTCCACCTCCATCGGCACTTCAGTTTACACTCTACACCCCTGCAATGTTTCCGTTCTCACTTGGCTTCTCCCTGAGCCTCTTCTGCTCCTCATCCACCCATGCTTTGGTTCACCTTCACTGTAACACAACCTAACTGCCCTTCATTCACATTACTTTCTGCTTGATCTCTTACTCCCACTAGCAATGCCGCATCTCACTTCAGAACTGCCGCTCTCCCATTCATTCTGCCTCTTCCTTCTCCTCACCACCAACTATGGTCCTCCCCTGATCATCGCCTCCTTGCTCACCTTCATCCGCATCTCTCAAGCGGGGGTCCACCTATCTATGCTTTTTTTTTTTTTGAGTTCATTCACAAACTTTTCTTCTCAGCATTACATACTCACATATTGTGTGTAATATGTCCGCCTGTGTCAGATTTCGTCGGAAAGAATAACTTATATTATTCACTGCAGGCGGTTTCCATCTTCATTGTGGGCATTTGAAGCCCACAAGCATTTATTTCCTGGATGTGGTGGATGCTGTGCTCCCAGCATTCACCGCTCGTTCCCGTACATGCTCAGTGGCATCCTGGGAAGCCTGAGACTAGCTCCCAGGAGTCTGGGAGAGGCTAGAAACACGCCTACTCCCACGGGAGGAGAACCAGGAAGTGCAAAGAAGAATTAAAAAATAAAAGGTAATTACGGCGATTAAAATTTTTTTAAATGGCATGTCAGCATCTAGGCAAGGAAGAGAATACATACAGATATTGTTCAAAATTTGGGTGGAACCCCGCTTAAAGAGCAAGCTCCCTTTTCTCTGCAAGTTTCATTCCATTCCTTTCCCCCTTCCCATCCTTGTCTGAATTCCACCCAACTCCACCGACCTACCACCTATCTTTGCTGCATCCCCTCTTTTCATCCCCAGTCATCCCCCTCACTCACCCCCCACCTTCCTGTCCTAGGTCACCCCTTCCCTTACAGCCCCTCTTATTTATACTACCCCCGCCCCCTTCACATCCCACTACATTATTACTCTCCTTGGCACAACCAAAGGTGTCCCAGGTCTTTTACTAATCCTACAGGCAGCAGCGGTGCGTCCATAAAGGGCGCAGGAGCGCCGCCCCCCCTCTCCTGTCACTCGCTCTCTCACATAGATAGATTCATGCATTGCATGAATCTATCTATGGTCGCCGCTACTGCCCCCTATTCATGTGCCTGGCCCCTTGTCGGGCGCCGGGCATATGAATTACAGCGGCAGGGTTTCTTTGGAAGCGCCTGATTAGAGCCATAGTCTCTAATAGGCTTCCTGATTAGAGCCATGGGCTCTAATAGGCTTCCAAAAGGGTAAACAGTGGCGCACTGCTGTGCGTTCACTGATTACTCAGTGGTGTGATAGGGAACCGAATACATCGCTTACCTAACACTGACCCGCCTCTCAGCCAATCAGGTTGCTCAGGTCTGGTTACCTGTCACCTAATTGGCTGAAAAAACAGGCTCCGCTATTGGACGCCTGACGGGAGGAGAGGACGGGAGAAGAAGTACAGGAGACGCATGAAGGACTACACTCGTCGCCGTCACCCGCTGCTCCACAAAACAGGGTAAGTGCCGGGCAGAAGGCGAGCGGTTGGGGAGGGCACACTGGCAGTATTTGGCACACTGGTAGCATTGGGCAGACTGGCAGCATTGGGCAGACTGGCAGCATTTGATTGCACAGTGGCTGCAATTGATGGCACAGTGGCTGCAATTGATGGCACAGTTGCTGCGTTTGATGGGCACAGTCGCAGCATTTGATGGCACAGTGGCAGCGTTTGATGGCAAAGTGGCTGCGTTTGATGGGTTTTTTTTTTCATTTTTTTCAAGTTTGCGCCCCCCAAAAAATTTTTAGTACCAGCCGCCACTGCCTAAAGGGTATACTACAAAAAAATAGCCGTGCGCCACTAAGGTGTTTTGTTTTGGCTTGAAGAAAAAGTGGCAACCCTAGCATCAAGCCTGCCTCATGCGCCAAAGCCTTGTCCATAGTTCCGGCAGCAATGTCAGGTGGAGTGATGCCAATAGCACTCTGCCTCTCATTCTTGGTAGCGGGATCCACAGCAGCTGGAAGTTCTGCAAGAACTTAAGGTCAGTGGGCATAATGGGGCACTGTAAAAAAAAAATCTATGCGGGCACAATAGCAGCTATATAGGCACAATAGCATAAAGATGCTATTGAGAGCATAAATATGCTATTGAGCCCATACAGATGCACAATATCAGCTATGTGGGCACAACATGGCATGTGTACACCTTTGGCTGCTGCCTCTGCAGCTAAAAGGGGGTATGGATTGGGGAAGGTAAAAGCGTGACTCAACCACAGGGTTTTACCAACCCCAATCTCACGTGTGAACAAGCCCTAAGGGTACCACCGTCAAATGCAGCTAAGGGCTGTTTTGCAAGTGGAACAGGCACTAACATTACCTATCTGAGGTCCGGTTGGTGGTATGCTGATTGCCCGTGGGACATGACCATGCATTGTTGGGCCTGCTATCTAAGGCCTTAACCTCTGGTAAGCAGGCTGAGTTCTCACCCAGTGGGTGATGGTGCACGGAAGTAGCTGCTAATAGCTTGCAGAGGATTCACTCTGCTTGCAAACAATTCTAATGAACTTTGTTGATGGGAAATTCTAATAGGGGTCACTTGTGTTGCACATTGCACTTTATATGTATGCACAAATTACACTTTTATCGTTTTTATCACATATTTCATTTATGTATTATTTATTGATATTTTTTATGCTTTTACTGCTTTCTTTGAATTATTGTGGCATACATTGTGGTGATAATTAGCTTTAGCACATTTTGTAGTTTTTTTGAGTATGGGACAATGTGCCTGACTGCATGGCCTGTTTTCAATGTGAGACTGAGTTTTTAGATGGTTCTCTGGCTTCTTTGTGGCTGTTAACATTTTATACTTAACTACCCCACTGATTTGAGGTTATTGCTGGCCCTGACATGCTGGGGCTATAATTGTGGGCCTCAATGGAACTTATTTTACTTCACAATCTCTTGAGTGTACCTCCAGGCTCTTTTTAGCCTATAAAAAGAGGGAAAGGTGGCACACTACAAGCTATAGATCGTGAAGAATCACTCACATTTGGCCACACCCATTTTAGCCACACCCACCTTTTGGTCACGCCGACACAAGCAAATTTTGCGGCCCGCATTGCGCACCACATCAGCTTCCTCGCTTTTTCTTCCAGCACCTGCACAGCACCCCCAAAAAATTTGGGCTGGAGCCGCCCCTGGTCTAGTGACAGGTAGCTGCTGGATGATCTTCAGCCAGTCTGATTTTTGTTTCTGTGTATCCTGATCCTGCATTTACTTTGACTACCTGTTACTGATTCGGCTTGCCCTGGATTTCCCTCTACGTGACTCCTGATTAGAACCTCGGCTCGTTAAAAGGCCTTGTTTCCATTGATCCACTGTGTATGACCCTGGCTTCAATGTGTGTGTGTCACCGGCGCAAAAAAACTTTTGCTTAATTACCCTTATTAACCCCTATTAGAGTTGCGACATCCAAAAAAAACATTCAACGGAATGGACTCAAAATTATGATTATTATGTGTGGGTGCGCTACTCTTTTACCATACACCACTCATATTTGTACGTTACTTTCCTGATTACTGTACAATAAAGAAATTACAATTTACAAAAAACCCAAAAAAAACAAAAAGCAAAAAATCTCCCCTCCAAGTGTTAAATACTACTTAACAGTACGCTAAACATAAATCACCAATTAATATGTCAACATTGCTGACATGCAAAGTGTATATCACAAAGTCCTTGTGCAATAAAGTGAAAATTCTTCTCTTAATGTGCTACTATGTATCTTCTATTTTTATTTGTGACTTAGTGACACACCACTACCTTCTAGATCGGCCACTCACCAGATATTTCTTTTAAGATACGTCTTTGGTTCATTAATGGGATAACCACTCCACCTTATTATCGTTCACCACCGGCTATGCTTGGGCTTTGATATTCCTCATGTAAGGTATATATACAACGATCACTGCGCAATGCGTTTAAAACTATTTATTATCATAAAAATGCAAAAGTGTACACTCACATTTAAAAGTGCCCTCGAGCCGGCACTAAGCTATTCCAGCAGTTAGAGCCCTTGCACACTGGGGCGGGGGCGGCGTCGGCGGTAAAACGCCGCTATTATTAGCGGCGTTTTACCGCCGGTATGCGGCCGCTAGCGGGGCGGTTTTACCCCCGAGAAGGGGTTAAATACCACCGCAAAGCGCCTCTGCAGAGGCGCATTGCCGGCGGTATAGCCGCGCCGTCCCATTGATTTCAATGGGCAGGAGCGGTATACACACCGCTCCTTCACCGCTCCGAAGATGCTGCTGGCAGGACTTTTTTTACCGTCCTGCCAGCGCATCGCTCCAGTGTGAAAGCCCTCGGGGCTTTCACACTGGAATGCAAGGAGCGGCACTTTCGGGTCGGTTTGCAGGCGCTATTATTAGCGCAATAGCGCCTGCAAACCGCCCCAGTGTGCAAGGGCTCTTAGGGACGGGTGTCTTTCAGTAGCGTGGTCAGCCTGTGTGCGATGTGAGTGTCCGACTTGCGCTTCACCCCTCGTTCCCGTTCGTATCTCCACCAGCTACAGGCGTTCCGGACATCCCCGCTCACGTGGTGCAAAATCTCGCTCTCATTCGTATCTCCACCAGCTACGGACGTACCCGCTCACGTGGTGCAAGTGAGTGTACACTTTTGCATTTTTATGATAATAAATAGTTTTAAACGCATTGCGCAATGATCGTTGTCCATATACTGTACATGAGGAATATCAAAGCCCAAGCATAGCCGGTGGTGAACGATAATAAGGTGGAGTGGTTATCCCATTAATGAACCAAAGGCGTATCTTAAAAGAAATATCTGGTGAGTGGCCGATCTAGAAGGTGGTGGTGTGTCACTAAGTCACAAATAAAAATAGAAGATACATAGTAGCACATTAAGAGAAGAATTTTCACTTTATTGCACAAGGACTTTGTGATATACACTTTGCATGTCAGCAATGTTGACATATTAATTGGTGATTTATGTTTAGCGTACTGTTAAGTAGTATTTAACACTTGGAGGGGAGATTTTTTGCTTTTTGTTTTTTTGGGGTTTTTTGTAAATTGTAATTTCTTTATTGTACAGTAATCAGGAAAGTAACGTACAAATATGAATGGTGTATGGTAAAAGAGTAGCGCACCCACACATAATAATCATGACCCTGGCTTGGCTCCTGTCCTGACCTCTCCATCATCTCCAACTTCTTATACAAGTTGCCTGTGTATGACCTTTGCTTGGCTGCAGACAAGGTCTCTTCCATCCATATTCTAATGCTCACCTGTGCTTTATTTGGCCTTTGACTTCTACACTGATACCTCCCTTATTGGTCCTGTCCTACATCATCCTGCACTCCACCAGCTATTGTGCTTCTCTGTGACTCCTCTGAGATCCTTATCTGCTGGCTTGAGATAAACTTTGCTGACCACCTTCAGGAGCAGCGATCAGCGACATGGACAAGTTTGTGCCTTGCACGCTCTGTCACCATATCCAGGGGTGTTTGGACCAGAGCTGCAAGGGAGCCTCATCATTTTGGCTTCCAACCAGGTACTCGACAGGAAGATTCAGTGTCACCCTGACACAAAATGATGGGAAATCCAAAAAATTATAGTTGACACCGAGACTGGGAATGAGAAGGGAATAGGTACAACTGTCCCTTTGAGAACTGTCTTAGAAGGGATTTCCCTCACTTTGTAGGGATTTTTATTTTACATCCTGTTGTGTCTGGTGAACGCAGAAAGGAAAATCTCCCCAAAAGGAGCAGAGGCAGCAACAGAAAACCTGATAGATGGTTTAACCCTTCCCTAATCAATCCAAAACTGAAATAAAAGGTTGTTGCTTTGAAATGTCCACAAAAACTCTTTTTCTAGTTTGTGTTGGTGGGAGGATTGGCTTGAACTTCTCTTAGCTTTTTAATCAAACTTAATGTGAATAAATCACCAGGACCAGATGGCTTACATCCGAGAGTCCTCAAAGAACTTAGCCAGATCACTGCTGAACTGTTATTCCTAATCTTTATGGGCAGCTTACTGACTGGAATGGTACCAGCAGACTGACAAAAAGCTAACGTGGTATCAATATTTAAAAAAGGGCTGACATACATACCTGGAAACTACAGACCAGTCAGCCTAACATCAATAGTATGTAAACTATTGAAGGGGATGATAAGGGACTATATCTAAGAATTTTCTGGTGAAAATAATGTCATACATAGATTTATGAAAGATCATTCTTGCCAGACCAACATATTAACATTCTATGAGAAAGTGAGCTGTATTCTGGATAAAAGAAGGCCTGTGGATGTAGTGTATCTAGACTTTGGCAAAGCAATTGACGGCATAGCCCATAAATGCTCAGTCCACAATTTGAGGTCTGTTGGCATTGTTGTTAGTGTATCTACTTGGATAGAAAACTGGTTACAGGGGTGCATCCAGAGGGTGGTGATTAATAGCGTATCTTCCAAATGGTCTGGAGTTGTGAGAGGGATACCCCAAGGCTCTGTCCTGGGACTAATTCTGTTTAACTTGTTCATAAATTATATGGAGGTTGGTATAAATAGTTCAATCTCATTGCTGACAATACGAAACTTAGGAGGGCAATAACTTCACAACAGGATATAGAAAATAGAGGGGTGGGCAACTGCATGGCAAATGAGGTTTAATGTAGGTAAATGTATAGTGATGGAGAAAAAAGACACCAATTTTATTTGGGTACAGCATCGCAGGACTGCGCAATTGTCAGTTAAAGTAACGCAGTGCTGTATCGCAAAAATGGCCTGGTCATTAAGGGGGTAAAACCTTTCGGGGCTAAAGTGGTTAACCAGGGACAAAATCTGGGATTTTTTTCTCTCCAGGGGACAATCCCGCAAATAGAGAACTCTTCACATATGTTATCATATGTTAATGTGCATTGACATAGGATTTAGATGAGTAGCAATGTGTTTTTAAAAGACTCCATTTGCATTCATTTGATTGGCAGACTGCAGGTCCATGCGGCCCTTTGTCCAAACCAATACAGTGCTCTGGCATGCATGAACTTGACTAACAAAAAACATTTTCATTCACTTGCAGTTAGTTTGTGCTGGAAATGGCAGCTGACAATGCATCTCGTATAAGCGAGCACTAAAATAGAAAATAGAAGTAAATACAAGGTTTCACACAAAACTAAGAGGCTTCCCACTGTTACCACTTCCTGAGTTACAACTGTGAAGTTATCACATGGCCTTTTCCTGTGAAATGCTACTGCAAACTTATCTACAGCCAGCCAAGCATGCATGTTTATATACTAGCCAGATAAGAGACAGCTCTACAGTCTTCTAATGTTTTTGGACAGCCTTCAGAATGCACCTTTTTATTAACTTTTCAAAAGGCAGCCTTAAAGTGTTACTAAAACCACAGCAATAAAATCTGTCTGTATATGCAGTGTAACATGCTTGTTATACTCACTGTGGACCCAATGGGGTTAATCCTCTGCATTGTGTAAAAAGGCTGTCTTCTCTGAATCTCCCCTTCTTCTACTGTCCCCAATCCATCTCCTGGTAGTTACAGAGCCTTGAGGGGCACTCTGCACATGCTCAGTTTGGTGTGTATTGCTCTAGACCTTTTTTTTTTGTTTTTTTGGAAGGGTGCTTGTGATCTCAACAGGACCAATCAGCACTGACCAGACAGAGAGTCAGGGGTCCTGCAGCCTTATAGGACAGTCAGGGGAGAATGAAAATTCCTCCTACAAGCTTAAAAGTGTTTGTTACGGCATGTATATGAGACTATGCAAACCCCTCTATTAGAGGCTGGCATAGAACATTATGTAAGTTGTTTTGAAAAACTAGTGTTCTTAGAGCAGAGTTCCACCCAAAAGTGGAACTTCCGCTCATCGGATTCCTCCCATCCTCTGGTGTCACAATTGGCACCTTTCAGGGGGGAGGGGGGTGCAGATACCTGTATAATACAGGTATCTGCACCCACTTCCGGGAATAGACTCCCGCGGGAGTCACGCCCCGTCCCGCACTCCCTCGCTGTCTCCTGGGAAAGACACAGGTCCCAGGAGACCAGGAGATAGCGGGGACCATTGAGAACACGCAGCGCGACTCGCGCATACGCAGTAGGGAACCGGGAAGTGAAGCCGCAATGCTTCACTTCCTGATTCCCTAACTGAGAATGGCGGCGGCAGCACCCGAGGATCGAGGGGCGGTTCGGTCTCGGGTGCCGACATCGCTGGACCCTGGGACAGGTGAGTGACCTTATTTTGAAAGTCAGCAGCTGCAGTATTTGCAGCTGCTGACATCTAAAAAAAAATTTTTTGCCGGACTCCCGCTTTAATACCGAATTCCAGCTGTCTTCAGGTCGGTCACGTGACTCGCGGCCGCTTTACAGCTCTGATGGATGGATTCTGCGGGAGGGGCCATGAACTCCCTCTGACGTTAGCCGGGGAGATCACAAGGCCGCTCGTCTCCTCCGCAGAATTCATTCATCGGAGCTGTAAAGCGGCCGCGAGTCACGTGACCGACCTGAAGACAGCTGAAATTCAGTATTTAGAACACTCGTTTTTCAAAACAACTTACATAGTGTACTATGCCAGCCTCTAATAGAAGGGCTGGCAGTGACAATTTTAGGTTTTTCTTTTACAAGAATAGCGGCGGGGGGGCGGGCCGGAGACAGACAGAGGGACAGGCATGAAAGGAGGGGGGAGAGAGGAGAGCAGGGAGTGTATGACAGAGGGACGCACTCTGAGCACCGGTGGTCAGGGCTCAGCAGCCATGAGTTTCATGGTCAGCGCAGAGAGGGGGATACAGGGAGTTGCAGGTTCAGGGAGTTTTTTTTTTACAGTTTAGAGGGGGGCAGATTACACAGCACAAGCGCTGTGCTGTGTAATCTGCTTTAAGGGACCAGAATCTATATATTTTTGGAAGGGTGTATGTGATTAGCGCAGGGCCACATAGCACTGTCCAGACAGAGGGTCAGGGGTCCTGCAGCCTCGTAGGACAGTCAGGGGAGAATGAAAACTCCTCCTCCAAGCTTTAAAGTGTTTGTTAAGGCATTTATATGAGACTATGCAAGCTCCTCTATTAGAGGCTGGCATAGCACACTATGTAAGTTGTTTTGAAAAAAAAGTGTTCTAAATACCGAATTCCAGCTGTATTCAGGTCAGTCACGTGACTCGCGGCCGCTTTACAGCTGTGTTAGATGGATTCTGCGGGAAGGGCCATGATCTCCCTCTGATGTCAGCTGGGGAGATTACGTGGCCGCTCATCTCCTCCGCAGAATCCATTCATCAGAGCTGAAAAACGGCCACAAGTGATCGCTCAGACTATACAATGTACCTTTGCAGAAAGTCACAAAGTGTGAGGCTGCAGCAAGGAGCTGATCTCTGTCAGACATTTGTGAACACATTTGTGAGCACAGGCACCAGGATTATAATACAGGCACCAGGATTTACATGGTTGTATCACTTCTGGGCCAGCATCTTAGTCCAGGAAGTAGATTGTGATCCTGGAGGATGCCTTAACAAAGATGATGCATCCTTCTGGAGAGAACAGCAGATGTAGCATTGGTGGTTGTTATTGCTGTGATCTATGTGAGAAGTGATAAATACCCGGAACAAGGTCACATTGACACAATACTCAGAATTTTACACTTCACATGAAAACAATATATCTATTGATAGGTCCACTTTATGTTGTTTACATACATGAGGCAATGCTGTCTGTGCATGCCTGATCTAACTGTTTCACAAGGGTTGTGATTAATGACGGATTTACAGAAATACAAGATCATATTAGGTCAACGAACAATGTTTATGGCTAGGAGGCAGGGCTGGATTTAGAGCATCAAGGGCCTGGTGCTCAGAATTTTGGCGGGCCTTTGTATGGAAATTAAATTATATAGACAGGGGGTGAGAGAGAGAAAGGGATGAGGGGCAGGTGAGAGAGACAGAGGAGTGAGAGAGGAGGGGGGGTGAGGGGCAGGTGGAAGGGGGAGGGTGAGGGGCAGGTGAGAGGGAGGGGGTGAGAGAGAGGGGGGGATGAGGGGCAGGTGAGAGAGAGGGGGGATGATAGACAGGTGAGAGAGACAGAGGGGTGAGAGAGAGGGGGGATGAGGGGCAGGTGAGAGAGACAGAGGGGTGAGAGAGAGAGGGAGGGGTGAGAGAGAGGGGGGATGATAGACAGGTGAGAGAGACAGAGGGGTGAGAGAGAGGGGGGATGAGGGGCAGGTGAGAGAGGCAGAGGGGTGAGAGAGAGGGGGGATGAGGGGCAGGTGAGAGAGGCAGAGGGGTGAGAGAGAGGGGGAGGGGTGAGAGAGAGGGGGGATGATAGACAGGTGAGAGAGACAGAGGGGTGAGAGAGAGGGGGGATGATAGACAGGTGAGAGAGACAGAGGGGTGAGAGAGAGGGGGGATGAGGGGCAGGTGAGAGAGGCAGAGGGGTGAGAGAGAGGGGGGATGAGGGGCAGGTGAGAGAGACAGAGGGGTGAGAGAGAGAGGGAGGGGTGAGAGAGAGGGGGGATGATAGACAGGTGAGAGAGACAGAGGGGTGAGAGAGAGGGGGGATGAGGGGCAGGTGAGAGAGGCAGAGGGGTGAGAGAGAGGGGGGATGAGGGGCAGGTGAGAGAGACAGAGGGGTGAGAGAGAGAGGGGTGAGAGAGAGGGGGGATGATAGACAGGTGAGAGAGACAGAGGGGTGAGAGAGAGGGGGGATGAGGGGCAGGTGAGAGAGACAGAGGGGTGAGAGAGAGGGGGGATGATAGACAGGTGAGAGAGACAGAGGGGTGAGAGAGAGGGGGGATGAGGAGCAGGTGAGAGAGACAGAGGGGTGAGAGAGAGAGGGGTGAGAGAGAGGGGGGATGATAGACAGGTGAGAGAGACAGAGGGGTGAGAGAGAGGGGGGATGAGGGGCAGGTGAGAGAGACAGAGGGGTGAGAGAGAGAGGGAGAGGTGAGAGAGAGGGGGGGATGATAGACAGGTGAGAGAGACAGAGGGGTGAGAGAGAGGGGGGGTGAGGGGCAGGTGAGAGAGGCAGAGGGGTGAGAGAGAGGGGGGGATGAGGGGCAGGTGAGAGAGGCAGAGGGGTGAGAGAGAGAGGGAGGGGTGAGAGAGGGGGGATGAGGGACAGGTGAGAGAGACAGAGGGGTGAGAGAGAGAGGGAGGGGTGAGAGTGAGGGGGGATGAGGGACAGGTGAGAGAGACAGAAGAGTGAGAGAGGAGGGGAGGTGGGGGGGGTGGTGAGAAAGAGGGTGCCTTTGGGTAGTCTTAGTAGGGTAGTAATGTGGCACACATAGCAAAGTGTGGGTGGAGCCACATTGCAGTAAGAGTGGGAGGGGCTGCCCTACACATGATGCATGGGAACATGCAAGCTCTGTCACATCTGCATGATGTGACTGGAGCCTTACACTTACCAACCGTGTAATGGGTATTTACTATGACAGACCCTTCCGAGACTCTGCTAATCCATGCTTCTTTATCCGCCTCCTCTCAGTACATCTGTGCATTCCAAATCCCCCTGCACCCAAAACCGTCTCATCTCTGCTTAACTCCACATGCCTCTGCTCATCTTTGCATCCCAGTCCCTCCCTGCACACCCCCTCTTGAGTCATGTTTCCCTCCAAGCTGTAATCCCTTCCTTGTTTACCTCTGGACACCCCCCCAATCCATCCACTCACCTGCAGTACAGACTGATGGCAGGCTCAGTGGCTATGGCAGGCAGGGCTTGTTGTATATCCCCAATGTCAGTAGTGTTCAGCAAAGAGCAAAGGTGATGGTGGACCAGGGCTCAGGGAGTTTGACATACCTACAACATATCGCACCCCTGAACTCTGCACTCTGTGCATAGGATACCACTGAACTCTGCACTCTGTACATAGCGCACCCCTGAACTCCTGAACTCTGTAGGACACCGCTGAACTCTGTGCATTGCGCACCCCTGAACTCTGTACTCTGTACATAGCGCACCCCTGAACTCTGCATTCTGTACATAGCACTACCCATAAACTCTGCATTCTGTACATAGCGCACCCCTGAACTCTGCATTCTGTACATAGCACAACCCATAAACTCTGCATTCTGTACATAGCGCACCCTTGAACTCTGCACTCTGTGCATAGGACACCGCTGAACTCTACACTCTGTGCATAGCGCACCAGTGAACTCTGCATTCTGTGCATAGGACACCCCTGAACTCTGCACTCTGTACATAGCGCACCCCTGAACTCTGCACTCTTTACATAGGACACCACTGAACTCTGCACTCTGTGCATAGGACACAGCTGAACTCTGCACTCTGTGCATAGGATACCACTGGACTCTGCACTCTGTGCATTGCGCACCCCTGAACTCTGTACTCTGTACATAGCGCACCCCTGAACTCTGCATTCTGTACTTAGCGCACCCCTGAACTCTGCACTCTGTGCATAGGACACCGCGGAACTCTGCACTCTGTGCATAGCGCACCCCTGAACTCTGCACTCTTTACATAGGACACCGCTGAACTCTGCATTCTGTGCATAGCGCACCCCTGAACTCTGCATTCTGTGAATAGGACACCGCTGAACTCTGCATTCTGTGCATAGGACACCACTGAACTCTGCACTCTGTACATAGCACACTCCTGAACTCTGCACTCTGTACGTAGTACAACCCATAAACTCTGCATTCTGTACATAGCGCATCCCTGAACTCTGCATTCTGTACATAGCGCACCCCTGAACTCTGCACTCTTTACATAGGACACTCCTGAACTCTGCACTCTGTACATAGCACACTCCTGAACTCTGCACTCTGTACGTAGTACAACCCATAAACTCTGCATTCTGTACATAGCGCATCCCTGAACTCTGCATTCTGTACATAGCGCATCCCTGAACTCTGGACTCTGTGCATAGCGCACCCCTGAACTCTGCACTCTGTACATAGGACACTCCTGAACCCTGCACTCTGTACATAGGACACTCCTGAACCCTGCACTCTGTACATAGGATACTCCTGAACTCGGCACTCTCTAGTGTAATCCTGAACTCTGTATATTGCGCACCCCAGAAACATTTCTATTTCACACCTTATTAACCATTAGTAAACCTAATTAACTTCATTAATTGAATACACTGTGTTAAAAATTATATAGATTGTAGTGTATACTAAAACTATGTAAAATGAATCAAATTAATATAACTAATAGATGGATATGATATACACACAAAACCTATTTAAAGTGCCTCATGCATAACTGTGTTTAGAACCATAAACAAATAACATATAGAAAAAGTCCTCCTGTGCAATATATAGTGTCCAAATATGTCGTAAATGACCGTGCTGAAAATAAACAACACTGCAGGGGATATGTGATTCAGATCATAAGACAAAGTGCTCATGTGCATATAAATCACATTCCAATCGCATCAAACTGTGTCTATAGTAACATAATAAAAGTTTGTGTAACTCAGGAACAATAAAAAGTGTTATCCAAGACGTGTTGGGGTGTCTTTAATCTGGTGCACCCCTTAGGTAGTAAACGCTCACCTTGGGGCGTGCGACTTTGCGATTAAGCTAAGTCAAAGCACGCATGTGAACCACCTCTGGGCTCTTTATAATGTCAGGCTCCT
The DNA here is from genome assembly GCA_037952925.1 of Lithobates clamitans. Classification (NCBI taxonomy): domain Eukaryota; kingdom Metazoa; phylum Chordata; class Amphibia; order Anura; family Ranidae; genus Lithobates; species Lithobates clamitans. The sequence goes on along the minus strand of JBBGZY010001549.1, from coordinate 344,868 downwards.
GGGTTCCTCAGCATAGTTATCCGGGATATGTGAAAGGAAAAACTCAATAGTGCTATGACGTTTTAAACCATTTATTTCACTAAAGCAAAGATCCCCATCTGGGGTACTCCCATATATCAGGTGCATCAGTGCACCATTCTATGATGAACATGGGATATTTTCCCCTGAAGCAGATATGATATCCCTGTATCGACACTGGTTGGGGAGGGGTCAGGACGGCACGACAAGACATCTTGTAAGCTAAGGAGGACGCTGGTATCATCCCGATACCACCCTGGTATAATCTGCTACATGTTCATCATAGAATGGTGCACTGACGCACCTGATATATGTGAGTACCCCAGATGCCTGACATTCTAAAGAGCCCAGAGGTGGTTCACATGCGTGCTTTGACTTAGCTTAATCGCAAAGTCGCATGCCCCAAGGTGAGCGTTTACTACCTAAGGGGTGCACCAGATTAAAGACACCCCAACACGTCTTGGATCACACTTTTTATTGTTCCTGAGTTACACAAACTTTTATTATGTTACTATAGACACAGTTTGATGCGATTGGAATGTGATTTATATGCACATGAGCACTTTGTCTTATGATCTGAATCACATATCCCCTGCAGTGTTGTTTATTTTCAGCACAGTCATTTACGACATATTTGGACACTATATATTGCACAGGAGCACTTTTTCTATATGTTATTTGTTTATGTTTATGGTTTTAAACACAGTTATGCACGAGACACTTTAAATTGCTTTTGTGTGTATATCATATCCATTTATTAGTTATATTAATTTGATTAATTTTACATAGTTTTATTATACACTACAATCTATATAATTTTTAGCGCAGCGTATTCAATTAATGTATTTATCTTTGCACGATATATGTGGCGTGTTCAACGCTAGCAGCTTTTAGATAATTTATTCATCTTTCATGATTCATGTGACAGGCTTAATACCATTAGTCTTTGGGTTATTTAAACCACTTTAAGCATCTAGACAGTGGTGGCTCGCAGGATTTCTTTCTATTTTTGAAACCTAATTAACTTATTTCTCACTTTAGCTATTATTTTTCTGTTGATTATATATATATTTTTCAATCATTACTATTTACTTTTTTATTTTCATGTGTTTTGCTTAGTATTGTAAAATGCACAAAATTGGGTAGAAAAATTGTAATTTGCAAATAACTTTGACATGCTTTGTACCAGAAACAATATATTTGGTAGAATAGAACTTTGTAATTACTATAAAACGATATTTAAAAAAAAAAATAACACTAAAATAGAAGAAAAAAAAACATTTTTGGTCTATAGATTATATAGAAAAGAAAATGATTTTTACAAGACATTATTCCCAAAAGGAATTCTAGTTTGTCTCAATGTAAGTATTAATTTGTTATTTTAAAAAGGCTCTAAAGGTTGAAGATTTTTTACCTTCAGTTTACAGACCTCTCCAATCAGCTTGCTCTGGGGGCATTCAGTGGGGGACCCGAGAAGAGGAGGATCAGGGTTTCCAAATAAGCTAGCACATGGTGGAAATCAAAAAATTGCACTGGGGTGTACATGTACAAAGCTCAACTCAAGCGAAAAAAAAACAACAACATTTTTTAGGGGTGTAATGTATCTGGTGGAGCAACTTGAGCAGATGAAAACAGTTTTTCCTACATCTCTAGCTCAGGGCCCCTGTTTAGTTGACAGGGGGTGCATGACACCAAATGGCACGAGTGCCTTGCAGGTCTGCTTGATGGAAGCCCCAATAGGCTAGAGACTCTTTTCAGGTCAGCTATAAGTATAACAAGGATTTCTTTGGGTGGTATAATCTTCTAAGTATTATTTGATTTTCTATGTATTTTAAAGGTAAAAATAAGTTAAAAATTAATAGATAATGCAATTTTCATTGTAAAACAACTATCTTTGCTTTAGATAAAAAGTTCTAATGCAAACTGCAATGTTGTCACATTTATTATGATACCAAAATCATGTTTCTTCACAAAGTATGTTGACTTAATTTGCAAATTATAATACATTATTAATTAATCATAATATTTTTGTATATAACTGTGTAAAGTGTTCTATGTAAGTACTTTTTAATGTCCATGCTAAAAAAACAATAACAAAAAAACAAACAAAAAAAAAACCCAAAAATGTAATAAAACAAAAAAACTAATTGGGGAGAATCAACAAAAACAAATAAAGAAAATAAACAAAGAAAGCAGGGAGAGGAAAACAATAATTATTTCTGGTTAGTAATACCAATGGGTTAGTCAGTGGTTAAATAACCTTTTATTAATTTAAATAAATAAAAACTTTTACGTTTGTATCAGCAACTAAAATGAAATTAAATAGTATGAAGCTGATCCTGACAGATGTGGTTACCTACAATATCATTTGTTTTTCACATTTTATCAAAATCTAGAATACTCTATTCAGTGCACTAAGAGTCAAGAGCAGCTCGCCCATCAAGCTGAAAGCGTTTTGGCAGATGTAAGTTTGGTAAGAAATCACTATTGGATATATTAAGTACATACTAAGACTTTTGTACTTTTTTTTACACTCTTTTTTGCAAACATTTTTTTTTTATTTTAAAAATGTATTTTAAAAAAATGCAATAAAAAAAATCTAATAAAAATATGCAAAGACCAAACTCAGAACAAAATATTCCTCAGACAACAATTTACTTCAATGTGAAATGTATGAACTTGTTCAGAGGTGCCACTCACTCTTTTGGAACGCACACAAAACACACACCATTAGAATGATATAATGCAAGATGTAACTTACATTTTTGGAGGAGAAGCAACATCAGGGTATGTATTAAAAGGTATTTCATTTTTCATCATCTAACATGTTTGGAGAGTGAGAGAACAGTTGGGTACGCAGATGTTGAAAAGGGAAGTTATGTCTGTTTTTGAAAAGAGAAGTATGAGCATTTTTTTTTTTTAGAATTTTAGGGGGAGTGGGAGGACTTTTGGCCAATGAAGATAATTCGATGTATACACAGCATATCGTCACGTGTATACATACGTTGACGATCTGCTGGTAATATGGGATGGTCCTGAGAGCAAATTGGTGAGTTGTCTCAACCATTTGATTGAAAACAATTTAAACCTTTTTTTCACCATGAAATATGATTCCTATAAGGTTGATTTTTTGGATATCAGCATTCTTAAAAATACAAACGGTAAAATTACCAGCAAATTATTCAGAAAGGACACTGCCGGCAACACCCTGTTGCTTGCCGACGGCTTCCATCCTACGGCTTTGAAAAAGTCCATACCCTTCAGCCAGTATTTACGCATTAAACGTAATTGTACTAAAGAAACTGATTTCCAAATGGACGCTGCTGCCCTCACCATTAGACTCTTAGCCAGAGGTTACACAAAAAACAGTTTAAAAAAAGCTTTCAATCGTGTTTCCAAAATTGAAAGACATGATCTTATATTCAAAAAACCCAAAAAGGATAAGACTAAGAATATGGAAGAGACCAATACAACCAGGATAATCCTATGATATTCAAATGAACATAAAAAAATAGGAAAATTCTCACCAAATATTGTCCAATTCTAGCTGAGGATCCTATTCTGGGGAGTCTAGTTACAAAAAATCCACAAATCACCCATAGCACACATTAGGTCTCACATCTGCCAAAAGTGCAAGCAGTCTTAGACTCTATCCGGGAAGCTGGGTTTATGGCCAATCCAAAGAAGTGTACCATTGGACAAGAGGAGGCCAAATATCTTGGGTACACTATTGGGAGGGGAGTGATAAAACCCCAAGTCAATAAAGTCGAGGCCATACAGAGCTGGCCACGTCCCAACAGCAAGAAGCAGGTACGAGCTTTTCTGGGAATCGCTGGCTATTATCGGCGATTCATTCCCCATTTTGCTTCTCAGGCTGTGCCCCTCACCAACCTGACAAAAGGGAAAGAGTCTGTCATGGTTAAATGGTCCCCAGAGGCTGAAGCAGCGTTCAAGTCCTTAAAAACAGCCTTATGTAGCCAGCCAGTGTTATACTCACCAGACTTTTCTAAGGACTTTGTTGTACAAACTGATGCATCAGACGTTGGGTTGGGAGCAGTGTTGTCCCAGGTCTGGAACGAGGAAGAGCACCCGGTCATTTACCTCAGCAGGAAATTGAAGTCCCATGAGGTAAATTACGCCATGATTGAGAAGGAGTGTTTAACGGTGAAGTGGGCTCTAGATTCCCTTCGGTACTATCTGCTAGGTAGGCACTTTGACCTGGTTACTGATCGCTCCTTTAAAGTGATTGGCTCAAAACAAGGAGACCAATAGAAAGGTAAATAGGTGGTTCCTGGCCCTACAGGAATTCAACTTTACAGTAAAGCATCGCCCTGGCATTAAAATGGGGAACCAGTTCTGTGTTTGTGTAGACTGGGGAGTGTGGTATCTGTCCTGTGCGGTGAGTTAACGCCTGTGTGGCAAACTTCTAAAACAGAGATAGGGACTGGGGCAGGACAAGGCTGCACCCAGTTGTTAGATAAGGAATCTACGTGTGTAGTAAGCGGTCAAACTGACCAGGATTTCTTTTCATGTTTCTTTTTGTTTTGCTGTTATATTTTTCACTGCATATAGCATAAATAAACCGCACCTTTGTTTTTTTCACCTGCAACGCTGTCTGCTGTGCCTGATTTTGTGTGGTGAACCCATCCAGGGGGTCACACACACCCGCTGCCGAGCTAACCCCCCCCTATATTATACTATGGAAGCCTTTTTCTTTCCCTGATATGAGGGCTAATTGCAACATGATCATTGGAGCCATCTGAAGCATCGCAGCAGTAGCAGTCTTCCGTGCAGCATTACAGGCCTGATACCCCTGTAGGGGTTCCGACATCTGGTGAGTGAGCAATCTGAGGGGGATCACAGAAGTCACCATCCTACCCTGTACACACCAAGTCACTTTGGGGATAATATCAAGTCTGATTGCCGCATGAAATACATGAGACTATTACACATTTGTGCAATTGCTACAACATATGAACTATATGTGCACTGAGACATAGAGATACTGTTGCGATATTGTATATGGAATCCTTTTCCCCATAGGAACCAACATAAGTGGATCCACGCATGTTTCATGCATTTTTGTCGCTATAAACTAGATGTCTTTATTTTGTGCTAAGTGCTGAATGTGTGTTGTGATGGGTAAAACTACACTGTCCTATGAAAAGCATATGATATTTTAGCACATACAGAGTCTTTTCTGATTATCTCTGTATGCGATTATATACTGACCCACACATATGTACTTTAGCCAATGGAGTGTGACTCTGCAACATTTTTCGTTTTCCATTTAATTATAGCACCCTTTCACCCATATTGGTTTGAAATCTGGTGATATATATAAAATTACGTTTATACAACGTTCCCTGTATAGGCTGAGCCAAACAGGTCTCTCGGGTAGCGCAGTTTTTCCCTATTTATCCCCTAATATTTCTTATTTCTGCAGGACATTCCTAGGAGTGTCTCTGTTTAAGGGAGACAGCAACCTGTAAACACTTGGCTTATATACTTGTCCTAAGCGCGATTTTTTTCAACTTCACTTAAACAAACAATCATACATACACATATATGGAGCGAACATCGCTCATTCCAATGTAAAATACATCATACTGGTATACATTTGGTGGATAGATAACAATACTGCAGTTATATTTGTGCTCAGTTCTATTAAACTTTCTTATAGTGATCAGGAATTTTCTATATTCTTTACTTGGCGGTAGGGATGAGCCGAACACCCCCCGGTTCGGTTCGCACCAGAACCTGCGAACGGACTGAAAGTTCGCACAAACGTTAGAACCCCATTGACGTCTATGGGACTCGAACGTTCGAAATCAAAAGTGCTCATTTTAAAGGCTAATTTGCATGGTATTGTCCTAAAAAGGGTTTGGGGACCCGGGTCCTACCCCAGGGGACCAAACTGCTATGATCTACATAGCAGTTTGGTCTGTATGACCTTATCCCTGGAAGAAATGACAGAGGGGACCTGGAGGGAGAGTATTTCCTGCCAGATGTCCTCCGTCAGTTCAGGGATGTCAGTTCTCCACTTGTTGGCCGTATTACTAAGCCTATGAGTTGTAGAGTGTAATAGAGACCTATAGCATGTTGAGACTAGCTTAGTATGAGAAGGATTCACCAGTAAACGCTCTAGAGTTGAAAAGTTATGTTACGCAGACCAAACTGGGTAGCTGCTGTGTGGCGTATTTGCAAGCAAAGGAAATAGGCTGTGCGTGGTAGCTGAAAGTCCTGGTGAAATTCCTCAAATGGGCGAAACATATTATTTGAGAATAAATGCATTATTGTTTTCACCCCTTTTTTTTTTTTACCAGAATTCCCCATCAGTCCTACGGGCAAATTCCTGCAAGTTTGGGTTCCCCCATAATGGAGTATTCGGCGAGTAAGTCTGGTGTTCATTTGATGGCAACATAGTTGGTTTGAAAATCCGTAGAGTCATTGCAAAGATGTTGGTTCCCTCTCTCCCTCCCTCTGAAGGGATAAATGGTAAATCAAGTACTGGAGGGACTCATAAGAGGTGAGTATCGCTGCTTCCAAGGCCGTGGCCGCATTGTTGGCCCCAGGGTAAAACCACCAATGCGCGTGGGCCAGTTGTGAGGCTATATAATAAGTTTGGAGGCATGGTAATGCCAACCCTCCCTCCATTACTGGTAATTGTAGGGTATTTTTTGCAATCCTTACCGCTCCCCCTTCCAAATGAACGTGGTGAGGATCGAATCTATTTCTTTAAATTTGACTTTTGTAACGTATACTGGTGAATTACTCAGGATATATAGGAATCGTGGCAAGAATTTTATTTTAACAATGTTTATTCTTCCTAATAGTGTCAGGGGGAGAGTAGTCCATGTCCTTTAATGTGTTTTTCATTCTATTAATAAGAGGGTCTAGATTAATCCTACTGTAGGAGGAGAGAGGGTGTTGAATCATAACCCCTAAGTACTGGAAGGAGTTAACTATTTGTATTGGGCAAGAGGGAGGGAGTGTTAACAGTGTCTGCTGATCTATCCTAAATAGAAGGGATTTATCCCAGTTAACCTGGAACCCAGAGAAGTGGCCAAGCCTCCGGATAATCTCCAGCAGGGCTGGGAGAGACGATTGGGGGTCCGACAAGTACCGTATTTATCGGCGTATAACACGCACCCCAATTTAGGAGGGAATTTTAAGGAAAAAAAAACTTTTAGGATGGAAATTGAAGGGAAAAAAAACTTACATTTAAACGCCCATCATTGCAGCCTTCTCAGTGCAGCTATGTCAGTGCAGCCTTGTCAGTGCAGCCTTGTCAATGCAGCCTTCCCCAGTGCAGCCTTGTCAGTGCAGACTTCCCCAGTGCAGCCTTCCCCAGTGATCCCCTGCCACTCTGGGCTTCAAAATCGCCGATCGCGATTTGAAAATGGCTCCGCCGGCGCCGAAATACACAGAGCCGGTCCTCGGCTCTTCCCGGCGGCTCTCGTTCACTTTCGGCTCTACTCGTAGTCCTGAGCGGAGCTATCGGAACCTAGCCGAGTAGGTTCGGATAGCTCCGCTCGGGACTACGAGTGGAGCCGAAAATGAACGAGAGCCGCCGGGAAGAGCCGAGGACCGGCTCTGTGTATTGCGGCGCCATTTTCAAATCGCGGTCGGCGATTTTGAAAATGTGACAGGTCGGGATCGCAGGGGATCGGCGTATAACACGCACCTGCGATTTTTTCCTGGTTTTAAGGGGAAAAAAGTGCGTTTTATAAGCCGATAAATACGGTATATTAACATGTCGTCAGCATATGGAGACACTTTCTCTTCTAGACCCCCAATCGTCAGTCCCATTATCTTCCCACTGGATCTTTTCAATGCCGCCAGAGGTTCTATCGCTAATACAAATAGTAACGGCGATAGGGGGGCATCCCTGTCTGGTGCCCCTCTTTATCAGGAAGGGAACAGACACAGATGCATTTACCTTCAACCTAGCAGTAGGCTTCGGATATAGTAGTTGAACCCATCTAATGAAGGTTCTGCCGAACCCGAATTTCAGCAAGACTTCCAGCAGATATGGTCATTCGACCGAATCAAATGCTTTATGTGCATCTAATGCCAACACGGCTCTAGATCCTAGAGTATCATGAGTGGCTTGCAGATTAGTGAACAGTCTCTGTAGGTTAATAGACATTGATCGCCCCAGGATGAACCCAGTCTGATCTGCTCCAATAATGGTGGTGATGACTGTGTTCAATCTCCGGGCGAGCACCTTGGCTAAAATCTTAACGTCTGTGTTAATCAGCGATATTGGCCTATACGATTCGCAAAGTAGATGATCTTTATGGGGTTTGGGAATGAGGACAATCAGCGCCTCTGACAAAGAGTGCGGTAACTGTCCTGTTTTCATTAAAAAGTGTATACTTTGAGTAGGTGAGGTATTAGCATGTCTCTGAATTGCATATACCATTCTATAGGGAATCCATCCAGTCCTGGCGTTTTGTTCCTAGCAAAGGACTGTATGGCTTCCCCAATCTCCTCCTCTGTCAGGGGATCATCTAAGAGTGAGGCCTGTGTGTCCTAAAGTTTTGGTAATGAAATTTCAGCTAAATAGTCATCCAGTTCCACAATGGTATAATGGGCTCTAGTAGCGTATAATGAGGAATAAAACGTGACAAATGCATCTATTATCTCCTCGCTTTGTTCCATCACTACTCTGTGAAGGGAACTCTTAAGTATACCAAGACATTCTGGACAATTTCATCCTCTCAACTTTGTGGGAACAGTTTGGGGATGGCCCCATCCTGTTCCAACATGACTGTGGACCAGTGTACACAGTAAAGTCCATAAAGACATGGATGAGCGAGTTTCCTTCACTGGAACTAAGGAGCCAAGCCCAACCCCTGAAAAACAACCCCACACCATAATCCCCCCTCCAACAAATGATTTGGATCAGTGCACAAAGCAAATTCCATAAAGACATGGATGAGGGAGTTTGGGGTGGAGGAACCTGACTGGCCGACCTCAACCCGATATAACACTTTTGGGATGAATTAGAGCGGAGACTGCGAGCCAGGCCTTCTCATCCAACATCAGTGCCTGACCTCACAAATGCGCTTCTGGAAGAATGGTCAAACTTTCTCATAGACACATTTGTGGACAGCCTTCCCAGAAGAGTTGAATCTGTTATAGGGCTAAGACTGGGATGTCATTAAAGTTCATGTGCATATAAAGGCAGGCATCCCAATAATTTAAAAAATAGTGTAAATCCTTTATGAGTCAAGGAAAGAGTGACTAGGGGTGTGACAGTCATATATTTTGCCTAAAATGTTTAAAAAAAAAAAGAAAACAAGTTCCTCTTTCTAATTTCAGGAAATTCTGAGCTATACATATACAATAACAAATTCACCCATTTAGCAGAGGAGCCTTTTCTGTCATCAGGGTTGGAACATAGATTTATTATTTAAAACAGCAGAGCAAGAGGTGGTAATGACTCTAAATTGGACATCAATACAATGGGCACATTAATAGTGAGCCTTTGGTGGCTACCAACCCATAGAAACATACTTGTGAAGCAGACCTAAGCATGGGGACTTTAGGGAGGACCAGCATGGGGCTCCATAAATCTAAAACACAAACTTGTCAATTGAAAACAGCAGGAGCTACAGTTCTTCCATGTTTACTTCAGTAAAGCAAGAAGGACTTGACATTTTAGGTGATTTTAGAAAACACCTCTAGGTTGGCCAATGGAGCCAAGCTCAGAATTCTGGTGTTTTTACTGGCACGGCACACTCTGTACATACCTAGAATGTCTTCACAATGCCAGGGCTGTTCTAGCTACACCCTACAAAGCATTTTCCAAAGGGACTTCACAGCCTACTTTTATATGATAAGTAATTCGAATAAGTGATCTTGTATAATACGTAGACAGTTTCACTTTGTATTCCAGAGAGTTCTGTTTATTGACATGGCATTGATTGTCATTCCAAAACCCCTCAATGTGAATCTCCTCTTCACCTACAGGTAAAGCACAACTAAACAGACACATATTCCCTACATTGAGCACTGAGCTCAGTGTACGGTCTTCAGATGTCGCCTGTCTCTGGAGGTTGTGTGATCACTTCAGTCTTCATATGATGGATGAATATACAGCAGGAGATCAGGAGGACACAGCCAGATATCACCAGACGTATGAGGTTCACCATGCTATAATCTTCCTTTGGTGTGTTTTCTCTATCCATTCCTGAATTGAAGGTAAAACAAAAGGTGATATAGCTCCATCAAATGTATAATTACTTTATTTTGTGTTATACCAGCCATTCTAATCAAACCCAAAGAAAGCAGTTAATAGGAGGCTGGCATTGATAACAAGAGTCCCAAGAAACCTTTCCTGACAGAGACATGGATGCCATTGCTGACCTCTTTCCAATTTCCTGTCTGTTATGGTGACTGACATCGGTACTTTATAAGTCCTTGACCTGGTGAATATCAAGAAAATCTGAGTTGAAGCTCCGTTTCAGCATATGTATTCCAGGTCAGTGGCACAAAGCATTGAGGTTTGGCATGGCAGCAAGACAACTAAGATTTGCAGCATGAGAAGTAAGAGTCACACCGTGTACACGCAAGCGGATTTTCCGTAAGAAAAATCTTGGATGGTTTCTCCGACGGAATTCTGCTCAAGCTTGGTTTGCATACACACAGTCACACAAAAGTTTGCTGAACGTTCGACCGTCAAGAACGCGGTGACGTACAACACTACGACGAGCCCAGAAAATGAAGTTCAATGCTTCCGAGCATGCGTCCAATTGTTTCCTGAGCATGCCTAGGAATTTTGCACGTCGGAATTGCTACAGACGATCAGAGTTTCCGTTCGGAACTTTTTCCGACCAAAAAATTGAGAACCTGCTCTCAGTCTTTTGCTGGCTGGATTTTGGCCAGCAAAAAATCGATGGAGCATACACACGGTCGCATCTTCCGACCAAAAGCTCTCATCGGTCTTTTGCTGGCTGAATTTCCGATTCATGTGTACGCGGCATCAGAGTTTCTCTAGCCATTTGCCAACTGCCTAACTGGAAATGTACATCATGATTTTGACGTTAAATACTGTTGTTATGGCAGAAGCTAGCTGCCATAGTGTGCATAATGTACAGTATGTTTGCCTTTCAGTGGGCATAACATGGGTTCACTTTTAAGTATGAATTTTAACAAATTGCATTGTTAGTGTACTTACCATTGTTGCAGTATAGCCAGGGAACCACATTCTTCGAGACATTACTGACCGGATTCTTTGCTGTACGTATATAGATAAAGTTGATATTACTGGGAGGTACAAACACAACGTTCTCTGTCTGGTTAACATTACTGCTGTTTAAACTCCTCCAAATGATGGTCACATTTCTTCCATTTACTGAGTCCACCAAACACGTCAAGCTGACCTCACATGTCTTATTATCAGTCACATTGGAGTTGATGGTGACATTCTCAGCCATTAGATTACCTGGAGGGAAGAAGCAGATAACATTCTAGAAAAGTATTAAAACTTCTAATGCCTGGTGCTAGAAATGAGCTTCCGTGTAAAAATAGATGATCCACTTCAGCTCCAGAAGATTTTACCTGCTTCGGGACCAGACCATTTTTTGCTATTTGGCACTGTGTTGCTTTAACTTGTAATTGCACGGTCATGCAACACTGTACATAAATGACATTTATCTCATTTTTAACACAAATAGAGCTTTCGTTTGGTGGCATTTAACCCCTTAGTGCCGACCGTATGCACATATGTGGCCTCGGCTTTAAGGGGTTATACTTGAGCTCATTTTCCGCTCCCCCCGTCGGTGGTAAATGGTTTGTCCCATCCCTCTAACTGCTACATCTTTTGAAAAAAAAAAACAAGACTTACTGGCTGGATCACAAGATGAAATAATAAATAAATAATAATTTAAAAAAAAGCTGAGTTAGACTTACCGGTAACTCCTTTTCTGAGAGTCTTCCAGGACAGCCCATGAGACCTTGGGCTCCTCCTACCAGGACAGGAAACACGTCACCCCCACCAGATAAAAGGGCGGTCCTCCAGGCCCATGTCAGTATTCTCAAGAACCGTAGGACCCTGCAAAACATATGCATAATACACATAACTTCAGACAATACCGGGTGGGAATCCGGCTGTCCTGGAAGACTCTCAGAAAAGGAGTTACCAGTAAGTCTAACTCAGCTTTTCTCCAAGCGTCTTCCAGGACAGCCCATGAGACGATGAGCCAGAACTTACCAGTCTAGGGAGGGACAACTGCCTGAAGGACCTTACAACCAAACGCCTGCTCCTGAGCTGATAGGAGATCCAGGCGATAATGTTTAATGAAGGTCGAGTAACTGGACCAAGTGGCAGCCCTGCAAATTTGTTCCGGTGAGGCACCAGCCCTCTCAGCCCAAGACGTAGACAAGGCTCTAGTTGAGTGCGCAGTAACAAAAGGTGTGGGGACCTCCCTAATTTTGTAAGCTTCCAAGATGGCTTGCTTTATCCATCTAGCCAATGTGGCTTTAGATGCACTATTCCCCTTGTGAACTCCAGAAAAGAGGACAAACAAGGCATCAGTTTTCCTAAAGGTCTTCGTGACCTCAAGATAGACCAAGAGAATCCTTCTTACATCTAGAAAACTAAATTTTCTTTCTAAGTCGCCCTGTGGCGAACTACAAAAGGTTGGCAATACAATGTTCTGAGATCGGTGGAATGTACTTGCCACCTTGGGCAAAAAACCTGGATCGGTTCGTAACCCAACTCGATCCTCAAAAATCGTGAGGAAGGGCTCCCTAACTGATAGGGCCTGCAACTCACTTACCCTACGAGCTGAGGTAACAGCTATAAGGAACACAGTTTTTAATGTAAGTAACTTAACTGACATACTTTCCAGAGGTTCAAACGGAAATTCTACCAGAGTTTGAAGTACTAGGGACAGATCCCACGTTGGACAACTTCTCACTACTACTGGTCTGGCCCTAGAGATAGATTTGAAAAATCTGGCTATAGTGGGATTTTCCAGGAGAGAAAACTGGAGGAACACACTAATAGCTGCCGCCTGTACCTTTAAGGTACTAACAGAAAGACCTTTGTCGACACCCTCTTGGAAAAATTCCAAAATAGACGGAATATCATGAGTTAATCTATCATTTTCAGATAACCATGAGTTAAACCTTTTCCAAACTTTGGAATATATGGCTCTAGTAACTGGCTTCCTGCAGTTAACGAGAGTCCTGACTACTTTGTCAGAGAACCCTTGGGCGCTCAGTATCTTTTCTTCAGATACCAGGCCGTCAAGTTTAAGGAAACCACCTGAGGGTGTGATACTGGACCCTGCAATAATAGGTCTTCCCTTTTCGGAAGACTCCACGGAGGCTCTGAAACCAGAGACTGTAGCAGGGAAAACCATGGCCTCTTGGGCCAAAACGGGGCAATTAGAATCAGACCTGTCTCTTCCAGCCAAAACTTCCGGAGGACTTCTGGAATCAGCCTGATTGGCGGAAAGGCATAACATAGGCCTGGAGGCCACGGGTTCGCCAGAGCATCGATCCCCAAGGCTTGGTCTGCCGGGTTCATGGAAAAGAATATCTCCGTCTTGCGGTTGTTTCGGTTTGCGAACAAATCCGCTACCGGATAACCCCATCTCTTGGTGAGGTCTGCAAAGACTTCGGGATGAAGGGACCAGTTGTCTCGGTCTATCCTGTGACGGCTGAGATAATCTGCCAGGCAATTGTTTTTCCCCTTCAGGTGTACAGCAGAAATGAAGGCTGGATTCCTCTCTGCCCAAGAAAGGATCTCCTGGGCAATGGACTGAAGCCTCCGGCTTCTCGTGCCTCCCTGCTTGTTGATATACACGACTGTCGCTATATTGTCTGACAGGATTTGGAGGTTGTGACCCCTGATCTCCATCTGAAAAGACTGGAGGGCTCTCTGGACTGCAAGCAGCTCTCTTTGATTGGATGAGGCCCTTGCCTCCTCTGGGGACCACTCTCCTTGTGCTACTGCATTGCTGAGGTGGGCCCCCCATCCCCAGGAACTCGCATCCGTGTTAATTCTTCGGGAAATGGGAAAGGACCATGGGAGACCTCCTGCTAGGTGCTGACCAGCTCTCCACCACCACAGGCTTCTTTTTATCCTGTCGGGAAGCCAGATCCTTGACTCCAGGGACCTTACGTCCCTGTCCCAGTTTCTTAAAAGAAACCTTTGTAACGGACGCTGACAGAGTCTTGCCCATGGTACTGCGGGAAAACATGAGGTCATAAGACCCACTGCCCTCGACACCTGTCTCAGAGAGACCAACTGGTTGGTCTGCAATGTTGACATAGTCTGGAACACTTTGGTAATCTTCTCCTGAGGAAGAAAAACTCTTTGGTTCACGGAGCAAAAATTATAACCTAGATAAGTTACTTTCTGGGCCGGAATCAAGGACGATTTTTCTTTGTTTATTAGCCAGCCTAGGGACTGTAAGAAGTCCTGTACAGCCTGGAGATCTTCCAACAGCCTTTGGTATGATTTTGCCACTATCAGGAGGTCGTCTAAGTAAGGGATAACCGTTATTGCCTTTAATCTTAGAGGAGCCAGCACTTCCCCCAACACATTCGTAAAGATGCGTGGGGCTGAGGAAAGACCGAAGGGGAGGGCCTGAAATTGAAAATGTCGGGTCCCCATACCCGTCTTCACTGCCAATCTCAAAAACTTTTGGAAGGCTGGATGGATAGGGATGTGAAGATAAGCATCCCTTAAGTCCAACGTGGCCATAAAGCAGTTTGGGTATAGTAGGTTTTTGATTGTAAAAACCGTCTCCATACGGAAATGCTTGTATCTGATGGACTTGTTTAAGGTCCGGAGATTCAGGATAAGTCGAAACTTTCCTGACGGCTTTCTGACCACAAATACATGGGGATAGAATCCCTTGCCCCGCTCCGATTGAGGAACAGGAATCAGGACTTTTTGATCTAATAAGTCTCCGATCTGGAGACCCAGGGCCCTCGCTTTCTCCCGATCTTGTGGAGGAAATGTGACCAACAAACGTTCTGGTGGTTGGTGAACAAACTCCAGCCTGTACCCGTTGGTCACTAGGTCCAGGACGAAGGGGCTCAGAGTGACTGCTGCCCACTGTGGGATGAAGGCCCTCAATCTCCCTCCCACCGGGGAACACAAGTCACTGCGGCTTGGCGGGCTGTTGAGGAGGGTTAAATAGCACTCCCCCTTTGCCTCTGCCTTTGTGCCCAGTCCAATGCTTTTTCGGCCTGCTGTCCTTTTCTCTAGGACTCTGTTGCCTGTTTTGGCCACGAAAAACTTTTCTGGCTGTCTGAACTCTCTTTTTCTCTGGAAACGCCTTTTTCTTATCAGCCGTGCATTCCAGTGCCTCTTGTAGACCTGGGCCAAATAAATGATCGCCAGTTAAAGGAAGGCCACAAAGGCGCAACTTGGAGGCCGAGTCCCCTGACCAGGTCTTAAGCCAAAGGCTTCTCCTGGCCGAGTTCACTAGAGCCGAAGTCCTGGCTGACATTCTTACCGACTCAGCGGAAGAATCTGCCAAAAAACCCACTGCCTGAAATAGGAGAGGAAAAGACTTTAAAATTTGCTCTCTGGAGGTACCTGCTGACAGATGCGACTGAATCTGAGTCAACCAAACCTCCAGATTTCTGGCCACACAAGTGGAAGCCAAAGCTGGTTTCAGGTTTCCAACTGCTGAGTCCCAGGCTCTGTGGAGAAGGATATCCCCCCTCTTGTCCATCGGATCCTTAAGCGTACCCATATCATCAAACGCCAGGTCCGAGTTTTTTGAAACTTTTGAAAGAGGTGCGTCTAACTTGGGATTCTTATTCCATGGCTGCGCAGTGTCCTCATCAAAAGGAAACCTCCTTTTTAGGTTACTAGAGAAGAATGGTTTTCTCTCAGGATTATCCCATTCCAGTTTAATAGTATCAACCAAAGAACTATGAACTGGAAACACTCTTGATTTTCTCTTATGTAATCCTTTATACATAAGATCATGTTTGGAAAACTGAACCTCTTCCTCTTTTAATTCAAGGGTAGTATAGATAGCCTTTAATAAGTCATCTACATCCTCAACAGATAACTTAAATCTTGAGCCTCGAGTGGATTCTCTATCTCTGGGCTCTGTATCTGACCCTGATTCTTCCAGAGAAGAACGAGTAGATCTGACCTCAGCCTCAGAGTCTTCACTCTCTGCCTGCTGCGGAGTGCTTACTGACGCCTTTAGTGAAGACGGACTCTCTGCTGGAGTCTGGAGCTTGTCAATAAGCGTTCTAAAGGAACTGAAGGTGGACGCAAGCTCATCCCTAACAGAAGTAAGCATCTTCTGGCAAGAGGCAACCGGGTCATCCTTTTACTAGGCCTTCTATACAGGTGCGACAAACTGCTTTGCTCCATGAGGAGCTCAATTTGTTTGCGCAAACCGCACATTTCCTTTTAAGTGGCTGCACTTGGGCCTTGTCTTGAGTCTTGGTCTGCAAAACAAAATTAATGACCCACAATGTAATTAAAGCCACACAATCACTCCGTAACACCACGTGCAGGAGGGAGGAAATGTGTCCCCTTACACCCACTACTACAGAGGGGGGAGGGGGAGGGAATACTCACAGGGATAGCAAGGTGGTGACAGAACACCCCAGGCTTACCTGTGAGGTGCTGGTGTTGGGAACTGCATCCGCTGCCTGTGCAGGTACTGCAGGAGGATCCATTCTGCCCCTCTTGGTCATCCACAGCCTGGCTGCTTAACACCAAGAAACACCAGCAGCCAGCGTTCTCTGTTCACGCCGTTTATGAAGACTGGAACCTCGTCTCCGGCGCCCGATGATGATGTCATATGCCCCATAAGTAACCCTCTCCAGGCACTTCCTGTGGGCCAGCTTGGAGCGCAATAGCTCCGCCCCCTCGAACTCTGCAGCTTCCTCCATTCCTTGCTCAGATCAGCCAGGCTGTCGGCAGGGAAGGACAACCGAAGCTCAGCTGAGCTAGAGTGCAATGCACTGCGCTAGGGGCATGACCTCACACCGGTCCTGGCCCTCTCCAGGCACTGAGGACAGAGAACAGCAACACAGCCAACCTCCCCAGCGGTGTGCTGCTTCTGGCAGAGGAAGAGGTAAGTGATATGCCCCAGAAAAAAGCCATACAAAGCCCCTGCTTATAAGGCCTATGGGAGCAGGTTCCATGAACATGTTACCCCCCGTCCGGAGGAAACACAAATAACTGACATGGGCCTGGAGGACCGCCCTTTTATCTGGTGGGGGTGACGTGTTTCCTGTCCTGGTAGGAGGAGCCCAAGGTCTCATGGGCTGTCCTGGAAGACGCTTGGAGAAAATGAATGCAGCCATCACATCTAACAATTGGTAAGCTGCAATATGATAAATGTTTGCTTTTGGGTTTTCTGGGGACTCCCTTGTTAAAGGGGGTTTCCAGATTCCTATAAGTCACTTCCCGCACCCCCACAACCACCGAGCCAAGGATGTGGGGAAGAGGCCTTTGTCTTGATCAACATAGGGACAAGGTGCTTTGGTGGGGGGGGTGTTTTTTAGAGAGAGAGAGAGAGAATGTGAGTTCCTACGAGCTGGGAACCACGATCTCTCCTCTCCTATAGTCAGTCCCCTCCCCCACAGTTAGAACACACGCCTAGGCAGGGCCGGTACTAGGGGTGGGCGGGAGGGGCATCTGCCCTGGGCGGGATGATTTAATGTGACAAGAGGACGCAGTTTGCCGGGTACAACACTTCCCATTCTGCAGCATATAACACAGGCAGAGAGCGGCTTTGTCTCTGCATGTAGATCGTAGCACTAAACCCGCCCCCCCTGCCTGCACAGTACACAATACTAGTCTTTCAGCAACAGTAGAGTGAAGCAGGAGGGGCCCGTTAGGTTGGGAAGGTATCAGCACTTTCCTGAATAAGTCTACATGTATACAACTTTTCCTCCCCTGGACAGCGGCTTCTCTCCCCCTTCTCCAGTCATGACTAGTGTAGTCCAAATGTTACCTCCATCCATCTCCATAATTCCCCCTTTTATACTCCACCCTTCCACTTAAAATTCCCACCTAAAATGATGAGACCACACTTTTATTTTGGAGTAATATGGCCACAACAGCCTTTATTATAAAACACCAACCCCAAAATAAATCACTCCAATAAATAACCAATACCAAAAACAATAACATATTAATAACGTAGAATGTTAACCACAGTCTGATGGTCTCTGACGGTGAGCCCCCTTTCAAAATATATATATATATATATAACCATATACATAACCATGTATAACCACCGCACTGCGGGATTTTTCAAACTAATAGGCCTCCAGCTGTAGCCGCTCGGAGACAACCGCTTCCCGCAGTGCCACCAAAAACCAGTATTCCCTCCACCGTTCAGGAATACACCGGAGGGGAACATGCTAATGATGAGCCCCCCACCCCTTTAAATCCATCCTTTTACCGCCCCCGTCAAAGACCACCAGAATAAAATACCGCCACACCTCAACCTTGGACATTTCAGCTGTCATGACGACCTGATCCATTCCTGAAAAAGAAAAAATACGCAAAAACAACTACACACAACTCATAACATTTCAACCATCAAACTAAAGGGAGGGAGGGTGGGAAAAACTGCCTCCTCTGATCAATTCTTCCTCACACTGACCTCACTTGCTCCTCCCCAACCTTTAATATCACCACTCCCCTTTTCTTTCCAAGTAAACTCTCTTACCTCCCCTTTACCCATATTACCTCTCAGCCTAATTTTTAACCCCTTCCGTGTCCATTAGACACACTGTCATGCCCGGCCCTACACTACCCCTCCTTTTAGTCAGTCTCATTCCGGGCCTCACTTGACTAGTGTAGTCCAAATGTTACCTCCATCCATCTCCATAATTCCCCCTTTTATACTCCACCCTTCCACTTAAAATTCCCACCTAAAATGATGAGACCACACTTTTATTTTGGAGTAATATGGCCACAACAGCCTTTATTATAAAACACCAACTCCAAAATAAATCACTCCAATAAATAACCAATAACAAAAAGAATAACATATTAATAACGTAGAATGTTAACCACAGTCTGATGGTCTCTGACGGTGAGCCCCCTTTCAAAATATATATATATATATATATATATATATATATATATATATATATATATATATATATATATATATATATATATATATATATATATATAAAACCATATACATAACCATGTATAACCACCGCACTGTGGGATTTTTCAAACTAATAGGCCTCCAGCTGTAGCCGCTCGGAGACAACCGTTTCCCGCAGCGCCACCAAAAACCAGTATTCCCTCCACCGTTCAGGAATACACCGGAGGGGAACATGCTAATGATGAGCCCCCCACCCCTTTAAATCCATCCTTTTACCACCCCTGTCAAAGACCACCAGAATAAAATACCGCCACAGCCCGAAAGCGTGACTACCTTACGTTTGAGGGCACCCCCCACACCCTCAGGGCCTGCTGTATCCCCTCCTGTAAACCCAGGGACCATAAATCAATACCTACGTCAGAGAGATGAACCCCATCCCTCCTAAGGTACAATCCCACATTCGTTTCCAGCTCTCGGTGGCGAATGACCATACCACCATTACAAATCTCCCCACCACTTTATTAACCCTAATGCGCGTTTTGTTAATGCTCGCCACAGACCTAGCCCAACGCCATGATGTTCTGGCCACAATATCTGACCAAATTACAATGGTGTTTGGTAATGTTTCCCGTAACTTCATAAAGTCCGCTTTGATGTCCACCATCAGATCCCTGACCGGCCAGACACCCAAGTCATTCCCCCCCGCATGAATCACCAAAACATCAGGGGGCCTATCCAACTGCACATACCTCTCCACTTCCCCCATCACTCTACCCCATAACATCCCTGGTCTACCTAACCAGTGTATGTATGCCTCCCTCCTGGAAATCCCCAGCTGTCTGCCGTCCGGACGCACGTCACCTCTCCTGGCCCCCCAGCAAACATAGGAGTGACCTACGATCCAGACAA
The DNA here is from genome assembly GCA_037952925.1 of Lithobates clamitans. Lineage (NCBI taxonomy): Eukaryota > Metazoa > Chordata > Amphibia > Anura > Ranidae > Lithobates > Lithobates clamitans. The sequence continues at coordinate 324,859 of JBBGZY010001549.1, read as the reverse complement.
GGCACATAGGGTTTCCATCTGTAATGAAAGCAAAACACAAAATAGCGGCACCCTCTTACAAAACAGCATCCCCTTGTACAACAATGTGCCATCAACAATATGAAATTCTTCAACCACCAATGACGGTCTTATATAAGACCGAAATCTCCTAGACTCCCATCTCCCGAGTCTGCGCACAGCAGCCTCCTCCAAACCGCATCTGGCAGCTTCTGTAGCTGCCCCTATGCGGAAGGAGTGTGAAGCATACTCCGACCCTACCAAACCAGCCCTTTGTAGACATCTTCGAAAAATCGTTACAAATTGATAACGTGACAGATAAGACCCATCCTTGTGCCTAAGGAAAGGCCCTGCCCCCTTGCCCCTGACCAACCTAAATGCTCTTACCGCGTCCACTGGGCATACCCTTGACCCTGGTAACTCAAAAGGGGGGACATCTACCCCTTTTCCCTGTTGGTCAGTTTTGGACCTCCGAAAACGTAAACACACCCTCCCCCTCTCCAAGCGAACATCATTGTCCAACAAACCTCCCCCAACCCGTCTTGACGGGCTAACCAATTCCCCTATCCGAAAAGCCCCATAAAAAGCCAGTGAAAAGGCCGCCGTGAACAGTCGGCTTTCATACTCTGACCGACAAACGAACTCCAACATTTCACATATTGAGACTAGATTCGCAAATGTGACAGGCCGTCGCACATCCCGTTTTTTGTGTTGTTTTCTATAGCCCTTAAAGGCCTGCCGAACCCAAAAATCCCTGGTCCAATCTTCACCCCCCATTAATTTAAACAAAAACGACAAACCTGCCAACTTCCGATCAATAGAGGACGCTGCGCACCCCTTTTCCATATTCCTAGCAACTAAATACAACACCAATAACCTGCCTTCTGACCCCAGTACCACCACACCGGCCTCCCTTACCAACCCCGACCACTGCTTCCATACCTTGCTGTAGGCCGTCCAAGTGGAATCACTTACTGACTGCCGGATCCATCCCGCGGCGAATCCAAAGGCAGCTCCCACATCCAAACCGGGCAAGGAACTCCTTCCTTGTCTGCCCCCGGCGCCAGCTCCCTGAACTTGTCCCACTGAAAACGAGACAAGGAGTCAGCCAGCGCATTGTCCACACCCGGAATGTGAACCGCATAAATGAAAATATTATAGACTCAAACACCTAAACACCAGCTGTCTCAAAAGCCGAATCACCGGCTGCGAAGATGCTGACATGCGGTTCACCACCTGCACTACACCCATGTTGTCGCAATTGATCCTTAGCTTCAAATTCCTGCATGCCTCTCCCCACAACTCCAATGCCAGCACCACTGGAAACAATTCCAGCAGGACCAGATTACCTAGTAAACCCGCCCTCTCCCACGACTGTGGCCATGGTTCCGCACTCCATTTTCCTTGAAAATATGCCCCGAAACCCATGGAGCCCGCCGCGTCAGTGACCAATTCCACATCGAAATTGCTCACCGGGCCAGACATCCACACCGCCCTCCCGTTGTATGAAGTTAAAAATTCATACCAAACTTTTAGATCCTCCCTGTGTTCCCTTGTCAGCCGGATGAAATGAGTTGGCCGTTTTACCCCTGCTGTAGCAGCCGACAGCCGTCGGCAAAAAACCCTCCCCATTGGGATAATTCTACAAGCGAAATTCAACTTATCCAACAATGACTGAAGGGCTCTCAACTGCACCTTCCTCAGCCCGTGGATGTCTCAAATTTCCTTCTGCAGGTCCTCCAACTTCCCCCTGGGTAAACGGCACTCCATAGCCGTCGAGTCTATAACTATGCCTAAAAAACTAAGTTCAGTCTTGGGGCCTTCAGTCTTTTCAGCCGCCAAGGGGACTCCGAACCTGCCTGCGATGTGCTGCAACGTGGAAAGTAAAATCGCACACACAGCGGAGGCAGGGGGGCCTATACACAGAAAATCATCCAAATAGTGTATCACTGAGTCTAGGCCAGCGACTTCCCTAACTACCCATTCTAAAAATGAGCTAAACGCCTCAAACATGGCACAGGAAACTGAACAACCCATGGGCAAACATTTGTCAACGTAGAACTGTTCCTGCCAGTGACACCCCAACAGCCGAAAACTCTCCGGATGCACCGGCAACAATCGAAAAGCCGACTCTATGTCAGCTTTTGCCATGAGAGCCCCTTGGCCGTAGCGCTGCACCCACTTGACTGCCGCATCAAAGGAAGTGTATGACACTGTACACTCCTCCGGGTCAATGAAATCATTGACCGAACCCCCTCCTTGGGAAGGACAAGTGGTGTATCAATCGGAACTTATTAGGTTCCTTCTTGGGCACCACCCCCAAAGGTGATACCACTAAGTCCGGCCAAGGTTTATTGGCAAACGGCCCTCCCATGCGTCCCAATGCTACTTCCTTCTGCAATTTTTCCCCAACTACCTCTTGATGTTCTAATGCCGATTTAAGATTCCGTGCCATATGGGGAACGATCACCAATGAACAAGGAATCTTAAAACCCTCCTTAAACCCCGACTGCAACAACCTAGCTGCTTCCCGATCCGGATACTTACTTAGAAAAGGGAGCATTCTTTCCACTCTCACCGGTGTCAGCCCTCTTATGCGCAGTGTCACCGGCACGCTTTCCTCGTTTAAAACATTTTGACAACAGGTGAGGCCCCCCACACCCCGAGCATTCATGTCTAAACTTACATGTCCCCCCGAATTTGCAGGCGCCTTCATTATACTGCCAGCACACACCCCACTTTTTTCCGGCTGACGATCCTGAGGAATTTGCACCCCCGGCCCCCCCTTGAAACGGCTGAGACGGGGCCTTCGCCGAAGACATGAGCCTCATCCATAAGCTAATATCTTTATGGTCCCAACGCAGGGACGGGCGACCGCCATCCGCTGTCTGAACTGCTCGTCATATCTCAGCCAAGCAGTACCGCCATATACCCTATGTGCCTCTCCAATAGCGTCCATGTAACAGAATAACGCCGAACAATGCTCGGGGCTCTTCTCCCTAATTACGCTTGCCATAATAGCAAACGCCTGAAGCCAGTTTACAAATGTCCGCGGTATCAGCCTATACCTCCTCTTTTCTTCATCATCCTTTTTGGACGAATCGGGTTTTACCCTGTCCAAATTAAATTTTTCCAATGGTAGCAGTGAAAAAATTTCCACATACTCACCTTTTTGAATCTTCTCCCTGACATCCTGCTTCAGATGTGCTCCCAAGGGGCTCTCGAAGCAGACGTAAACCTCGCAGCATCCGCCAACCTAATCACATCAGACCTTTCCACCTTCTCTGTGGACCCTGCTTTTTCTGCCTCCACCACCACCCCGCCAACCCAGGTTGGCGGTCCAGGAGGCGAGATTGCCAGGGGCACCCCTACCCCCCCTGCCCCATTACCCCCCCCGGACTCTGTCACCGGTGCTGTCCACGGGGCCACCTGGGGAGGCTGTCCGTGTCCCCCTTCAAATCTTCCCATTAAGGTCCGCAGTCCCTGTAAAAAATTCCATCATTTGTTGGCTGGACCCTGCACTGGCAGGATTGCTCCCCGCCAGCTGCTGTTCCGGCCTGACCCCCGCCGACTGTGTCCCCAGACCCCCTTGTGCTACCATACCCACTGTAACCCCCCCTAATAAATCCTGTACTGCCCCAGACAATGATACTGAATTAATCGACTTACCAGGCTGACCAGGCACATTCCCCACAGCCGTTGCAGTGTTCGCCCTCGCTGGTATTGTTGGCTCCTCTTCCTCCGACAGCTCCCCTTCCGACCGGTCGTCCCACTCTCCATCCTCCTGACTGTGCAGCTGCCCGGGTGACGCAGCCCCAGAGGCCGTGGGGTGAGATGGCGATGGAGCCATCCTCACTTCGGAAGCACTGCTGCTGTCAGACAGGCGTCGCTGACCTGACCTGACTGTCTGTGCACTAACAGTCTTGTCTCTTTCACCATCCTGCTGACTGGACTGCTTGCTGCTCTTCTCCCGTCTTTTTCCGCCACTTCTTCCGGCCACACGCTCCTCCGTAAGGCTCCGCCCCCTCCCGATCTTCACAGCATGTCTGAGGCCCTCTTCCAAAGCTCTGCTCGGCTCACCGACCATCCTCGCCGTCCTCTCCTGCATTCCTCTGCACTCCACGGATGGACTCTGCATCCTGCTGCTCTCCCTGGGCAGGGAACCGGCGCCATGTTGGCCCGTGGCCCCGCCCCCCGAATTCGGCCGGCGGCGTGTGGACCGCCCGGGGGCCGCCGAGTCTTGTCTCCTCTTCCCTGGGGGGACCGATCTCACCTCCCTCTGGCTCCTAGTGCTCTGAACGGCCGCAATGTAGGCCCTGGCGAAAAACGCGCCGGAGGCCGCGACCTCCGCGCGCGATAAGGCACCTCACCCGCCGCCGATGCGCTCGGTTCCTCATCTCCTATGTCCCCTACTTGCTGCTGCAAACATTCGGGTCCCTTCTGTGCTGCCACTCTCCTCAGCTTTTCCAAAATTGCTTCCACAGCAGCCATTGTGGAGGAGCAGTAGTAGAAAAACTGCCTCCTCTGATCAATTCTTCCTCACACTGACCTCACTTGCTGCTCCCCCCCTTTAATATCACCACTCCCCTTTTCTTTCCAAGTAAACTCTCTTACCTCCCCTTTACCCATATTACCTCTCAGCCTAATTTTTAACCCCTTCCGTGTCCATTAGACACACTGTCATGCCCGGCCCTACACTACCCCTCTTTTTAGTCAGTCTCATTAAGGGCCTTACTTTCTTGCTAAAGAGACATCAATTTAATGATCAACTTCTCTCCAACCAGCAGAAATGTTTCCTTATGCCGCGTACACACGAGCGGACTTTACTGCAGACTTTGCCCGGCGGACTGGATTTGGTCGGACAATTCGATCGTGTGTGGGCTCCAGCGGGCTTTGTTTTCTCAAAAGTTGGACGGACTTAGATTTGAAACATGTTTTAAATCTATCCGTCGAACTTGAGTCCGGTCGAAAAGTCCGCTCATCTGTATGCTAGTTCGACGGACAAAAAGCCAGCTAGGGCAGCTATTGGCTACTGGCTATGAACTTCCTTGTTTTAGTCCGGTCGTACGTCATCACGTACGAATTCGACGGACTTTGGTGGATTGTGTGTAGGCAAGTCCGTTCATTCAGAAAGTCCGTCATAAAGTCGGTCGAAAAGTCCGCCGGGCAAAGTCTGCCGTAAAGTCCGACCGTGTGTACGCGGCATTAGATTTGCAGCGCTGACATCGATGTCTCAGCGGAAAGGATTCTTTCATCCACCGTAGTTGTGTGGATTGGGGGGATCCACTCCGTTTTTTTTCGATCAGACGCTGATTGATAAAAAAATAAAAAACGATTCATCTATGGCCAGCCTCCAGCTTACCTTACGTTATACAATCTGATTGTACAATATCTTTTGGATCTACCACCAACTATGTAGTACAAAGGCCAGCTTAATTGGATACTACTTGAATTAATTGTTTAAGTTGTCCATATTTTACAAAGTTTTCGTAAATCTAAAGGAGATTGTACAATCAGATTGTATAGTGTATGCTATACCTACAGTATAGTGTTCTTGTGCATAAGTACTGACAGTGACAAATGTTTTCCCTGTAACCTTTTATTCTTACCTATGCAGATTTGTTTGCCCAGGAGCTTTGTCTTTGGGTTCATTAAACACCCTGACACATTGTCTAAAGCTGGTTACATACTAGGGTTGCACCAATACCTGTTTTGTACCAACAATAGCTCAAGTACTCGCTGATACCAGTTGCCAATACCTTTGCGGTGCGATTTCAGCCTATACAAAATGAATGGGCTCAAATCACACTGTAAAGAATCAAATGTGATTTGAACAGGAATGTGGTGCGATTCCTGTCTGAATCACATGTGGTTTCCCGCACCACTCCTGTGTGAACCCAGATTGAAGTCATTATGACAAAACTGGGTTCACACAGGAGTGGTGAGGGAAACCAGATGTGATTCAGACAGGAATGAGCACCACATTCCTGTTCAAATCACATTTGATTCTTTACAGTGCGATCTGAGCCCACTCATTTTGTATCAGCTTAAATCGCACAGAAAGTATTGGTTTTAGATATTGGAGCTTTTGTACAAGTACTCTTGCAAATGCTTAGTATCAGCAACGATACCGGTATCAGTGCCACCCTAGTACATGCTATTTTTTTTTCCAGCAAGCTGAACATATCCCTGCATCCACTCAAAACAAGGTGAATGGAGGAATCCCCTCTCTGTGCCATTATACTCTGACAGCAGGACTCCTCCACTGTCACAATACAATGATCGGGGCTGCAGCCCGCAGATCATAATTCTAGAGCACCATTTACAATCTTCAGAAATCACCCCTCGGCAGCCAGGTTACCCATTATTGACCGCGAACCAAGCCGTCATCAAAGCAATCTAATTGGCTGTGTGCTTTGTGATCATTGTGATAACCAACCAACCACAAATGTAAATAGTAATACTGGTGCACTCTGCAACCATCACATGTGTTTTTGTGTCCTGCAAATGCTTCTACTAGCTCTGACCCCTGTGCTCTACGACCGGGGGGGGGGGGGGGGGGGGTGGGCGCATTTTGACATCTTCACCCTGGGCACTGGAATACCTTGTCCCGCCCCGCCACTGTGCCTAGGGAACACAGTCAACCCCTTGATCGCCCCCTAGTGTTGACCCCTTCCCTGCCAGTGACATTTACACAGTAATCAGTGCATTTTTATAGCACTGATCGCTGTATAAATGACAATGGTCCCAAAGATGTGTCAAAAGTGTCCAATATGTCCGCCATAATGTCGCAGTCCCGATAAAAATCGTAGATTGCCGCCATTACTAGTAAAAAAAAAAAAAATAATAATAAAAATGCCATAAATCTATCTCCTATTTTGTAGACGCTATAACTTTTGTGAAAACCAATTAATATACGCTTATTGTGATTTTTTATTACCAAAAACATGTGGAAGAATACATATCGGCCTAAAATGAGGAAAAAAATTGCTTTTTTTAAAAAAAATTGGGGCTATTTATTACAGCAAAAAGTACAAAATATTGTGTTTTATTTCAAAATTGTCGGTCTTTTTTTGTTTATAGTGCAAAAAATAAAAACCGCAGAGGTGATCAAATACCACCAAAAGAAAGCTCTATTTGTGGGGGAAAAAGGACGTCAATTTTGTTTGGGTACAGTGCCGCACGACCGCGCAATTGTCAGTTAAATAGACGCAGTGCTGAACCGCAACAAAATGGCCCGGTCATTCAGCAGCCAATTCTTCCGGGGCTGAAGTGGTTAATGCCGGCACTTGTTTTGTTTACATTCTGCTGTCAGCGAGGAATCCTGCTGACAGCAGATAAGTCATGCTTGGTAAGGATACAGTGGCTGCCTGATCCTTAACAACCAGCTATTCTGAATGATACAAAATGAATGCTGCAGCTACAAAACAAATTCTGAAAATGAATTGGTTCAATTAACAAATGCATCCAAGATTAAACTAAATGAAAATCTGTGGTGTGCATATGTCTAGTATTTCTAAAAATGACACTTACTGAACACAGTGAGATGATAGTCACAGGTCTTTATCTCTTTATCTATGCGGGATTGTGCTCGGTAGTTCCCTTGGTCTTCCAGTCTTAGCTCAGTTATTATTAAGGATCCATCAGGTGTGCTGCTCAGTCTTCCGTCATACCTACTATCTTCAATTTCAGGGGATTCTTGTGGTTTTGTTCTGGCAATTGTTATTCCTCTTTTAACCAAATTCCAGGTAATGGATGTAGCCCCAGTGTAACAGAGATGTAGGGTGACAGCTCCTCCCACAGCGCCTAATACATCCTCCTTTACACTCGGTGCCTCACTCATCACATCTGATAAAGAATAATAATTCTTCATGTTAGCAGGCAGCAGGCTTTGAAGTGTAATGGGGCGTACACACGGTCGGACTTTTCGTCTACAAAAGTCCGACAGCCTGTCCGACAGACTTCCGGCGGACTTTCGGCGGACTTGCGGCAGACTTTCTAATGAACGGACTTGCCTACACACGACCACACAAAAGTCTGATGGATTCGTACGTGATGACGTACACCGGACTAAAATAAGGAAGTTGATAGCCAGTAGCCAATAGCTGCCCTAGTGTGGGTTTTTGTCCGTAGGACTAGCACACAGACGAGCGGATTTCGGGGTCCGTCGTAGTTACGACGTAAAGATTTGAAGCATGTTTCAAATCTAAAGTCCGTCGGATTTGAGGCTGAAAAAGTCCGCTGAAAGTCTGGGGAAGCCCACACACGATCGGATTACCAGCCAGCTTTAGTCCTTCGGCGTCCGTTGGACTTTTGTAGACGAAAAGTCCGACCGTGTGTACGCCCCATTAGGCTTCCCTTACACTATTATTATTATTATTATTATTATACAGGATTTAAATAGAGCCAACAGTTTGCGCAGCGCTTTACAACATGATGGCAGACAGTACAAATACAATACAATTCAATACAGGAAGAATCAGATAAGCTAGTAGATTTTCTCATACAAGCAATTCTACAAACATGTTTTCATATATTCAATAACTTAAAGAGGAGTTCCACCCAGGGGGGCCGTCAAAAAAAAAAAAAATTAAAAGTCAGCAGCTACAAATACTGCAGCTGCTGACTTTTAATTGCACACTTACCTGTCCCTGGGTCCAGCGATGCGGGGGATCGAAGCCCCGCTCGTCCCCCCCCTCCGCTCATTGGCGCCAGCATTTCAACTGTGGGCGCCGGGCTGTGGCTTCACAGCCTGGCACCCACTGCGCATGCGCGAGCGGCGCCGCGCGCCGTGATTGGCCGCTCAATCACCTGGGACCTGTAATGGGTCCCAGATGATTGACAGGAGGGAGGGAGCAGAGCGGAGCCCTTCCTGTGCCTGGGGGGGAAGTGATGTCACCAGCCCAGGCAAAGGAACAGGCAGACTACGAGGGACCACTTAGCAACAGGCATTTAGAGGTAAGTGAAAAAAAAAAAATATCCAAATTTTCCCTTTACGTCATTCAGGACAGCCACTATTGAGAGATAGTCTCCTCCTCTTCCTGTAGGAAACACTGCGCCAGCCCATAAAACTCTCACTTCCCCTGCCAGACCTCAGTTAATAGTGTTTCCTCCGGAGGGGAGACACTGTGCAGGGAACCAGGCTGATACAATCAGGGAGATTGTGGCCTCTTTCAAAACATCCCCAGGGGAGCAGGGGCTTCCAACAAATGGATGGCGGTACATACCCGCAAGCAGCAGCCACCCCTTCCTTGTCAAGCGTGGCATCAGGCTGTGGGGCCCCCTATCGCGTCCACAGGGTCGCAGCGGGGAGGACACTCCGCTCTCCCTGTGCGCTGTGCAGGCCGCATTTTTTCGTTTGGAACAAGCGGGCCGGACGACGGGCGACGTCATTTCCGGCGGAGGGCGGATGTCTACCTTTAACCCGCGACTTCCGGTTCCGGGTCGCGGTGCTGATAGAGGGGCCGGGCTCAGGCTGGAGGAGTCGGTTTACACGTGCAGACAGTGTGAGACTCTACACAGGCAACCACCTGCAGTCATGTCTGAGGCAGATGCTGCAGCTCATACGGACGCCAGCTCCAGCCTTCCGAAGGTAAGAGTTCCCTGGGGAGGGGTCCTCTCTACCTAGGATTGTCCCCCCCCATGTACGGTTCCTTACTTAGGGGGGGGCAGACCCCCTGGGTGGTCAGGGGGTGGGGGTGACTCGGATCCCTACAGGTGGGTCGGGTACACCCCCAGGGTTGTTTCTGTTAAAAAAATTGCTGAATGTAATGTGTTTTCTGTATGTAATTTCAGAAATCCACAGAAAAGACAAAGTCCACTCATGTCTCTAAAAAGAAATGTGCCTCTTGTAGGGACAGTTTAGGGGAAGCTTGGACCAAGGTTCTGTGTAAGGAATGCATAGACTCCCTGGTCAAGGAAAGGGACTCTGAACAGCAGTCCGGCTTGGCAGCCTCTGTAAAGGAGCTGTCATCCACTTTTTCTTCCTTTAAAACGCTTTTTGAGAAGTTTCAGCTTCCCCTTAATCCCATTCAGCAGGATTCAACCCCGCCTCATGCTCAGGGCTCGGCTCCTGCCAGATCCACTAGTATGGCTACGGCAGAAAAGGCTGCAGGCCCTTCTGGGGTGGAGCATAGGCAACCAGACAGTGGCACTTCTGACTCCCATGAGGAATCAGAGGGAGAGGACCAGGACGGGGAGTCCAGGAAAATCTCCAGGTATAAGTTGTCCCTAGAGGAGGTGGAAGATCTCCTAGGGGCAATATATACAACCCTCGGTATACACGAGGATAAAAAAACCCTCTCACTCCATGACCTTATGTACAAGGGCTTAGGAGATCAAAAGAGAAAAGTTTTTCCAGTACACGAGGTTCTGGTGGAGACGATTAAAAAGGAGTGGCAGGATCCGGAAAGAAAGCCCTTCTTCTCTAGTTCCCTTAAGAGAAGATTTCCGTTTTCAGAGGATCCAGCGTCCATTTGGAATAAAAATCCCAAACTGGATGCAGCTTTCTCTCAGGTCTCTAGACACACAGACCTGGCGTTTGAGGACATGGGGGCCTTATCAGATGTCATGGACAAAAGGATAGACTCACTACTGAAAAAGACGTGGGACTCGACAGTCGGTAACTTAAAACCAGAAATGGCTGTTACTGTGGTAGCCCGCAATTTAGAACATTGGCTTTTCCAGATTCAAGAGCATATTGAAGCTGGCACGGCCAAAGAGACTATCCTAGCATCTTTCCCCACGATTCTGCGAGGAATCGCATACATAGCAGACGCCTCGGCAGAGTCAGTCCGTATGTCAGCCAGATCAGCGGCCCTGGCTAACTCAGCCAGGAGGGCCCTCTGGCTGAAGACCTGGCTGGGCGACGCCGCCTCTAAGGTCAAGTTATGTGGGATACCCCTGACTGGTGACCTACTCTTTGGTCCTGGGTTAGATACAGTCCTAGACCGGACAGCAGACAAAAAGAAGTCCTTCCCACTCAAACGAAAGACCCCAACACAGGGAAAGAGGGGGTTTCGTCCGCAAAAGCGCAGGGAAGCCCCTAAACAAGGGGGACAGAAGAAAACCTGGGGCCAAAGAGGTAAGGGCAGAGGAGGGGCGATTTTTCGCCCTCCTGAAAAAGCCCAGAAAGATCAATGACTCTCTAAAAACGGTGGGAGGAAGACTGGGGGCCTTCCTTCCACAGTGGGAAATCATTTCCCCCAATCGGTTCATCCTAGGGATCATAAGAAGGGGGTATCTCTTGGAATTCACAAGGACCCCCTCACAAAGGTTCCTTGTCACGCAGCCTTCCAGCTGCACGACAAAAACCAAGGCCTTGTTAGACGCTCTGAAGGAGTTAGAACTACAAAATGTAGTTTGCAGAGTACCAAAGGGGGAGGAAGGAGAGGGGGTTTATTCCCATGTATTTATGGTAAAAAAACCCTCAGGAAAATTCAGATTGATTCTGAATTTAAAGCCCTTAAACAGGTCAATTTGTTACAAAAGATTCCGTATGGAGTCAATTTTTACGGTCAGGGCTCTGTTACCGCAGAATTGTTTCATGGTGTCTCTGGACCTCAGAGACGCGTATCTGCACGTCCCTATTGCAGAAGCCTCTCAGAGGTTTCTCCGTTTAGCAATAAACCTGGGCGATGCAATACTGCACCTACAATTCCAGGCCCTGCCTTTCGGGCTATCCTCCTCGCCCCGAATATTTACCAAAATCCTGGCAGAGGCCATGGCCTTCCTGCGACTGCAGGGTGTGTCAGTTATAGCCTATCTGGACGACCTGCTCTTATTTGCAGTATCCCCAGAGAAATTGCTCAGGGATCTCGACCTGACAAAAAAGGTACTGACAGGATTAGGATGGCTCCTGAACTTAGACAAGTCCAGTCTCATTCCTTCACAGCGCATTATGTACCTAGGATACCTGCTAGACTCGACACTCTTGAAAGTTTTTCTTCCAAGAGAAAAAATTCTAAAACTGGACAGAGCAGTTTTATCTCTCCAGTGCAACCATCGGGTGTCCAAAAGGTCCTTAATGTCAACGCTAGGTCTGCTGACCTCTACTCTCCCAGCAGTGCAGTGGGCAGGATTACACTTTCGTCCCCTGCAGTCATACGTACTAAAGGTATGGGACCACAGTCAGAGGGATCTAGTCACCTTAGTGCAGGTTCCCCATCGATTAAAGAGATCTCTTTGGTGGTGGAGGAAAGAAGTGAACTTGTCACAGGGACGTCTGTGGCTTATTCCAGTTTCACGGATAGTAACCACGGACGCAAGCGGCAAAGGCTGGGGGGCGCATCTGGGATCCCTTCTAGCGCAGGGCATATGGAGGGGAGACGAACTAAAAAGATCTTCCAATTGGAAGGAGCTGAGGGCGGTCGGCCTGGCCCTCAGGTTTTTCAAAAGAGAGCTGCAGGGTCACCATATACAGGTACGGTCAGACAACTCTTCTGCCGTAGCCTATATAAACAAACAGGGTGGCACCAGAAGCGGAAGTCTCCTGGTCTTAGCAACAGACATCCTAAATTGGGCCGAGACCAACACTCTCTCACTCTCAGCGGTTTTTCTGAGAGGAGAAAGGAACGTTATAGCGGACTTTCTCAGCCGGAGGAGGCTGAGAGAGGGAGATTGGGCCCTCAGCCAGGAGGTTTTCAATCTCATATCCGAGAAATGGGGACCCCCGGAGGTGGATCTTTTCGCTTCAAGAGACAATGCGAAAATCCCCTGTTTTTTCTCCCTAAACGCAGGAGAAGGAGCACTGGGGGTGGACGCATTAACACAGAATTGGCATTTCAGGACATGCTATGCCTTCCCCCCTCCGGTGTTATTACCGGCGGTTCTGCGGAAGTTCCAACTAGAGAACACCTCCCTCATTCTAGTAGCTCCACATTGGCCGAAGAGGGCATGGTTTTCAATCCTCAGTCAGCTAGCAGTGGAACCACCCCTATTCCTTCCACCTCAGGAGGATCTTCTCTCACAGGGTCCAATCCTCTGTCCACAGGTACACCAGTGGAAGTTAGCGGCCTGGCTACTGAGGAGAGTATATTAAAATCTAAGGGATTTTCTCAGAAATTGATCTCCACCCTCCTCAACAGTAGAAAAAAGGAGACACGTCATATTTATAAAAAGGTCTGGCTCCTTTTCAACAAGTGGTGCACTGAGAACTCCTTCTCGGTACAGAGCCCTGTAGCTGTTTTGGAGTTCCTACAGTGTGGAGCAGACAAAGGGTTATCCGTAGGTACCCTTAAAAGCCAGGTGTCAGCACTTAGTGCTTATTTAGAGAGATCTTTGGCCACCAATCCATGGGTGGTCAGGTTCTTTAGGGCACTGTCCAGACAGAGACCTGTCCAAGGTCCCCCCTTTCCCGGGTGGGATCTATCTTTAGTGTTGCAAAGCCTAACAGGAATTCCCTTTGAGCCCTTGGACAAATGTTTGTTAAAAGAGTTAACTTTAAAGACAGCATTTTTAGTGGCAGTGACAACTGCCAGGAGAGTCAGTGAAATTGAGGCGTTATCAATTAGACCTCCTTTTTGTGTTATTTTTCCGGATAGAATAGTCCTTAAGACTGATCCAGCATTTTTGCCTAAAGTGGCGTCAGGCTTTCACAGAAGCCAGGAAATAGTCCTACCTTCGTTTTGTCCCAATCCTGCTGGTGAAGGGGAACTGAAATTTCATTTCTTAGACGTAAGGAGGTGTATCCTACAATACTTAGAGATGACTAAAACCATAAGAAAGTCTGATTCTCTATTTATTTTATTTTCCGGGTCCAGAAAAGGACTCAGAGCGTCTCGACGCACGATTGCCAGATGGCTTAGATTAGCTATTGGGCAGGCATATTCTCTAGCAGGGAAAGAGATTCCTATGGGCATAAAGGCACACTCTACCAGAGCCGTGGCAACTTCCCAGGCTGAGAAGGCTGGAGCAACGCCAGAGCAAATATGCAAGGCAGCGACATGGTCCAGCTACTCCACTTTCGTTAAACATTACAGAGTGGACCTGGTGGCGGCAGGTGAGCAGGCTTTTGGGCGAAAAGTTCTGCAAGCTGTAGTCCCACCCTAATTGGTAAGTGCTCGATTATCCTCTCAATAGTGGCTGTCCTGAATGACGTAAAGGGAAAATTAAAGTTACGTACCGGTAACGTCTTTTCCTGTAGTCTTTCAGGACAGCCCTAGTTACCCACCCTAAGCTTGGGGGGGTCTTATTTAAGACCAGAACGCAATATGATAATGATATTGAATGGTATGTTATTAATGTGTTCTTGTGTCTCCCCAGCTGACCGGAGGTGATCTTGTAAAAACTGAGGTCTGGCAGGGGAAGTGAGAGTTTTATGGGCTGGCGCAGTGTTTCCTACAGGAAGAGGAGGAGACTATCTCTCAATAGTGGCTGTCCTGAAAGACTACAGGAAAAGACGTTACCGGTACGTAACTTTATTTTTTTTTGTTTTGTTTTTTATAATTTTTACAGGTATTTTTGTTTTTTGGGTGGAACCCCACTTTAATGAAAATTGTCCTGAAGTCTGAAAATGTTATTTGCTTTTAACATTTCACAATTTTCCACCCCGCTCCTTTCAGTTTTCTCATAACTGTTAAATCTGTGGTCAAAAATGAATGTTGATTTGGCCCCACTAATCCGGGTATCCAACTGTCTGTTCATTCATGGACAGTTTGTAAGAACCCAGGATTTTTACTCTTGTCTGTCAATGTCTGTGACGGTAATTAGTGGTAACTAGCTGGTAGTTGCAGCAGCCAATAGCATGATTCAGTCTAACTCCACCCATATAGGGGCCACCCAGTATGAGATAGAGGGAGGGACCCATGAGACAAATTCCTCCGCCTCCTGCTACACCTATGGCTACACCTGCTATAGATGTAGTGTCACCTATAGCAGTCCCCTTTCCTATAAGTCAAGCAAGCCTAGCCTATATGGCTGCACCAGGAATTCCATGTTTGCTGGCCAAGAAGTACAGGAGGCTGAAAAAACGAAGTACAAAAGAGTTCTTGTGGTTTCAGGAGTGCAGTTGTCCACAGGGGGTGACTGGAACTGGTGTCTTGCAGGAAAATAGTCATTTGGATGTGCAGATGGGTCAGTTTCTGGTAGAAGGCATAGACAGTGGCCTCAAAATGTTTGGGGGGGCTGAAAACTGAAAAATTCTGAAAAGAAACATCAATTGCAGCCTCTGTGCCCATCATATGCAGCTTCTGTGCCCATCTTATGCTGCCCGTGATATGCAGCCTGTGCCCACCATATGCAGCCTCTGTGCCCATCCTATGCAGCCCGTGCCCATGATATGCAGCCTGTGCCCATCATATGCAGCTTCTGTGCCCATCTTATGTAGCCTGTGCCCGTGATATGCAGCCTGTGCCCATCATATACAGCCTGTGCCCATCTTATGCAGCCTGTGCCCATCTTATGCAGCCTCTGTGCCCATCTTATGCAGCTTCTGTGACCAACATATGCAGCCTCTGTGCCCATCATATGCAGCCTGTGCCCATCATATGCAGCCTGTGCCCATCATATGCAACCTGTGCCCATCGTATGCAGCCTGTGCCAATCTTATGCAGCCTGTGCCCATCATATGCAGATTCTGTGCCCAACATATGCAGCCTCTGTGCCTATCATATGCAGCTTCTGCCCATCATATGCAGCCTGTGCCCATCATATGCAGCCTGTGCCCAAAATTTGCAGCTTCTGTGCCCGTCATATGCAGCCTGTGCCCGACATATGCAGCTTATGTGCCCATTATATGCAGCATGTGCCCATCATATGCAGCCTGTGCCCATTTTATGCAGCATGTGCCCATCATATGCAGCCTGTGCCCATTTTATGCAGCCTGTTCCCATCTTATGCAGCCTCTGTGCCCATCTTATGCAGCCTGTGCCCATCATATGCAGCTTCTGTGCCCAACATGTGCAGCCTGTGCCCATCATATGCAGCTTGTGCCCATCATACAGCCTCTGTGCCCATAATATGCAGCCTGTGCCCATCATATGCAGCATGTGCCCATCATATGAAGCCTGTTCCAGTCATATGCAGCTTATGTGCCCATTATATGCAGCATGTGCCTGTCATATGCAGCCTGTGCCTGTCATATGCAGCTTCTGTGCCCATCATATGCAGCTTCTGTGCCCATCATATACAGCCTCTGTGCCCATCATATGCAGTCTGTGCCCATCATACAGCCTCTGTTCCCATAAAATGCAGCCTGTGCCCATAATTTGCAGCTTCTGTGCCCATCATATGCAGCATGTGCCCGTCATATGCAGCCTGTGCACATCATATGCAGCTTATGTGCCCATTATATGCAGCATGTGCCTGTCATATGCAGCCTGTGCCCATCATATGCAGCCTGTGCTCATCTTATACAGCCTGTGCCAATCTTATGCAGCCTCTGTGCCCATCATATGCAGCTTCTGTGCCCAACATATTCAGCCTTTGTGCCCATCATATGCAGCCTGTGCCCATCATATGCAGCTTGTGCCCATCATACAGCCTCTGTGCCCATACTATGCAGCCTGTGCCCATCATATACAGCCTGTGCCCGTCATATGCAGCTTCTGTGCCTATTATATGCAGCATGTGCCTGTCATATGCAGCCTATGCCCATCATATGCAGCCTGTGCCCATCATATGCAGCCTGTGCCCACCATATACAGCCTCTGTGCCCATCATATGCAGCCTGTGCCCATCATATGCAGCTTGTGCCCATCATACAGCCTCTGTGCCCATAAAATGCAGCCTGTGCCCATAATTTGCAGCTTCTGTGCCCATCATATGCAGCATGTGCCTGTCATATGCAGCCTGTGCCCGTCATATGCAGCTTATGTGGTCATCATATGCAGCATTTGCCCATCATATGCAGCATGTGTCCATCATGTGCAGCCTGTGCCCCTCATATGCAGCCTGTGCCCATCATATGCAGCCTCTGCCCAACATATGAAGCCACTGTAACAAGCCCCCCCGCTCGCCTGCCATCAGACCACTGTGACAACCCCCCCCCCCCATTTGCCTGCCATCAGACCACTGTGACAAGCCCTCCCCTGCTCGCCCGCCATCAGACCGGCACTTACCCCATCTGGGTGAGGGCAGCATGCTGTGGGATGGGCAGGCGATGGATCCTGCATCCCGTGCGTCTCCTCCTCCATTCTGGCCCTGGGCTGTTGTGTCCACTCCTCGTCCTCTCCTCCTGTGTCGTCGGCGGCAGAGGAGTCCGATCCTTCAGCTTCCTCTCCTGTGAGTGTGTCTCTTCCACCAAAGCGCCGGGATGCCTGGATGCCAAAAGGGTGCCCGACGCTTTGGGGAATCGGGAAACGGGTCTCACTGACCTGCCTCACGATTAAAGAGATCTCTTTGGTGGTGGAGGAAAGAAGTGAACTTGTCACAGGGACGTCTGTGGCTTATTCCAGTTTCACGGATAGTAACCACGGACGCAAGCGGCAAAGGCTGGGGGGCGCATCTGGGATCCCTTCTAGCGCAGGGCATATGGAGGGGAGACGAACTAAAAAGATCTTCCAATTGGAAGGAGCTGAGGGCGGTCGGCCTGGCCCTCAGGTTTTTCAAAAGAGAGCTGCAGGGTCACCATATACAGGTACGGTCAGACAACTCTTCTGCCGTAGCCTATATAAACAAACAGGGTGGCACCAGAAGCGGAAGTCTCCTGGTCTTAGCAACAGACATCCTAAATTGGGCCGAGACCAACACTCTCTCACTCTCAGCGGTTTTTCTGAGAGGAGAAAGGAACGTTATAGCGGACTTTCTCAGCCGGAGGAGGCTGAGAGAGGGAGATTGGGCCCTCAGCCAGGAGGTTTTCAATCTCATATCCGAGAAATGGGGACCCCCGGAGGTGGATCTTTTCGCTTCAAGAGACAATGCGAAAATCCCCTGTTTTTTCTCCCTAAACGCAGGAGAAGGAGCACTGGGGGTGGACGCATTAACACAGAATTGGCATTTCAGGACATGCTATGCCTTCCCCCCTCCGGTGTTATTACCGGCGGTTCTGCGGAAGTTCCAACTAGAGAACACCTCCCTCATTCTAGTAGCTCCACATTGGCCGAAGAGGGCATGGTTTTCAATCCTCAGTCAGCTAGCAGTGGAACCACCCCTATTCCTTCCACCTCAGGAGGATCTTCTCTCACAGGGTCCAATCCTCTGTCCACAGGTACACCAGTGGAAGTTAGCGGCCTGGCTACTGAGGAGAGTATATTAAAATCTAAGGGATTTTCTCAGAAATTGATCTCCACCCTCCTCAACAGTAGAAAAAAGGAGACACGTCATATTTATAAAAAGGTCTGGCTCCTTTTCAACAAGTGGTGCACTGAGAACTCCTTCTCGGTACAGAGCCCTGTAGCTGTTTTGGAGTTCCTACAGTGTGGAGCAGACAAAGGGTTATCCGTAGGTACCCTTAAAAGCCAGGTGTCAGCACTTAGTGCTTATTTAGAGAGATCTTTGGCCACCAATCCATGGGTGGTCAGGTTCTTTAGGGCACTGTCCAGACAGAGACCTGTCCAAGGTCCCCCCTTTCCCGGGTGGGATCTATCTTTAGTGTTGCAAAGCCTAACAGGAATTCCCTTTGAGCCCTTGGACAAATGTTTGTTAAAAGAGTTAACTTTAAAGACAGCATTTTTAGTGGCAGTGACAACTGCCAGGAGAGTCAGTGAAATTGAGGCGTTATCAATTAGACCTCCTTTTTGTGTTATTTTTCCGGATAGAATAGTCCTTAAGACTGATCCAGCATTTTTGCCTAAAGTGGCGTCAGGCTTTCACAGAAGCCAGGAAATAGTCCTACCTTCGTTTTGTCCCAATCCTGCTGGTGAAGGGGAACTGAAATTTCATTTCTTAGACGTAAGGAGGTGTATCCTACAATACTTAGAGATGACTAAAACCATAAGAAAGTCTGATTCTCTATTTATTTTATTTTCCGGGTCCAGAAAAGGACTCAGAGCGTCTCGACGCACGATTGCCAGATGGCTTAGATTAGCTATTGGGCAGGCATATTCTCTAGCAGGGAAAGAGATTCCTATGGGCATAAAGGCACACTCTACCAGAGCCGTGGCAACTTCCCAGGCTGAGAAGGCTGGAGCAACGCCAGAGCAAATATGCAAGGCAGCGACATGGTCCAGCTACTCCACTTTCGTTAAACATTACAGAGTGGACCTGGTGGCGGCAGGTGAGCAGGCTTTTGGGCGAAAAGTTCTGCAAGCTGTAGTCCCACCCTAATTGGTAAGTGCTCGATTATCCTCTCAATAGTGGCTGTCCTGAATGACGTAAAGGGAAAATTAAAGTTACGTACCGGTAACGTCTTTTCCTGTAGTCTTTCAGGACAGCCCTAGTTACCCACCCTAAGCTTGGGGGGGTCTTATTTAAGACCAGAACGCAATATGATAATGATATTGAATGGTATGTTATTAATGTGTTCTTGTGTCTCCCCAGCTGACCGGAGGTGATCTTGTAAAAACTGAGGTCTGGCAGGGGAAGTGAGAGTTTTATGGGCTGGCGCAGTGTTTCCTACAGGAAGAGGAGGAGACTATCTCTCAATAGTGGCTGTCCTGAAAGACTACAGGAAAAGACGTTACCGGTACGTAACTTTATTTTTTTTTGTTTTGTTTTTTATAATTTTTACAGGTATTTTTGTTTTTTGGGTGGAACCCCACTTTAATGAAAATTGTCCTGAAGTCTGAAAATGTTATTTGCTTTTAACATTTCACAATTTTCCACCCCGCTCCTTTCAGTTTTCTCATAACTGTTAAATCTGTGGTCAAAAATGAATGTTGATTTGGCCCCACTAATCCGGGTATCCAACTGTCTGTTCATTCATGGACAGTTTGTAAGAACCCAGGATTTTTACTCTTGTCTGTCAATGTCTGTGACGGTAATTAGTGGTAACTAGCTGGTAGTTGCAGCAGCCAATAGCATGATTCAGTCTAACTCCACCCATATAGGGGCCACCCAGTATGAGATAGAGGGAGGGACCCATGAGACAAATTCCTCCGCCTCCTGCTACACCTATGGCTACACCTGCTATAGATGTAGTGTCACCTATAGCAGTCCCCTTTCCTATAAGTCAAGCAAGCCTAGCCTATATGGCTGCACCAGGAATTCCATGTTTGCTGGCCAAGAAGTACAGGAGGCTGAAAAAACGAAGTACAAAAGAGTTCTTGTGGTTTCAGGAGTGCAGTTGTCCACAGGGGGTGACTGGAACTGGTGTCTTGCAGGAAAATAGTCATTTGGATGTGCAGATGGGTCAGTTTCTGGTAGAAGGCATAGACAGTGGCCTCAAAATGTTTGGGGGGGCTGAAAACTGAAAAATTCTGAAAAGAAACATCAATTGCAGCCTCTGTGCCCATCATATGCAGCTTCTGTGCCCATCTTATGCTGCCCGTGATATGCAGCCTGTGCCCACCATATGCAGCCTCTGTGCCCATCCTATGCAGCCCGTGCCCATGATATGCAGCCTGTGCCCATCATATGCAGCTTCTGTGCCCATCTTATGTAGCCTGTGCCCGTGATATGCAGCCTGTGCCCATCATATACAGCCTGTGCCCATCTTATGCAGCCTGTGCCCATCTTATGCAGCCTCTGTGCCCATCTTATGCAGCTTCTGTGACCAACATATGCAGCCTCTGTGCCCATCATATGCAGCCTGTGCCCATCATATGCAGCCTGTGCCCATCATATGCAACCTGTGCCCATCGTATGCAGCCTGTGCCAATCTTATGCAGCCTGTGCCCATCATATGCAGATTCTGTGCCCAACATATGCAGCCTCTGTGCCTATCATATGCAGCTTCTGCCCATCATATGCAGCCTGTGCCCATCATATGCAGCCTGTGCCCAAAATTTGCAGCTTCTGTGCCCGTCATATGCAGCCTGTGCCCGACATATGCAGCTTATGTGCCCATTATATGCAGCATGTGCCCATCATATGCAGCCTGTGCCCATTTTATGCAGCATGTGCCCATCATATGCAGCCTGTGCCCATTTTATGCAGCCTGTTCCCATCTTATGCAGCCTCTGTGCCCATCTTATGCAGCCTGTGCCCATCATATGCAGCTTCTGTGCCCAACATGTGCAGCCTGTGCCCATCATATGCAGCTTGTGCCCATCATACAGCCTCTGTGCCCATAATATGCAGCCTGTGCCCATCATATGCAGCATGTGCCCATCATATGAAGCCTGTTCCAGTCATATGCAGCTTATGTGCCCATTATATGCAGCATGTGCCTGTCATATGCAGCCTGTGCCTGTCATATGCAGCTTCTGTGCCCATCATATGCAGCTTCTGTGCCCATCATATACAGCCTCTGTGCCCATCATATGCAGTCTGTGCCCATCATACAGCCTCTGTTCCCATAAAATGCAGCCTGTGCCCATAATTTGCAGCTTCTGTGCCCATCATATGCAGCATGTGCCCGTCATATGCAGCCTGTGCACATCATATGCAGCTTATGTGCCCATTATATGCAGCATGTGCCTGTCATATGCAGCCTGTGCCCATCATATGCAGCCTGTGCTCATCTTATACAGCCTGTGCCAATCTTATGCAGCCTCTGTGCCCATCATATGCAGCTTCTGTGCCCAACATATTCAGCCTTTGTGCCCATCATATGCAGCCTGTGCCCATCATATGCAGCTTGTGCCCATCATACAGCCTCTGTGCCCATACTATGCAGCCTGTGCCCATCATATACAGCCTGTGCCCGTCATATGCAGCTTCTGTGCCTATTATATGCAGCATGTGCCTGTCATATGCAGCCTATGCCCATCATATGCAGCCTGTGCCCATCATATGCAGCCTGTGCCCACCATATACAGCCTCTGTGCCCATCATATGCAGCCTGTGCCCATCATATGCAGCTTGTGCCCATCATACAGCCTCTGTGCCCATAAAATGCAGCCTGTGCCCATAATTTGCAGCTTCTGTGCCCATCATATGCAGCATGTGCCTGTCATATGCAGCCTGTGCCCGTCATATGCAGCTTATGTGGTCATCATATGCAGCATTTGCCCATCATATGCAGCATGTGTCCATCATGTGCAGCCTGTGCCCCTCATATGCAGCCTGTGCCCATCATATGCAGCCTCTGCCCAACATATGAAGCCACTGTAACAAGCCCCCCCGCTCGCCTGCCATCAGACCACTGTGACAACCCCCCCCCCCCATTTGCCTGCCATCAGACCACTGTGACAAGCCCTCCCCTGCTCGCCCGCCATCAGACCGGCACTTACCCCATCTGGGTGAGGGCAGCATGCTGTGGGATGGGCAGGCGATGGATCCTGCATCCCGTGCGTCTCCTCCTCCATTCTGGCCCTGGGCTGTTGTGTCCACTCCTCGTCCTCTCCTCCTGTGTCGTCGGCGGCAGAGGAGTCCGATCCTTCAGCTTCCTCTCCTGTGAGTGTGTCTCTTCCACCAAAGCGCCGGGATGCCTGGATGCCAAAAGGGTGCCCGACGCTTTGGGGAATCGGGAAACGGGTCTCACTGACCTGCCTCATGATTGGCGGGGAGGCACTGTGATGTAAAAAAAGCGAAAAATAAGTCGCTATGGTTACACAACAGGGTGGGATCAGGGCGCACACTCTCTGCGCCTCGAGCCCACCCTTTTTTGAAGCCTATTAGAGCCTCAGGCTCTAATCAGGTGCTTAAAAAAAATTCCCGCCCATGCTGCCATAGGACGCCGGACGCATGGATTGGGAGGTGGCGGCAGGGATTAGGGGGGCGGCGCACGTACACCCACAATGCACGGGCCGCCCCTGGGCATAGACATGGTTAGAAAACAGGCAAAGGATTGGTCCAAGCAGAAGGCAGAAATGTGGTCAGTATACAGACCATAGTTAGTAAAGGCAGCAGGCAAAGGCAGCCATGCACTGGTATGGCGATGATCAGTAACACTGTAGCTGGCTGCACTCTTCTGGTGGCACTGGGACTGGTATGACGGCAACCAATAACACTTTTTCTGGCTTACACTGACTGGTGGGGCAGCAAGCTAGAATACTGTTTCTGACTTACAATGGTCTAGTGACGCTGGAAATGGTGTGGTGACAATCGGGGAAACAGTTGCTTGCTTACATTGGTCTGGGAACACTGCAACTGGTGTAGTGGTTATAAGGAACTCTGTTGCTGGCATGCACTGGTCTGGTGACACTGAGACTGGTGTGGCAGTGACCAGGAAAGTTGTTGCTGGCTGCACTGGTCTGGTGTGGTGGAAATCAGGAACACTGTTTCTAGCTACACTGGTCTGGTGACACTGTAACTGGTGTGGCAGTGATCAGAAACACTGTATGTGGCAAATGGGAAAAGCACCACCACTCCAGGTGAAGTGATCCCCCCTCTGATGACTGGGTACTGGTCCTGTCCGTAGTCTGAACGTGAAATCCAATACAGAAGAGAAGATGACCACATTGCAGAAGATGATATTCTTTATTCCATAAAATCCATACAAATTATCAAAACATAATCAGGACACAATCTCGATACAGATAGAAAGCAGCAAGCTTGACGCGTTTCACGCTCCTTTAAATGACCAAGCGAAGTTTGTCGTGAAACGCGTCAACCTAACTGCTTTCTATCTGTATCATAATTGTATTGTGATTATGTTTTGATACTTTATATTGATTTTATAGAATAAAGAATATCCTCCTCTGCAATCTGGAGTGCGGTCACCTTCTCTTCTATATTGGATCAGGAACACTGTGACCAGGGGCGGCCCGTCCATTAAGGGCGCACAGGTGCCGCCCCCCCATCCATGCATCCGGATCCCATGCAGGACACCGGATGCATGAATTCCAATGCAGAGGGGCTGTTTTTTTGAAGCACGTGATAAGAGCCAGAGCCTCTAATAGGCTTCAAAATAGGGTGGGCTCAGGACACAGAGCACTGTGAACTGAGCCCACCCAGTTGTGTGTAAAAATAAGTGCAGCGCTAATAAATTGTCTCAGCATGAACTGAGGCTAAAAATTGGTGCCAAGTTTAGTTTAGTTTACACTGTATGTGAACCACTTGGCTGGTGAGAAAACCAAAATGAACAAATGTAATTACAAACACATTGATTACAACATGCAAGTGTTAAATGCTGAAAGCACAGACTTAAAGCGGAGTTCCACCCAAAAGTGGAACTTCCGCTCATCTGATTCCTCCCCCCCTCCGGTGTCACAGTTGGCACCTTTCAGGGGGGAGGGGGGTGCAGATACCTGTCTAAGACAGGTATCTGCACCCACTTCCGGGAATAGACTCCCATGGGAGTCACGCCCCCTCCCGCACTCCCTCACTGTCTCCTGGGAAAGACACAGGTCCCAGGAGATAGCGGGGACCATTGAGAAAGCGCAGCGCGACTCGCGCATTCGCAGTAGGGAATCGGGAAGTGAAGCCGCAACGCTTCACTTCCTGATTCCCTCACTGAGAATGGCAGCGGCAGCACCCGAGGATCGAGGGACGGTTCGGTCTCGGATGCCGACATCGCTGGACCCTGGGACAGGTGAGTGACCTTATTTTAAATGTCAGCAGCTGCAGTATTTGCAGCTGCTGACATCTAAAAAAAATTTTTTCGCGGGACTCCCGCTTTAAAAGGACATTTTTTACTCAGTGTGATGTCTAAATGACATAACTCTAATAGGGCGTACACACGGTCGGACTTTGTTCGGACATTCCGACAACAAAATCCTAGGATTTTTTACGACGGATGTTGGCTCAAACTTGTCTTGCATACACACGGTCACACAAAGTTGTCGGAAAATCCGATCGTTCTAAACGCGGTGACGTAAAACACGTACGTCGGGACTATAAACGGGGCAGTGACCAATAGCTTTGGTCTCTTTATTTATTCTGAGCATGCGTGGCACTTTGTCCGTTGGATTTGTGTACACACGATCGGAATTTCCGACAACGGATTTTGTTGTCGGAAAATTTTATCTCCTGCTCTCAAACTTTGTGTGTCGGAAAATCCGATGGAAAATGTCCGATGGAGCCTACACACGGTCGGAATTTCCGACAACACGCTCCGATCGGACATTGTCCATCGGAAAATCCGACCGTGTGTACGGGGCATTAGAAGTGATTCAAAGTCCATCAAGGAATAAGCAAAACATCATTGTGACTTGAAGTGAAGGTTGTGCAAAGAAATTGCTGATAGATGATCCACCACCAATAAGTAAAAGGCTTACCAAAATGATTGAACTCAAACAGGCGTACGCCTAATGAGTCAATAAAACTTGTGGTGTGATACACCAGGGGATAACAGACTCTGCAAAACACGACCTCCGGTTTGGGGATAAACTTCAATGATCCCTCCCAATGACACTACAAATGGGTAGCCCGCAATGGGGGTTTTTATAAAGGGGCCAGATGAATAATTTCTCCCGTACGGTATGGTTATGAGGAAAGAAAGAAAAGGGGCACATAATGTAATTCCATTTTAAAAAGAAAGCGTATTTATTGTATAAAAGAAACACTCACATTTGTGGAGATAAAAAATTGCTTGTTATAAAATATGATATGACGCAGTGGCGTCAGCAGAGCCTGTGGGACGGGTTAGACCCTTTGCCAAGTTTTTATTGCCGTCTCCATTGCGGAGATTTGCCCTCCATATTTGTTCTGGTGACCATTGTCACTAAAAAATAAAATGATGACAAATCAAAAATGTTTAAGTTGTCACCAGAACATGAGGTGAGTAGGAATCTTCCAATAGGGACACCTGCACTGTCTAAGAGAACTGTCTCAAACGCAATCTATCCAAAACTGAGCTCATAATATTTCCTCCCCTACGTGCCCCTTCTCCTGACTTCTCTTCCAAAATAAACGGCTCAACTATCAACCCGTCCCCCTCATGCCAAAGTCCTAGGTGTAGTTCTGGACTCTGAACTCTCCTTTCGACCCCACATCCAATCACTGTCCATATCTTGCCGCCTCAACCTACGCAACATCTCCAAGATATGCCCCTTCTTAACCAATGACACCACAAAGCTTCTAATCCACTCCCTGGCAGGGCCGGACTGGGAATAAAAACCAGCCCTGGAAATAATTTCATACCAGCCCCATAGCATTATTATACCAGCCCAACAGCATAACGTCGTTATTTTCTTGTTCATAAAATGGAAAACCATACATTTTAAAGCACATTTGAAGAGTGCATTATATATAGATAAGACACATATAAAAGCACATAGGGCTTTATATATATAGGTCAGAGGAGGAGCCGCTGCAGGACAGAGATGACCGTTGCTCTTTAAACACATCCCACCCCGCCACTGCACATATACGGCCGGGTGGGCGATTCCTCCTTCTGAGTGGACGTTCAGGAACGTCCCTCAGAAGGAGGGGGATCGCGCGCGTGCATGTTGTGTCACCTGGACATAGGGCATCTCCGACCGACAGGAGGGCTCTGTGATTGGCCCTCCTGATCACATGACGGCTGTGTCCAATCACAGCCGTCATGTGATGTAAATAGAGAGCCGTTTGCTATGCGATCGGCTCTCCTCTCCTCACACGGAAGTTGTCGGAGAGGAGAGCGGATCTCTGCAGCCGGCTGGTGATCAGTGAGTATGAGCTGTTTTTTACAGCTTTTTACACACTGATCACCAGCCTACTGTCCCCACACATGTCCCAACACAATGTAAACACACAAAGTCCCCAAAACACATGTCCCCACACAGTAAAAACACCTGTCCCCCACACAGTAAAAACACCTGTCCCCCACATATGTAATAGTAAAATCACATGTCCCAATGATTATCTGCACACATGTCCGTGATCACCTGCGTACATCTGTACATGATCATCTGCGTACATCTGTCCGTGATCACACAAACCAATTATTATACACTTAACAGGATTTTTTTACCAAAGACATGTAGCAGAATACATTTTGGCTTACATTTATGACAAAATTAGATTTTATTGGATTTCTTTTAAAATAGAAAGAAGAAAATATTGTTTTTTTTGCCAAATTTCCGCTCTTTTTTTCGCTTATTTCGCAAAAAATAAAAAACTGAGTCATGAATAAATACAACCAAAAAAAAGCTCTATTTGTGTGAACAGCATTGCATGACCGCGCAATTGTCATTGAAAGTGTGAGAGCGCTGAAAGCTGAAAATTGGCCTGGGAAGGAAGGGGGTGAAAGTGTCCAGTAATGCACACAAAAAATAAAAAAAATTGCCTGCACACCATTGCCCTTTACACGTGTATGGTGTATCAAAATTTAGGAGGTGTTTACTCTGTCCTTTAATGCCCACCTCCTTTTTTATAGGGCACACAGTGTATAGGGACGTATAATGTAAAACATGGTGGAATTTCCCCACCCAGGGGAAATACAACTGGGCAGTGGCAGGACGTCCATTGCACCCGTCAATCTTCAATAGACAGATTCATGCATTGCATGAATCTATCTATTGTCGCTGCTGCCGCCCCCTATTCAGGTGTCCAGCCCATTGTTGGGCGTCGGGCATCAGAATTACAGCGGCGAGGGTGTTTTTAGAAGTGCCTGATTAGAGCCGTCAGCTCTAATAGGCTTCCAAATTGGTAAACCGCAGGCACACTGCTGTGCGTTCGCTGCTTACACAATGCTGTGTTAGGAAATTTAAAAAATTGCTTCCCTAACACTGACCCACCTCTCAGCCAATCAGGTGCACTGGGTCTGGTTTCCTGTCACCTGATTGACTGAAGGCGCTGTGATTGGATGCCTATCGGAGGGAAAGTGGAGGAACGCGCTGACCTGAGGCAGATAAGTGCCAGGCGGGAGGGACATTGGCAGCATTTGATGGGCAAACTGGTGGCAATTGATAGGGCAAACTGGCAGCAATTGATGGGGCAAACTGGCGGCAATTGATGGTTAGAATGGCTGCATTTCATGGCAGTGGCACATTGGCTGCGCTTGATGGCACAGTGGTTGCGTTTAATGGGCACAATGGTGGCAATTTATGGGTACAGTGGCTGCGTTTGGTACAGTGGCTGCATTTGATGGCATAGTGGCTGCTATTGATGGGTACAGTGGCAGCGTTTAATGGGCACAGTGGTGGCAATTTATAGGTACAGTGGCTGCGCTTGATGGCACAGTGGCTGCGTTTAATGGGCACAGTGGCTGCATTTGATGGCATAGTGGCTGCGTTTGATGGGCACAGTGGCAGCGTTTAATGGGCACCGTGGTGGCAATTTATAGGTACAGTGGCTGCGCTTGATGGCACAGTGGCTGCGTTTAATGGGCACAGTGGTAGGTACAGTGTCAGCATTTGGCACAGTGGCTGCGTTTAATGGCACAGTGGCTGCGTTTGAGGGGCACAGTGGCTGCATTTAATGGGCACAGTGGTGGCAGTTTATGGGTACAGTGGCTGCGCTTGATGGCACAGTGGCTGCGTTTGATGGGTACAGTGGCTGTGTTTGATGGTACAGTGGCTGCGTTTGATGGCATAGTGGCTGTGTTTGATGGGCACGGTGGCGGGAATTTATGGGCACAGTGGCTGCGTTTAATGGGCACAGTGGTGGCAATTTATGGGTACAGTGGCTGCGTTTGATAGGCACAGTGGCTGTGTTTAATGGGCACAGTGGTGGCAATTTATGGGTACAGTGGCTGCGCTTGATGGCACAGTGGCTGCCTTTACTGGGCACAGTGGCTGCAATTGATGGGCACAGTGGCTGCGTTTGATGGGCACAGTGGTGGCAATTTATGGGTACAGTGGCAGCGTTTGATGGTATACAGCTTTTCCAAGATATTCTGGCATGAACATAATCTGAAACATGAACTTGTAGACCTCCCTGAAGACCAAACTGCAGGGGAGAGAGAGAGAGAGAGAGAGAGAGAGAGAGAGAGAGAGAGAGAGAGAGAGACTCCCCTCAGGCACACAGAGGCATATCACAGTTCAGTGGGCGGCGCGCCGGATCGGAGGAGGAGGAGGCACACACAGCGATTGCATAGTGCGGCAGGCCGCCACTGCTCTATATTTTGCTGACACAGCCAGCCAAGCTCCGAGGGGTACTAAGTGCAGACAGCCTACTGGGAAATTTCCCGGTATCCCGGTAGGCCAGTCCGGCCCTGCTCCCTGGTAACCTCCTGCCTCAACTACTGCAACTAGGCTATCTTCCCTTCAGTCCGTCATGAATGCTGCTACCAGGCTCATCAATCTTACAAACCGCTTGGCGTCTGCTACTCCCTAATGGTACATAGACAGTAAAATAAACTAGAAGAGATTTTAACCCTTCCATACTGTATCCAAAACAAAAAAGCTTTGTCTATACAAAATGACATTGCTAAAGAAATGATTGAAGGCATTCTTACAGATCTGGAGGTTCAACAACACAACGATCCAGAAGTAGAAAGGAGACATTTTCTTTCTTCGTGTCAAATAGTAAAGTCAATGGTTGGTGGTCATCTCACAGACTGATCTATACTGTACATCCGCTATAAACCACAGGAAGTATGTGTAAGCAGGACAAAGAAAAAAATAAGTTTTGTATTTCAAAAAATAATTTAATTCTCAGTGGTGGAGGGTGCTGTAGGTCTGATTTACTAAAGTGTGAAGTAAAATGAAGCTGTGTAAATTTAGCAAACCGGGTCTGTTTGTTGGGTAGGTGCAGCGTGGTGCAGTAATCACACAAAGACCCCGAATACAGTAAGTGATGTATTGAAGAACTTGCAAATAGAACAACAGCCCGGCTCAGAGCTCACCCGACCCAGAACTTACAGTCAATGCAGCGTAGAGTCAGTGGTATTAGGCCCGAACTGAAGAGCATTTGCCAAAAGGAGGTGGAATGCAGCTTGGCCGGTACAACTCAAGAGGGAGCTTTCAGAAGTACAGATGTAAGCCCTGCTCATTCCATACTCCTCCAGAACCTCTCCTTACCACTAGTGCTGTCCCTGACACGTGGTATGCTCTCCCAAACAAGCCATTTTGCAAATGCATGCCAAAACCTGGGGGGCAGGGATTTAAAAAGACTCTGCATGACCCAAGATGGCCACCAGGGTCACCTGGATGCAGCGAAGCCAACTGGAACGGTGGTCATGGGGACAGAGGGAACCAGAGAAAATACAGTTTTTTCTTGACTTCACCTCCGCTTGCAGTACTGCTCTGGACGAGCACCATCTACAGTGGAGAAAACAGACTTCACCTGCCTCCAACGAAGCCAAAACATTGCCTTCCACATGCCGGTAGAGAGCCTGAATGGCCTTCCGTGTAAAGAAATGGCGTTTTGAAACCTGCCACTGAGGTACAGCACATTCCACAAATTCACGAAAGGGGGCAGAGTCTACCAGCTGAAAGGGCAGCAGTTGCAGTGCTAGCAATTTGGCCAAGCTAGCATTCAGACGCTGAACATGTGGATGGCTGGGACCGAATTTCTTTTTACGGTTTAGCAACTGGGGTAGAAAAATGTGCCTGCTAAAATCAGATGTAGGTGTACTGATAGCAGATTGGCTGCAAGTACTTGGGACACCTATTGCTATACCTTGATTCCTCTCAGTGCAGGTCCGCCTTTTTTTTTTATGTGGGTCTTTCAAGTGCTGCTGCCAATGGACTGCATGGGAGGTCGTCATATGCCTGGTCAAGCATGTGCTGCCCAAGCGGCTGCTGTTCTGGCCATGCTTGATCCACTTCAGACATAGGTTGCAAACAGCAACAGTGCCATCTGCTGCACACATGTCAAAAAGGCCCAAAGCAAGGAACTTTTCAAAATCAGCAGGGAGTCAGCAGCGCCCTGCACCTGCGGAGCTCTGCGGTGTGATGCAGTAGGGTGGCTGCCCTTAAGCTGCCCTCTAGAGGACATCCTGTCTCGTTTGAGCTGTGCCTCCTCCTCCTCTCTTCTATCAGGCACCCAAGTAGAGTCAGTGACCTCATCATCCCCTCCCTCCTCGTCACTGGAGCAAACTTGGCAGTATGCTGCGGCTGGGGGAACATGACTGCCAGTTTCTTGTCCTTTTTGGGCACCCCCTCTCTCTAGGCTCACATTACTCCCTTCCTCAACCTGGGAACCAACATCGGAGCCTTCTAATCGCTGGGCATCCTCCAGCAGCATGTTCCCGACACTGTGGTCGAATAGTTCGGGGGACTCCTCCGTGCATGATGGTGGGGCTACGGAAGGAGTCACTGTGGACAATGAGCCGGTGGAATAGGCCGCTTTGGCAGCTACATTGGAACACAAACTACTCTAAGCCTGGGTGACAGAGGATGAGGAGGATGAGGATGGCTTTGTTATCCACTCCACCAAGTCATTTGCATGTTCTGGCTCAATAACATGGCCAGCAGCAGAAAAAAAGGACAAGCATGCCCCACGGCCACCTGCAGAGGATGCACCATGTCCATGACCAGCACTGTTGACTGTAGACACAGAGCCTGTTTGCCCTCTTTTAGTGGCCTGTGAGTGTCTGCCTCTCCTTGGTGGCCTTCCGGACATGATGTATATTTTGTTTTACAACACCACACTGCACTGTATTGTGTACTGGGTACACCACCAGAAGTGTAGTAGCAACTGCACTACGGCTGCACTGTATTGTGTAATGTGTACACCACCAGAAAAGTAGTAGCAACTGCACTACGGTTGCACTGTATTGTGTACTGTGTACACCACCAGAAAAGTAGTAGAAACTGCACTACAGTTGCACTGTATTGTGTACTGTGTACACCACCAGAAAAGTAGTAGCAACTGTACTACGGTTGCACTGTTTTGTATGCTGTGTACACCACCAGAAAAGTAGTAGCAACTGCACTACGGCTGCACTGTATTGTGTACTGTGTACACCACCAGAAGTGTAGTAGCAACTGTACTACGGCTGCACTGTATTGTGTAATGTGTACACCACCATATGCTTGGACATTTGATTACTTCAGGAAGAGTCACTTTTCTTCGAAGTTAGCAAACTTTGTTGTGACCCCAATTAAAATCTATAGGGGGGGGGGGATATTGTTATTCAGTTCTGGCCATTTGTACTAATAAGCAAGCTATTGTTAAACAAAAGTCATGAGAAGCTGGGGACTGCCATGGAGGATATGTGACATCCCAAAAGTACCTTGTCCACATGCTGATGAGGTCAAGGACCTCTTCTCCACAAACCTGACTTGGTGGTTTTGGGAAAAAAATGAAGCCTAGAAATAGAGACCGATAATGAAAGATGTGTGCTGCTTAGGCTACAAGAGAAAGCGATCCTGTGTCCACTGTGAATGCAGGCCAGGGAAGGAACGTGTCTCGGCTCCAAACGACTGTTGAGCAAAGGATGGATCCCATGAAGTCACACATCAATGCAGACCCACTGGTATTGGAATAAATGGCAGTCTCAGCCTCGACTCCTGCCAGGCCATGTCCCCAATACGTTTCACCCCACCCCTTGCAACTTAATCATGGGAATCAACATTGTTCTTTTCATCAGTACTAATCCAAGCGTTGAAATCACCCATCACAATTACCTGTCTGTTGTTTCCATCATTAAAGGAGAAGTATGGCCAAACTTTTCCTGTGGGTCATAGGCGTGCACCTAGATTTGCACTGCTGTGACATAATTTCATATGATAGTGGGCTAAAGCCAGCATATGCCCCTACTTAAACCTCTATATTTATTATTTACAATCGTACTGCTGTAGCTAGAAGACATCATTCTTCAGCTACAATTGGGATTTCTCTCTTTTCCCCCTTTCCTTCTTTCCCCCCCTTCCCCCCTCCCCACCTCCCCTTCTTTCACTGATTTAAACAATACTTGATCAGTTTTATTACCAATATGTAACCAAGGATAATCTAGTGGCATTTGGAATATATAAAATCTTAAAGTATATGTATATATTCACACTCCAAATTGTTAAGAATCTTAATTGGATAAATCACACATTTATTTAATGATACTCCCATATTTCCCTTCCCTCTTGTAGCCATCTGAGATATATTCAGTCTACATCAGCCACTCTTCTCATTTCCTTTTTGAACCTTCTGCAGTAGTCTTATCAGGTATGTTATACCTTCGCTACTAAAAGACTTGTCTTCACTAGGGATGAGCTTCGTGTTCGAGTCGAACCCATGTTCGACTCGAACATCGGCTGTTCGACCGTCCGTCGAATTGCGAACGATATGGGCCGTTCGCGCCAAATTCGTGTGGCGCGTCACGGCCCATAATTCACTGCGGCATCGCAGTGCATTGCTGGCTGATGATTGGCCAAGCATGCACTATGACCCGCATGCTTGGCCAATCACAGCGCCGTCAGTAGAGAGAGCTGTAATTGGCCAAAGCCAGGGTGGCTTTGGCCAATTATGGCTCAGGGGATTTAGTACACACCCCACACTATATAAGGCCGCCTGCACGGCGGCCCTGTGTAGTGTGTGTTCCGGTGTGCTGAGCGATAGAGAGAGAGAGAGACAGTGTCATTTGATTTGAGTTAGATAGATTAGGCAGAACAGTCAGTCAGTTAGCTGCACTTACAGTGTATTGTGTATATATATGCATCCCAGGTGTTGCATATATATATATACACTGTATTCAGTTTAGCTAGATCCGTTCCTGTTATCTTCTATCTAGACTATTTACATTCAGTGCAGTGTGTCCTGCTCACAGTGTTCAGCTAGATCCGTTCCTGCTATTTACATTCAGTACAGTGCTTCCTGCTCACAGTGTTCAGCTAGATCCGTTCCTGCTATTTACATTCAGTGCAGTGCGTGCTGCTCACAGTGTTCAGCTAGATCCGTTCCTGCTATTTACATTCAGTGCAGTGCGTCCTGCTCACAGTGTTCAGCTAGATCCGTTCCTGCTATTTACATTCAGTGCAGTGCGTCCTGCTCACAGTGTTCAGCTAGATCCGTTCCTGGTATTTACATTTAGTGCAGTGCGTCCTGCTCACAGTGTTCAGCTAGATCCGTTCCTGCTATTTACATTCAGTGCAGTGCGTCCTGCTCACAGTGTTCAGCTAGATCCGTTCCTGCTATTTACATTCAGTGCAGTGCGTGCTGCTCACAGTGTTCAGCTAGATCCGTTCCTGCTATTTACATTCAGTGCAGTGCGTCCTGCTCACAGTGTTCAGCTAGATCCGTTCCTGCTATTTACATTCAGTGCAGTGCGTCCTGCTCACAGTGTTTAGCTACATCCGTTCCTGCTGTTTACATTCAGTGCAGTGCGTCCTGCTCACAGTGTTCAGCTAGATCCGTTCCTGCTATTTACATTCAGTGCAGTGCGTCCTGCTCACAGTGTTCAGCTAGATCCGTTCCTGCTATTAACATTCAGTGCAGTGCGTCCTGCTCACAGTGTTCAGCTAGATCCGTTCCTGCTATATACATTTAGTGCAGTACGTCCTGCTCACAGTGTTCAGCTAGATCCGTTCCTGTTATCTTCCTACTGACAGGCAGGCTTGTCTGGTTACAGTATATAAAGCTACCTGAAGAAAATTACAGGTGTTCTTTTTGATCCTATTAGTACCACGGTCAGGCAGCTAGACTATTTACATTTAGTACAGTGTGTCCTGCTCACAGTGTTCAGCTAGATCCGTTCCTGCTATTTACATTCAGTGCAGTGCGTCCTGCTCACAGTGTTCAGCTAGATCCGTTCCTGCTATTTACATTCAGTGCAGTGCGTCCTGCTCACAGTGTTTAGCTACATCCGTTCCTGCTGTTTACATTCAGTGCAGTGCGTCCTGCTCACAGTGTTCAGCTAGATCCATTCCTGCTATTTACATTCAGTGCAGTGCGTCCTGCTCACAGTGTTCAGCTAGATCCGTTGCTGCTATTTACATTCAGTGCAGTGCGTCCTGCTCACAGTGTTCAGCTAGATCCGTTCCTGCTATATACATTTAGTGCAGTACGTCCTGCTCACAGTGTTCAGCTAGATCCGTTCCTGTTATCTTCCTACTGACAGGCAGGCTTGTCTGGTTACAGTATATAAAGCTACCTGAAGAAAATTACAGGTGTTCTTTTTGATCCTATTAGTACCACGGTCAGGCAGCTAGACTATTTACATTCAGTGCAGTGCGTCCTGCTCACAGTGTTCAGCTAGATCCGTTCCTGCTATTTACATTCAGTGCAGTGCGTGCTGCTCACAGTGTTCAGCTAGATCCGTTCCTGCTATTTACATTCAGTGCAGTGCGTCCTGCTCACAGTGTTCAGCTAGATCCGTTCCTGCTATTTACATTCAGTGCAGTGCGTCCTGCTCACAGTGTTTAGCTACATCCGTTCCTGCTGTTTACATTCAGTGCAGTGCGTCCTGCTCACAGTGTTCAGCTAGATCCGTTCCTGCTATTTACATTCAGTGCAGTGCGTCCTGCTCACAGTGTTCAGCTAGATCCGTTCCTGCTATTTACATTCAGTGCAGTGCGTGCTGCTCACAGTGTTCAGCTAGATCCGTTCCTGCTATTTACATTCAGTGCAGTGCGTCCTGCTCACAGTGTTCAGCTAGATCCGTTCCTGCTATTTACATTCAGTGCAGTGCGTCCTGCTCACAGTGTTTAGCTACATCCGTTCCTGCTGTTTACATTCAGTGCAGTGCGTCCTGCTCACAGTGTTCAGCTAGATCCGTTCCTGCTATTTACATTCAGTGCAGTGCGTCCTGCTCACAGTGTTCAGCTAGATCCGTTCCTGCTATATACATTTAGTGCAGTACGTCCTGCTCACAGTGTTCAGCTAGATCCGTTCCTGTTATCTTCCTACTGACAGGCAGGCTTGTCTGGTTACAGTATATAAAGCTACCTGAAGAAAATTACAGGTGTTCTATCCCAGCTTAGTGCAGCTACAGGCCATTAGTATGTCTGGAAGGCCAAGAAGGAGAGGCAGACAGTCACAAGCCAATAAGAGAGGGCAAGCAGGCTCTGTGTCTAGTGCTGGTCGTGGAGACGGTGCATCCTCATCAGCACGTGGCCATGGGACACGCTTGGCCTTTTTTTCGGCAGCTGGCCGTGTTGAGCCGCAACATGCGGAAGACTTGGTCGAGTGGATGACCAAGCCGTCCTCATCCTCCTCATCCTCTCTCACCCATGCCCAGGGTGCTTTGTCTGGCAAAGCAGCGGCCTCTTCCCTCAGCTCAATGTCATCAGTGACTCCTTCCCTAGCTCCACCATGTCCTCATGAGGATTCCCTCGAACTGTTTGACCACAGTGTTGGGTACATGCTCCAGGAGGATGCCCAGCGTTTGGAAGGCTCTGATGATGATACTGAGCTCAATGAAGGCAGTAACATGAGCACGGACAGAGGGGGTGCCCAAGAAGGACAGCAATCTGGCAGTCATGCTCCCCCTGCTGCAGCATACTGCCAGGTTTGCTCCAGTGATGAGGAGGGAGGGGATGATGAGGTCACTGACTCAACGTGGGTGCCTGATAGGAGAGAGGAGGAGGAGGAGGAGGAGGAGGAGGAGGAGGTGGCACATCACCAACTAGGCAGGATGCCCTCCAGGGGCCAGCCTAAGGGCAGCACATTGACTGCATCACACCCCAAAGCTCCACATGTGCAGGGCGCTGCAGTCTCTGCGCGTTATTCAAAAAGTTCTTTGGTGTGGGCCTTTTTTGAGACGAGTGCATCAGATCGCACCGCTGCTATTTGCAATATATGTCTCAAGCGTATCTCGCGTGGCCAAAACATCTCCCGCTTGGGTACCACATGCTTGACCAGACATATGTTGACCTGCCATGCAGTTCGTTGGCAAGCGTATCTAAAAGACCCACACCAAAGAACAAAGACGATCTCTCCTTGCTCCTCATCAGCTGAGATTTCCAACCCCACTAGACCTTCAGTCCTCTCTGCGACCTGCAGTGAGAGGAATGAAGGTGTAGAATTAGGTGTGTCACAGCCAAGTACTTATGGGCAATCTGCTTTTGGTACACCGACGTCAGATTGTACCAGGCAAATTTCCCTGCCCCAGCTGCTGCACCGCCGAAAGAAGTTTGCTCCCAGCCATCCACATGCCCAGCGGTTGAATGCTAGCTTGGCAAAATTGCTAGCACTTCAACTGCTGCCTTTTCAGTTGGTAGACTCTGCCCCCTTCCGTGAGTTTGTGGAATGTGCGGTTCCTCAGTGGCAGGTACCCAAACGCCACTTTTTCTCATGGAAGGCGATTCCGGCTCTCTACCGGCATGTGGAAGGCAATGTCCATGCCTCGCTGGACAGGGCGGTCAGCGGTAAGGTGCATATTACCGCTGACTCATGGTCCAGCAGGCATGGACAGGGACGTTACTTAAGTTTCACGGCGCATTGGGTGACTCTGCTGGCAGCTGGGAAGGATGCAGGACAAGGTGCAGTAGTGTTGGAGGTTGTTCCGCCACCACGCCTCCAAAATGCTGATTGTGACACACCTCTCTCCTCCACCCCCTCCTCTTCTTCTTCCTCCATGGCCTCTTCCTCGGAACCAGCGGTGCTCCGTAGGCGTTCAAGGGGCTACGCAAGTACGCAGGCCAAAAGATGCCATGCGGTGCTTGAGCTGGTGTGCTTGGGGGACAGGAGCCACACTGGGGCAGAGGTTCTGTCAGCTCTGCAGGGGCAGGTTCAGAGGTGGTTGACGCCACGCCAACTTAAGGCAGGAATGGTGGTTTGCGACAATGGCACCAACCTCCTCTCTGCCCTCCGACAGGGACAACTGACCCATGTGCCCTGTTTGGCTCACGTCCTTAACTTGGTGGTGCAGCGGTTCTTGGGCAGGTACCCGGGCTTACAGGATGTCCTGAGGCAGGCCAGGAAAGTCTGTGTGCATTTCCGCCGGTCATATAATGCCAGTGCTCGGCTGACGGACCTCCAAAAGGAGTTTAACCTGCCCAAGAACCGCCTAATCTGTGACATGCCCACCAGGTGGAACTCGACGTTGGCCATGCTGCAGCGGCTGCACACGCAGCAGAGGGCCATCAATGAGTACCTGTGCGACTATGGCACCAGGACAGGGTCAGGGGACCTTGGTTTTTTTTCCCCACGCCAGTGGGCCATGATCAGGGATGCATGCACTGTCCTGTCACCATTCGAGGAGGCCACGAGGATGGTGAGCACTGACAGTGCATGCATCAGTGACACTGTCCCCCTTGTCCACCTGTTGGAGCACACGCTGCGTGGAATAATGGACAGGGCACTTGAGGCAGAACAGAGGCAGGAAGAGGAGGACTTCCTTAGCTCTCAAGGCCCCCTTTATCCAGACAGTGTTCCTGCGTGCCCGCCGATCACACAGGAAGAGGACGAGGAGGAGGAGGAGGAGGAGGAGGAAGATTGTGTCAGTATGGAGGTGGAGCCTGGCACTCAGCATCAGCAGTCTTTAAGGGATCAGTCCCAAGGAACACATGGACTTGTACGTGGCTGGGAGGAGGTGGCTGCGGACGTTGTTGTCCTTAGTGACCCAGAGGACTCCGGACCGAATGCCTCAGCAAACCTACGCTGCATGGCCTCCCTGATCCTGCAAAGCCTGCGTAAGGATCCTCGTATTCGTGGTATCAAGGAGAAGGACCAATACTGGCTGGCAACCCTCCTTGATCCACGTTACAAGGGTAAGGTTGCGGACCTTATCTTGCCATCGCAGAGGGAGCAGAGGATGAAACATCTTCGGGAGGCCTTGCAGAAAGGTCTGTGCAACGCGTTCCCAGAGACTGGGAGGTTACAAACTCCTGTTTCTGGACAACATGTTGCTGAGGCTTCGGTCAGTCAAAGAAGGAGCGGTGGAGAAGGTGGCCGTCTGACCGATGCGTTCAGACAATTTTTTGGTCCGCAGCCCCAAGGTATGATCGGTTCCAGCAACCATCGCCAGCGTCTGTTTTACATGGTGCAGGAATACCTAGGGGCAAGATCAGACTTGGACACCTTTCCCACCGAAAATCCTCTGGGTTACTGGGTCTTGAGGATGGATCACTGGCCAGAGCTTGCACAGTATGCAATTGAGCTACTGGCCTGTCCTGCATCCAGCGTTCTTTCGGAACGCACATTCAGTGCTGCTGGAGGCGTGGTAACCGATCACAGGGTGCGTCTGTCCACCGACTCGGTCGATCGGCTGACCTTCATAAAAATGAATCAGTCTTGGATCACCACCAGCTACCAAGCACCTGATGCAGATGTAACCGAATAATTTTTTTTGAAATCTCAGATCCCTTCAAAGACTGCCTATGCTGATGCTGAGTGACTATCCCTGAGTAATTATCCTCTTCCTCCTCAATCATCACGCTGATAGCTTGTAAGAACATTTTTGGTTCTGGGCGCCACCACCAGTGCCTAAGGCACAATTTTTCAGCCCCTGTTTAACAGGGGCGTGTAATTACAATTTTTGATGTAATACTTTGCAGCAGGGCTCGTTCCTGCATTCCAACTAGAGTGTCTGTGAGGGGTTGCAGTGTTGTGGCACCAGCACCAGTGCCTAAGACCCAATTTTTCAGCCCCTGTCTAACAGGGGCGTGTAATTACAATTTTTGATGCAATACTTTGCAGCAGGGCTTGTTCCTGCGTTTCAACTAGAGTGTCTGTGAGGGGTTGCAGTGTTGTGGCACCAGCACCAGTGCCTAAGACCCAATTTTTCTGCCCCTGTCTAACAGGGGCGTGTAATTACAATTTTTGATGCAATACTTTGCAGCAGGGCTCGTTCCTGCGTTCCAACTAGAGTGTCTGTGAGGGGTTGCAGTGTTGTGGCACCAGCACCAGTGCCTAAGGCCTAATTTTTCAGCTCCTGTTCAACAGGGGCATGTAATTACAATTCTTGATCTAATATTTCACAGCAGGGCCCTGTGAGGGCTTACAGTGTTTTGGCCACAGCAACACCTAAGGCCCAAATTTCTGCTGAGTATATAGGGCAGGACCCTACTTTCAAACATCTAACTTACAAACGACTCCTACTTGCAAACGGAAGGAGACAACAGGAAGTGAGATGAAATCTACCCCTAAGGAAGGGAAATTCTCTCCTGTAAGAGTTAATAATGGGAAAACAATTTTTCCTTTCCACTGATGCTTTCCAATCCTTGTTCCACAAAAAAACCCAAATTTTCAAAAAACATTTTTCATTGGGACAAAAAAGTGAGGTGAAATCTTCTGAAGAGGAGGAAAGACGCAAAACAAATGTCACAGGGGTGATAACCCTTCCCTATGTTTTCCAAAAAGCTTAGAAAAGATTTTTTGGCTGGAGCTAAACACATTAAAAATGTTCAAAATTACAAACAGATTCTACTTAACAACAAACCTACAGTCCCTGTCTTGTTTGCACCGCCTGTATACTGCTGTTCAGAGTATATAGGGACCTTTCCTTATTTTAATTTGGGTGCGGGGTTCCCCTTAATATCCATACAAGACCCAAAGGGCCTGGTAATGGACTGGGGGGTACCCATGCCGTTTGTCTCACTGATTTTCATCCATATTGCCATGACCCGACATGACATTAAACCCGCAAGCAGTTTTAAATGAGATTTTTTCCTTTAAAAATGACATTTGGTGCAGGGACTGTTCTAAACATGGGAAACACGCGTCACTTTACAGGCATACTATAGACACCCCCCAGGTACGATATTTAAAGGAATATTTCACTTTTTTTTTTTTACTTTAAGCATCATTAAAATCACTGCTCCCGAAAAAACGGCCGTTTTTAAAAGTTTTTTTTGCATTGATACATGTCCCCTGGGGTAGGACCCGGGTCCCCAAACCCTTTTTAGGACAATACCATGCAAATTAGCCTTTAAAATGAGCACTTTTGATTTCGAACGTTCGAGTCCCATAGACGTCAATGGGGTTCTAACGTTCGTGCGAACTTGCGGTCCGTTCGCGGGTTCTGGTGCGAACCGAACCGGGGGGTGTTCGGCTCATCCCTAGTCTTCACAACCAAGTAGACTTATTTGAATTTTTCCTTGTCAAAAGAAGTTTATTGAGTATACAATGTTATAAAGATACATAAAGTAAGTTTACAAGGATCTATAAAGTAAGCTCATTGTTTTACAGTAGGGTTTATATAGGTAAATATCATGAAATTTCAAATATTAAACATTGGGTTCACGTAAACCTAAATTAAAGATATATATCATTTCCTTAGTTACTTTTGTAGGTATTTAAATGATTTATACCTACTATACATATTGTTTACAAGTAGAGTGTATATAGGTCAAATAAATTCTGATAATGAGCTTTAATCGTAAGGTGGAGAAAAGGAAAGAGAAAGAAGAAAAAGGGTTGAAAGGTAGAGGTATGGTCCACAAGGTTGTCCCGCTCGTCAGTTTATTATTCTTTTTAGTTCTCTTTGAAGCCTTAGAATGGGTGTCTCTGTAAGTCATTTAATCTGTTAACATGGCAACAGGACAGAGTCATTGAAATTTGACAGGAACTGTTGTTTTATCCAAGGGTGCCAAAGTTTTTCAAAGTTTGGAATTTGATTTTGATCGATGGCTACCATCTTAGCATGGGACATTGTATTATTCATTCTGTGAATTGTTTCTGCTAGTACCAATGTAGGAGATTTCCATGCCTTGGCCACTGTTTGTTTTGCAGCCGTTATTAGTTGGATCATAAGTTTGAATTGAGAGAGTGTTAACCATTCCGGTTTTAGATTAAGTAAAGTTAAATATGGATCTGGTTGTATTATTTTTTTAAATATTTTAGATGCAATCACGAAAACTTCCTTGCAGAAGGTTTGGATTACTGGGCACGTCCACCATATGTGTAAATATGTGCTTATTTCTGGGCATCCTCGAAAACAAAGAGCTGAGGTATTAGGTGAATATTTTGCCACTCTAGCGGGTACAAGGTACCAGCGAGTTAGCACTTTATAATTTGTCTCCAGTGCTAAGATGTTGGGTGAAGATGACTTAGATGTGAGCCATATGTTAGACCAGTCCGTGTCTTCTAAAGTTCGTCCCAGGTCCTCCTCCCACCTCTGAACGTAAGAGGGTCTATTAAGATTTGCTACTCCATATAATTGATTATAAACTGATGAAATTGTACCTTTAGCAAATGGATCTTTTGTACAGATTGATTCAAAAATGGATAATTGGGATAATGGTGTATCCCCCTTTAGGAATGGTGTATAGAAATTTTTGATTTGGAGATATCTAAATATCTCAGAGTTTGGTAGATCATATTTTTCTCTAAGCGATGGGAATGAAAGGAATGATTTAGATGCTATGAAGTCATTTAGTGTCTGAATGCCTGATGTTGTCCAAGCTTTAAAAGAATTTGGGTAGATCCATGCCGGATAAAAGGCCGGATTTCTGATAAAAGAAAGGAGAGGATTGTGTGGAGATTGTAACTGATATTGACTTATTTGAATTTTTAACCAATGACTGGTTACCACATACCTCTATACTTTCACATTTTACAGGATCCGCATTCAGCCTCAGTGGAACTCCAGATCCAAAATTTCCTTACGCCCCACATATATGGGCCCTTCCTCCAACTGTGAGGAATCAAATTATCTATATATATCTATACTTAGCCATTTTCCTTGTCAAAAGAAGTTTATTGAGTATACAATGTTATAAAGATACATAAAGTAAGTTTACAAGGATCTATAAAGTAAGCTCATTGTTTTACAGTAGGGTTTATATAGGTAAATATCATGAAATTTCAAATATTAAACATTGGGTTCACGTAAACCTAAATTAAAGATATATATCATTTCCTTAG
Source organism: Lithobates clamitans (assembly GCA_037952925.1). Lineage (NCBI taxonomy): Eukaryota > Metazoa > Chordata > Amphibia > Anura > Ranidae > Lithobates > Lithobates clamitans. The sequence continues at coordinate 282,391 of JBBGZY010001549.1, read as the reverse complement.
TTACTTTTGTAGGTATTTAAATGATTTATACCTACTATACATATTGTTTACAAGTAGAGTGTATATAGGTCAAATAAATTCTGATAATGAGCTTTAATCGTAAGGTGGAGAAAAGGAAAGAGAAGAAAAAGGGTTGAAAGGTAGAGGTATGGTCCACAAGGTTGTCCCGCTCGTCAGTTTATTATTCTTTTTAGTTCTCTTTGAAGCCTTAGAATGGGTGTCTCTGTAAGTCATTTAATCTGTTACCATGGCAACAGGACAGAGTCATTGAAGTTTGACAGGAACTGTTGTTTTATCCAAGGATGCCAACGTTTTTCAAATTTTGGAATTTGATTTTGATCGATGGCTACCATCTTAGCATGGGACATTGTATTATTCATTCTGTGAATTGTTTCTGCTAGTACCAATGTAGGAGATTTCCATGCCTTGGCCACTGTTTGTTTTGCAGCCGTTATTAGTCGGATCATAACTTTGAATTGAGAGAGTGTTAACGATTCCGGTTTTAGATTAAGTAAAGTTAAATATGGATCTGGTTGTATTATTTTTTAAAATATTTTAGATGCAATCATGAAGACTTCCTTCCAGAAGGTTTGGATTACTGGGCACGTCCACCATATGTGTAAATATGTGCCTATTTCTGGGCATCCTCGAAAACAAAGAGTTGAGGTATTAGGTGAATATTTTGCCACTCTAGCGGGTACAAGGTACCAGCGAGTTAGGACTTTATAATTTTGTCTCCAGTGCTAAGATGTTGGGTGAAGATGACTTAGATGTGAGCCATATGTTAGACCAGTCCGTGTCTTCTAAAGTTCGTCCCAGGTCCTCCTGCCACCTCTGAACGTAAGAGGGTCTATTAAGATTTGCTACTCCATATAATTGATTATAAAGTGATGAAATTGTACCTTTAGCAAATGGATCTTTTGTACAGATTGATTCAAAAATGGATAATTGGGATAATGGTGTATCCCCTTTTAGGAATGGTGTATAGAAATTTTTGATTTGGAGATATCTAAATATCTCAGAGTTTGGTAGTCCATATTTTTCTCTAAGCGATGGGAATGAAAGGAATGATTTAGATGCTATGAAGTCATTTAGTGTCTGAATGCCTGATGTTGTCCAAGCTTTAAAAGAATTTGGGTAGATCCATGCCGGATAAAAGGCCGGATTTCTGATAAAAGAAAGGAGAGGATTGTGTGGAGATTGTAACTGATATTTGGTTTTTAGTTTATCCCAGAGAGATAAGAAGTGTTTAGTTATGGGATTATGAATTTTAAAGCGGTCTTTAGGATCAAGCCATAATAAATTTGATATTAATAGAGGGTCATTTTCTGAAGCCTCTATAAATACCCATAATGGGATTTCCTGTTTTGCATAGTATTTGGACAGACTGGCCAAATGTGCTGCTCTGTAGTAGTTAGTAAAATTAGGGTATCCCAGGCCTCCTTTATTTTTGGGAAGATGTAGTGTGTGTATAGGTATACGTGGTTTAGAAGAGCCCCATATAAACGAAGTTGCTCTTTTTTGTACTATTCTCAAAAAATAGGAAGGAATTGGAATAGGGAGGACTCTGAATAGTTAAAGCAATTTGGGTAGAATAGTCATTTTGATTGCATTAATCTTCCCTATCCAGGATAAAGGAAGTTGCGACCATTGTTTTATTAGATTTGTGATCTGTCTTAATACAGGAGGATAATTGGTTGAGAATAAGTCAGAATGAGATGCTGTTAAATGAATTCCAAGATATGGGATTGATTTTTCTGCCCATGTGAATGGGAGTGCAGCCCCAGCCGGGATCAATTCCATGTTTGTGAGTGAAATATTAAGCACTAGGCATTTCTTAGGATTAATCATAAGGCCAGATAGGGCTGCAAATCCATCAAGAGCTGGTATTAAGTTAGGACCAGAGACCTGTGGTGATGATAGAAAAAGTAATATATCGTCTGCAAATATACATAATTTGTGTGTAATACCTCCTACTTCAATGCCAGTTATAGTTTGGTTTGTTCTGATGTATTGGGCCATGGGTTCGAGTATAAGGGCAAATAATAAGGGAGATAATGGGCAACCCTGTTGGGTACCTCTTTCGATATTAAAGGCTTCAGATTTGTATCCAGCATATTTTATATAGGCTTTGGGTTTATTATATAATGCCTTGATCCATGTTAAAAAGTGGGGTCCAAAACCCCATTTTTGTAATGAATATTGCATATATTGCCAGGATACTGTGTCAAATGCCCTCTTAATATCGAGAGATAGAAAACATAAAGGGATTTTCCGTTTTTTAGCAATATGTGCCAATAACACTGCCCTGCGTATATTATCGCCTGCCTGTCTATTTGGCATGAAGCCTACTTGATCTCTATGTATTAATTTTCCTATAATGCTATTGAGGCGTTTTGCTATTATTTTTGCTAATAATTTAATATCGAGGTTTAACAGAGAGATAGGCCGATAATTCACACAGGAAGTATCATCAGAAAGGGGTTTTGGGATCATACAAACAATTGCCATTAGTGTTTCTTGCCGAAAAGAATGTCCATCTAGAAGTTTGATAAAAGTTTCAGTGAGAATGGGAGAGAGTATTTCTGAGAATGTTTTATAGTATAAAGCCGAGTAGCCGTCTGGGCCTGGTCTTTTGTTAAGTTTTAGGTCTTTTATGGCGTTAGCAACTTCATCTATAGTTATAGGCTCATCCAAACTGCTTTTTTGATTCTGAGATAACTCAGGTAAGGTTATTTTTGAGAAGAAGGATTCAGCTTCTGTAGGATTAAATTCATTGTTTGTCTTGTATAAAGTTGCGAGATGTGAGTGAAATTTATGGACTATTTTAACTGGATTACAAGTGTAAACATTTTTTGATAATTTCAAACGTATTGGTTTGAAAGATTTGTTAGTTGAATTTAATGCCCGAGCCAAATATGTACCTGGTTTGTTTGTATTCATGTAGAAATTGTGTTTGGAGCGTTTGAGGGATTTATCAACTGACTCAGTGAGAAATAGATCGTATTCCAATCTAGATTTTTCCAGATGAGATTTTGTACTCTGAGATGGATTATCTTGAAATGATATGTAGGCTGCATTAAAATTGAGTTCTAGTTTTTTTGCTAGATTTTTGCGTTCCCGTTTAAATAGTGCCATTTGTCTTTGTATTGTACCACGCAAGACAGGCTTATGAGCTTCCCACAGTGTTATTGGGGAGATGTCTGTTGTATTATTAATTGATATGTATTCCTTTAAAGCTTGTTCAATGGCCATCTGATGTAGTGGGTGTTTGAGCATTATGTCCGGTAAGTACCACGTTGGGTCATGCGCTTTTGGTATGGCTGAGGCTATAGTAGTGTATACTGCATTATGGCCAGACCACGGAATCGGAATTATATCTGATGCAATAATTTCTGGTATCATTCCTATTGTTAGAAAAATATGATCTATTCTGGTGAAGGTTTGATGAGGGTGCGAGAAATAAGTGAATTTCTTTTTCATTGGGTTACTTTCTCTCCATGAATCTACCAGATTGTATTTGGAAAGAAGTTGAGAAAAAGGTAATCTAGAGGTTATTTTGGATGATGTAAAAGGTGATTTATCTAGAAACGGAAGGAGGACCTGGTTCGAATCCCCGCACATTATCACTGTTCCTATTTTGTGTGTATTAATCACTTGTAATATATGTGAGAGGAATGGTGTAGGTTGTTTGTTAGGAGCGTAGTAGGAAATCACCGTGATTGCTGTATCCATTATATAACCCATGAGTATCAGGTATCTACCTTCTGGGTCTTTAATTTCTGATGATAAGGTGAATGGTGTGGATCGGTGAAATGCAATTAGAGTTCCCCTTTGCTTGGTACAGGCAGAAGCCGTGTAAATTTGTTGATAAAAAGGAGAAATATATTTTGGAGTAGAATCTTTGGTGAAGTGTGTTTCTTGGAGGCATACTATGTGAGCCTTCTTGTTATGGAAAGTATGGAAGGCTTTGGTCCTTTTTTGAGGGACATTTATTCCCTGAACATTCAGGGAAAGTATATTCCCTGAACATTACTTAGCCATTTTCATCTGCTGCGCATGAAGTATTAATACTCTGGGTATGTTAATCAACCCCTATATATCACAATTGGAAAACACGTTGGATGGGCAGACAGTGTCAGCGCCTTTGTTTTTAAACTGTCTTGGAATGCGAAGCTAACCTACATAATGCCAATGTAAGTGTAAATGTAACAAAAATATATAACTTGTACTTATGTCCTTATGGCTTGATATGTATATATACTCATTATTTCTCTGTTGAATACACTATTTTCAATTTAGGGTGCAAGTACATTGGTATCAATATTTCATACATGTACAAACGCATGAATCGCATTCCTTTATTATTTTGTATAATGTTATTGATGTTTTTATGATGTTTTCGAAATGAATAAATTATTGTCTACATATTATACTTTTTTTTACGTTTTTTCATATGTGCCTTTAAAGTCCACTAGGGGAATTTTCTTCTGTTTGAATTCTTAATCATAGGATGTGGCACAATTTGCAGTTAATAAGTCGGTCAACAACCCTTATCTCTGTGTACTGTATGTAGCCAATGCTGCATACAGTTTATACAAGCTGACAGCAGACACATCTATTACTGAAGGAAATAGTTCATCTGGGCCAGCTTGTCCCAAACACAAAACCTGGAGTTAGGATTCAAGGTCTTTCAGGGTTCTTCGTATAAGATCAAATGTTACTACCTTTTTGATGATATATCCAGTATGTACAGGGCTGATGTTAGACTATTTTGACCAGCTACTTTCACCCCCCATTAAAAAATACATTAAATAGAGAATATATTACCTTGATGATGCCATTATATTAAATAAACATATCATTTGCAGTCCAAGTCCAACTACTGATAAATTTGGTAAAACGTATTTATTGGGTCAAAAAATGGCCACTCACATTATAGCAGATAAAACAGGCTCATCATAAATGATGGTGTCCAGGACGATGAAGCAGATGTCAGCTGGGGAGCCATCCGGGTCAGGTGCCGTGGGAATGTGCACTGGTCCAAATCATTTGGTGGAGGGGGGATTACGGTGTGGGGTTGTTTTTCAGGGGTTGGGCTTGGCCCCTTAGTTCCAGTTAAGGGAACTCTTAAGCATACCAAGACATTTTGATCAATTTCATGCTCTCAACTTTGTGAGAACAGTTTGGGGATGGCCCCTTCCTGTTCCAACATGACCAGTGTACAAAGTAAGGCCCATAAAGACATGGTTGAGCGAGTTTCCTTCACTGGAACTAAGGGGCCAAGCCCAACCCCTGAAAAACAACCCCACACCATAATCCCCCCTCCACCAAATGATTTGGACCAGTGCACAAAGCAAAGTCCATAAAGACATGGATGAGCAAGTTTGTGGATGAATTAGAGCGGAGAGTGCGAGCCAGGCCTTCTCATCCAACATCAGTGCCTGACCTCACAAATGTGCTTGTGGAAGAATGATCAATCATTCCCATAGACACACTTCTAAACCTTGTGGGCAGCCTTCCCAGAAGAGTTCAATCTGTTATAGCTGCAAAGGGTGGGCCAAAACAATATGGAAACCTACGGACTAAGACTGGGATGTCATTAACCCTTTCATGACTAAGCCTATTTTTGACATTTGGTGTTTACAAGTTAAAATCCATATTTTTTGCTAGAAAATTACTTAGAGCCCCCAAACATTATATATATATTTTTTAGCAGAGAATCTAGAGAATAAAATGGCGATTGTTGGAATATTTTATGTCACACGGTATTTGTGCAGCAGTGTTTGAAACGCAACTTTTTGGGAAAAGGGACACTTTCATGAATTAAAAAAAAAAACAAACAGTAAAGTTAGCCCAATTTTTTTGTATAATGTGAAAGATGATGTCACGCCGAGTAAATAGATACCCAACATGTCACGCTTTATAATTGCACGCACTCGTGGAATGGCGACAAACTACAGTACCTAAAATCTCCATAGGCGACTCTTTAAATTTATGTTACGGTTATCAGGTTAGAGTTACAGAGGAGGTCTAGTGCTAGAATTATACCTCACATGTGTGACACCGTTCACATATGCGGGCGCGATTTCCGTATGCGTTTTCTTTGCTGCGCGAGCTCGCGGGGACGGGGGAGCTTTACATTTTTTTTTCTTCCTTATTTTGTTTATTTTTATATGAATAAATTGTGTTTCAAAAAAAAAATTTTTTTGATCACTTTTATTGCTGTCACAAGGAATGTAAACATCCCTTGTGACAGTAATAGGTGGTGATAGGTACTCTTTATGACCCCTGATCCCTCCTTTGCACTTTAAAGTATTCAGATCGCCGTTTGACGATTCTGAATACTGTGTATTTTTTTAAAACCGGCGCCATTGGCAGCCGAGTAAACGGGAAGTGACGTCATGACGTCGCTTCCGTGTTTACGATTAGGAGGCTGGAACGAAGCCACTCACGGCTTTGTTCCAGTCTGTCCCTAGCCTCCCGATGGAACGGGTAGCCCGGTAAGAGCGGCGGGAGGCGGCGGGAGGGGGGGCGTCCCCTCCCGCTCCTCCGGTATAACAGCCAAGCGGCTTTTAGCTGCATAGCTGATCGCCGGCTCTAAAAAACAGTACTGGGATAATGCCTGCAGCTGCGGGCATTATCCCGGTATAACCCCGGAAAGCCGAGTACGCACATCTGCATACGCTCGACGGGAAGGGGTTAAAGTTCATGTGCGTGAAAAGGTAGGCATCCCAATACTTTAAAAAGTATAGTGTAAATCCTTTATGAGCCAAGGAAAGAGTGACTAGGGGTGTGACAGTCATGTTTTTTGCCTAAAATGTTTGAGAAAAAAAAAGAAAACAACTTCCTCTTTCTAATTTCAGGCAATTTTGAGCTATACATATACAATAACAAATACACCCATTTAACAAAGGAGCCTTTTCTGTCATCAGGGTTGGAACATAAATTTAATATTTGAATCAGCAGAGCAAGAGGTGGTAATGACTCTAAATTGGACATCAATACAATGGGCACATCAATAATGAGCCTTTGGTGGCTACCAACCCATAGAAACATACTTATGAAGCTGACCTAAGCATGGGGACTTTAGGGAGGACCAGCATGGGGCCCCCCAAATCTAAAACACATACTTGTCAATTGAAAACAGCAGGTGCTACAGTTCTTTCATGCTAACTTCAGTAAAGCAAGAAGGACTTGACATTTTAGAAAACACCTCTAGGTTGGCCAATGAAGCCAAGCTCAGAATTCTGGTGTTTCCTGGCACAGCACACTCTGTACATACCTAGAATGTCTTCACAATGAAAGGGCTGTTCTAGCTACACCCTACAAAGCATTTTCCAAAAATTTCAGCTCTAGGGACTTCACAGCCTACTTTTATATGATAAGTAATTAGAATAAGTGATCTTGTATAATACGTAGACAGTTTCACATTGTATTCCAGAGAGTTCTGTTTATTGACATGGCATTGATTGTCATTCCAAAACCCCTCAATGTGAATCTCCTCTTCACCTACAGGTAAAGCACAACTAAACAGACACATATTCCCTACATTGAGCACTGAGCTCAGTGTATGTTCTTCAGATGTCGCCTGTCTCTGGAGGTTGTGTGATCACTTCAGTCTTCATATGATGGATGAATATACAGCAGGAGATCAGGAGGACACAGCCAGATATCACCAGACGTATGAGGTTCACCATGCTATAATCTTCCTTTGGTGTGTTCGCTCTATCCATTCCTGAATTGAAGGTAAAATAAAAGGTGATATAGCTCTATCAAATGTATAAATACTTTATTTTGTGTTATACCAGCCATTCTAATCAAACCCAAACAAAGAAAGTGGCTAATAGGAGGCTTGCATTGATAGCAGGGGTCACACGAAACCTTTCCTGACAGAGACATGGATGCCATTGCTGACCTCTTTCCAATTTCCTGACTGCTATGCTGACAAACTGACATCAATACTTTATAAGTCCTTGACCTGGTGAATATCAAGAAAATCAGAGTTGAAGCTCCTTATCAGCATATGGATTCCAGGTCAGCGGCACAAAGCATTGTGCCGTTGACCTGCAAGCACTTAACAGTGCTTATGACTACGCACCGTTAAAGTGGAGGGCCACCCTGAAAAAAAAAAATCACCAAAAATCCTAAAAAAAAAAAAATTTGAAATAAAAAAAAATTAAACTTACCTAAACCCTTGTTGCTAGGCAGTCTTCCTAATCTGCCTCGTCCTATTCCGCGGTGAGTTCTTCTCCTCGATGAGTGGCCCCGTTGTCTTCTGGGAACTGTGTGTTCCCAGAACACCACGGGGCCATTCACAGAATGGTGCGCCACACCGCTCGCGCATGCGCAGTAGGAAACTGGCAGTGAAGCCGCAGGGCTCCACTGCCTGTTTCCCTTTCCTAGGATGGCGGAGCCGAGGGACAGGTCGGCTTCGGGCGGCCGACATCGCAGGCACCCAGGACAGGTAAGTACTTATTTAAAGTCAGCAGCTACAGTGTTAGTAGCTGCTGACTTTAAATTTTTTTTTTTTTAGGACAGAATCCCGCTTTAAGTGTGAAATGCGTCAGTTCGCTTGTCCCATTTTTTTCTATGGCTTGTATCTGTTGGACTGTTTACAAATAAAGGCTATATTCCAGAGTGCGGCTGTCCAGAACTTCCTTTTTGCCTCATGTTGCTATATGCTTAGCCGACACCTGGTGTTCCAGTTCCTAGGAGAGTTCTATATCCACATTTCCACCTGGAGCGGTGATCCCCCTTTCCATTCTCTGAACAACACTCGTGCTGAGCGGGCGACCTGCTGTGTTCACAATGCAGCAGGACAGCTGCTCAGCGTGGGACCTGGAAGCGAGTGGAGATCATTGGATTAGGGGTACCTACTACAGTAATTTACAGTTTCTATGAGGATCCCACAAGGATTGCATTTACAGGGGTGGGCAACTACCTGGCAAATGAGGTTTACACTTGGGGGCCGTAAACATGAATGCAACTTACTTGCTAGGGGTTTAACCATTGGGGGATTCTGGGATGGAAAAAGATCTGGGGGTCCTAGTAGATCACAAGCTTAGCAATGGCATGCAATGCCAAGCTGCATCAAGCAAAGCAAGCAGAATATTAGTATGGATTAAAACGGGGATTTACTCCAGAGATAAAACTATAATTTTACCACTTTACAAAACTCTTGTCCGGCATCTTGAGTTTGCCTACCAGTTCCGGTCACCAGTCCTCAGGAAGGTGCCAAAACTGGAGAGGGTCCAGAGAAGGGCAACAAAACTAATAAGGGACTGGAGGACCTCAATGACGAGGAACGACTACAAACATTAAACTTATTCTCCCTGGAGAAGAGACACAAGATATGATAGCGATATACAAATACCTCAATGGTGATTCTATCATAGTGAGGGAACTTAAAATTTCAGGGAGCTTAAAATTTTGTCTCTGGGAGCTTAAAATGGCTGTAAAGACTCAAGGTTTTTTTACCTTCATGTATGATTTTAAATCATCTTGCACCCACCATGCCTCACACCCCACTATACACAGAAGGATGTCAGCTTTCTCTGGCCCTGGAGGTTCTCATTAGACCTAAGGAGGCCAGGGAACTTGCTACATTTATATGCAAAAACCTTCTCTGTGCAGCAGCCTCCCAGCCATTGGCTCCTGCTGCTTTCAATCAGAGCCAGTGAGCCAAAGAGGAGAGAGAGAGAGAGAGAGAGGGAGGAGCCAAGCTTGCTCTGGGGGTCCTCAGCAGGAGGGAGGGACCAGGAGTACCAGCAGGGGACCCGAAAAGAAAAGGACCGGGGCTGCTCTGTGCAAAACTGCTACACAGCATTATTTAAATAAAAGTAAAGCTTGAGAGGTACCTTGAGTGCCAAGCTAGGGACCCATCAGAGAGGCGGGGGTTCGCTTGAGGAAGATACCACCGTGAAGATTGGAAGAGCTCAAAGAATTCAGTGGCAGTGAATCATCTAGTCTAGTGAGAGAGACTGGGAGCTCAGTGGGCTGAAAAACTACAAGGGGTGATTGTAGTGGAAGTGAAGGAACTGTTATGTTTTGTGTTAGGAACTGTTAAAGACTGTTGCCATAGGAGACAGCATTTCTACACGTGCAGATGTGGCGTCTTGCTGGATGCCTTTCCCTGCATGGCTGTCCTCATGTTGAAGTCTCTGAGTCTGTCAATAATTCTTGTAACTACCTATGGGTGTCCTGGTCCTAACCCTCTCTCCCAAAGTTCTATTAAGAGAAATAAAAATCTCTTTTGCATTCAAGACGTGTCTGGCGCCCAATGACTTTAACTACTTTGCACCCACCATGCCTCACAAGCCACCATATTCAGAAGGATGTCAGCTATCTCTGGCCCTGGAGGTTCTCATTAGATCGAAGGAGGCCTGGGACCTTGCTACAATAGTTAATAATTTAATTATAATAGAAAATACGAAAAACAAAATTATCCGAATGTAATCCATTTGTTAAACTTGTAGGTTGAATCGTTTTTCGTTCTTTCGGATTTTCGTTCTTTCATTCTTTCTGAAAATTGGTTTTCATATGCTGCCGAATGAACGAATATACCTAATTTAGTCCGAAAACGAATTTGTAAGGAAACAAATTGCACATGTCTACTTTTAGCACCCTCTAGTGTGTGGTACTAGTGTGAGTGTAGGCAAACTATACCTTAACTCATGCTTAGCCTATGAGTCTGTAATTGGGTCAGGGTCAATACAGTTCAGGCCAGCATGACTCATACAGACAGCTCTCTAGTGCCTCCCCCCTGGTTCTAGAAAGTTGGAGAACATTCTAGAAACTAGAGGGCAGAGGCTAGGATGGTTACTCTGCATATTTAGGGGAGCTTAGCCAATCCCCAGGTGGTGGGCCTGGCAGGGACTAAATAAGCCCTTAAATATGAACGAGTCATGCTGGAAGGGTAGTTGTGTGGAAGATGGAGATGCAGTGCTGAGAAGACTGTCTGTGGCCCTTCAAGGACCCCTGTCTGGGAGGGGCTTTACCTCAGGCCAGGGTTCAGGTGCTGGCCTGGAGAGATCCTACCACAGGAGAAGTTGGAAGGAGGCTTTTCTGAGAGACAGTGGGAGCAAGGAGAGGACAGTGCGAGTATTGCAGCATGATGCAGGGACAGACAAGGGGAGAGACTGCCACATGTAGCAGGTCTCTCTTGAAGCCAGAGATGTGCTTGAGACTTCTTTATTCTTGCCTTGGGAGATCTCCAGAGGGTCAGTTGTGTAGACAGTGAACAAAGCAAGGTCCATAAAGGCATGGATGAGCGAGTTTGGGGTGGAGGAACTTGACTGGCCTGCACAGAGTCCGGATCTCAACCCGATAGAACACCTTTGGGATGAATTAGAGCGGAGACTGCAAGTCGGGCCTTCTAGTCCAACATCAGTGCCTGACGTCACAAATGAGCTCCTGGAAGAATGGTCAAACATTCCGATAGACACCCTCCTAAACCTTGGGGACAGCCTTCCCAGAAGAGTTGACGCTGTTATATTATTAATATTAAACCCAATGGACTAAGACTGGGATCATTTGCGTGTAAAGGCAGGTGTCCCAAAACGTTCAGCAATATAGTGTACAATATGTTTGCCCTTCAGTGGGCATAGCATGGGTTCACTTTTAAGTATGAATTTTAACAAATTGCATTGTTAGTGTACTTACCATTGTTGCAGTATAGCCAGGGAACCACATTCTTCGAGACATTACTGACCGGATTCTTTGCTGTACATATATAGGTAAAGTTGATATTACTGGGAGGTACAAACACAACGTTCTGTGTCTGGTTAATATTACTGCTGTTTAAACTCCTCCAAATGATGATCACATTTCTTCCATTTACTGAGTCCAACAAACACGTCAAGCTGACCTCACATGTCTTATTATCAGTCACATTGGAGATGATGGTGACATTCTCAGCCGTTAGATTACCTGGAGGGAAGAAGCAGATAACATTCTAGAAAAGTATTAAAACTTCTAATCCCTGGTGCTAGAAATGAGCTTCCATGTAAAAATAGATGATCCACTTCAGCTCCAGAAGATTTTACCTGCTTCGGGACTAGACCATGTTCTGCTATTCAGCACTGTGTTGCTTTGACTTGTAATTGCACGGTCATGCAACACTGTACATAAATGACATTTATATCATTTTTAACACAAATAGAGCTTTCTTTTGGTGGCATTTAATCCCTTAGCACCGACCGTACGCATCTATGTGGCCTCGGCTTTAAAGTGGTTGTATACCTTTATTTTTAACTTTTACCTACAGGTAAGTCTATAATAAGGCTTACCTGTAGGTAAAAAAAAATCTCCTAAACCTGTAAGGTTTAGGAGATATTCCCCTCGCAATGAGCCGCTGACTGCAGCGGCGCATGCGCACAGGGGATTCTCGGCTGACAGCCCGGCAAACTCCGGAGCCTGCCGGGCAGAAGTCTCCCGCGCGCATGCGCGGGAGTGACGACACCGCGGCTCCGACCACTCACAGTGCCGGAGCCGCGATACCCGGAAGACACGCCGAGGGGAGATGTCAGCTCCCTCGGAGTGGACCAGGTGAGATGTCGGCGCCTCGTTCTAAGGTAAGTATCTCATAATTAGCTAGTATGCGGTGCATACTAGCTCATTATGCCTTTTCCCTTGCAGGTGTAGAAAAAAAAAAAAAGACAGCGGGTATACAACCGCTTTAAGGGGTTATACTTGAGGTCATTTTCCGCTCCCCAGTCAGTGGTAAAAGGTTTGTCTCATCCCTCTAACTGCTACATCTGCTGAAGAGCTTGTTCTTTTGAAAAAAACAAGACTTACTGGCTGGATCACAAGCTGAAAAAATAAATAAATAAAATAAAATAAATGCAGCCATCACATCTAAGAATTGGTAAGCTGCTATATGACAAATGTTTGCTTTTGGGTTTAACCACTTACGGACCGCCCGCCGCAGTTTTACGTCGGTACTTTGAAGAGGAATAACGTTGTTATGGCAGCAGCTAGCTACCATAACCCCAGTATCCTCTTCTTCGGCTGGCGGTCCGCTTTCAGATAAAAGTGGTCTCTGCGGCAGATTCACAGCGAGATCACTTTTATCGGTAGCAGGAGAGGGCCACCCCCTCCCGCCATGCTCCGGTGCCCTCCGCCGCTTACCGGTAGCGGCGGAGGAGATCGGATCCTTCTCCTGGCTAGACATGGAGACGAGTGAGGGGAAGATGGCCCCCAACCGTCTCCATATCATTGCAGGGCAGAAGCGACGTCAAAACGTCACCTCCGCCCATAGCTCTTAAAGGGCCATTTTTTTTTCTTCATTTTCTCAAATGACAAAAAAAATTATTTTTTTATTGCATTTTTTTAAGAACAGTGTAAAAACAAAAAATAAAAGGTAAAATAAATAAGAAAAAAAAAATTTAAACGCGCCTCGTCCCGCTGAGCTCGCGTGCAGAAGCGAACGCATACGTGAGTAGCGCCCGCATATGAAAACGGTGTTCAGATCACACATGTGAGGTATCACTGCGATTGGTAGAGCGAGATAAATAATTCTAGCCCTAGACCTCCTCTGTAACTCAAAACTGGTAACCTGTAGAATTTTTTAAGGTCGCCTATGGAGATTTTTAAGGGTAAAAGGTTGTCACCATTCCACGAGTGGGCGCAATTTTGAAGCGTGACATGTTGGGTAATTATTTACTTGACATAACATTATCTTTCACAATATAAACAAAATTGGGCTAACTTTACTGCTGTCTTATTTTTTAATTAAAAAAAGTGTATTTTTTCCAAAAAAAGTGCGATTGTAAGACCGCTGCCTAAATACAGTGTGCTCAGTCCTTAAGTGGTTAATACCATTTTAAGTATGCTGCACACAATATCCTGTCTGTAAGCCTGAATTCCTGTTCTGCATCATGTTTGCTGATCGTTATTTAAAGATGAATTCAAGAAAAAATACAAAGTTCCTGTAATTTCCAGTTTCGTTTTCTTTTGGATAAAAGCCCTTCAGTGCCGGTTCACGATATTGTTATGAATTTGATGCGTTACAAAAGCCTAGATTCGCATTTTATCCAAAAAACATAGTGTGTTCAATGATAGTCATTCACATCTATGCGTTGTGATACAAATGCGATGCAGCAACAAAAAGGGTCCTGTGCGAGTTTACTGCAGTGTGTTGTCCGTTTTTCCTCTCCCAGGATATCAATGGAAACCACATTGAAATCGCATCTTGTGTTCAGATGTGTGTGAATACTGCTTTTTCTGTGTAGGTTTTTACATATTTCCACCCTCCTGCTCCTCCCCTTCTTACTTCCTATTTCCTTTCTAATGTTCGAAAACGCATTCAATTCACATTGCATTCAGAGCTCCGCCCCTGACCTTCTTTCTAGTATATTCCCCGACCCTTCTCTTTCGGCCCAGTGGGAGAGCACATGGCGGAGACACAGCAGGTGCGTGATAATAGCAGCAATGACGAAAGCCCAGAGCCAGAAATGTCCCGATCCAGGAGGAGATATAAGGCCTCAAATATGTCCTTTGTAGAGATGGTGGAGATGGTGGACATCTTCAAGAGGGCCGACTATGATGGGAAGTATGGACCTTACCCAAACCCAAATCTGAGAAATGCCAAGATCATGACTAAAGTTATGAGAAGTGCATGCTGCTTCATGTGCTTTTTTTACTGTTGTACAGTTTAAAATGGCAAGTTTCAGGTTCGTGGGCACAGTAATCGTTCATAGGAAACATCATTTGTTCGCCCACTTATACAATGTTTTTGGCAGATGCAGGTTAACTACATTTGTTCAGGTCTATTTGTATTAAAAGAAGTTTAGTACATTGTTGTCTAGATGGGTTTGTAACTAGAATGAAATGCAAACTTGATTCAGTGTAAGGAGAGTACACTCAGCAGCTGTTTACACATCTGGACGCACTAGTGTGGGACACCAGAACACCCTTTTTAGGGTGTCCCACACAGGTGCTCCAGTGGATACTAGGGGTCTCTCCATGTGTGAAACTACCAAAAAATGTAAGTATTCCAGCTTTAAGAAAGGGAAAAAAGCATGTCTTCAGCTTGGATTTCTGCCAAAACAGACAATTGTACAACACTTCCAAGCAATTGTCATATTCCTATTTCTTGCCTCAAATATCAGTGTGCTAATCATACATTTTTTGTATTCACATAGGGGAAAAAAAGAATCGGGACATATGAGGACACCCTTAACCCCACACCTACTGAAGAAGGGGAAATTCCCACACACCATGAAGAAGATGTGGAGGAAGGAGAGGTTTATGAAGTGGGTGAAATAGTGACCACAACAGATCAGTGTCTGAGACCACAGCTTTAGGTAATAGATGTATGCCTGCATATTTATAATACATGGTTTGTTTTTTTATTTGTAGGTGATGTGGATGTTGTGGAAGAAGAAACTCATTTCAACAGTGCAAGTGCACAAGACCTCATCGGGGAGATAATGGTGTGTAATCATGATTTAGAGATGGTCAAGCAAAATATCACTGATGTACAACAAAAAAATGAATAACATCATTGATGTTTTAGGCAGAATCTAAAACCCCCAAAAATTGAACAGTTTGTCGTTGAATTTTTTTATTTTTACTAAAGTTTTAAAGAAATTTGAAAGCCAAATTTTGAAGATGCACACAGTGTGTCAACATCTGCTATCTGCCATCACAGGATATCAATGTACGCGTTTTGTGGGTGCAACCCCTTCCTCGCAACTAAAGTAGATGAGAGGAAGGGGTTGCACCCCCGAAGCACGTCCATTGATCCCCCATGATGGGAGCTAGCACATGTTGACCTTAGGCATGGGATCAGGAGGGAAATACACATTTTGACTCCCAATTTGTGTGCATATTCAAAATTTGGCTTTTACAGGGGTGACATCACCCCATCTGATGAATGAAGATCAACACAGTTTTGACATACTAATATGTCTCATATTGCCTTCACTTTATCAAAGTTGAACTTTGTAAGTTCCTGAGTTGTGTATGTTATAGTTTTAAACATGCCTGTTTAAACAAAAAAAGGCTATTTCTACTGTCAAACATAAATGTTATACACCAAAGATGTTGGTTTGTTAACCACTTGCCGACCGCCGCACGACGATGTACGTCGACAAAGCGGCACGGGCAGGCAAAAGGGCTTACCTGTACGTCCCTGCCTGCCCGAGGGTGGGGGGTCCGATCGGACCCCCCCCCCGGTGCCTGCGGCGGTCGGCAAATGTCCCCCGGCGATCGGTGGTGAGGGAGAGGCCATCCATTCGTGGCCCCCCCCTCGCGATCGCTCCCAGCCAATGGGATCATTTCCCTGCCTCTGTATTGTACACGGAGGCAGAGGAAATGATGTCATCTCTCCTCGGCTCGGTATTTTCCGTTCCGGGCCGAGGAGAGAAGACTGTAATGTGAGTGCACAACACACACACACACAGTAGAACATGCCAGGCACACATTACACCCCGATCCCCCCCCCGATCGCCCCCCGATCCCCCCCCAATCACCCCCCCCCTGTCACAAACTGACACCAAGCAGGTTTTTTTTTTTTTTTTTTTTTTTTTACTGATTACTGTATTGGTGTCAGTTTGTGACAGTTAGTGTGTTAGGGCAGTGAGTGTTAGGACCCCTTTAGGTCTAGGATACCCCCCTAACCCCCCCTAATAAAGTTTTAACCCCTTGATCACCCCCCCGTCACCAGTGTTGCTAAGCAATCATTTTTCTGATCGCTGTATTAGTGTCGCTGGTGACGCTAGTTAGGGACATAAATATTTAGGTTCGCCGTCAGCGTTTTATAGCGACAGGGACCCCCATATACTACCTAATAAATGTTTTAACCCCTTGATTGCCCCCTAGTTAACCCTTTCACCACTGATCACCGTATAACCGTTACGGGTGACGCTGGTTAGTTCGTTTATTTTTTATAGTGTCAGGGCACCCGCCGTTTATTACCGAATAAAGGTTTAGCCCCCTGATCGCCCGGCGGTGATATGCGTCGCCCCAGGCAGCGTCAGATTAGCGCCAGTACCGCTAACACCCACGCACGCAGCATACGCCTCCCTTAGTGGTATAGTATCTGTACGCATCAATATCTGATTCGATCAGATCTATACTAGCGTCCCCAGCAGTTTAGGGTTCCCAAACACGCAGTGTTAGCGGGATCAGCCCAGATACCTGCTAGCACCTGCGTTTTGCCCCTCCGCCCGGCCCAGCCCACCCAAGTGCAGTATCGATCGATCACTGTCACTTACAAAACACTAAACGCATAACTGCAGCGTTCGCAGAGTCAGGCCTGATCCCTGCGATCGCTAACAGTTTTTTTGGTAGCGTTTTGGTGAACTGGCAAGCACCAGCCCCAGGCAGCGTCAGATTAGCGCCAGTACCGCTAACACCCACGCACGCAGCATACGCCTCCCTTAGTGGTATAGTATCTGAACGGATCAATATCTGATCCGATCAGATCTATACTAGTGTCCCCAGCAGTTTAGGGTTCCCACAAACGCAGTGTTAGCGGGATCAGCCCAGATACCTGCTAGCGCCTGCGTTTTGCCCCTCCGCCCGGCCCAGCCCAGCCCACCCAAGTGCAGTATCGATCGATCACTGTCACTTACAGAACACTAAACGCATAACTGCAGCGTTCGCAGAGTCAGGCCTGATCCCTGCCATCGCTAACAGTTTTTTTGGTAGTGTTTTGGTGAACTGGCAAGCGCCAGCGGCCTAGTACACCCCGGACGTAGTCAAACCAGCACTGCAGTAACACTTGGTGACGTGGCGAGTCCCATAAGTGCAGTTCAAGCTGGTGAGGTGGCAAGCACAAGTAGTGTCCCGCTGCCACCAAAAAGACAAACACAGGCCCGTCGTGCCCATAGTGCCCTTCCTGCTGCATTCGCCAATCCTAATTGGGAACCCACCGCTTCTGCAGCGCCCGTACTTCCCCCATTCACATCCCCAACCAAATGCAGTCGGCTGCATGAGAGGCATTTTCTTTATGTCCTCCCGAGTACCCCTACCCAGCGAACCCCCCCAAAAAAGATGTTGTGTCTGCAGCAAGCGCGGATATAGGACACCCGCTATTATTGTCCCTCCTGTCCTGACAATCCTGGTCTTTGCATTGGTGAATATTTTGAACGCTACCATGCACTAGTTGACTATTAGCGTAGGGTACAGCATTCCACAGACTAGGCGCACTTTCACAGGGTCTCCCAAGATGCCATCGCATTTTGAGAGACCCGAACCTGGAACCGGTTACAGTTATAAAAGTTAGTTACAAAAAAAAAAAACACATACAAAAATATAAAATAAAAAAAAAATAGTTGTCGTTTTATTGTTCTTTCTCTCTCTATTCTCTCTCTCTATTGTTCTGCTCTTTTTTACTGTATTCTATTCTGCAATGTTTTATTGTTATTATGTTTTATCATGTTTGTTTTTCAGGTATGCAATTTTTTATACTTTACCGTTTACTGTGCTTTATTGTTAACCATTTTTTTGTCTTCAGGTACGCCATTCAAGACTTTGAGTGGTTATACCAGAATGATGCCTGCAGGTTTAGGTATCATCTTGGTATCATTCTTTTCAGCCAGCGGTCGGCTTTCATGTAAAAGCAATCCTAGCGGCTAATTAGCCTCTAGACTGCTTTTACAAGCAGTGGGAGGGAATGCCCCCCCCCAACGTCTTCCGTGTTTTTCTCTGGCTCTCCTGTCTCAACAGGGAACCTGAAAATGCAGCCGGTGATTCAGCCAGCTGACCATAGAGCTGATCAGAGACCAGAGTGGCTCCAAACATCTCTATGGCCTAAGAAACCGGAAGCTACGAGCATTTTATGACTTAGATTTCGCCGGATGTAAACAGTGCCATTGGGAAATTGGGAAAGCATTTTATCACACCGATCTTGGTGTGGTCAGATGCTTTGAGGGCAGAGGAGAAATCTAGGGTCTAATAGACCCCAATTTTTGCAAAAAAGAGTACCTGTCACTACCTATTGCTATGATAGGGGATATTTACATTCCCTGAGATAACAATAAAAATGATTTAAAAAAAAAAATGAAAGGAACAGTTTAAAAATAAGATAAAAAAATAATAATAATAAAGAAAAAAAAAAAAAAAAAAAAAAGCACCCCTGTCCCCCCTGCTCTCGCGCTAAGGCGAACGCAAGCGTCGGTCTGGCGTCAAATGTAAACAGCAATTGCACCATGCATGTGAGGTATCGCCGCGAAGGTCAGATCGAGGGCAGTAAGTTTAGCAGTAGACCTCCTCTGTAAATCTAAAGTGGTAACCTGTAAAGGCTTTTAAAGGCTTTTAAAAATGTATTTAGTTTGTCGCCACTGCACGTTTGTGCGCAATTTTAAAGCATGTCATGTTTGGTATCCATGTACTCGGCCTAAGATCATCTTTTTTATTTCATCAAACATTTGGGCAATATAGTGTGTTTTAGTGCATTAAAATGTAAAAAAAGTGTGTTTTTTCCCCAAAAAATGCGTTTGAAAAATCGCTGCGCAAATACTGTGTGAAAAAAAAAAATGAAACACCCACCATTTTAATCTGTAGGGCATTTGCTTTAAAAAAAATATATAATGTTTGGGGGTTCAAAGTAATTTTCTTGCAAAAAAAATTATTTTTTTATGTAAACAATAAGTGTCAGAAAGGGCTTTGTCTTCAAGTGGTTAGAAGAGTGGGTGATGTGTGACATAAGCTTCTAGATGTTGTGCATAAAATGCCAGGACAGTTCAAAACCCCCCCAAATGACCCCATTTTGGAAAGTAGACACCCCAAGCTATTTGCTGAGAGTCATGTTGAGTCCATGGAATAATTTATATTGTGACACAAGTTGCGGGAAAGAGACAATTTTTTATTTTTTTTATTTTTTTTTGCGCAAAGTTGTCACTAAATGATATATTGCTCAAACATGCCATGGGAATATGTGAAATTACACCCGAAAATACATTCTGTTGCTTCTCCTGAGTACGGGGATACCACATGTGTGAGACTTTTTGGGAGCCTAGCCGCGTACGGGACCCCGAAAACCAAGCACCGCCTTCAGGCTTTCTAAGGCCGTAAATTTTTGATTTCACTCTTCACTGCCTATCACAGTTTCGGAGGCCATGGAATGCCCAGGTGGCAAAAAAACCCCCCAAATGACCCCATTTTGGAAAGTAGACACCCCAAGCTATTTGATGAGAGGTATAGTGAGTATTTTGCAGACCTCACTTTTTGTCACAAAGTTTTGAAAATTGAAAAAAGAAAAAAAAAAATTTTTTTTCTCGTCTTTCTTTATTTTCAAAAACAAATGAGAGCTGCAAAATACTCACCATGCCTCTCAGAAAATAGCTTGGGGTGTCTACTTTCCAAAATGGGGTCATTTGGGGAGGTTTTATGTCATCTGGGCATTTTATGGCCTTCAAAACTGTGATAGGCAGTGAGGAGTAAAATCAAAAATGTATGCCCTTAGAAATCCTGAAGGCAGTGATTGGTTTTCGGGGCCCCGTACGCGGCTAGGCTCCCAAAAAGTCCCACACATGTGGTATCCCCGTACTCAGGAGAAGCAGCTAAATGTATTTTGGGGTGCAATTCCACATATGCCCATGGCCTGTGTGAGCAATATATCATTTAGTGACAACTTTTTGTAATTTTTTTTTTTTTTGTCATTATTCAATCACTTGGGACAAAAAAAATGAATATTCAATGGGCTCAACATGCCTCTCAGCAAATTCCTTGGGGTGTCTACTTTCCAAAATGGGGTCATTTGTGGGGGTTTTGTACTGCCCTGCCATTTTAGCACCTCAAGAAACGACATAGGCAGTCATAAATTAAAGGCTGTGTAAATTCCAGAAAATGTACCCTAGTTTGTAGACGCTATAACTTTTGCGCAAACCAATAAATATACACTTATTGACATTTTTTTTACCAAAGACATGTGGCCGAATACATTTTGGCCTAAATGTATGACTAAAATTGAGTTTATTGGATTTTTTTTAGAACAAAAAGTAGAAAATATCATTTTTTTTCAAAATTTTCGGTCTTTTTCCGTGTATAGCGCAAAAAATAAAAACGGCTGAGGTGATCAAATACCATCAAATGAAAGCTCTATTTGTGGGAAGAAAAGGACGCAAATTTTGTTTGGGTACACCATTGCATGACCGCGCAATTAGCAGTTAAAGCGACGCAGTGCCGAATTGTAAAAAGTGCTCTGGTCAGGAAGGGGGTAAAACCTTCCGGGGCTGAAGTGGTTAAAAAATCCTTTTCTAACGCACATGTGAATGTGCACGGAGTAAAAGTAAAGTAAAGTACTCAGCAATCAGGTAGATTTACTAAAACCGGAGCACTCAGAATCTGGTGCAGCTGTCAGCTTCTAACTTCAGCTTGTTCAATTAAGCTTTGGCAATTAAACCTGTAAGCTGATTGATTTCTATGCAGAAGTGAGCCTGATTTTGCACTCTCCAGCTTTAGTAAATAAACCCCAATGTATGGCTTCTTTCAATGGTTAATACCAGTTTTTGGAGTAAGTTGGTGTAGTTACAGGGACAATGGGGGTATTTACTAAAGGCAAATCCTCTTTGCACTTTCAGTGCAGTTTCAGTGCACTTGAAGTGCAAAGTGGATTTTCCTTTAGTAGTGCTCTAAAATTTGACCCAATCAGGTCATTTTAGGGACTCAAAGCAATTACCGTATATACTCGAGTATAAGTCGTCCCGAGTATAAGTCGAGACCCCCAATTTACCACAAAAAACTGGGAAAAACTTATTGACCCGAGTATAAGTCGAGGGTGAGAAATGCAGAGGGTCAATAATGTCCATCTGCAGCTGCCTGCCTCCCTGTGTCCTGTGCAGCCTACCTGTACCCTGTACATGTGTGTCCTGTACATGTGTGTGTGTCCTGTACATGTGTGTCCTGTACATGTGTGTCCTGTACATGTGTGTCCTGTACATGTGTGTCCTGTACATGTGTGTCCTGTGTGCATGTGTGTCCTGTGTGCATGTGTGTCCTGTGTGTATGTGTGTCATGTGTGTCATGTGTGTCCTGTGTGTCCTGTGTGCATGGGTGCATGTGTGTCCTGTGTGCATGTGCAGCCTACCTGTGTCCTGTGTAGCCTTCCTGTGGCGATCTCCATCCTCAGACAGCGGCCGTGTGATGATACTGTTCGGCGGCCATTCCACAGTTCAAAAGCCGCGCCTCCTTCTCGTCTGTGATAGGCTGACCGCTGACTGCCTATCACGGACATTCTCTCATTCTCATACCACGGACGAGGATGAGAGAATGTCCGTGATAGGCTGTACACTGACAGCTGTTCAGCCTATCACAGAAGAGCAGGAGGCGCGGCTTTTGAAAGCTGGAATAGCCTCCGTGCATTATCAGCACACGCCGGCCGCCGTCTGCCTGCACGACACGCTGATCATGCAGACAGACGGCGCGGACTCGAGTATAAGTCGAAGGGAAACTTTCAGCCCCAAAAAAAGGGCTGAAAAATTCAACTTATACTCGAGTATATACGGTAATTCATGGAGCTGAAAAGGATGAATACTTTTTATCATTAATGCATTACATACATTAACAACAAAAATATGTGTGCGTGTAGCAGACACACAACATAATAGTTAGCTGAAGAAGAGATTGTCACCTCATGTATCAAATAAATTATGTTTGCACTATTGAAGAAAATGGCCAAAAATAAAAGGACACTGGAGAACCTAGGAGACAGATAAGAAACACAAGCAGTAAATCAAATGAAATATGAGTTCAGTTTCTAAAAAATTTTTTTAATTTTTTTTTTATTTCAAACATGTTTTACACATTGTCTGGCATATCAATGGCCCCCCTACCCGCAAAGTACTCTACATACTTTTGTCGAACTTCATGGGCACTTTGGGGGGGCAAGCCAGGACAGCCAGCTTCAAGTGCCGTCAGGGTTGAAGGATCAGGAAAGCCAGCCTCAGTCCCAAATGAGGCCACATAGTTTGATGCATTTTTCCTTAAGAAATTATGGAGTATGCAGCATGCAAGGACAATATGATATATATTCCGCCATGTTGATCGCTGTGAGAAATAGGCGGAATCGGCTGGCCATTATTCCAAACGCATTCTCCACCACTCTTCTGGCTCTGGCCAGCCGGTAATTAAAAACCCTCTGGTCCGGGGTGAGGGTATTCATCGGGAAAGGCCTCATCAGATGGTCACCCAGCCCGAAAGCTTCATCAGCCATAAAGACAAATGGGAGTCCTGCCATATGTCTTCCAGAGGTGGCAAGCCCAAGCCGCCATTCTGGAGATGTCTGAAGAACTCCACCTGGGCAATGACTCCACCATCCGACATCCAGCCATTTTTCCCAACGTCCACATACAGGAACTCGTATGTCGCCGACACCACCGCCAACAACACAATACTATTAAACCCCTTATAATTATAATAGTATGACCCCAAGTTGGGGGGTGGGACTATGTGGACATGCTTCCCATCTATTACCCCTCCGCAGTTGGTAAAGTCCCACTGCTGGGCAAACTGGGAAGCCACAGTCTACCATCCCTGTGGGTTTGAAGGAAACTGTGGAGTCAAACAAGAAAAATAAAAATTAGTACTTTTGCACATAACATTGCAAGCAGATTAGACACAAACATTCTTGGCCAACATAAGTATAACATTTATTTTAAGGAGTATTTAAAGACAAAAGTATAAGGTACACTTATCAGATTCCTTACCCCTTCTGATGGCCCATTGTAAAAATTTAGGGTGGGGGGAGATGTTTTGGACAGGTAACCCTCTCCACTTCATTGAGAGCTGAATGCATAAATAATGTGTGTTACTTTGGCCAGTCCCTTCTTACTTGCACTATTGGCAGCCCACTGGACAGGTAAAAAAGTGTCATAATCCAAAAATATGAATACACACTGTGCTAATTGAAGCACATTTTTACATTCTGCAATTACATATCAAGATAATAGGAGAACAAAACTTTAAACAGTAGCATTTGAAAGCATTCAGGCAGGCCCTTTCACTACATGCTTTGGTGAATTCATCTATAAATCTGACCACAAAAGAGGTACGTATTGTGTGTATGGGTTTCGCAAAGTCAGCAGATAGAGGATTGGTATCGGTTGACTTAGCGGTGGGGGGAGGGTTCCAAATGAGTTTTGCCCCCCCAAAAAAGCCTCTTGCACTATGCATGAATTTAAGGACACAATTAACATTTAAACACAACGACCTTCGACCTTTCGACCATGCCCCAGTAGAAGACCTTTAGGTCGAAACGCGTCGGACCATTTTATCTTTATCCATGTTGACCATTTCTTTTTTATTTTGTTGTGATCCCGTTTTTATTGTAAAGCTTTTTTAGCAATAAAAAAACATGTGGAGGCATATCTTTTCTTTCCACATACCCTCTGAATAAGAATGAGTGCTTACTCCATTTCCATGAGAGATATTCTGCCTTCCGGATCCGCACTCTGGTTATCTATTGCGAGGACTTGCCTGGTGACCCCCGGAGACCTACACAGAGTCCAGCTTAGATGGTTCGATTGGTGGGATATCCTTTCCAACGCCCTGGGTGGCACACTGCTCTCCTGACTCCCTGTCGCTGACAAGGGAGTCCATAGGATCTAGTAAGAGTTTACGCATACCATCCTTTCCATGATGTCCTTATTTGGTTGATGCATTTTCTTCACGGACTTATACAACCTTCTTCCAATTGTTGGAATATCATCTTCCCTTGGGATTACATCTATATCTCCATGCAGTGGGACATTATATTCCTCACCTATTTACTTATTTGTTTATTATATGTTATTTGGTTAATTGTTCACTAACACCCCATTTTGGATTGAAGTATAATTGAGTCATCCTCTTTATATTTCGATTATCGATATACATACTATGCGCTACATTTTTTCTATTATGTATTTATTGTTTTCGTCACACCGTATGTAGCTGCTCCCCTCTTTTTGACTTGTTAGCACAGTGTTTTTCTATACACCTATTCACATATATCAGCGATACCCTGAGCAGAGCTAAGTCAGATAATGTGGCCCCTGGAGGTGAGCATGAGCATCATACAGTTTGTCTACTGCAACAGGAACAAAATTTCTTTGCTGATATCAATCAAGCAGACTAACTTAATGTCACAGATCAGTGACTACATCAACTCATACAGCACACTGACCGTGATGCAACTTTACCAGCTTTGAAGTCTATTGTTTTGAGTGGGTGGCCAGATGAAAAAGAGGCAGTACCTAGGATTGTAAGGGAATACTGGTCCGTTAGAGATGAGATCAGCATACAAAATGGTATCTTGTACAAAGGTCCAAGGGTCATCATGCCAAAGTCACTGAGAGCAGACATGTTATTACACATACACTCCAGCCATATTGGTGGTGAAGCATGCTACAGACAAGCTCGTGATACTCTTTACTGGCCCAACATGCATGGTGAAATCAAAGACTTTGTCAGTAATTGTTCCGCCTGCAATGAATATGCCCATTTACAGCAAAAAGAAACCATGATGTCACATGAGATACCTACACGTCCGTGGCAGATCAGTATGGACTTTTTCAACTATGCAGGCAAGGAATACCTGCTATTAGTCGATTATTATTCAGACTTCTGGGAAATAGACCTTCTTCCCAACTTATCCACTGAAGCTACAATTAACCACTTGCCGACCGCCTAACGCAGATATACTGCGGCAGAATGGCACGGGCAGGCAGAATCACGTACCCATACGTGATCTGCCTCCCACGGGCGGGGGGTCCGATCGGACCCCCCCCCGGTGCCAGCGGCGGTCGGCATTTGACTGGGAGCGTTCCGTGATGAGGGGGAGGCCATCCGATCGTGGCCCCCCCCTCGCGATTGCTCCGAGCCAATGAGAGACATCCCCTGCCTGTGTATAGTACACAGAGGCAGAGGATGTGATGTCATCTCTCCTCGGCTCTGCAGTTTCCGTTCCAGTGCCGAGGAGAGAAGACATGTAAGTGCACAAAACACACACAGTAGAACATGCCAGGCACATAAAACACCCCCGACCCCCCCGATCGCCCCCTGATCCCCCCCCAATCACCCCCCCCCCGTCACAAACTGACACCAAGCAGTATTTTTTTTTTTCCTGATTACTGCATGGTGTCAGTTTGTGACAGTTAGAAGTGGTAGGGCAGTGAGTGTTAGCCCCCTGTAGGTCTAGGGTACCCCCCTAACCCCCCCTAATAAAGTTTTAACCCCTTGATCACCCCTTGTCACCAGTGTCGCTAAGCGATCATTTTTCTGATCGCTGTATTAGTGTCGCTGGTGACGCTAGTTAGTGAGGTAAATATTTACGTTCGCCGTCAGCGTTTTATAGCATCAGGGACCCCCATATACTATCTAATAAATGATTTAACCCCTTGATTGCCCCCTAGTTAACCCTTTCACCACTGATCACCGTATAACCGTTACGGGTGACGCTGGTTAGTTCGTTTATTTTTTATAGTGTCAGGGCACCCGCCGTTTATTACCGAATAAAGGTTTAGCCCCCTGATCGCCCGGCGGTGATATGCGTCGCCCCAGGCAGCGTCAGATTAGCGCCAGTACCGCTAACACCCACGCACGCAGCATACGCCTCCCTTAGTGGTATAGTATCTGAATGGATCAATATCTGATCTGATCAGATCTATACTAGCGTCCCCAGCAGTTTAGGGTTCCCAAAAACGCAGTGTTAGCGGGATCAGCCCAGATACCTGCTAGCACCTGCGTTTTTCCCCTCCGCCTGGCCCAGCCCACCCAAGTGCAGTATCGATCGATCACTGTCACTTACAAAACACTAAACGCATAACTGAAGCGTTCACAGAGTCAGGCCTGATCCCTGCGATCGCTAACAGTTTTCTTGGTAGCGTTTTGGTGAACTGGCAAGCACCAGCCCCAAGCAGCGTCAGGTTAACGCCAGTACCGCTAACACCCACGCACGCACCGTACACCTCCCTTAGTGGTATAGTATCTGAACGGATCCATATCTGATCCGATCAGATCTATACTGGCGTTCCCAGCAGTTTAGGGTTCCCAAAAACGCAGTGTTAGCGGGATCAGCCCAGATACCTGCTAGCACCTGCGTTTTGCCCCTCCGCCCGGCCCAGCCCAGCCCACTCAAGTGCAGTATCGATCGATCACTGTCACTTACAAAACACTAAACGCATAACTGCAGCGTTCGCAGAGTCAGGCCTGATCCCTGCGATCGCTAACAGTTTTTTTGGTAGCGTTTTGGTGAACTGGCAAGCACCAGCGGCCTAGTACACCCCAGTCGTAGTCAAACCAGCACTGCAGTAGCACTTGGTGACGTGACGAGTCCCATAAGTGCAGTTCAAGCTGGTGAGGTGGCAAGCACAAGTAGTGTCCCGCTGCCACCAAAAAGACAAACACAGGCCTGTCGTGCCCATAGTGCCCTTCCTGCTGCATTCGCCAATCCTAATTGGGAACCCACCGCTTCTGCAGCGCCCGTACTTCCCCCATTCACATCCCCATCCAAATGCAGTCGGCTGCATGAGAGGCATTTTCTATATGTCCTCCCGAGTACCCCTACCCAACGAACCCCCCCCAAAAAAGATGTCGTGTCTGCAGCAAGCGCGGATATAGGCGTGACACCCGCTATTATTGTCCCTCCTGTCCTGACAATCCTGGTCTTTGCATTGGTGAATGTTTTGAACGCTACCATTCACTAGTTGAGTATTAGCGTAGGGTACAGCATTGCACAGACTAGGCACACTTTCACAGGGTCTCCCAAGATGCCATCGCATTTTGAGAGACCCGAACCTGGAATCGGTTACAGTTATAAAAGTTACAGTTACAAAAAAAAGTGTAAAAAAAAAAAAAAAAAAAACACATACAAAAATATAAAAAAAAAAAAAAATAGTTGTCGTTTTATTGTTCTCTCTCTCTCTCTATTCTCTCTATTGTTCTGCTCTTTTTTACTGTATTCTATTCTGCAATGTTTTATTGTTATTATGTTTTATCATGTTTGCTTTTCAGGTATGCAATTTTTTATACTTTACCGTTTACTGTGCATTATTGTTAACCATTTTTTTTGTCTTCAGGTACGCCATTCACGACTTTGAATTGTTATACCAGAATGATGCCTGCAGGTTTAGGTATCATTTTGGTATCATTCTTTTCAGCCAGCGGTCGGCTTTCATGTAAAAGCAATCCTAGTGGCTAATTAGCCTCTAGACTGCTTTTACAAGCAGTGGGAGGGAATGACCCCCTCCCCCACCGTCTTCCGTGTTTTTCTCTGGCTCTCCTGTCTCAACAGGGAACCTGAGAATGCAGCCGGAGATTCAGCCAGCTGACCATAGAGCTGATCAGAGACCAGAGTGGCTCCAAACATCTCTATGGCCTAAGAATCCGGAAGCTACAAGCATTTTATGACTTAGATTTCGCCGGATGTAAACAGCGCCATTGGGAAATTGGGGAAGCATTTTATCACACCGATCTTGGTGTGGTCAGATGCTTTGAGGGCAGAGGAGAAATCTAGGGTCTAATAGACCCCAATTTTTTCAAAAAAGAGTACCTGTCACTACCTATTGCTATGATAGGGGATATTTACATTCCCTGAGATAACAATAAAAATGATTTAAAAAAAAAAATGAAAGGAAGAGTTTAAAAATAAGATAAAAATAATAATAAATATAAAGAAAAAAAAAAAAAAAAAGCACCCCTGTCCCCCCTGCTCTCGCGCTAAGGCAAACGCAAGCGTCGGTCTGGCGTCAAATGTAAACAGCAATTGCACCATGCATGTGAGGTATCACCGCGAAGGTCAGATCGAGGGCAGTAATTTTAGCAGTAGAACTCCTCTGTAAATCTAAAGTGGTAACCTGTAAAGGCTTTTAAAGGCTTTTAAAAATGTATTTAGTTTGTCGCCACTGCACGTTTGTGCGCAATTTTAAAGCATATCATGTTTGGTATCCATGTACTCGGCCTAAGATCATCTTTTTTATTTCATCAAACATTTGGGCAATATAGTGTGTTTTAGTGCATTAAAATTTTAAAAAGTGTGTTTTTTCCCCAAAAAATGCGTATGAAAAATCGCTGCGCAAATACTGTGTGAAAAAAAAAATGAAACACCCACCATTTTAATCTGTAGGGCATTTGCTTTAAAAAAATATATAATGTTTGGGGGTTTAAAGTAATTTTCTTGCAAAAAAAAATTATTTTTTTATGTAATCAAAA
This sequence comes from Lithobates clamitans, assembly GCA_037952925.1. NCBI lineage: Eukaryota > Metazoa > Chordata > Amphibia > Anura > Ranidae > Lithobates > Lithobates clamitans. Next base: position 253,252 of record JBBGZY010001549.1, on the reverse strand, counting down.
AGTGTCAGAAAGGGCTTTGTCTTCAAGTGGTTAGAAGAGTGGGTGATGTGTGACATAAGCTTCTAAATGTTGTGCATAAAATGAACAGTTCAAAACCCCCCAAATGACCCCATTTTGGAAAGTAGACACCCCAAGCTATTTGCTGAGAGGCATGTCGAGTCCATGGAATATTTTATATTGTGACACAAGTTGCGGAAAAGAGACAATTTTTTATTTTTTTTATTTTTTTTTGCGCAAAGTTGTCACTAAATGATATATTGCTCAAACATGCCATGGAAATATGTGAAATTACACCCCAAAATACATTCTGTTGCTTCTCCTGAGTACGGGGATACCACATGTGTGAGACTTTTTTGGAGCCTAGCCACGTACGGGACCCCGAAAACCAAGCACTGCCTTCAGGCTTTCTAAGGCCGTAAATTTTTGATTTCACTCTTCACTGCCTATCACAGTTTCGGAGGCCATGGAATGCCCAGGTGGCACAAAACCCCCCAAAATGACCCCATTTTGGAAAGTAGACACCCCAAGCTATTTGCTGAGAGGTATAGTGAGTATTTTGCAGACCTCACTTTTTGTCACAAAGTTTTTAAAATTGAAAAATGAAAAAAAAAAAAATTTTTCTCGTCTTTCTTTATTTTCAAAAACAAATGAGAGCTGCAAAATACTCACCATGCCTCTCAGCAAATAGCTTGGGGTGTCTACTTTCCAAAATGGGGTCATTTGGGGAGGTTTTATGCCATCTGGGCATTTTATGGCCTTCAAAACTGTGATAGGTAGTGAGGAGTAAAATCAAAAATTTATGCCCTTAGAAATCCCGAAGGCAGTGATTGGTTTTCGGGGCCCCGTACGCGGCTAGGCTCCCAAAAAGTCCCACACATGTGGTATCCCCATACTCAGGAGAAGCAGCTAAATGTATTTTGGGGTGCAATTCCACATATGCCCATGGCCTGTGTGAGCAATATATCATTTAGTGACAACTTTTTCTAATTTTTTTTTTGTAATTATTCAATCACTTGGGACAAAAAAAATGAATATTCAATGGGCTGAACATGCCTCTCAGCAATTTCCTTGGGGTGTCTACTTTCCAAAATGGGGTCATTTGGGGGGGGTTTGTACTGCCCTGCCATTTTAGCACCTCAAGAAACGACATAGGCAGTCATAAATTAAAGGCTGTGTAAATTCCAGAAAATGTACCCTAGTATGTAGGAGCTATAACTTTTGCGCAAACCAATAAATATACACTTATTGACATTTTTTTTACCAAAGACATGTGGCCGAATACATTTTGGCCTAAATGTATGACTAAAATTGAGTTTATTGGATTTTTTTTAGAACAAAAAGTAGAAAATATCATTTTTTTTCAAAATTTTCGGTCTTTTTCCGTGTATAGCGCAAAAAATAAAAGCGGCAGAGGTGATCAAATACCATCAAAAGAAAGCTCTATTTGTGGGAAGAAAAGGACGCAAATTTTGTTTGGGTACAGCATTGCATGACCGCGCAATTAGCAGTTAAAGCGACGCAGTGCCAAATTCTAAAAAGTGCTCTGGTCAGGAAGGGGGTAAAACCTTCCGGGGCTGAAGTGGTTAAGAGGTGCAAGGCTCAGTTTGCACGTCTTGGGCAACCAGATACAGTGATCTCTGACAATGGCCCTCAGTTTGCAAGCCTAAAATTCAGAAAATTTGCCACTGAATGTGAGTTTGAGCATGTTACTTTCTCACCACGTCATCCACAGGCTAGTGGCAAAGCTGAATCAGCTATAAAGATTGTTAAAACTTTATGCAAGAAAGCACAAAGTGATAGTAAAGACCCATGGAAGGCCATTTTACATTAAAGAAACACTCCGACTGAAGGCATGGATAGTAGTCCGGCACAAAGACTGGTGTCAAGGAGATTAAAGACCTCCTTATCAGTAGCAAATAGGCTGCTTGAACCCTCTGTCATACAAGGTGCTACAGAAAAGTTAAGGATTAAGAGACAATTGTCAAAGGCACGATATGACACATTGGCCAGAGATTTGCCAGAATTGAATATTGGGGAACGAATCCATATGAAAAAGCAAAATATAAAAGAATACAGCGCTGTCAGGAAAAAACATAGCATGACAAGTATAACTGGATTCAATATATAGACTCCAGATTGAGTTAGTGAGCTGCGGTTAGAAAAATGCGAGATACCCACACTAGAAATGTAACATTAAAAAGAAACCGCGCTGTACAAATTAAAAATTAAAAAAATAATTTTGAGATATGCATATCAGAACATAAAGTCCATTGGTAAATAAATGTAAATGACTGTCCAACAAAACAAGAGTTCATCAGGGAATATAACTCTTCATCCATATAATCAGTGACATCACACTCAGTTCACCATTGGAAGTAGTGTATTAGAGATAGGACAGTCCTCCACCTTCAAACAAACTGCCTCTTACCAGCTCCCTTGATCTCTGGTCAGGAGATCAATAGTGCCTTTTGGCTTATAACCCAGCCACAGTCTCAGGTATAGGTGAATACAGATCAGATCAACTCCTCCTGTTGTCTCATACAGCCCATATACAAACTTTTCCAATGGCAAGTCATAAAAGGAGAAAAGAAGCCTCCATAGTGTAAAAACGTATAAATGTTTAATTATATAAAAAAAGTATTGCACTCACATGTAACGAATAGATACAGGCAAAAACAGATGAAAACGAGCCGGCCGGCTCTCTCTACAGAACACCCGTAGCTTCCGGGACTGCGTGTGTGTGTTGTGATGGCGTCAGCACGCCGCTCTCCCTACGCCGTTTCGTCAAACCTGACGTCGTCCAGGGGCACCTCTGAATCCATATGAAACCATTACCTGGAGATGGAACAGGCCGTTGGAGAATAGGTACTTGTCTGCAAAAGGTTGCACCACACTCCTATCTTGTGGACATTGAAGGAACTCTCTATCACCGCAATCGGGTGGATTTGAGAGTGGCAGAGCAGCCTGAATCTCCGTATACTGTTGATTAAGGCTAAGCCGAACACCCCCCGGTTCGGTTCGCACCAGAACCTGTGAACGGACCGAAAATTTGCACGACGTTAGAACCCCATTGACGTCTATGGGACTTGAACGTTCGAGTATGCCTGTAAAGTGGCACGTGTTTCCCGTGCTTAGAACAGTCCCTGCATGAAATGACATTTTTAAGGGAATAAAAGTCAATTAAAACTGCTTGCGGCTTTAATGTAATGTCGGGTTCTGGCAATATGGATGAAAATCAGTGAGACAAATGGCATGGGTACCCCCCAGTCCATTACCAGGCCCTTTGGGTCTTGTATGGATATTAAGGGGAACCCCACACCCAAATTATAAAAAGGAAAGGCGTGGGGCCACCAGGCCCTATATACTCTGAACAGCAGTATACAGGCGGTGCAAACAAGACAGGGACTGTAGGTTTGTTGTTAAATATAATCTGTTTCTAATTTTGAACTGGTACATTTTGAACGTGTTTAGCTCCAGCCAAAAAAAAAATATTTTAAGCTTTTTGGAAAACATAGGGAAGTGTTATCACCCCTGTGACATTTGTTTTGCTGTCTGTGCTCCTCTTCAGAAGATTTCACCTCACTTTCTGTCCCAATGACAAATGTTTTTAGAAAATTTGGGGTTATTAGTGAAACAAGGATTGGTGATAAAGCATCAGTGGAGAGGAGACACGTTTTTCCCATTTTAACTCTTACAGGAGAGAATTTCCCTTCCTAGGGGTAGATTTCATCTTACTTCCTGTTGTCTCCTTCCGTTTGGAAGTAGGAGTCGTTTGTAAGTTGTTTTAAATAAGGGGCCTGCCCTATATACTCTGCTGAAATTGGGGCCTTAGGTGTTGGTGTTGCCACAACACTGTAAGCCCTCACAGGGGCCTGCTGTGAAATATTAGATCAAGAATTGTAATTACATGCACCTGTTGAACAGGGACAGAAAAATTGGGCCTTTGGTGGTGGTGGTGGTGGTGCCACAACACTGTAAGTCCTCACAGTTACTCTTGGTGGGTGCTGGAACGGGCCCTGCTGTGAAATATTAGATCAAGAATTGTAATTACAGGCACCTGTTGAACAGGGGCAGAAAAATTGGGCCTTAGGCACTGGTGCTGGTGCCACAACACTGCAACCCCTCACTGATACTCTAGTTGGAGCGCAAGAACGAGCCCTGCTGCAAAGTACTGCATCAAAAATTGTAATTACACGCCCCTGTTAAACAGGGGCTGAAAAATTGGGCCTTAGCCACTGGTGGCAGCGCCTAGAACCAAAAATGTTCTTACAAGCTATCAGCATGATCATTGAGGAAGAGGATAATCACTCAGCATAACAGGATAGTTACTCAGCATCAGCATAGGCAGGGATCTGACATTTCAAAAAAAAATTATTCGGTTACATCAGCATCAGGTGCTTGGTAGCTGGTGGTGATCCAAGACTGATTCATTTTTATGAAGGTCAGTCGATCGACCGAGTCGGTGGACAGATGCACCCTGTGATCGGTTACAAAGCCTCCAGCAGCACTGAATGTGCATTCCAAAAGAACGCTGGATGCAGGACAGGCAGGGCTGGTGCAAGAATTTTTGACACCCTAGGCGAAACCTCATTTTGCCGCCCCCCCCCCGGCTCTACTTCCAACCCCACCCCCTTTGTCCTGCAGCGGCTATGGCTGGCAGTTGCTGCTGTCCCCAAGGCAGCTATGGCTGGTGGCTGCAGATGGCTGTCCTGCGGGAAGGTACTGCTGGATGGTACTACTGGCGGGTATCCCTGGGAGCTGCTGTCTCAGGAGTGGGGAGGGAGGGGTAGTGGCAGACAGGGGGGAGGAGGAGAGGGGAGGATGACAGGGGGGAGAAGGGGGAGGAGCGGAATAGGAAAAGAGAGAGGAAGAGGAAGAGGAAGAGGAGGAGGAGGGAGAGAGGAGGAGAAGGAGGGGAGGGAGGAGGGGGGAGAGGAGGAGAGGGACCCTTACATCCAGGCCATGTGCTTGGGACGATCATGACATGACATATGTGAGGAGTCTGAGGAGAGATCAGTCTATACACACTATACAGTGCACTTCAAGTTCACTCACTGGGGCTCTGCTCTGCAGACTGCATCCGACGACTGTGTCCAGCACAATCCCTGCCTCGATGCCTCCAGCTGTTACCACTCATCAGGCACTGACTACTCTGATCTGCTATAACGTGTCTGCACGTGCAGTGATGCTGCCGCTGTACAGGACAGGCTATAGAACACCGGGAGGGAGAGCTGGCCTCTGCAAATGACGGTGACACGGGGGCGGGGTTAGGGGTCACATGACTAGACTCGGGATACGACTCAGTCACTGAATCACGTATGGGCAGAGCTGGCAGTACTGGAAGAGACCAGAGGAGACACAGACAGGTCACTGATATAATCATAGAGGCGCGCAGCAGCAGGGGATGTGTTTGCTTCAGTTCCGTCGGGAGACTCGGGAAATGTCCCCCAGTGCTGCGCTGCACCTCTAATGATACTACAGTTGGACGAAGCGCCTGCCTGGGTACATGTAACATACTGCAGAGGTGCCGGGCGGCATCCCCTGCATTATACAGCACCGCACCGCACCGAACACTTACATAACGCGGAGACCGGTGGGAGACAGGGATTAGGGAAAACAGCGGCCGGGCGCCCTATGCGGCAGTGCGCCCTAGGCGGCAGTGCGCGCTAGGCGGCTGCCTAGTTCGCCTAGTGGTAGCACCGGCCCTGGGGACAGGCCAGTAGCTCAATTGCATACTGTGCAAGCTCTGGCCAGTGATCCATCCTCAAGACCCAGTAACCCAGAGGATTTTCGGTGGGAAAGGTGCTCAAGTCAGATCTTGCCCCTAGGTATTTCTGCACCATGTAAAACAGACGCTGGCGATGGTTGCTGGAACCGATCATACCTTGGGGCTGCAGACTAAAAAATTGTCTGAACGCATCGGTCAGACAGCCACCTTCTCCACCGCTCCTTCTTTGATTGACAGAAGCCTCAGCAACACGCTATCCAGGAACAGGAGTTTGTAACCTCCCAGTCTCTGGGAACGCATTGCACAGACCTTTCTGCAAGGCCTCCCGAAGATGTTTCATCCTCTGCTACCTCTGCGACGACAAGATAAGGTCCGCAACCTTACCCTTGTAACGTGGATCAAGGAGGGTTGCCAGCCAGTATTGATCCCTCTCCTTGATACCACGAATACGAGGATCCTTCCGCAGGCTTTGCAGGATCAGGGAGGCCATGCAGCGTAGGTTTGCTGAGGCATTTGGTCAGGAGTCCTCTGGGTCACTAAGGACGACGTGATCCGCAGCCACCTCCTCCCAGCCACGTACAAGTACATGGGATTCTTGGGACTGTAAATAATCCCTTAAAGACTGCTGCTGCTGCTGATGCTGAGTGCCAGGCTCCACCTCCATGCTGACACAATCCTCCTACTCCTCCTCTTCCTGTGTGATCGGCGGGCATGCAGGAACACTGTTTGGATAAAGGGGGCCTTGAGAGCTAAGGAAGTCCTCCTCTTCCTGCCTCTGTTCTGCCTCAAGTGCCCTGTCCATTATTACACGCAGCGTGTGCTCCCAACAGGTGGACAAGGGGGACAGTGTCACTGATGCATGCACTGTCACTGCTCACCATCCTCGTGTCATCCTCAAATGGTGACAGGACAGTGCATGTATTTTCCACTGGGGAAAAAACCAAGCTCCCCTGACCCTGTCCTGGTGCCATAGTCGCACAGGGACTCATTGATGGCCCTCTGCTGTGTGTGCAGCCACTGCAGCATGGCCAACGTTGAGTTCCACCTGGTGGGCATGTCACAGATTAGGCGGTTCTTGGGCAGGTTAAATTCCTTTTGGAGGTCTGCCAGCCGAGCACTGGCCTTATATGACTGGCGGAAATGCACACAGACTTTCCTGGCCTGCCTCAGGACATCCTGTAAGCCCGGGTACCTGCCCAAGAACCGCTGCACCACAAGGTTAAGGACGTGAGCCAAACAGGGCACATGGGTCATTTGTCCCTGTCAGAGGGTGGAGAGGAGGTTGGTGCCATTGTCGCAAACCACCATTCCTGCCTTAAGTTGGTGTGGCGTCAACCACCTTTGAACCTGCCCCTGCAGAGCTGACAGAACCTCTGCCCCAGTGTGGCTCCTGTCCCCCAAGCACACCAGCTCAAGCACCGCATGGCATCTTTTGACCTGCATACTTGCGTAGCCCCTTGAACGCCTACGGAGCACCGCTGGTTCCGAGGACAAAGCACAAGAAGAGGCCATGGAGGAAGAAGAAGAGGAGGGGGTGAAGGAGAGAGGTGTGTCAGAATCGCCAGTAGTGGCATTTTGGAGGCGTAGTGGTGGAACAACCTCCAACACTACTGCACCTTGTCCTGCATCCTTCCCAGCTGCCAGCAGAGTTACCCAATGCGCCGTGAAACTTAGGTAACGTCCCTGTCCATGCCTGCTGGACCATGAGTCAGTGGTAATATACACCTTACTGCTGACCGCCCTGTCCAGCAAGGCCAAGACATTGCCTTCCACATGCCGGTAGAGAGCCAGAATCGCCTTCCGTGAAAAAAAGTGGCATTTGGGAACCTGCCACTGAGGAACCGCACATTCCACAAACTCACGGAAGGGGGCAGAGTCTACCAACAGAAAAGGTAGCAGTTGAAGTGCTAGCAATTTTGCCAAGCTAGCATTCAACCGCTGGGCATGTGGATGGCTGGGAGCGAACTTCTTTCTGTGGTGCAGCAGTTGGGGCAGGGAAATTTGCCTGGTACAATCTGACGTTGGTGTACCGATAGCAGATTGCCCGCAAGTACTTGGCTGTGACACACCTAATTCTACACCTTCATTCCTCTCAGTGCAGGTCTCAGAGAAGACTGAAGGTATAGTGGGGTTGGAGATCCTAGCTGATGAGGAGCAAGGAGAGGTCCTCTTTGTTCTTTGGTGTGGGTCTTTTAGGTATGCTTGCCAACGAACTGCATGGCAGGTCAACATATGTCTGGTTAAGCATGTGGTGCCCAAGCGGGAGATGTTTTGGCCACGCGAGATACGCTTGAGACATATGTTGCAAATAGCAACGGTGTGATCTGATGCACTCGTCTCAAAAAAGGCCCACACAAAAGGACTTTTGGAATAAAGCGCAGAGACAGCAGCGCCCTGCACATCTGGAGCTCTGCGGTGTGATGTAGTCAGTGTGCTGCATCAGCAGATGTTGTCAATGGGGAACGTTCCCCATTGACAATGTCTGCTGATGATGAAACGCGTCTGGAGGAAGGCACGTAGTGACGTCACCACATGATCGGAGGATGGGCTCCGTTTTTGTGTATGCCGGCCGGCTCTTTTACATGCGATGTTATCGCCTCCTAATTGTAAGTGCATTACTTGATCTTATTAAAATTGTTTGGAATTTATTACACTATGGCCAGTTCTTTTTTCTTCTGGGCAATTTACTGAGTATATGGATGCTGGACGCGGGTCCTAGTGAGTGATCTTCACCATCTGAATACTGTTCCTATTGTGGTCATCAGCAAGCTTAGAGGCCTTGGCTGTGCTATAGCCACTTGCCTTTTAAGCTTGCCGTCCGGTAAGCTCAATCTACAGCTACGGTGGTCGGGCACTTTACTTGTGTGTGCACACTGCAGTGTTATTATGATTATAAAAGTGATTCCGCGCTACAGTGTAAAAAATGATAATAACAGATAAAATAAAATAAATCAATAAAGTGTCAAAGCTTACTACAAGATTAAATTAGTATACACAGTGTTAAAAATAAAAATTCATATATTCCAACAAATCCAGGGGAGGTGATTTGGAGTATGTTCAGTCTCTTGACCACATAATCAAAAAGATAAAAAGATATGAAGTTTTTGTCCATAAATAGTATTAAAGGGAAGGGATTTTTGGTCTGCTAATATATTTTAATAGATCAAAAAGGAAGTAGGGGTTAAAAAGGGGTTAAAAAAGTCTACAAGTAATGGTCACAGAGCCCTCACCTTCATACACTGTCCAAAACTGCATATATTGGTGATCTAAAATCGGTTGTCTGACGTTATTTCAACTTCCACCACTAGGGGGTCCTCCGTGCCAGCATAAGTAAAATTGCAATTAACCAAAATGTCAGCATAAAACCATATATATAAATGTCATCCGTTGTATTTATTTCCACCACCAGGGGGTCCTCTCCTTCATCCACCAAGTCTCCCAGATAATATTGCACATCCAAAGTCTTCTTATACCTCGTATCCTGCAAACAATGACCACATAAGCATCCAGCATGCATGAGTAGAGAGCTCCACCATCTACCATCGATTTTAGATCACCAATATATGCAGTTTTGGACAGTGTATGAAGGTGAGGGCTCTATGACCATTACTTGTAGACTTTTTTAACCCCTTTTTAACCCCTACTTCCTTTTTGATCTATTAAAATATATTAGCAGACCAAAAATCCCTTCCTTTTAATACTATTTATGGACAAAAACTTCATATCTTTTTATCTTTTTGATTATGTGGTCAAGAGACTGAACATACTCCAAATCACCTCCCCTGGATTTGTTGGAATATATGAATTTCTATTTTTATTTTTAACACTGTGTACACTAATTTAATCTTGTAGTAAGCTTTGACACTTTATTGATTTATTTTATTTTATCTGTTATTATCATTTTTTACACTGTAGCGCGGAATCACTTTTATAATCATCATTGTGAGTGGATTGTGATACACTATAGGTTCTGCTGCAGGCAGTTACTGTCTATTTTGTGATTGCACATTTATGCACTATAGGCACTTTAGGATTTGATCACGTTAATTTAAGTTTTCACTAATTTAATTTATCCACGTATTTAGCATAGTAGCGTGAGGGCTTTACATTTCCATTTGTATATTTTTTCACTAAATACACCTTTGCTGCCACTATGGATCTGTTCACTTACATGGAAAATAGGAATATTAATTTAGATGAGATTTTTAATGCACAAAATAAAACACGAAATACAGATTTGAAGTGTTATTATGACCCTTCATGTTCTTCTTGCCAATTGTTGTGGACTTCATTTTAAGCGCAGCTTCCCCTCTACACAGTACAGTAACTGGAAATACGTCAAGAGCCTACACAAGCACCTGGCTGCAGGTAGCTATACTGTAGGTGAGACTGTGTGGGGTACACAGTACAGTAACTGGAAATACTTCAAAGAGCCTACACAAGCACCTGGCTGCAGGTAGCTATACTGTAGGTGAGACTGTGCGGGGTACACAGTACAGTAACTGGAAATACTTCAAAGAGCCTACACAAGCACCTGGCTGCAGGTAGCTATACTGTAGGTGAGACTGTGCAGGGTACACAGTACAGTAACTGGAAATACTTCAAAGAGCCTACACAAGCACCTGGCTGCAGGTAGCTAAACTGTAGGTGAGACTGTGCAGGGTACACAGTACAGTAACTGGAAATACTTCAAAGAGCCTACACAAGCACCTGGCTGCAGGTAGCTATACTGTAGGCGAGACTGTGCAGGGTACACAGTACAGTAACTGGAAATACTTCAAAGAGCCTACACAAGCACCTGGCTGCAGGTAGCTATACTGTAGGTGAGACTGTGCGGGGTACACAGTACAGTAACTGGAAATACTTCAAAGAGCCTACACAAGCACCTGGCTGCAGGTAGCTATACTGTAGGTGAGACTGTGCGGGGTACACAGTACAGTAACTGGAAATACTTCAAAGAGCCTACACAAGCACCTGGCTGCAGGTAGCTATACTGTAGGTGAGACTGTGCAGGGTACACAGTACAGTAACTGGAAATACTTCAAAGAGCCTACACAAGCACCTGGCTGCAGGTAGCTAAACTGTAGGTGAGACTGTGCAGGGTACACAGTACAGTAACTGGAAATACTTCAAAGAGCCTACACAAGCACCTGGCTGCAGGTAGCTATACTGTAGGCGAGACTGTGCGGGGTACACAGTACAGTAACTGGAAATACTTCAAAGAGCCTACACAAGCACCTGGCTGTAGGTAGCTATACTGTAGGTGAGACTGTGCGGGGTACACAGTACAGTAGCTGGAAATACTTCTGTCAGGGACATGTCGGTGGTCGTCGGGCTAACATGCGTGCACATAGGTGCACGAGAGGCTTTTCCAGAGCAGTTCAGCTGAATTCTCCACTGGGGGCGCCGGCGCGTGCCCGTGCGCACGCCCGTTCGCGCTAGCGCTGTTTGGCACCAAAGCCCCTTTAAAAGAGTGTCAGATACTTCCATCAGGTGCTGTTCGTCTGCAGCTCTGCACCTGAGTTCCTGTTTCCTGCCTGTTGTTACTATTTGCTATTGACCCGGCTACATCTGACCATTCTACTGTCTCCTATCCTACTCGGCCTGCCTGACCTTGCTGATATCTTGTGCCCTGTTGCCGAACACCTGCCTGCCTGACTATTCTGTGATCATCCCTTCTGCCATATACCTGCCTGATCTCCTGCCAATACGGACTGTTTGACTCTGCTTTGCTTGTGTCCTGTGACGCTGCTCACCACCTGCTCTTCCAGCTCCAGGTTCTGCTGTTGCAACATCCTCCACCTGCCTGCTTACGGATCCGCTTCAGCTTACCTGCATCCGCAGTCCAGCTACTCCGGAGGAAGTCTACTCAGCTCCTGTGTTGGCCACCGCAAGGACCTGCATCAGGCACTCCTACCCACTGTGCTCTGGAGACCACTGTTTCCACTCCAGTGGCTCCTGAACCAGCGCTTAAGAGAGGTCTCCTTCTACCAGTCGGGCTCAACTACCAGGTACCTAATAGTACGAACAGCCATGACTGAGCCCGCAGGAGAGACCTCTCCCATCAAGGAGATCTGTACGCACTTAGCGGCACTCACACAAGCTGTAAAGACTCTGCAAGACAGTTACACTAGACTGGAGGGTCAAGTCATGAACCTCAGTGGGCCAGGAGGTGCATCTCCTGCCTCAGCAGTGGCTCCAGTACAAGCTGCTGTACCTCCCTCTGTGGTTATGCTTCCACCCGAACCAAGGGTCCCCGTTCCTGAGAGGTTTTCTGGTGACCGAACCAAGTTCCTGGCCTTCCGCAGCGCCTGTCAGTTATACTTCGCCCTCCAGCCACGGACTTTTTCTTTAGAAGCTACTAAAGTGGGATTTGTTATATCCCTCCTACAAGGGGAACCGCAAACCTGGGCCCACCGCCTGCTTGAAACTAACTCTGTGCAGATCCAGTCCTTGCCCTCCTTCGAGGCCATGGCTCAATTATACGAGGATCCCCAGCGGACTGCCCCCGCTGAGTCAGCTTTGTTCGCGCTCCAGCAAGGCCGTAGGCCGGCCGAGGACTATGTCACGGACTTTCGACGCTGGAGCGCGGACACACAATGGAACAATGCAGCTTTACGCCATCAATTACGCGTGGGGTTATCGGAGAGTCTCAAGGATGAGCTTGCCCAGGTAGGAATGCCTGATACCCTTGAAGAACTTATTGCTTTAACAATCCAGATCGACCGACGCCTTCGTGAACGCCGGTCTGAACATTCCTCCCAGCAAACGCGCCCCATGTGGATGACTGCAGGAGTTCCGGCTCCCACCTCCCGATACCTGCCGTTTACCTGCTCCAACCTGGCCACTCCAACACCCGATGCTCCTGAACCTATGCAGCTGGGGCTAATGCGTTCTACTCTACCCCCGGAAGAGCGGGCATGCAGACGCCAGCTAAACCTCTGCCTCTACTGTGGTGGGGCAGGCCACTATGTGAACAACTGTCCGGCCAAGACCCGTAAGTGTGTTTCTTCTACTCCGGCCAGTCTTTCCGCATTAAACGCCAATGCAACTCAACTTGCTCTCCCTCTCTCGTTACAGCTCCAGGGAAGAACAATCCGGGTCAACGCTATTATTGATTCTGGAGCTTGCAGCTGCTTTATTGACTCTGCCTTTGCTGCTCAACATGATCTTCCCCTGAAAGACAAGACACACAAACTCTCAGTTTTTCTGGCCGATGGGTCCCACATAAAATCAGGACAAGTCTCTCAAGAAACCCTTCCTCTGTCTGCCACCTGTTTATCTCAGCATAAAGAGATCCTAACTCTGGACGTCATCTCCTCTCCACTGTTCCCGATCATCTTGGGCATGCCCTGGCTCCAGGCCCATAACCCCCACATTAATTGGACCACCGGTGAAGTCAAGTTTCTATCACCCTATTGTCAGAGACATTGTTTACCTGAACCCTCCAAATCGGCTGCCACCTTACTTTGCATGGATGTGGATCAAGATCTGCTTCAAACCATACCAGAGGCTTATCGGGAATTTGCAGATGTATTCAGCAAGAAGGGAGAGGACTCCCTGCCACCCCATCGCCCCTATGATTGCCCAATCGAGCTGCTCCCTGGGGCCGAGATTCCCTTCGGGCGCATCTTTACGCTATCTGAGAAGGAACAAGAGGCACTTAAACTATACGTTAATGAAAACCTCAAAAAGGGCTTTATTCGACCTTCTACCTCCCCAGCTGGGGCCGGAATATTTTTTGTTTCCAAAAAAGATCAGACTCTTCGTCCATGTGTGGACTATCGGGGAGTTAAACAAGGTCACGGTTAAGAACCGCTATCTGTTGCCCTTGATACCTGAATTATTTCAGAAGTTGAGGTCTGCCATCATCTTCACTAAGTTGGATCTGAGAGGGGCCTACAACCTGGTCCGCATTCGGGCCGGGGATGAATGGAAGACAGCTTTCCGGACCTGTTTCGGACACTATGAGTACTTAGTCATGCCCTTCAGCCTATGCAACGCCCCTGCCACATTTCAGCATCTAGTTAACGATGTATTCAGAGATTTCCTGGACATCTTTGTGATTGTTTACTTGGACGATATTTTAATTTTCTCTAGTTCACTTAACCAACATCGGGAACATGTTCGCAAAGTCTTGAGCCGTCTTCGTTTGCACGGACTGTATGCTAAAACGGAGAAGTGCGAATTCGAACAAAAAGACATTCAGTTTTTGGGGCTAGTGATCTCCCCCACCGGCATTAAAATGGATCCTCAGAAGGTGTCCGCTGTGCTAGATTGGCCAGCTCCTCTGGACAAGAAGGGCGTGCAGCGCTTCATCGGATTCGCAAATTTCTATAGGAAATTTATTAAGGGATTTTCTGCCATCATTTCACCCATCATGCAGCTAACCAAGCAGAACTGTCGTTTTCACTGGAGCCCGGAGGCTCAGGAGGCCTTTGAAGAATTGAAAAGGTGTTTTACGTCAGCTCTGATCCTCAGCCATCCTGACCCATCCCTACCCTTTATTCTGGAGGTTGATGCTTCCGAAGTGGCCGTGGGTGCAGTCATCTTTTAAGGGCAGGGTAACAAAGATCTGAAGCATCCCGTGGGATTTTTCTCCAGGAAACTCTCGCCGGCTGAGCGAAATTACGATGTGGGTGAACGGAAATTACTGGCCATCAAGGCAGCACTAGAAGAGTGGAGGTATCTGTTAGAGGGCGCAGTTCACCCGGTTCTAATATATACTGACCACAAAAACCTCGAATATTTAAGATCTGCTAAAAGACTGAAACCCCGACAGGCCCGGGGGGCCCTATTTTTTACACGTTTCTGTTTCCATATCACTTACCGGCCAGGAACTAAGAACGTAAAACCAGACGCGCTAACGCGCATGTTTGATCATCTTAAAGAACCTTCTGTACCCGACACCATTCTGCCAGCAAATAGTTTCCTACTCCTTCAGACGGACCTTCTGTCCTTGATCAGAGAAGCATTGCCAGAACCTTCAAGTCTTCAGGGTCTCACCTTAACATCTCGAGATGGGTTATTGTGGAAAGGAAGTCAAATATTCGTACCGGAAGATGTCCGAGTCAAGGTGCTGACTTTATTGCATGACCATCCACTTGCAGGACATTTTGGGGTTCGTAAGACCCTTGAACTTGTGCAACGCACGTTCTGGTGGCCTAACCCTAAAGAATTTTGCAGGAAGTACGTCAGTTCTTGTTCTGTTTGCATTGAAAATAAAACCTCCAGGAACCGAGCTTGGGGACTGTTGAGGCCGTTGCCCATACCAGATAGGCCCTGGAGGATGATAGCAATGGACTTTATAGTTGAACTATAATGCTCGGAAGTATGTTCTTTGTGGTCGTCGATCGTCTGTCTAAAATGGCCCACTTCCTGCCCTTAAAGGGGACACCTTCTGCTGTGGAGACGGCCTGTGTGTTCATCAAAGAGATTGTCAGGCTGCACGGAGTTCCCGCAAATATAGTGTTCGATAGGGGGGTGCAGTTTACTTCACGCTTCTGGAAAGCCCTGTGTGAGATCTTGAAAATTGAACTAGCCCTGTCCTCAGCATACCACAACCAAACTAATGGGCAAACTGAAAGGACAAATCAGACGCTAGAGCAATACATTAGGTGTTTTACCTCATTTGTACAAGACGATTGGGTGTCTCTACTGCCTCTAGCGGAATTCGCTTATAATAATGCTAGCCACTCTGCCACGGGTCAGTCCAGGTTCTTTGCCAATTATGGTTTTCATGTATCTTTCTTACCAGATTTTCTTCCAGAGTCCTCAGTGCCAGCGGTCCAGGACACAGTACAGTTCCTCAGTCACAACAACCAAATGTTACAGGAAGCGGTATCCAAGGCACAAGCAGACAGCAAGAGGATCTTCGATCAAAATAGAAGAGGAGATCTAAACCTGCAGATTGGTGATAAGGTATGGCTGTCTACCAATAATATTAAATTAGCTTGTCCTTCCAAAAAGCTTGCTCCTAAGTTTATTGGGCCCTTCCCGGTGAAAAAGAAGATTAACGAAGTGTCTTATGAACTGTGTTTACCTAACTCACTTAAAATCCATCCTGTATTCCATGTGTCGTTGTTGAAGCCTGCTGCAGCCGACCCCTTTCCTAATAGGGGCATCAGGGTCCCTGAACCTGTTTTGGTGGACGGAAACGAGGAATATGAGGTGGAGGCCATACTCGATTGCAGAAAGAGATTGGGGCAGGTACAGTTTTTGATGAAATGGAAAGGGTATGGTCCGGAGAACAATTCATGGGAACCTAATAGCAATATTCACGCTAAACGTTTGATCCATGCCTATTTCTCTGCTCATCCCAAAAAGAGGAGTTATCTGGGCATCCGGAGGCTGCCTGTTGGAAGGGGGCAATGTCAGGGACATGTCGGTGGTCGTCGGGCTAACATGCGTGCACATAGGTGCACGAGAGGCTTTGCCAGAGCAGTTCAGCTGAATTCTCCACTGGGGGCGCCGGCGCGCTTCCGCCCGTGTGCGCGCCCATTTGCGCTAGCGCTGTTTGGCGCCAAAGCCCCTTTAGAAGGGTGTCAGATACTTCCATCAGGTGCTGTTCGTCTGCAGCTCTGCACCTGAGTTCCTGTTTCCTGCCTGTTGTTACTATTTGCTATTGACCCGGCTACGTCTGACCATTCTACTGTCTCCTATCCTACCCGGCCTGCCTGACCTTGCTGATATCTTGTGCCCTGTTGCCGAACACCTGCCTGCCTGCCTATTCTGTGATCATCCCTTCTGCCTTATACCTGCCTGATCTCCTGCCAATACGGACTGTTTGACTCTGCTTTGCTTGTGTCCTGTGACGCTGCTCACCACCTGCTCTTCCAGCTCCAGGTTCTGCTGCTGCAACATCCTCCACTTGCCTGCTTACGGATCCGCTTCAGCTTACCTGCATCCGCAGTCCAGCTACTCCGGAGGAAGTCTCCTCAGCTCCTGTGTTGGCCACCACAAGGACCTGCATCAGGCACTCCTACCCACTGTGCTCAGGAGACCACTGTTTCCACTCCAGTGGCTCCTGAACCAGCGCTTAAGCGAGGTCTCCTTCTACCAGTCGGGCTCAACTACCAGGTACCTAACAACTTCAAAGAGCCTACACAAGCACCTGGCTGCAGGTAGCTATACTGTAGGTGAGACTGTGCAGGGTACACAGTAGAGTAACTGGAAATACTTCAAAGAGGCTACACAAGCACCTGGCTGCAGGTAGCTATACTGTAGGTGAGACTGTGCAGGGTACACAGTGCAGCAACTGGAAATACTGTAAAAACACCTGCCTGCCTGTCAGTATATTAGGAAGGCTATCTAAGGGGAAGATCTATGTATAGCTGCCCACTCTATGCCTACTACCCCTGCAGGGATAACTACCTTCGGTGAGTGGGGACACATTGGGGGAACATCAAGTCGCCATACCTGCTGTGCACAGAAGTCACTGGAATCTATGTTTGGAATCTGAGGATACGTTTTGTTTTATCACCTTTATATATATATATATATATATATATATATATATATTTTATGCCTATGGCAAACCTTTTTTTCTCAAATAAGTTCATATTTCCTGGACTTGGACTATATCATTGAACACTTACATATTAATTAAGTACCGTGGATATTGTATGCATGGTCTGTTGGTTGGTTAATATATTATTAATATTCACATGCACTAAGATGTGGAGCTATCTGCATCTATAGGATTATGTTTTTTTACTAATGTCAATTGTTGGGATCTGGATTGGTTTATATTTTGTGTTATTGAAGGATTGGTGTGGATGGGTGAGGGCAGACGTGCTTTCCAGAATTGTTTTAAGCTGGATTGCGCCCCTGCCCAATCGCATATACCCACAACACCTGTTCACTTTATGATATAATTCATATACCTACTGGTAGGAGACCTGTACACCTTTTACAGATTTATATGCACTTTTTTCAGGTATATGTACACTGGGATTTTATTTATTATTTATTATTTTTTATGCCTAATTAGAATTAACCTATCACTTTACATTTAAACATCTTGTGCCACATAGGGTAGCGCCATTTCCCCACTCTCCTGTACGAACTGACTCGATCTGCCTACTCTATCTAACTTAAATGAAATGACACTGTCTCTCTCTCTCTCTGTCTCAACGCCGGAACACACTACACAGGGCCGACGTGCAGGCGGCCTTATATAGTGTGGGACGTGTAGTAAACCCCCTGAGCCATAATTGGCCAAAGCCTCCTTGGCTTTGGCCAATTACGGCTCTCTGTACACACAGAGCTGTGATTGGCTAAGCATGCGGGTCATAGTGCATGCTTGGCCAATCATCAGCCAGCAATGCACTGCAATGCCGCAGTGAATTATGGGCCGTGACGCGCCACTTGAATTTGGCGCGAACGGACCATATCGTATGTAATTCGGTGAACGATCTAACACACGATGTTCAGGTCTAGGGATGAGCTTCATGTTCGAGTCGAACCCATGTTCGACTCGAACATCGGCTGTTCGCCCGTTCGCCGAATTGCGAACGATATGGGCCGTTCGCGCCAAATTCGTGTGGCGCGTCACGGCCCATAATTCACTGCGGCATCGCAGTGCATTGCTTGCTGATGATTGGCCAAGCATGCACTATGACCCGCATGCTTGGCCAATCACAGCGCCGCCTGAACAGAGAGCCATAATTGGCCAAAGCCAAGGAGGCTTTGGCCAATTATGGCTCAGGGGATTTAGTACACGCCCCACACTATATAAGGCCGCCTGCACGGCGGCCCTGTGTAGTGTGTTTTCCGGCGTTCATTGAGAGAGAGAGAGAGACAGACAGTGTCATTTGATTTGAGTTAGATAGATTAGGCAGAACAGTCAGTCAGTTAGCTGCACTTACAGTGTGTTGTGTATATATATGCATCCCAGGTGTTGCATATATATATATACACTGTATTCAGTTTAGCTAGATCCGTTCCTGTTATCTTCTAGACTATTTACATTTAGTGCAGTGCGTCCTGCTCACAGTGTTCAGCTAGATCCGTTCCTGTTATTTTCTAGACTATTTACATTTAGTGCAGTGCGTCCTGCTCACAGTGTTCAGCTAGATCCGTTCCTGTTATCTTCCTACTGACAGGCAGGCTTGTCTGGTTACAGTATATAAAGCTACCTGAAGAAAATTACTGGTGTTCTATTTGATCCTATTAGTACCACGGTCAGGCAGCTAGACTATTTACATTTAGTACAGTGCGTCCTGCTCACAGTGTTCAGCTAGATCCGTTCCTGTTATCTTCCTACTGACAGGCAGGCTTGTCTGGTTACAGTATATAAAGCTACCTGAAGAAAATTACTGGTGTTCTGTTTGATCCTATTAGTACCACGGTCAGGCAGCTAGACTATTTACATTTAGTACAGTGCGTCCTGCTCACAGTGTTCAGCTAGATCAGTTCCTGTTATCTTCCTACTGACAGGCAGGCTTGTCTGGTTACAGTATATAAAGCTACCTGAAGAAAATTACTGGTGTTCTATTTGATCCTATTAGTACCACGGTCAGGCAGCTAGACTATTTACATTTAGTACAGTGCATCCTGCTCACAGTGTTCAGCTAGATCCGTTCCTGTTATCTTCCTACTGACAGGCAGGCTTGTCTGGTTACAGTATATAAAGCTACCTGAAGAAAATTACTGGTGTTCTATTTGATCCTATTAGTACCACGGTCAGGCAGCTAGACTATTTACATTTAGTACAGTGCGTCCCGCTCACAGTGTTCAGCTAGATCCGTTCCTGTTATCTTCCTACTGACAGGCAGGCTTGTCTGGTTACAGTATATAAAGCTACCTGAAGAAAATTACTGGTGTTCTATTTGATCCTATTAGTACCACGGTCAGGCAGCTAGACTATTTACATTTAGTACAGTGCGTCCTGCTCACAGTGTTCAGCTAGATCCGTTCCTGTTATCTTCCTACTGACAGGCAGGCTTGTCTGGTTACAGTATATAAAGCTACCTGAAGAAAATTACTGGTGTTGTATTTGATCCTATTAGTACCACGGTCAGGCAGCTAGACTATGTGCATTTAGTACAGTGCGTCCTGCTCACAGTGTTCAGCTAGATCCGTTCCTGTTATCTTCCTACTGACAGGCAGGCTTGTCTGGTTACAGTATATAAAGCTACCTGAAGAAAATTACTGGTGTTCTATTTGATCCATTAGTACCACGGTCAGGCAGCTAGACTATTTACATTTAGTACAGTGCATCCTGCTCACAGTGTTCAGCTAGATCCGTTCCTGTTATCTTCCTACTGACAGGCAGGCTTGTCTGGTTACAGTATATAAAGCTACCTGAAGAAAATTACTGGTGTTCTATTTGATCCTATTAGTACCACGGTCAGGCAGCTAGACTATTTACATTTAGTACAGTGCGTCCTGCTCACAGTGTTCAGCTAGATCCGTTCCTGTTATCTTCCTACTGACAGGCAGGCTTGTCTGGTTACAGTATATAAAGCTACCTGAAGAAAATTACTGGTGTTCTATTTGATCCTATTAGTACCACGGTCAGGCAGCTAGACTATTTACATTTAGTACAGTGCGTCCTGCTCACAGTGTTCAGCTAGATCCATTCCTGTTATCCTCCTACTGACAGGCAGGCTTGTCTGGTTACAGTATATAAAGCTACCTGAAGAAAATTACTGGTGTTCTATCCCAGCTTAGTGCAGCTACAGGCCATTAGTATGTCTGGAAGGCCAAGAAGGAGAGGCAGACAGTCACAAGCCAATAAGAGAGGGCAAGCAGGCTCTGTGTCTAGTGCTGGTCGTGGAGACGGTGCATCCTCATCAGCACGTGGCCATGGGACACGCTTGGCCTTTTTTTCGGCAGCTGGCCGTGTTGAGCCGCAACATGCGGAACACTTGGTCGAGTGGATGATCTAGCCGTCCTCATCCTCCTCATCCTCTCTCACCCATGCCCAGGGTGCTTTGTCTGGCAAAGCAGCGGCCTCTTCCCTCAGCTCAATGTCATCAGTGACTCCTTCCCTAGCTCCACCATGTCCTCATGAGGATTCCCTCGAACTGTTTGACCACAGAGTTGGGTACATTCTGCAGGAGGATGCTCAGCGTTTGGAAGGCTCTGATGATGATACTGAGCTTGATGAAGGCAGTAACATGAGCACGGACAGAGGGGGTGCCCAAGAAGGACAGCAATCTGGCAGTCATGCTCCCCCTGCTGCAGCATACTGCCAGGTTTGCTCCAGTGATGAGGAGGGAGGGGATGATGAGGTCACTGACTCAACGTGGGTGCCTGATAGGAGAGAGGAGGAGGAGGAGGAGGAGGCGGCACATCACCAACGAGGCAGGATGCCCTCCAGGGGCCAGCCTAAGGGCAGCACATTGACTGCATCACACCCCAAAGCTCCACATGTGCAGGGCGCTGCAGTCTCTGCGCGTTATTCAAAAAGTTCATTGGTGTGGGCCTTTTTTGAGACGAGTGCATCAGATCGCACCGCTGCTATTTGCAACATATGTCTCAAGCGTATCTCACGTGGCCAAAACATCTCCCGCTTGGGTACCACATGCTTGACCAGACATATGTTGACCTGCCATGCAGTTCGTTGGCAAGCGTATCTAAAAGACCCACACCAAAGAACAAAGAGGATCTCTCCTTGCTCCTCATCAGCTGAGATTTCCAACCCCACTAGACCTTCAGTCCTCTCTGAGACCTGCAGTGAGAGGAATGAAGGTGTAGAATTAGGTGTGTCACAGCCAAGTACTTGTGGGCAATCTGCTTTTGGTACACCGACGTCAGATTGTACCAGGCAAATTTCCCTGCCCCAGCTGCTGCACCGCCGAAAGAAGTTTGCTCCCAGCCATCCACATGCCCAGCGGTTGAATGCTAGCTTGGCAAAATTGCTAGCACTTCAACTGCTGCCTTTTCAGTTGGTAGACTCTGCCCCCTTCCGTGAGTTTGTGGAATGTGCGGTTCCTCAGTGGCAGGTACCCAAACGCCACTTTTTCTCACGGAAGGCGATTCCGGCTCTCTACCGGCATGTGGAAGGCAATGTCCATGCCTCGCTGGACAGGGCGGTCAGCGGTAAGGTGCATATTACCGCTGACTCATGGTCCAGCAGGCATGGACAGGGATGTTACCTAAGTTTCACGGCACATTGGGTGACTCTGCTGGCAGCTGGGAAGGATGCAGGACAAGGTGCAGTAGTGTTGGAGGTTGTTCCGCCACCACGCCTCCAAAATGCTGATTGTGACACACCTCTCTCCTCCACCCCCTCCTCTTCTTCTTCCTCCATGGCCTCTTCCTCGGAACCAGCGGTGCTCCGTAGTCGTTCAAGGGGCTACGCAAGTACGCAGGCCAAAAGATGCCATGCGGTGCTTGAGCTGGTGTGCTTGGGGGACAGGAGCCACACTGGGGCAGAGGTTCTGTCAGCTCTGCAGGGGCAGGTTCAGAGGTGGTTGACGCCACGCCAACTTAAGGCAGGAATGGTGGTTTGCGACAATGGCACCAACCTCCTCTCTGCCCTCCGACAGGGACAAATGACCCATGTGCCCTGTTTGGCTCACGTCCTTAACTTGGTGGTGCAGCGGTTCTTGGGCAGGTACCCGGGCTTACAGGATGTCCTGAGGCAGGCCAGGAAAGTCTGTGTGCATTTCCGCCGGTCATATAATGCCAGTGCTCGGCTGACGGACCTCCAAAAGGAGTTTAACCTGCCCAAGAACCGCCTAATCTGTGACATGCCCACCAGGTGGAACTCAACGTTGGCCATGCTGCAGCGGCTGCACACGCAGCAGAGGGCCATCAATGAGTACCTGTGCGACTATGGCACCAGGACAGGGGAGCTTGGTTTTTTTTCCCCACGCCAGTGGGCCATGATCAGGGATGCATGCACTGTCCTGTCACCATTCGAGGAGGCCACGAGGATGGTGAGCAGTGACAGTGCATGCATCAGTGACACTGTCCCCCTTGTCCACCTGTTGGAGCACACGCTGCGTGGAATAATGGACAGGGCACTTGAGGCAGAACAGAGGCAGGAAGAGGAGGACTTCCTTAGCTCTCAAGGCCCCCTTTATCCAGACAGTGTTCCTGCGTGCCCGCCGATCACACAGGAAGAGGACGAGGAGGCGGAGGAGGAGGAGGAAGATTGTGTCAGTATGGAGGTGGAGCCTGGCACTCAGCATCAGCAGCAGTCTTTAAGGGATCAGTCCCAAGAAACACATGGACTTGTACGTGGCTGGGAGGAGGTGGCTGCGGACGTTGTCGTCCTTAGTGACCCAGAGGACTCCGGACCGAATGCCTCAGCAAACCTACGCTGCATGGCCTCCCTGATCCTGCAAAGCCTGCGTAAGGATCCTCGTATTCGTGGTATCAAGGAGAAGGACCAATACTGGCTGGCAACCCTCCTTGATCCACGTTACAAGGGTAAGGTTGCGGACCTTATCTTGCCATTGCAGAGGGAGCAGAGGATGAAACATCTTCGGGAGGCCTTGCAGAAAGGTCTGTGCAATGCGTTCCCAGAGACTGGGAGGTTACAAACTCCTGTTTCTGGACAACGTGTTGCTGAGGCTTCGGTCAGTCAAAGAAGGAGCGGTGGAGAAGGTGGCCGTCTGACCGATGCGTTCAGACAATTTTTTGGTCCGCAGCCCCAAGGTATGATCGGTTCCAGCAACCATCGCCAGCGTCTGTTTTACATGGTGCAGGAATACCTAGGGGCAAGATCAGACTTGGACACCTTTCCCACCGAAAATCCTCTGGGTTACTGGGTCTTGAGGATGGATCACTGGCCAGAGCTTGCACAGTATGCAATTGAGCTACTGGCCTGTCCTGCATCCAGCGTTCTTTCGGAACGCACATTCAGTGCTGCTGGAGGCGTGGTAACCGATCACAGGGTGCGTCTGTCCACCGACTCGGTCGATCGGCTGACCTTCATAAAAATGAATCAGTCTTGGATCACCACCAGCTACCAAGCACCTGATGCTGATGTAACCGAATAATTTTTTTTGAAATCTCAGATCCCTTCAAAGACTGCCTATGCTGATGCTGAGTGACTATCCCTGAGTAATTATCCTCTTCCTCCTCAATCATCACGCTGATAGCTTGTAAGAACATTTTTGGTTCTGGGCGCCACCACCAGTGCCTAAGGCACAATTTTTCAGCCCCTGTTTAACAGGGGCGTGTAATTACAATTTTTGATGTAATACTTTGCAGCAGGGCTCGTTCCTGCATTCCAACTAGAGTGTCTGTGAGGGTTTGCAGTGTTGTGGCACCAGCACCAGTGCCTAAGGCCCAATTTTTCTGCCCCTGTCTAACAGGGGCGTGTAATTACAATTTTTGATGCAATACTTTGCAGCAGGGCTCGTTCCTGCGTTCCAACTAGAGTGTCTGTGAGGGGTTGCAGTGTTGTGGCACCAGCACCAGTGCCTAAGGCCTAATTTTTCAGCTCCTGTTCAACAGGGGCATGTAATTACAATTCTTGATCTAATA
The DNA here is from genome assembly GCA_037952925.1 of Lithobates clamitans. Classification (NCBI taxonomy): domain Eukaryota; kingdom Metazoa; phylum Chordata; class Amphibia; order Anura; family Ranidae; genus Lithobates; species Lithobates clamitans. Next base: position 229,074 of record JBBGZY010001549.1, on the reverse strand, counting down.
TTTCACAGCAGGGCCCTGTGAGGGCTTACAGTGTTGTGGCCACAGCAACACCTAAGGCCCAAATTTCTGCTGAGTATATAGGGCAGGACCCTACTTTCAAACATCTAACTTACAAACGACTCCTACTTGCAAACGGAAGGAGACAACAGGAAGTGAGATGAAATCTACCCCTAGGAAGGGAAATTCTCTCCTGTAAGAGTTAATATGGGAAAACAATTTCTCCTTTCCACTGATGCTTTCCAATCCGTGTTCCACAAAAAACCCAAATTTTCAAAAAACATTTTTCATTGGGACAAAAAGTGAGGTGAAATCTTCTGAAGAGGAGGAAAAACAGCAAAACAAATGTCACAGGGGTGATAACCCTTCCCTATGTTTTCCAAAAAGCTTAAAAAAGATTTTTTGGCTGGAGCTAAACGCGTTAAAAATGTACCCGTTCAAAATTACAAAGAGATTCTACTTAACAACAAACCTACAGTCCCTGTCTTGTTTGCACCGCCTGTATACTGCTGTTCAGAGTATATAGGGCCTTTCCTTATTTTAATTTGGGTGCGGGGTTCCCCTTAATATCCATACAAGACCCAAAGGGCCTGGTAATGGACTGGGGGGTACCCATGCCGTTTGTCTCACTGATTTTCATCCATATTGCCATGGCCCGACATGACATTAAACCCGCAAGCAGTTTTAAATGAGATTTTTTCCTTTAAAAATGACATTTGGTGCAGGGACTGTTCTAAACATGGGAAACACGCGTCACTTTACAGGCATACTATAGACACCCCCCAGGTACGATATTTAAAGGAATATTTCACTTTTTTTTTTTTTTACTTTAAGCATCATTAAAATCACTGCTCCCGAAAAAACTGCCGTTTTTAAAAGTTTTTTTTGCATTGATACATGTCCCCTGGGGTAGGACCCGGGTCCCCAAACCCTTTTTAGGACAATACTATGCAAATTAGCCTTTAAAATGAGCACTTTTGATTTAGAACGTTCGAGTCCCATAGACGTCAATAGGGTTCTAACGTTCGTGCGAACTTTCGGTCCGTTCGCAGGTTCTGGTGCGAACCGAACCGGGGGGTGTTCGGCTCATCCCTATTCAGGTCGAATACGAAGCTCATCCCTACTGTTGATAGATCAGACTCACCCAGTATCACAAGGACATACTCACCCATTGACAGTGAGGCATGTATAGAGGCAATGCCTCATACCCATGGCAGTTTTGGGCAAGCAAGTACACCCGACAGCTGTCAAGCGCAGAGCATGCCAGTACATGATGAAAGGAGCCCAGTAACTTCAGAGAGGGCTAAATGAATCCTTGCACAAGGGCCAGTCTTCACCCACAGTGGGAGATGTTTAAAACCGCCTATGAGACTTAATCTATAGAAGGTGTTATTGCTGTGTCTCTTGAATTTCACAATGTTCATTTATTAACACTAAAAGGGGAGATGTTATGGATGATATGTTTCTTTAAATGCAACTCTCTGGTGCATCTCTGTTGTACTTCTTCCTGTGTGGTGTTTCCTGTTCCTGCTGGGTCATTCAGTAAACATGGCTTCTGTACAGTAATGGCTTGTGCTGTCTCTTTACATATATCACATCAAACAATCCCTATCCAAGTTTATTACCCTCAATAAAATAAAAATAAAAACCCAAAGACACTGACTGTTCTTTGACTTTGAGTGACTGTGAAAATTAAGAGGGTGTGCTACATTTGAGGGCTTCTCAGGAATATTTCCCATGGTAACCTGCACGGCCATTGCTCCCAGCATCTGGAGTTTCATCGAGCCAGAGGACTGTGCTTTGCTGCAGGACCACTGTGAGGGATAAAACCAGGGAGATGCACTTATGTGCTCTGCCTATTGTGACTGTGTGCTCAAGTCAAGTGCTGTTGTCTATAGCAACCAGCAGGAGCTGCTGTCAACTTAGTGCTGCACCGCTGTCAGGGAAATGGCTGAAGAAGGACTGGCAATTCTGCCCAAGACAATCATGGCCGCCATGGTGCACAGTGTGACTAATGTGGGGGGTACTTCCTCATTGTAACCTGAACAGATCACATGACTTACTTCCTGGTCTATTTAAGCCTGGTGCTGGAGCTGCTCATTGCTGGATTATCTTCAGCTTCTCCTTGATCCTGTGTATCCTAATTGAACTTCTGTTATTGACCCGGGTTGCTCTGACCTGTGATCCTGATCTTCTGATTTACCCTTGGCTTGTACTTCTGACTGCTCTCTGGCTTGCTCCACCGTGTCTGACCTTGGCTTGGCTTATCGACTCTGCTACAGATCCATCTTCCTGTGTATGACCCCAGCTATCCAATCTCATCATCTGAACTGATCTTACCGTGTATGACCCCCGGCCTGGCTCTCGTTTTTGTCTCCGGTTGCTACTCTGTCAAGCTTACCTGGTACTCTGCAAGCACACCAGCTTTACAGTTCATCCAGTTCCTGCTACATCTCGGTGACCAGCTCATCTCAGTACCTGGCAAACTGTGCTTCTCTGGGCACTGCTCTCCCTGTACCACTTTCAGTGAAGCGTTGCACTTGGCCGCAAGGGGAGCCCTCTCAGCACCTCGGCCTCACACCTGGTACATGACAACTGCATACCCAGTTGTCCAAACCACAGCTGGGATGGACACTTGTACTAAAAACTTGCTATTCAGTGAGAACTGTGTTATGTGCTGTCACCCATGGCAACCACGGCGGTCGATCGCATCCATGGATTACAAAATATCCAACATTCTGCTTACAGCTGGAAAAAGTGACTGTACGCTGCAATGTCCTGCTGAGAACAGTAAAATGTGCACCGATATGTCTGCTGTTGTCCATGGTGATCTGGGTAAGCCAGTGGGTATCTGTGGGAGGGGGTCTATCAATTGCCCATCCATGACTCATGTTAAGGACTGTCCCAACCCTGCTAACTACAGTGTGACATGAGTTACAGACTTTGCTGTTTCTCTTGGCAACCACAGTAAATGCTTGCTACCAACTGCTCCCAGTTGCTCGAGTCAGTGGTGACATGTCCTGACAAGTTCTGGAAGTGCCAGTATGCATTTAATGACTATCCATGTGCATAGTTGCCAACATTGGAAAAAAAAATTTCGGGACACTTTTTTGGCTGTAGGCGGAGTCAGTCTATAATTAGGGGCAGGGCATACGTTAGTAGGCGTGGCATAGAAAAAGGAAAAATGTGGCGCGCTTTGTATGGTGGTGACACAGGGGGGAGGGGGGAATCAGGTATGGTGGTAACATGGGGGGAGGGGGGGTGCAGGTATGGTGGTGACATGGGATGCAAGAGGGGAGCCAGGACCATCAATGTCCCCAGCCAGCGGAGCCCCGGTCCTTCCATGCTGGACCTCAGCCTTTGAGAAGTGTACTGCAGGGAAAGCTCCAAGCCTCCCATACACTGAGTACACCCCCTCCCCCTATCTCTCCTCTCCCCCACTACACTGACAGGCCACTACTCACAGTGTCAGACAACTCCTGAACAGCCAGATGAAAGCCTCCCTTCCTCCCTCCCGTCACTCCCACTATTCCCTGAGCCCCGTCGGACACACGGGGGCGGAGGGTGATGGCGGTGGAGGCTGATCACGTCTTCCTTGTGTGCAGAGCGGGGAGGGGTTGCCAATCCCTCCAGCCAATAGGCTTCAGTGTACAATAGAATTTTCTATTTGTACACTGAAGAGAGAAGCGGATTGGCTGCCCCTCTCCCCTGCACTGAACACAAGGGGAACTTTGTGACTGACTCGTGGAGGCAACGGCGGCCATTTTTGTGGAGCCGTTGCCGTTTTTTTACAAAAACACTCACGATTTTCTCGGGACAAACCCAAAAATTCGGGAAAACACCTGGGACAAAATTAAATCGGGACAAGGGTCCCAAAATCAGGATTGTCCTGGGAAAGTCGGGACTGTTAGCAACTATGCATGTGCTGCTTGCGCCTGCAAACTTCAGTACAGATAAGGGGTTACATCAGCACACGTGGGAATGGGCCTGCTTATCAGAGCTGTGGACTCCAGCCAGTCTGGAAGCTTGGGGGTATAGCCACGCTCTGGGAAGACCCAGCATGCCCTGCTGGCAGCGAGAGAGAGTGAGAGAGGAGCAAGATGGCAGAAGATGCATGTGTGTACCCAGCACTGACCTGGTTGCCTGACATATAGGAGCTGACATTGGTGGACTTGGGTGTCAGGCTGGAACATCGAGGGGGATTTGCCCTTGGGGTAACGAGGGATGGAGAGGCTTTGTCTACTGTGTCCTGGTTGCAGAAGACCAATCGCGGTGGTCGGTGCCTGGATCCGCTGTCGGCACTGTGACAAGCCGCTCACCAGGCTGACACCCAGTGAACAAAAACCCTTTAACTACAGTGGGGATCTGCAGTCAGGTCTCTGCACGGAACAGCTGCAGAAGTCCCGGAAAGCTGGAGCGTGCCTTGAAGTATCTGTTAAAGGCAGGGTTGAGTCTGAGGCTGGTGACTCCCCTGCAAAGAAAAGCCACATTGGGAAAGAGAGATGGAAGCCTGCCTTGGCCTGCAGCCCGATCGGGGAGCTGGAACCTGCAAATACTGCCCAGCAGGACCCAGATGCCACCCCGGAAATGCCGGCCAAGCCAGTATAGCCTGTCAGCCCCACCTGGAAGGTGCCAATGCTGGAAGACAGCTCACCTTCAGGTGACCCAGTGGGTAATGTCAGTTATGGGTGCATAGACTGGGGATTGCCCAGACTGCAGGTGGAATTTGGGCCCTTGGATGATGAGTTTGCGGAGTGGTCATCAGACAGTAGCTTGTAGGAGGAGTGGGAGTAAGGACACTCTCTCAGGAGAAGGTAGAAGTATTGTCCGAGGGTTTTGATGTACCGGACCCAGCTAAAGAGACCAGAGGAGCCGTGCAGATCCCAGTCAGTTTGAGGCAGAAATTCTACAATAGACCCTTTACTAACCAGACCATAGCAGCTGAGTACAGGCAGTGGATAGTGAGGTCACCAAAAGCCTGCGTTCTCCCTGGAAAAGGCAAGCCTCAGAAACTGCCAAGGTTTTCAAGGTTTCAGCAAGAGGTGCAGCAGAGAACAGCTCTGGAGTGGGGTCTGGACTACTCCTATGTCCCTCATGACATCATTGAGGACACCCAGGATGAGTGGGAGGATGACCTGGTGTGTGAGTGTCCCCAAGCCCTTACAGGGACTACAAAGTGACCAAGCTTGGACCTGGTTTCAGGACATTCAGCAAGAATGGGAAGAGCTATCTACTAAGACAGGGTGGTGGTTGTTAAAGCAGGACAGCCCACCAAGAGCCACTCTGTTGCTGTCAGGGAAGCTGATGGCAACCTGAGAAGACTACCTAACCCTCAGTACTACCTGGAAAAAGACTGATGTAAGTAGTTCAGCTTGTAGTTCACATTGACAGCAAGGAGAAGATTGCTGCCTTTAATCTTTGCTTATGGACTAGGCTGGCCTAACAACCTGACAAGTTCCTGATGGATGCCTGTTCCTGATGAAGAACTATGTGTGCTATTGAAAAGAGACTGACTGAACGGGGGGCTCCTCGTACCAGAGATTCTCTGAAAATATTTGCTGTTGATTATTTCTGCCAGCAGGCTCATACACAGCCCAGGATTTTCAGGAAGTGGCCCTTGTCCCCATCAACATGGGGACAAGGTGCTTTGGGGTGGGGGGGGCGGAGCCCCAAAGAACCCACCCCCCATGTTGAGGGCATATGGCCTGGCATGGTTCTGGGGGGAGGAGAGTGCTCGCTCCCCTCCCCTCTTTTTTCTGACCTGTCAGGCTGCATGCCCGGAAAAGGGCCTGGTATGGGTTTTGGGGGGAACCTTGTGCCATTTTTTTTTTTAAATACTTTTGGCAAGGGGTTCCTCTTAAAATCCATACCAGAACTGAAGGACCTGTTATGGATGGGGGGGACCCCACTCCAATTTTTTAAATTTTTTTTTTTTACTTTTTTCTATTGACTGGCAATTGCCAGCATTGTTTTCTTTACATTCATGTGTCGGTGGGGAAGCCCGCACAGATGATGACTCATGGTTGTTAAGGAGGTGGGCGGCTGGCTTCCCGGCCTGCTGCTTAACAACCAGCTATTTCTTGACACAGAATTTGAATTGGTTGATCATTTTTTGACTTATCCGAATTCTAATTGTTCTGAAAAGTTGGAATTCGTTAAACGAATAAAGGAAATTAACATTTAACACACATTTTAACGGATTTCAGCTAAATTCATTGCTATTTCATTTGGAGATTCGGATACATCCAAATCTCAGAATAACTAAAAATTTGTCCGAATTTGTATTCGTACCATGCACATGTCTACTGGATGACTCATCTGACAGCTCTTCTGGGGCCTCCCTTTATTTCTGGAACCTTGGAGAAGCTTCCAGATGTAGTGGGTGGAAGCTAGGAGGAGCTGGTATGCACATTTATGAGGGCCTCGCCTCATAAATAGGCATGAGTCATTCCAGCAGGGGCAGTCAGGTGGAAGATGGAGGTGGAGTGCTGAGGAGGCTGTCGGAGGCCCGCACAGGGCACCGCTTAGTCTGGGGGGGGTGACCTAGTTCCTGGAGCTGAGGTGCTGCAATATCCCCCCTACAACAGGTGAAGGAAACCCTTCCTGGAGGCATGGAAGCAAGTAAGAGGACAGCAGGAGCCGGCCAGCACATCCGGAAGATTTCCTGAGAAGTCAGTCGGGTGGGCTGGTGAGTGTTCAGTCTGGGAGGACTGTGGAGAGAGTGTCAGTCTGGGAGGACTGGGGAGAGAGTGTCAGTCTGGGAGGACTGGGGAGAGAGTGTCAGTCTGGGAGGACTAGGGAGAGCGTGTCAGTCTGGGAGGACTTGGGAGAGAGTGTCAGTCTGGAAGGACTGGGGAGAGAGTGTCAGTCTGGGAGGTCTGTGGAGAAGTTAGCCTGGAGGGCTAGTGAAAGGGGCAGCTGCAGCCACGCGGGTTGGCATTGCCTGAAGAGATGGTGCTGTGATCAGTGACCACAGAGAGGAAGTGCTGGGAAAGTGTGAGCTGTGTCTCCCCTATCTTCAAGTATAGGGGCTGCAAGTCCTTGCTTGTAATAGGCCTTGAGTGAGTGCTGGAGGAAGAAGAGGATATAGTATATAGGACCCTAGATAGGAAGAATTATCCCTGAAGTTGTTTTAAGTCAAGTGGGCATCCCATAACTTCCAATCTTTATCCATGCTTATATCCCTCAATAAAATAAAAAAAACAAAGTCACTGACTGCTCTCTGACTCTGAGTGATTGGAAATTCAGCGTGCCTGGCTGTGCAGGAGTGGGGGATGCCATTCTACTTAGGGCGTGCGCTACATGTTTATAAACACTTAATCTCCCTGGCGGTATGATTATGTCAGATTTTTGAATCTCAAAGCGCTACATTGTTTTACATGGAAATTTGGTGTTTTATATTGTAGGCCTATAATTCTTAGTAATAACACACTTAAATCTGTCCAAACAAGAGTCTATTAGACATCCCGGGTATGATAAAGTTTGAAACACGAAATCATAAATTATATTATAATAAATAACTATAAATAATTATAAATAATATAATAATAATACATTTTATTTAATAATGTAATCAAATTGAAAACACTGACATTTTCTCAGTCGCAGTATTTTTGCTGTCATCACTTTCAGTGTCTGATGACGAATTTCCCCACGAATCACTATCACTCAATTCTGCAAGTGATTCCAATTTACTATCGCTGTTTTCTAGCTGGTCTAAAACCGATTTTGACGTAAAGGGACGCTTTTTTGGATGCCGTGGACAATCTCAAGTTTCCAGGCAGAAAGAACAGTATATACAGTATCTCACAAAAGTGAGTACACCCCTCACATTTTTGTAAATATATATATATATATCTTTTCATGTGACAACACTGAAGAAATGACACTTTGCTACAATGTAAAGTAGTGAGTGTACAGCTTGTATAACAGTGTAAATTTGCTGTCCCCTCAAAATAACTCAACACACAGCCATTAATGTCTAAACCGCTGGCAACAAAAGTGAGTACACCCCTAAGTGATAATGTCCAAATTGGGCCCAAAGTGTCAATATTTTGTGTGGCCACCATTATTTTCCAGCACTGCCTTAACCCTCTTGGGCATGGAGTTCACCAGAGCTTCACAGGTTGTCACTGGAGTCCTCTTCCACTCCTCCATGACGACATCACAGAGCTGGTGGATGTTAGAGACCTTTCAGTCCTCCACCTTCCGTTTGAGGAAGACCCACAGATGCTCAATAGGGTTTAGGTCTGGAGACATGCTTGGCCAGTCCATCACCTTTATCTTCAGCTTCTTTAGCAAGGCAGTGGTTGTCTTGGAGGTGTGTTTGAGGTCGTTATCATGTTGGAATACTGCCCTGCGCCCAGTCTCTGAAGGGAGGGGATCATGCTCTGCTTCAGTATGTCACAGTACATGTTGGCATTCATGGTTCCCTCAATGATCTGTAGCTCCCCAGTGCTGGCAGCCCCAGACCATGACACTCCCACCACCATGCTTGACTGTAAGTAAGACACACTTGTCTTTGTACTCCTCACCTGGTTGCTCCCACACACGCTTGACACCATCTGAACCAAATACATTTATCTTGGTGTCATCAGACCACAGGACATGGTTCTAGTAATCCATGTCCTTAGTCTACTTGTCTTCAGCAAACTGTTTGCGGGCTTTCTTGTGCATCATCTTTAGAAGAGGCTTCCTTCTGGGACGACAGCCATGCAGACCAATTTGATGCAGTGTGCGGCATATGGTCTGAGCACTGACAGGCTGACCCCCCACCCTTTCAACCTCTGCAGCAATGCTGGCAGCACTCATACGTCTATTTCCCAAAGACAACCTCTGGATATGACGCTGAACACGTGCACTCAACTTCTTTGGTTGACCATGACGAGGCCTGTTCTGTGTGGAATCTGTCCTGTTAAACCGCTGTATGGTCTTGGCCACCATGCTGCAGCTCAGTTTCAGGGTTATGGCAATCTTCTTATAGCCTAGGCCATCTTTATGTAGAGCAACAATTCTTTTTTCAGATCCTCAGAGAGTTCTTTGCCTTGAGGTGCCATGTTGAACTTCCAGTGACCAGTATGAGAGAGTGAGAGCAATAAGACCAAATTTAACACACCTGCTCCCCATTCAGACCTGAGACCTTGTAACGCTAACGAGTCACATGACACTGGGGAGGGAAAATGGCTAATTGGGCCTAATTTGGACATTTTCACTTAGGGGTGTACTCACTTTTGTTGCCAGCGGTTTAGACATTAATGGCTGTGTGTTGAGTTATTTTGAGGGGACAGCAAATTTACACTGTTATACAAGCTGTACACTCACTACTTTACATTGTAGACAAGTGTCATTTCTTCAGTGTTGTCACATGAAAAGATAGAAGAAAATATTTACAGAAATGTGAGGGGTGTACTCACTTTTGTGAGATACTGTAAATGTCACTGGTCACCAAAAAGTATCACTTAGGGTCAGATTTGTCTGCCGCAATGTCGCAGTCCCGCTAAAAATCGCAGATCGCCGCCATTACCAGTAAAAACAATAGAATAAAAAAAAAGTCCCTAAATCTTTCCCCCTATTTTGTATACGCTATAACCTTTGCGCAAACTAATCAATATACGCTTATTGACCTTTTTTTTTTTACCAAAAATATGTAGCAAAATACATATCTATGGAAGAGCCCTGGGGCCATCATAAAAAAAAAAACTGAATTCTGACTTTGAAACTCAGAATTCTGAGATTGAAATTCAGAATTGTAAGTTTAAAAAAAAAATACAGAATTCTGAGATTCAAAGTCAGAATTCTGAGTTCAAAGTCAGAATTCTGAGTTTCAAAGTCAGAATTCTGAGTTTATAAATATAGTAGTCTATAGGAAGATTTTAGGACCAATGAGCAATAATGTAGTAACACCCACAGATCATCATTCTGCAGACATACATGTCTTCTGCTCTGTATATGGATATGTAAATCTATCTTAGTTACAGCACACAGTATAGGGAAGCAGGCAATGCTGGGTTCTCTGGTTCCTCTGCTGTCTTATCCTTCTCTGTCATCTGCTCCAACATAAAGAGCCATGCTGAAAATGTGTGTATTGTGTGTGAGTGGGGGGGGGGGGGGACACAGCTTCCATAGATAGCAGAACACAATGGCCAGCACAGCTCTGCACCCCAACTTTTAGGAAACATTGCACTTTTGCCCCTATATGAGGGAATTGTGAATGGCTAGAAAGCAGCAGGACAATGTGTGTCTATGGTCATAACGGATTGATCATAGCAATTACTTGTGTAGACTAATAGAAATGTTTCACATACAATTAACCTCATATTAAACATAAAAGCACCTACAATCCACTACAGAGAGATAGTGTAGTGGTTAGAGCTGCAGACTTATATTGGTGAAGTTGTGGGTTCTAGTCCAGGTGAGGACATTTCTTTATACATATATATTTTAAAATATGAGATAGTGAGGGCTTAAATTGTATTTTAATAATATATCCAAAATTGATTTCAAGGTATATTAACAAAGACACACTGATATATTGAGCACACAAAGTTGTATGCTGCCTACTATAAATTAGAGAGTAGAGATTTCAAAGAAAAAAAAAGTGTATATATTATTAGGGTGATCAGATGGGATCATTAGGGTGTCATCTTCAGTTTCCCCGGGGGGGCAGTTCACAATTTCAGGAGACTGGTCATAACAAATCGATCATAAATCTTATCTGGATTAATATAGTTGTTTCACAGATAATGAACCACATATTAAACATTAAGAAAGCAACCATTAAGAACCCTTAAGTGATAGTATAGTGGGTAGAGTACCAGGCTTATAGTGTTGAAAGTTCTGGTTCTTATCCAATTCAGAGTGTGTTTTTTAATTACCGTATATACTCGAGTATAAGTCGTTCCGAGTATAAGTCGAGGCCCTAATTTACTACAAAAAAATGGGGAAAACTTATTGACCCGAGTATAAGACGAGGGTGAGAAATGCACAGCTACTGTAAGTGGAAAAGAGGGTCAACAATGCCCACTTGCAGCATCACTGTGCCCATTTGCATGCCTCACTGTGCCCATTTGCAGCCATAGGTCCCCTGAACTTCAAACTCGGTAGTTAAGGGTTCCTAGATGCCCCCTAGCTGCAGCCAAAATTTGGGGTCTCTGAACCCAAAGGGTCCTGAAATGACATTGCTGCAGATGGACACAGTTGACCAAATTTGGGGCCCTGTATCTCGGGGCCACTTAGTGCTAGGAACCCCAAATTTGGTGTGCAAACCCAGTGGAACTAGCACCATAAAATTTCCAAAGCTGGGGTTTCTAGCACCAAGTGGCCCCGAGATACAGGGCCCCAAAAATCAGTTCAGAAAATGTCAAGCACCTTTCTGCAGCAGAAAATGACATTTTCCGAATCGGTTTTGGGGCCCTGTATCTCAGGGCCACTTAGTGCTAGGAACCCCAGCTTTGGATATGTTATGGGACCAGTTCCAATGGGTTTGCACACCAAATTTAGGGTTCCTAGCACCAAGTGGCCCTGAGATATGGGGCCCCAAAGTCGGTTCAGAAAATGTCAAGCACTTTTCTTCAGCAGAGAATGACATTTTCCGAACCGATTTTGGGGCCCCGTATATCGGGGCCACTTAGTGCTAGGAACTTCATCTTTGGATATGTTGTGGTACCAGTTCCACTGTGTTTGCATACCAAATTTGGGGTTCCTAGCTCCAAGTGGCCCTGAGATATGGGGCCCCAAAGTCGGTTCGGAAAATGAAATTTTTTGCTGCAGAAAAGTGCTTGACTCGAGTATAAGTCGAGGGGGGCACTTTCAGCACAAAAAAATGTGCTGAAAAATTCGACTTATACTCGAGTATATACGGTATATATATTTTCAATATAATGATTTTATATTAAACTTATTTTAAACTATAAGTTACTGAGAACTTAAATTGTATTTTATTGATATATCCAAATTGATTTCAAGGCATAATAACAAAGACATATTGATAAAATAGTTGTATATGCTGACTACTATAAATTAGAGAGTAGGGATTTCTTTTACAAATCGGTGTATATATTGGGATGATTTTGGTGACATGGGGCCAGTTCTCAATTTCAGGAGATTGTCCCTGGAAGCTGCATGATAACCATCATATCTCATAACTCAACCACCGATGCAGGGGCATTTTTCCATCCAGTGACACCACCGATGCAGGGTCATTTCTTTCCATGCAATGACACCACCGATGCAGGGTCATTTCTTTCCATCCAGTGACACCACTGATGCAGGGTCATTTTGTTTCCATCTAATGACACCACCGATGCAGGGTCATTTTTTTCCATCCAGTGACACCACCGATGCAGGGTCATTTTTTTCCATCCAGTGACACCACCGATGCAGGGTCATTTCTTTCCATGCAATGACACTACCGATGCAGGGTCATTTTTTCCATCCAGTGACACCACTGATGCAGGGTCATTTTGTTTCCACCCAATGACACCACCGATGCAGGGCCATTTTTTTCCATCCAATGACACCACCGATGCAGGGTCATTTTTCTTCTTCACTACTGTTAGCCCCTTATGTGTGCTCCAGTTTTAAACTCTAAGACCCCTTTCACACCAAGCTGCCCATAGCGTCTGCGGTAAAACGCAGCTATTTTTATCGGTGTTTTACTGTCGGATTAGCGGCGCATTTCGGCCGCTAGTGGGGCACTTTTACCCCCCGCTAGCGGCCGAGAAAGGGTTAAAACTGCCCGCAATGCACCGCAATAGCGGCGTTTTGCCGGCGGTATCCCAGCGCTGCCCCATTGATTTCAATGGGGAGCAGCGGTGGAGGAGCGGTAAACACATCACTCCAAAGAAGCTGCTGACAGGACTTTTTTTCCTGTCCTGCCAGCGCAGCGCTCCGGTGTGAAAGTCCTCGGGTAGAGTAATGTGAAGTCCTGAGGACTTTCACACCGGAGCGCTGCGCTGGCAGGACAGGAAAAAAAGTCCTGTCAGCAGCTTCTTTGGAGTGATGTGTTTACCGCTCCTCCACCGCTGCTCCCCATTGAAATCAATGGGGCAGCGCTGGGATACCGCCAGCAAAACGCCGCTATTGCGGTGCATTGCGGGCGGTTTTAACCCTTTCTCGGCCGCTAGTGGGGGGGGGGAAAGCGCCCCGCTAGTAGCCGAAATGTCATTGGATGGGAAAAATGACCCTGCATCGGTGGTGTCATTACATAGGAAAAATGACCCTGCATCGGTGATATCATTACATGGGAAAAATGACCCTGCATCGGTGATGTCATTACATGGGAAAAATGACCCTGCATCGGTGATTTCATTAGATGGGAAAAATGACCCTGCATCGGTGATGTCATTGGATAGGAAAAATGACCCTGTATCGGTGATGTCATTGGATGGGAAAAATGACCCTGCATCGGTGATGTCATTGGATGGGAAAAATGACCCTGCATCGGTGGTGTCATTGGATGGAAAAAATTTCTGTGTCAATGGTGTAGCTAAGAGGAAAATGGCGCTGCATCAGTGTCAGTGGGGATAAAGTGCAGCCAATCAGTGAAGAGGAGATATGGGCGTGTACATTGTAGTACACACAGATTATAGTGCAGAGCTCAGGGCTGAGTTATGAGATAGGATGGTTATCATGCAGCTTCCAGGGACAATCTCCTGAAATTGAGAACTGGCCCCATGTCACCAAAATCATCCCAATATATACACAGATTTGTAAAAAAAATCCCTACTCTCAAATTTATAGTAGTCAGCATATACAACTATTTTATCAATATGTCTTTGTTAATATGCCTTGAAATCAATTTGGATATATCAATAAAATACATATATATAATATATTTTAAAATATGTTTAATATAAAATCAATATATTGAAAATATATAACTAAAGGTTATGCCCTGAACTGGGTTAGAACCTACAACTTTCAACTAGGGATGAGCTTCGTGTTCGAGTCGAACCCATGTTCGACTCGAACATCGGCTGTTCGACCGTCCGTCGAATTGCGAACGATATGGGCCGTTCGCGCCAAATTCGTGTGGCGCGTCACGGCCCATAATTCACTGCGGCATCGCAGTGCATTGCTGGCTGATGATTGGCCAAGCATGCACTATGACCCGCATGCTTGGCAAATCACAGCGCCGTCAGTAGAGAGAGCTGTAATTGGCCAAAGCCAGGGTGGCTTTGGCCAAATATGACTCAGGGGATTTAGTACACGCCCCACACTATATAAGGCCGCCTGCACGGCGGCCCTGTGTAGTGTGTGTTTCGGTGTGCTAAGAGATAGAGAGAGACAGTGTCATTTGATTTGAGTTAGATAGATTAGGCAGAACAGTCAGTCAGTTAGCTGCACTTACAGTGTATTGTGTATATATATGCATCCCAGGTGTTGCATATATATATATACACTGTATTCAGTTTAGCTAGATCCGTTCCTGTTATCTTCTATCTAGACTATTTACATTTAGTGCAGTGCGTCCTGCTCACAGTGTTCAGCTAGATCCGTTCCTGCTATTTACATTTAGTGCAGTGCGTCCTGCTCACAGTGTTCAGCTAGATCCGTTCCTGCTATTTACATTTAGTGCAGTGCGTCCTGCTCACAGTGTTCAGCTAGATCCGTTCCTGCTATTTACATTTAGTGCAGTGCGTCCTGCTCACAGTGTTCAGCTAGATCCGTTCCTGCTATTTACATTTAGTGCAGTGCGTCCTGCTCACAGTGTTCAGCTAGATCCGTTCCTGCTATTTACATTTAGTGCAGTGCGTCCTGCTCACAGTTTTCAGCTAGATCCGTTCCTGCTATTCACATTTAGTGCAGTGCGTCCTGCTCACAGTGTTCAGCTAGATCCGTTCCTGTTATCTTCTAGACTATTTACATTTAGTGCAGTGCGTCCTGCTCACAGTGTTCAGCTAGATCCGTTCCTGTTATCTTCTAGACTATTTACATTTAGTGCAGTGCGTCCTGCTCACAGTGTTCAGCTAGATCCGTTCCTGTTATCTTCCTACTGACAGGCAGGCTTGTCTGGTTACAGTATATAAAGCTACCTGAAGAAAATTGCAGGTGTTCTATTTGATCCTATTAGTACCACGGTCAGGCAGCTAGACTATTTACATTTAGTACAGTGCGTCCTGCTCACAGTGTTCAGCTAGATCCGTTCCTGTTATCTTCCTACTGACAGGCAGGCTTGTCTGGTTACAGTATATAAAGCTACCTGAAGAAAATTACAGGTGTTCTATTTGATCCTATTAGTACCACGGTCAGGCAGCTAGACTATTTACATTTAGTACAGTGCGTCCTGCTCACAGTGTTCAGCTAGATCCGTTCCTGTTATCTTCCTACTGACAGGCAGGCTTGTCTGGTTACAGTATATAAAGCTACCTGAAGAAAATTACAGGTGTTCTATCCCAGCTTAGTGCAGCTACAGGCCATTAGTATGTCTGGAAGGCCAAGAAGGAGAGGCAGACAGTCACAAGCCAATAAGAGAGGGCAAGCAGGCTCTGTGTCTAGTGCTGGTCGTGGAGACGGTGCATCCTCATCAGCACGTGGCCATGGGACACGCTTGGCCTTTTTTTCGGCAGCTGGCCGTGTTGAGCCGCAACATGCGGAAGACTTGGTCGAGTGGATGACCAAGCCGTCCTCATCCTCCTCATCCTCTCTCACCCATGCCCAGGGTGCTTTGTCTGGCAAAGCAGCGGCCTCTTCCCTCAGCTCAATGTCATCAGTGACTCCTTCCCTAGCTCCACCATGTCCTCATGAGGATTCCCTCGAACTGTTTGACCACAGTGTTGGGTACATGCTCCAGGAGGATGCCCAGCGTTTGGAAGGCTCTGATGATGATACTGAGCTCGATGAAGGCAGTAACATGAGCACGGACAGAGGGGGTGCCCAAGAAGGACAGCAATCTGGCAGTCATGCTCCCCCTGCTGCAGCATACTGCCAGGTTTGCTCCAGTGATGAGGAGGGAGGGGATGATGAGGTCACTGACTCAACGTGGGTGCCTGATAGGAGAGAGGAGGAGGAGGAGGAGGAGGCGGCACATCACCAACGAGGCAGGATGCCCTCCAGGGGCCAGCCTAAGGGCAGCACATTGACTGCATCACACCCCAAAGCTCCACATGTGCAGGGCGCTGCAGTCTCTGCGCGTTATTCAAAAAGTTCTTTGGTGTGGGCCTTTTTTGAGACGAGTGCATCAGATCGCACCGCTGCTATTTGCAACATATGTCTCAAGCGTATCTCGCGTGGCCAAAACATCTCCCATTGGGTACCACATGCTTGACCAGACATATGTTGACCTGCCATGCAGTTCGTTGGCAAGCGTATCTAAAAGACCCACACCAAAGAACAAAGAGGATCTCTCCTTGCTCCTCATCAGCTGAGATTTCCAACCCCACTAGACCTTCAGTCCTCTCTGAGACCTGCAGTGAGAGGAATGAAGGTGTAGAATTAGGTGTGTCACAGCCAAGTACTTGTGGGCAATCTGCTTTTGGTACACAGACGTCAGATTGTACCAGGCAAATTTCCCTGCCCCAGCTGCTGCACCGCCGAAAGAAGTTTGCTCCCAGCCATCCACATGCCCAGCGGTTGAATGCTAGCTTGGCAAAATTGCTAGCACTTCAACTGCTGCCTTTTCAGTTGGTAGACTCTGCCCCCTTCCGTGAGTTTGTGGAATGTGCGGTTCCTCAGTGGCAGGTACCCAAACGCCACTTTTTCTCACGGAAGCCGATTCCGGCTCTCTACCGGCATGTGGAAGGCAATGTCCATGCCTCGCTGGACAGGGCGGTCAGCGGTAAGGTGCATATTACCGCTGACTCATGGTCCAGCAGGCATGGACAGGTACGTTACCTAAGTTTCACGGCGCATTGGGTGACTCTGCTGGCAGCTGGGAAGGATGCAGGACAAGGTGTAGTAGTGTTGGAGGTTGTTCCGCCACCACGCCTCCAAAATGCTGATTGTGACACACCTCTCTCCTCCACCCCCTCCTCTTCTTCTTCCTCCATGGCCTCTTCCTCGGAACCAGCGGTGCTCCGTAGGCGTTCAAGGGGCTACGCAAGTACGCAGGCCAAAAGATGCCATGCGGTGCTTGAGCTGGTGTGCTTGGGGGACAGGGGCCACACTGGGGCAGAGGTTCTTTCAGCTCTGCAGGGGCAGGTTCAGAGGTGGTTGACGCCACGCCAACTTAAGGCAGGAATGGTGGTTTGCGACAATGGCACCAACCTCCTCTCTGCCCTCCGACAGGGACAAATGACCCATGTGCCCTGTTTGGCTCACGTCCTTAACTTGGTGGTGCAGCGGTTCTTGGGCAGGTACCCGGGCTTACAGGATGTCCTGAGGCAGGCCAGGAAAGTCTGTGTGCATTTCCGCCGGTCATATAATGCCAGTGCTCGGCTGACGGACCTCCAAAAGGAGTTTAACCTGCCCAAGAACCGCCTAATCTGTGACATGCCCACCAGGTGGAACTCAAAGTTGGCCATGCTGCAGCGGCTGCACACGCAGCAGAGGGCCATCAATGAGTACCTGTGCGACTATGGCACCAGGACAGGGTCAGGGGAGCTTGTTTTTTTTTCCCCACGCCAGTGGGCCATGATCAGGGATGCATGCACTGTCCTGTCACCATTCGAGGAGGCCACGAGGATGGTGAGCACTGACAGTGCATGCATCAGTGACACTGTTCCCCTTGTCCACCTGTTGGAGCACACGCTGCGTGGAATAATGGACAGGGCACTTGAGGCAGAACAGAGGCAGGAAGAGGAGGACTTCCTTAGCTCTCAAGGCCCCCTTTATCCAGACAGTGTTCCTGCGTGCCCGCCGATCACACAGGAAGAGGACGAGGAGGAGGAGGAGGAGGAGGAAGATTGTGTCAGTATGGAGGTGGAGTCTGGCACTCAGCATCAGCAGCAGTCTTTAAGGGATCAGTCCCAAGGAACACATGGACTTGTACGTGGCTGGGAGGAGGTGGCTGCGGACGTTGTTGTCCTTAGTGACCCAGAGGACTCCGGACCAAATGCCTCAGCAAACCTACGCTGCATGGCCTCCCTGATCCTGCAAAGCCTGCATAAGGATCCTCGTATTCGTGGTATCAAGGAGAAGGACCAATACTGGCTGGCAACCCTCCTTGATCCACGTTACAAGGGTAAGGTTGCGGACCTTATCTTGCCATCGCAGAGGGAGCAGAGGATGAAACATCTTCGGGAGGCCTTGCAGAAAGGTCTGTGCAACGCGTTCCCAGAGACTGGGAGGTTACAAACGCCTGTTTCTGGACAACGTGTTGCTGAGGCTTCGGTCAGTCAAAGAAGGAGCGGTGGAGAAGGTGGCCGTCTGACCGATGCGTTCAGACAATTTTTTGGTCCGCAGCCCCAAGGTATGATCGGTTCCAGCAACCATCGCCAGAGTCTGTTTTACATGGTGCAGGAATACCTAGGGGCAAGATCAGACTTGGACACCTTTCCCACCGAAAATCCTCTGGGTTACTGGGTCTTGAGGATGGATCACTGGCCAGAGCTTGCACAGTATGCAATTGAGCTACTGGCCTGTCCTGCATCCAGCGTTCTTTCGGAACGCACATTCAGTGCTGCTGGAGGCGTGGTAACCGATCACAGGGTGCGTCTGTCCACCGACTCGGTCGATCGGCTGACCTTCATAAAAATGAATCAGTCTTGGATCACCACCAGCTACCAAGCACCTGATGCTGATGTAACCGAATAATTTTTTTGAAATCTCAGATCCCTTCAAAGACTGCCTATGCTGATGCTGAGTGACTATCCCTGAGTAATTATCCTCTTCCTCCTCAATCATCACGCTGATAGCTTGTAAGAACATTTTTGGTTCTGGGCGCCACCACCAGTGCCTAAGGCACAATTTTTCAGCCCCTGTTTAACAGGGGCGTGTAATTACAATTTTTGATGTAATACTTTGCAGCAGGGCTCGTTCCTGCATTCCAACTAGAGTGTCTGTGAGGGGTTGCAGTGTTGTGGCACCAGCACCAGTGCCTAAGGCCCAATTTGTCTGCCCCTGTCTAACAGGGGCGTGTAATTACAATTTTTGATGCAATACTTTGCAGCAGGGCTCGTTCCTGCGTTCCAACTAGAGTGTCTGTGAGGGGTTGCAGTGTTGTGGCACCAGCACCAGTGCCTAAGGCCCAATTTTTCTGCCCCTGTCTAACAGGGGCGTGTAATTACAATTTTTGATGCAATACTTTGCAGCAGGGCTCGTTCCTGCGTTCCAACTAGAGTGTCTGTGAGGGGTTGCAGTGTTGTGGCACCAGCACCAGTGCCTAAGGCCCAATTTTTCTGCCCCTGTCTAACAGGGGCGTGTAATTACAATTTTTGATGCAATACTTTGCAGCAGGGCTCGTTCCTGCGTTCCAACTAGAGTGTCTGTGAGGGGTTGCAGTGTTGTGGCACCAGCACCAGTGCCTAAGGCCTAATTTTTCAGCTCCTGTTCAACAGGGGCATGTAATTACAATTCTTGATCTAATATTTCACAGCAGGGCCCTGTGAGGGCTTACAGTGTTGTGGCCACAGCAACACCTAAGGCCCAAATTTCTGCTGAGTATATAGGGCAGGACCCTACTTTCAAACATCTAACTTACAAACAACTCCTACTTGCAAACGGAAGGAGACAACAGGAAGTGAGATGAAATCTACCCCTAGGAAGGGAAATTCTCTCCTGTAAGAGTTAATATGGGAAAACAATTTCTCCTTTCCACTGATGCTTTCCAATCCTTGTTCCACAAAAAAACCCAAATTTTCAAAAAACATTTTTCATTGGGAAAGACAGCAAAACAAATGTCACAGGGGTGATAACCCTTCCCTATGTTTTCCAAAAAGCTTAGAAAAGATTTTTTGGCTGGAGCTAAACACGTTAAAAATGTTCAAAATTACAAAGAGATTCTACTTAACAACAAACCTACAGTCCCTGTCTTGTTTGCACCGCCTGTATACTGCTGTTCAGAGTATATAGGGCCTGGTGGCCCCACTCCTTTCCTTATTTTAATTTGGGTGCGGGGTTCCCCTTAATATCCATACAAGACCCAAAGGGCCTGGTAATGGACTGGGGGGTACCCATGCCGTTTGTCTCACTGATTTTCATCCATATTGCCATGACCCGACATTACATTAAACCCGCAAGCAGTTTTAAATGAGATTTTTTCCTTTAAAAATGACATTTGGTGCAGGGACTGTTCTAAACATGGGAAACACGCGTCACTTTACAGGCATACTATAGACACCCCCCAGGTACGATATTTAAAGGAATATTTCACTTTTTTTTTTTTACTTTAAGCATCATTAAAATCACTGCTCCCGAAAAAACGGCCGTTTTTAAAAGTTTTTTTTGCATTGATACATGTCCCCTGGGGTAGGACCCGGGTCCCCAAACCCTTTTTAGGACAATACCATGCAAATTAGCCTTTAAAATGAGCACTTTTGATTTCGAACGTTCGAGTCCCATAGACGTCAATGGGGTTCTAACGTTCGTGCGAACTTTCGGTCCGTTCGCGGGTTCTGGTGCGAACCGAACCGGGGGGTGTTCGGCTCATCCCTACTTTCAACACTATAAGCCTGTTATCTCTAACCACTAGGCTATCACTTAAAGACACTTTATCAATGCTTTTTATGTTGAATATGAGATAAATTGTGTGTGAAACACCTTATCAGCCCATACAATTAATTGTTATGATTAATCTGTTATGACCATAGACACACATTGTCCTGCTGTCTTCTAGCCATTCACAATTCCCTCATGTAGGTGCAATAGTGCAATGTGTCCTAAAAGTTGGGGTGCAGAGCTGTGCTGGCCATTGTGTTCTGCTATCTATGGAAGCTGTGCCCCCCCCCCCCCCACTCACACACAATACACACGTTTTCAGCATGGCTTTTTATGTTGGAGCAGATGACAGAGAAGGATAAGACAGCAAACCAAGGAACTAATTAATAAGTTAATACAGAGGAACCAGAGAACCCAGCACTGCCTGCTTCCCTATACTGTGTGCTGTAACTAAGATAGATTTACATATTCATATACAGAGCAGCAGACATGTATGTCTGCAGAATGATGATCTGTAGGTGTTACTACCTTATTGCTCATTGGTCCTAAAATCTTCCTAATAAAGACTACTATATTTATAAACTCAGAATTCTGACTTTGAAACTCAGAATTCTGACTTTGAAACTCAGAATTCTGACTTTTAATCTCAGAATTCTGACTTTTAATCTCAGAATTCTGACTTTTAATCTCAGAATTGTGACTTTTAATCTCAGAATTCTGACTTTTAATCTCAGAATTCTGACTTTGAAACTCAGAATTCTGTAGATTTTTTTTTTTTTAAACTCACGATTCTGACTTTGAATCTCAGAATTCTGACTTTCAATCTCAGAATTCTGACTTTGAATCTCAGAATTCTGACTTTCAAACTCAGAATTCTGACTTTCAAACTCAGAATTCTGTAAAAATAATTTTTTTTTTTTGCAAACTCATAATTCTGTATTTTTTTTTTATGATGGCCCCAGGGCTCTTCACTGATATGGATGAAACTCAGAATTCTGACATTTGAACTCAGAATTCTGACTTTTAATCTCAGAATTCTGTAGATTTTTTTTTTTTAAACTCACGATTCTGACTTTGAATCTCAGAATTCTGACTTTGAATCTCAGAATTCTGACTTTCAATCTCAGAATTCTGACTTTGAATCTCAGAATTCTGACTTTCAAACTCAGAATTCTGACTTTCAAACTCAGAATTCTGTAAAAAAAATATTTTTTTTTGCAAACTCATAATTCTGTATTTTTTTTTTATGATGGCCCCAGGGCTCTTCACTGATGAATAAATGTGTTTTTTTATATTTATTTATTTGGATATGTATTATTGCAGAAAGTAAAAATGTTTTTTTTTTCAAAATTGTCACTATTTTTTTGTTTATACTGTAGTGCAAAAAATAAAAACCGCAGAGGTGATCAAATACCACCAAAAGAAAGCTCTATTTGTGGGGAAAAAAAGAACATCAATTTTTTTGGGTACAACGTCGCACCACCGCGCAATTGTCAGTTAAAATGACGCAGTGCCGTATAGCAAAAAATGGTCGGGTCATTAAGGCGGCAAATGCTTCTGGGGCTGAAGTGGTTAACGTGGTGAGTATTTACACTTTTATTGTGGAGGACTATATTGCATAGCTCCCAACTGTCCCTGATTTGGAACAAAGTCCCTCTGTCCCTCTTCTAGGGTTGCCACCTGTTCGGGATTCACCCGAACAGTTTGGGTTTGAAATCATGCGCCCGGGTTTCAGACTGTCTGAGACCCGGACACATTATTTAGACTGGACTATGGCTTCCCAGCAGGGTTGCTGGCTGCAGTTGTCTAAGCTGAGAGTGTCTGTTACACTCTTTTTCACATTACCCAAAGCCAGCATTAACAATCTCCCCCCCAACACACAGACAGGAGAGGAGAGAGGGCTCAATCTGCACCTCTTTCTCTTGCCCCTACCCCTCTGTGTCTGCCCACACTCCCATCTCCAGGGCTGTGCCTCAGAAAAGAAAAGTGGGGGCTGGAAAATTGAAGTCCAGCAGCCTCACATACATCTGCATGAGAGGTGCTGACTGCCAAGAGGTGAGTGAGCTCAGCATCCATCCCTGTCTGTAACTGAAGTCTCCCCCCTTCTCTCTCCTGCCTCTGAGTGAGTACACTAAGGCAAATCAGGGTTCTCAAAGCACCCCTTACATCAGAGTTCCCCTTTACACCAGAGGCCGCACTGTTCCCCCTTAATCAGAGTCTGCAGAGTCCCCCCTTACAGTGAAATCTGTGGATTCAGATGTAAAAGGGGAAACTCTGTGGACTCTGATGTAAAAGGGGAAACTCTGTGGACTCTGATGTAAAAGGGGAAACTCTGTGGACTCTGATGTAAAAGGGGAAACTCTGTGGACTCTGATGTAAAAGGGGAAACTCTGTGGACTCTGATGTAAAAGGGGAAACTCTGTGGACTCTGATGTAAAAGGGGAAACTCTGTGGACTCTGATGTAAAGGGGAAACTCTGTGGACTCTGATGTAAAGGGGGACTCTTGTGATTAACTTCATATGATTAGACATGTTATTTAATAGCAACTATGCATACTATGAAAAAAAAAAATCTGTGCGACACTGAAGTGTTTGGGTTTGACTTGAAGAAAAGGTGGCAACCCTACCCTCTTCCCCCCTCATTCGTCCCTCATTTTGGTCTGATCTATGTAGTTGTATATAAAATGCACTTTTTGTCTTCCAAGAAGCGTTTCCCAGTGCTAAACCTTTCATCCAAATTCTAAATTGCTGTATTTGTAAATTTCAAAAGCCAATAAAAATAAATAATAGTGGTAAAAAAAAAAACACTTGTAGGTTTAATTATTATTTTTTATGTGAATATCTCCTTTAAGGGGGTGTGGCAGGGGGCGTGTCCTATGCTTACATACTTTTGCTAATAGGTGTCCCTCATTCCCATCTCAAAATGTTGGGAGGTGTGATATTGGGTTTGCATTCTTGTATAATATCACAATATCGACTTGCACAGGATTTATGATTTATGTGGGAGGTGTATTGTAGTGCCAAACCTAAATTATATAATTTTTAATAGCCAATCGGAAGACGGAATCGTGTAAACCTAAAGATCATACTAATAGGTACCAATGTGGACAAAGTTCATCTGTATATCCAATACGGGGAAGGGGGCAGACCAGGTCCTGAAGAAGCACTTGTTAGGTGAGTTGCCATTAGGTACAGTAAACCTGCTGTATGTAATCAGAACATTTTTTAAATTTTTTACACCACTGCTAAAAGATCTAGATATGAAAGTTTATTCAAAAAAAAGCAAGGGAACCACTGAAAGGGTAGCCAACGTTTTTTCAGTGGTTCAAACCTCCTTCATCTTGAAAGCGATGGGATGTCTGATATTGCTTAACCACTAGGCGTCCGCGCTATAGCCGAAAGACGGCTACAGCGCGGACTCCAATTGCCGGGAGGGCGTCCCTGAACGTCCTCCTGTTTACTTCCGCATTGCGCGCTCCCGCGAGCGCGCATCGCGGCAGTTTTGTGCTGGCCGTGTCCCTCGGACACAGCCAGTCACAGATCACCGTAAACGGCCAATGACAGCGGCCGTTTACGGTGCGATCGGCGGTGCCAATGAGAGAGGATCTCATATGTAAACATATGAGATCCTCTCTCATCGCCGGCTCTCCCTCCTCACACAGAGACAGCGTGTGAGGAGGGAGAGCGAACCGCTGCGGCGGTGAGTGTAAAAAAAAAAAAAAAAAAAAGGTGTCCCGCTGTTAACAGTCCCTGCCATCTGCCCCTGTCATCTGCCCCTGTCATCTGCCCCTGTCATCTGCCCCTGCCATCTGTCCCCACTGCCACGTATAAGTGCCATCTGTCATCAGTGCCACATAGTGCCACCTGTCATCAGTGCCACCTGTCATCAGTGCCACCTGTCAGTGTCACGTGCCATCTGTCATCAGTGTCACGTGTCATCAGTGTCACGTATTAGTGCCACCTGTCATCAGTGTCATCAGTGCCACGTATTAGTGCCATCTGTCAGTGCCACGTATTAGTGCCATCTGTCAGTGCCACGTATTAGTGCCATCTGTCAGTGCCACGTATTAGTGCCATCTGTCAGTGCCACGTATTAGTGCCATCTGTCATCAGTGCCATGTATTAGTGCCATCTGTCATCAGTGCCATGTATTAGTGCCATCTGTCATCAGTGCCACGTCAGTGCCACGTATCAGTGCCATCTGTCAGTGCCACATCAGTGCCACATATCAGTGCCATTTGTCATCAGTGCCACGTCAGTGTCACGTGTCATTGTCCTGGTGCTCCAGGGCCTTCAAAAGTGTAATAGGTAGTCAACAAATTAGATGTGTAATTTATGCTACTAGAACACCTGATGGTGCTCCATGCATGTTGGGCCTCTCTATGTGGCCAGGCTGTGAAAAAGTCCCACACATGTGGTATCGTAATACTCAGGAGGAGTAGCAGAATGTATTTTGGGGTGTCATTTGTGGTATATACATGCCATGTGAGAGAAATAACCTATTACAATGACAATTTTGTGTGGGGGGGGGGGGGATCTTCATTTTGCAAAGAATTGTGGGAAAAAATGACAACATCAAAAACCTCACCATGCATCTTACTAAATACCTTGGAATGTCTACTTTCAAAAAAGGGGTCATTTGGGGGGTATTTGTACTTTCCTGACTTGTTCAGGTCACAAGAAATGAGATAGGCCGTCAGTGCATCAGATGTGATCAATTTTTATGATTTGCACCATAACTTGTAGACTCTCTAACTTTCAGAAAGACCAAATAATATCCACTAATTTGGGTTATTTTTACCAAAGATATGTAGCATTATAAATTGTGGCCAAAATTTATGAAGAAAGATTACTAATTTGAAAAATTTTATCACAGAAACTAAGAAAAAAGCGTTTTTTTTTCAAAATTTGCGGTCTTTTTTCATTTATAGCGCAAAAAATAAAAAACCCAGAGGTGATCAAATACCACCAAAAGAAAGCTCTATTTGTATGAAAAAAAGGACAAAAAATTCATTTGGGTACAGTATTGCATGACTGAGTAATTGTCATTCAAAGTGTGAGAGCGCTGAAAGCTGAAAATTGGTCTGGGCAGGAGGGGGGTTTAAGTGCCCAGTTGTCAAGTGGTTAAAGTAGAACATTTTCTTTATTTTTGAATAAAGTAAGGGAGGGTTAGAACCCCCGCCAGATTTTTCTTTTCTTTGTCTTATTGGGGAGATGTCCTCTTACTTCCTGTCCTATAGCCAATACAGGAACTGAGAGGAAATCCATCCACAGTGAACCAGGGTCACCAGAACTGGTGTGTCCCTGTTGGTAAATTTCCTCTCTAATTCTGTTCTGGTGACAACCCAACATTTGGAATTTTTTTCCTCTGTTGATGATAATTGCCATCAGGAGAAACAGAGAGGGTGAATCTCCCTAACTGGGGCACAGATAGCAATAAAAACCTGACAGTGAGTCTAATTACTCTCCATTCTATCCATCCAATCTTATTCAAAACTAAAAAAAAAAATAGCTGATCTCTTTTACATGATTATCTAAAATGAAAATACAATGGACCTCATATGATATAAGATCATACAGATTTACACTGCAAAACAAATTCCATGGACACTTACTGAACAGAGTGAGATGATAGAAGCATTTTTGTATATTATTTGTGACATATTGTGCTTGGTAGGTCCCTTGGTCTTCCAGTCTTAGCTCGGTTATTGTCAAGGATCCATCAGATGTGCTGCTCAGTCTTCCTTTAAACTGCTCTTCTAGAATTCCAGGAGGTCCTCCTGGTGTTGTTGTGGCGATAGCAGTTCCTGTTTTACTAAAACTCCAAGTAATAACCCCGGTGTGACCAATTTGTAGGGTGACTGCTCCTCCTAGAGCGCCAGTTACACTTCTTTCTCCACGTGGCACCTCACTCATTACATCTGATGAATAAAAACAATACTTTACAATAATATACATAAAGTTAGAAATCTATAGGTACTGCATTAATATAGAGCCCCCAATCCCTTTGTGAATATACCATCCTCCACTTATGTGAAAGTTTTGTAGAATATTTTGGAGATGTCGAGAAATTTGTGTCCATTCAGCCCACAGAACCTTTGTGAGGTCAGGTACTGATGTTGGATGGGAAGACCTGTCCTCACAATTCATCCCAAAATTGTTCAGTAGGGTTGAGGTCAGTTGTCTGTACAGTCCACTCCAGTTCCTCCACACTAAACTGGTCACACCATGTCTTTATGGAGCTGGCCACCATTTATGGGGTCAGGTACTGATGTTGGATGAGAAGACCTGGTTCACAATCAACTTGCCAACAGGTCACATCATGTCTTTATGGAGCTGGCTTCATACACAGTGGCACATCAAGCTGGAACAGACAAGGGTCTTGACCATACTGGTACTACAAGGTTGGAAGAGTGCAATTATGTGTAGCCAGATGCTTGGTAATAGGGATACTGATACTGTCCTGTAGCAGCTCTTTCTGCGCTATCACTGAACTGACCTGCTGGATTTAAATCACACTGTCTGCCTCCTGCCACTAGGGGGAGTTGGTAAGTCAAAGGAGCACCACAGAGTTCTATGCTGGCTGCAATAGAAAGAGGGAGTTGGAGTTCAGGAAGGGAGCAATGCTGTGGATCATCCAGTGGACCATTGGACTACTATTCCCAGATGAAGAGGGAGGAGAAAGTGTTTTGTGTTTTCCTGGCCCGAAGATGAATAAGGACTGTGCCATTGCCGCCGATTTCAAATCGCATGCCAAATTGCTCCAATGTGAACCAGGGCTTAGAGGCGTCTAAACAGCACCACTGGAGGCAACAACACTCTGTACTATAATGTAGCTGTGCATACCTCCCAACATTTTGAGATGGGAATGAGGGACACCTACTAGCAAACGTATGTAGGCATAGGACACGCCCCCTGCCACACCCCCTTAAAGGAGAATTAACCAAAAAAAAGGTTAATTAAATCCACAAGGGCTTTTTTTTAGCACTACTATTCCTTTATTTTGGCTTTTAAAATTTACAAATGCAGCCATTTAGATTTTGGATGAAAGATTTACCTCTGGGAAATACTTTTTAAAAGATAAATAGTGCATTTTTTTAAACAACTTTAGAGATCAGACCAAAGTGAGGGACAAATCAGGAGAAAAGTGGGACAGAGGGACATTGCTCCAAATAAAGGACAGTCCCTTGAAATCAGGTACAGGTGGGATCTATGGCTGCGTATAAACTGGCTGATTAGCTGGGGTCAGTTTGTGTGCAGCCAGAACTCTGCAGAAACTCTGAGGCCCCTTTCTCATCTAGCAATTTGGGATCACAGGTGGAATTGCTGTGATTCTGCCCACGATTCCAAATCACACTGGAAAAATGCAGCACGCATCTTTTTGTTCCATGTATTTTTTCCACTTTAGGTCTGCCCTATAGCATTTTTACTGCTACAGGGCGGCAGCTGTGCGCCAGATCACGTGTATATATACATGATCCAACACTTCCGAGTAGGAGGCGCACATGTGTGCCCCCAGTTGCTTACTTCCACTGTCATTATACACAGCGGAAGCCGATCAGTGGGTGCAGGGTACTGAATGTCTACTGGTAGAATGGAGACAGAACTGTGAATACATTCCATCTCTTCCCCTAGTAAAATCACCTCACAGAGCATAGTAAACACTGGTCAGGCACACATTTAACCCTTTGATCGCCCCTGATGTTAACCCCTTCCCTGCCAGTGTCCTTAGTACAGTGAAAGTGCATTAGAGCTGCATGATTAATCGTTAAGAATCGAGATTACGATTCTTTCCCCCTCGCGATCTTAACAAAGCATTTTCCCAATTCTATGCAGAGTTCTCTGCTCAAGCCGACAGCTCTCAATAAAAAATAAAAAAATAAAAACCGTCAGTCTGCCAAGTTTCACAACATTCCTCAGCAGCTGAACTAACTATAAACATTGTACCGTTTTGTTCTTTAGTTTTTCAAAGGGATGAACTTCGGTCTGTAAATGAGGGAAGTTTACCCACTTAAAGTGGTTGTATACCCTTTTTTTAATTTTTTACCTACAGGTAAGCCTATAATAAGGCTTACCTGTAGGTAAAATGAATATCTCCTAAACCTGTACGGTTTAGGAGATATTCACTTTGCATGCAGCCGCTGATGTCACCAGCGCATGCGATGTGAAGGCCCGGCTGAAGGTCTGGCAGACCTTGCCGGGAAGAAGACTAAGAAGAAGAAGACAAAGACGTCATTGCGGCTCCGCCCTCTCACAGCGCCGGAGTCGTGAACCCGGAAGAAACGCAGAGGGGAAAATGTCATCTCCCTCGGCATGGACCGGGATCAGATGCCAACGCCCCTCGTTCTAAGGTAAGTATTTCATAATGAGCTAGTATGCGCTACATACTAGCTCATTATGCCTTTGCCTTACAAGTTTTTTTGTTTGAAAAAAAATAATAATAATAAATCTGTGCGGGTATACAACCGCTTTAAAGACTAAACCTTTTTGTGACAGTTGTTTGTTTTAAGTTGAAATCATTATTTTTTGCTAGAAAATCACTTAGAGCACCCAAATATTGTTTATATATATATATATATATATATGTAGGAAGGCCAGTATGGTGGCCTGAATTTATGGGAGGAGCCCGGTGGGTACTTAAGCAGCCCGCTCACCTGTGGTGCTTGTCGGTTTCCTGTGCGCGATACACGTCACTAGGCCGACTATTCGATATACCAGCGTCCGCAAGTCCTTGCCTCGCAAAAACTCCGTATTCGATATCGTTCTCAAAACTTTCGAAGTCCGCGTTTTTCGTTCGTAGTTCGTACCACGCGGCTGGCTTGGCTGTCGCAGGTAAGGTCCCGTCGGACTTTTCGTTTTCATATCGGGTCACTAAACCGTAATTTCAATTTTCGTTTCACTCGCTTTCTCATAAACTGCAATGTATATCGCATTTTTCGTTTCATGTCATGTCACTAAACCGTACTTTCAAATTCGTTACTCGCACTTCACTATTGCAATGTATATCGCTGTACTTTCGATATGTTACCATTTCGACAGCAGCGCGACGCAGACGTCGCTTCATTTCTAGCATGTCGGTGTTTATAAAAAAAAAAAAAAAAAAAATATGCATCAGTAAACAGCCATAGCAAGTCGCAATTTGCAAGTTATCGGGCCAAGTCAGTTCGATACCAATCATTTCTCATTTCTGAAACATTCTAGAACTCATTTCTGACATTTCAAATCATTTCAAACATTTCATTTCAGTCACCTACTGCGCTCCGATTCGAATCCTGTCGCATCAAAAAGATGCACCGATTCGTTCCGGTGTGCCCCAGTTATTTGGCCTCATTTCTATACATGCTCCAGAGTTACGTTATCTGTCATTAGTACCTCTGTCATGCTTATCATTTCATTTTCACCTATCACGTTCCGACATGAATCCAGTCGCATGCTAAATGCACCGATTCGTCTCGGCGTGCCCCAGGACTGGCCTCATTTCTATACATGCTCCAGAGGTTCGTTTGTCAGTCATTCATACCTCTGTCATGGTTAATCATTTCATTTCCACCTATCACGTTCCGGCATGAATCCAGTCGCATGGCAATGCACCGATTCGTCTCGGCGTGCCCCAGGACTGGCCTCATTTCTATACATGCTCCAGAGTTACGTTTCAGTCATTCATACCTCTGTCATGGTTATCATTTCATTTCCACCTATCACGTTCCGACATGAATCCAGTTGCATGGCAATGCACCGATTCGTCTCGGCGTGCCCCAGGACTGGCCTCATTTCTATACATGCTCCAGAGTTATGTTTTCAGTCATTCATACCTCTGTCATGGTTATCATTTCATTTCCACCTATCACGTTCCGACATGAATCCAGTTGCATGGCAATGCACCGATTCGTCTCGGCGTGCCCCAGGACTGGCCTCATTTCTATACATGCTCCAGAGTTACGTTTCAGTCATTCATACCTCTGTCATGGTTATCATTTCATTTCCACCTATCACGTTCCGGCATGAATCCAGTCGCATGGCAATGCACCGATTCGTCTCGGCGTGCCCCAGGACTGGCCTCATTTCTATACATGCTCCAGAGTTACGTTTATCAGTCAATTGTATCTCTGTCATGGTTATCATTTCATTTTCATGTATCACGTTCCGACATGAATTCAGTCGCATGGAAAATGCACCGATTCGTCTCGGCGTGCCCCAGGATTGGCCTCATTTCTATACATGCTCCAGAGTTACGTTTATCAGTCAATTGTATCTCTGTCATGGTTATCATTTCATTTTCAGGTATCACGTTCCGACATGAATTTAGTCGCATGGAAAATGCACCGATTCGTCTCGGCGTGCCCAGGATTGGCCACATTTCTGATACATGCTCCAGAAATCCGGATCATAGCTGAATCGCAGACACCAGGGATTGACCCGTATCTCTGTCATGCAATTTCTACCATTTCATTCCCACAACGCATCACCATTTCGAAACCAGTCGCATCTGAGGTGCACCGATTTGTCACGGCATGCATCACTGGTTCCGATCGCATTTTATACCTTTACCAGAGCGCGGTTAGTTGCCAGTCGCTAACACGGCACAACCAATTCGAGCCGCGGTTAAAACAATCATTTCTCTCATTTTATTTAATACCGTACTCCTATTCGAATCCAGATGCATCAAACAAGCACCGATTTGTCCCAGGAGCACCAATATTTTCAGTTGCCTCATTTCAATACATGCTCCAGAGCTCGGTTCACGGTCGAACAAATCGTGACACGACCAGGCCGCACCTCTGTCATGCAGTTTATTCATTTCACAATCAAAGCAAACATTTCGAATCATTTCATTGTCACAAGATTGCAAGCATCATACAAATCATTGCTTCAAGTTACTTAGCAATCCCTTCACGAATTGTCACCTTTTCATTTTTCCTCAAAAAAAAAAAAAAAAAAAAAAAATCCATACCTATACCAAAGCTCGGTCGGTTGCCAGTCGCAAAACACGGCACAACCAATTCAAGCCTCGGTCAAGGTAAACATTTCTCTCATTTCATTTCATGCTGCGCTCCGATTCGAATCCAGATGCATCAAACAAGCACCGATTCGTCCCGGTGTGCACCAATGTTTCTTCTGTTGCCTCATTTCAGTACATGCTCCAGAGCCCGGTTCACGGTCGCGTCAGTCACGACACGACCAGGCCGGACCTTTTTGTCATGCAGTTCAGTCATTTCAAACATCAAGGCAAACATTTCGAATCATTTCGTTCTCACAAAAAAAAAAAAAAAAATATATACGAGCTCAAAAACAGGATATTCTCATCAGATCAAATCATGTCACAGGCCGGCAGCGAAGACTTCACGGCCCCTCTGTCGGCTTTCACACAGGCCTCATTTCACTACCTCACAGTACGTACGAAGTGGGAATATTCGTTCAGCAGCCATCGACGAACAAACCATAGATCGGCTCTTACAAACAGAACTAGACCAAGAGTACGTTATAGGCCTTTCACTCAGCCCCCTTTCAGCACTTTGAGAGTCAGCCCTATTTGGGGCTTGTCAAGAGCAAATTCACAGATAAATTACGTTTGGGGTACCACCTGTCTGCGCCTCATTCTTCCCACATCCCCAGTCTCAATTCCCTGATTCCCTCCGAAGAAATTCTCCCTAAAATAGTCCTCCGTAGACATGCCGATACAAGCAGTCATCAAAGCAGGTACAGGTGCCTGGCTTTCCAGAGCCGACATCTCGGATGCCTTTAGGCTCCTGCCTATCCGTCCATCCCTTTGGTGCTGGCATGGCGTCAAGTGGAAGGAGGCATATTGTTTGGCCACAGAACTGACGTTCGGTTCGAAGAGCAGCCCTTGGCTCTTCGACACATTCGCTCAGTCTCTTGCTTGGATACTGTTACACAAGGCTCAGTGACAAAAGTCATCCATTACCTGGACGACTTCCACTAATAGAACCTCCCAGCAAGCCCCCAGGAGACCTCGACAAACTCAGAGCGATATTCGGAAAACCCAATCCTCCCATCACCGAGCACAAAGTAGAAGGCCCAGCACATAACATCACCTTCTCGGGGCCAACTTAGACACCTGCGCTATGCAAGCCAGTCTCCCCCTCGACAAACTAACCCGCATTAAGGCGGTCCTTCACAAATTCACCCACATCAAGGGGTGTACCAAGAAGCAGTTGCAATCTCTCCTGGCAATGCTGAATTTCGCCATACGAATTATTCCACAAGGCCGCACCTTCGGGTCACGCCTGCGGAGATTCCTGCCAGAAACACAAGACCCCGATCAGATCTTAAATCTAGACTCCGCAGCAATAGCGGACCTATCTATGTGGGACGAATTCCGTCCTCCCGGAATGGCATATCCCTAATTATACCCATGGTTTCAGCCCTGTCACCCCAGGTGGTGACAGACCTTGCAGCCACCACAGGTTTCGCTGCAATTTTTGGCCATCATTGGTTTTCAGGACCCTGGCCTCAACAGATACTGTTGATACCCGGCTTTATTCAAAACATCTTCCCTCCTCGAACTCTATCCCATGGTGGCAGCTGCACAACTCTGGGGTCACCATTGGACAGGGCAAACCGTAGTCTTCACCACCGACAATCAGGCCACGGCAGACATCAACAAAGACAGGTCCAATTCCCCAGCAGTCATGTCCTTCCTGCGCAGATTGGTACAATTGTTCTTACAGCATCAGTTTAACATACACTGTGCATTATTCCAGGCAGACAAGTTAGCTGCTAACGCACTGCCACGTTCTAACTACACCTCCTTTTCAAACAGGTTCCCGGAGCCGATCCAGTGTCGGCCCCTATCCCTGCCTGGTCACAACTGACCTTGGACTAGTTTAACATTTACAAGGAGCAACGCAGCTCATCAATCGCTCACTCTCTCATAACACACTCAAAGCCTACCAGACAGCTTGAAAGGCGTTCAATAAATTTCTCACATCCTGCCGTAAAGGACCAATAGATGTCAAACAGGTACTGACCTTCATTTCATACTGCCACACTCAGCTGGCTTATCTTACAATACCATTCGGCTACACCTAGCCGGCATATAACATTTCGTGACCCTGGAAGACCCCACAAAATCTTCACTGTTCTCATCACACGCCATACGAGCCATCCTAAGGGGCATCCAGAAACAACAACCAGTGATCAGTACTAAGCGCTTACCCATTACGGGGCCCATCTTCAGGGATATGTCGACTATTCTGGCTACTTCGCCATTCGGTCTGCTGCCCAGCACGGTCCTACAAGCAGCCATATAGTTGGCTTACTACGGGTTCACCTATAACCACCCCTCAGACCAAGTATTACGCAGACGGCACTTGCTTCGCCACCAAGACCATTTCATCCTTCACCTCGAGGTTTCTTAGACCCAGGAAACAGGCTCTGGAGTGGACATTCACCTCTACAGAACTAATAACAGCTGGTGTCCAGTCACCGTATTTAACCGTCTCCTCTCACTCCTGCCTGAACAATCGGACACCAGTCCTCTTCTACCATTCCCAGTTAAACCCTTAAACGCATGTCACTTTGCAAAACACATAAGGATACTTCTCCGCAAATCTTCACCTTAAACCCAGTCAGTACTCCGGACACTCCTTCCGCATCGGAGCAGCCTCCGCGGCAACCCGCCGGGGGGTTCCGGACCGCGTCATTGGGGGGCTAGGCGGATGGAAGTCGGCCTGCGTCGCCCGGTATATACCCAGTCCTCGAGTGGAGATGGCACAGGCATTCTCCAAATTGGCTCAATGGATACCTGAAAACCAATATATATTATACCCCTACCTGAATGTTTTTGCCCCCTTATTTTGGCATACCGGCCATTAGACCAAGGCACACTTTCAGGTCCATTTCATATGGTAAGTCCACACTTCCAGGTCTATTTCCGATGGTAAGTCTTATCTTTATTATAAGTGTTATCTATGTCCATACCGGACATAGGGCTCCGACCATAAGTAGGAAGGCCAGTATGGTGGCCTGAATTTATGGGAGGAGCCCGGTGGGTACTTAAGCAGCCCGCTCACCTGTGGTGCTTGTCGGTTTCCTGTGCGCGATACCCACCCTCCCATCCCCATTTCAAGGCATTCATTTCATTTCATTCATTTCATCTCATTTCTCTCTACAGAATAATCATTTCTTAAAACCAGGGTATGCCCCCTTATTTTGGCATACCGGCCATTAGACCAAGGCACACTTTCAGGTCCATTTCATATGGTAAGTCCACACTTCCAGGTCTATTTCCGATGGTAAGTCTTATCTTTATTATAAGTGTTATCTATGTCCATACCGGACATAGGGCTCCGACCATAAATATATATATATATATATATATATATATATATATATATTATTTTTTTTTCTTTCTTTTAGCAGAGACCCTAAAGAATAATATGGTGGTTGTAGCAATATTTTATGTCATACTGTAATTGCGTAGCGGTCCTTCAAATGCAATTTTTTGGGAAAAAAATACACTTTATTGAATAAAAAAAAACTAAACACTAAAGTTAACCCAATTTTTTTTGTATAATGTGAAAGATGATACGCCACGAGAATCGTGATCTTTATTCTAAGCAAAATAATCGTGATTCTCATTTTCCCCAGAATCTTTGTGGTCCCACCTTAAAGACGGCCTGAGAGCCTTCCACTGCCGGAACTGCTCATCGTACCAAATCCAAGCCACCCCCCAGTAAACCCGTTGGGCCTCGCTG
The DNA here is from genome assembly GCA_037952925.1 of Lithobates clamitans. NCBI lineage: Eukaryota > Metazoa > Chordata > Amphibia > Anura > Ranidae > Lithobates > Lithobates clamitans. The sequence continues at coordinate 193,825 of JBBGZY010001549.1, read as the reverse complement.
ATGGAATCAAGATAACAGAATAACCCCAAACAATTCTCCGGAGCCTTCTCCCCTATGACGCTCGTCAGTATGTTAAACGCCTGCAGCCAGTTTGCTAACGTTCGCGGGATAAGCCTATAGCGCCGTTTTTCTTCCTCCTCCTTTTTGCTCTCATCCAGCTTAACCTTGTCCAGGTTAAACTTCTCCAGCGGAAGTAGAGAGAAGATCTCCACGTATTCCCCTTTCCAAATCCTCTCCCTAACCTCCGCCTTCAGATGGGAACCCAGGGGGCACTCGTAGCAAACATAGACCTTACACCACACCACATCCGCCGGCCTCGTCCACTACTGACCCCCCTGGCATCACAGCTGCACTCGTACTCACCTGTGAAGATACAGCAACCGCCACAGGTACACTAGCCATCGCCGCCACCACGGCAGGTGTCGGCAGAGCCACTACCATGGCATGAGTCGGCGGAGCCATCACCACTATTGGCGGGACCACGGGTGGGGATGCTGCGACTGGCCCCCCCTCCCCCCCGCCAGCCAAGCTGCCACAGGTATAACCAGGGGAACGGGGGCAGCCGCCCCAGGACCCCTGGACCCCATATCCCTACCAGCACCACCAGAAAATGCTGTAACAGCATGTCACCAGCGCCCATGCCCAGGACTCCCAAAGCCCCCAAAGAGGCCACACTTCAGGGGTCATGCAAGGTCCATAAAGACATGGATGAGCAGGTTTGGGGAGGAGGAACTTGACTGGCCTGCACAGAGTCCTGACCTAAACCTGATAGAACACCTTTGGGATGAATTAGCGTGGACACTGTGAGCCAGGCCTCCTCATCCAACATCAGTGCCTGACCTCACAAATGCACTTCTGGAAAGAATGGTCAAACATTCCCATAGACACACTCCTAAACCTTGGGGACAGCCTTCCCAGAAGAGTTGAAGCTGTTATAGCTGCAAAGGGTGGGCCAACTCAATATTGAACCCTTCGGACTAATGCCCCGTACACACGGTCGGATTTTCCAACGGAAAATGTGTGATAGGACCTTGTTGTCGGAAATTCCGACCGTGTGTAGGCTCCATCACACATTTTCCATCGGATTTTCCGACACACAAAGTTTGAGAGCAGGCTATAAAATTTTCCGACAACAAAATCCGTTGTTGGAAATTCCGATCGTGTGTCCACAAGTCACACGGACAAAGTGCCACGCATGCTCAGAATAAATAAAGAGATGAAAGCTATTGGCTACTGCCCCATTTATAGTCCTGACGTACACGTTTTACGTCACCGTGATTAGAACGATCTGATTTTCCGACAACTTTGTATGACCGTGTGTATGCAAGACAAGTTTGAGCCAACATCCGTCTGAAAAAATCCATGGATTTTGTTGTCGGAATGTCCGAACAAAGTCCGACCGTGTGTACGGGGCATAAGACTGGGATGCCATTAAAGTTCATGTGGGTGTAAAGGCAGGTGTCCCAATACTTTTGGCAATATAATGTGTATGTATGTGTACATACACATAAAGTATTGTGTAAAAGTTTTAGGCAGGTGTGAAAAAATGCTAAATGCTAAATGTAAAGTAAGAATAATTTCAAAAATATATTTTTTAAATGCTTATTTTTACTAATTTGTAAACTGCAAAGTGGGTAAAAAGAAGAAAAATCTAAATCAATTCAATATTTGTTGTGAATACCCTTTGGCTTCAAACCTGTATCAGTTACTAGTGGCGGCCGCTCCATTAGGGGCGCCGCCCCCCCAATCCATGCGCCTGACCCCTAATCTCCATGCAGACAAACAAGATATTTGGGGGGCACACCCTAAAAGATGCAGCAAAAATGGTGCAGCCATAAGACCATCCAACAGAACAAAATATTATAGCGCACACATGCAAAAAAGACATTTACCTCCAGCAAGGCTAATTTAAAACACCTAGACATTTTCAAAAAACATTATCAAAAAATATGGGGATTTGGTCACACCACATTGCTATATGGTGCTTAAGCCCACTTACTGCTACAAAGTACCCCATGATTAGTGGGTCCTACACTATCCATAAACTGGGAGATCCTACTTCTCTGAACCATGGGAGCAATACACTTCTCTATATGGGAGAACTAGAGGTCTCCATACATGGACACAGGTGGATGCTAATGAGAGGTACTCAATGAGGGAGTGGGGTGCTCCGCACCCAAAAGGATTTGGTCAGAATCCATGCAATAGACAAAAAAGATATTTGGGGGCACACCCTAAAAGATGCATTAAAGATGATAATGTTTTTTTAAAATGTCCCTGTGTTTTTTTTTTTTTTTAAATCTTTTTATTTGAAAAAAAAAGAATTTTCCATTACAACAAGCATATAAACAGGGAACAAGGAATGTTATCATAAGTAAAAACACATAAATACCTATCCCTATATTATCATTCTAATGTGCGACAGTTCAACCTGTCCTTATGCTATAGGTTTCGGGAATAATTTTCCTCCCTTTTTCCCCCATTCACTCTCCCGCCCCTCATCCACTCCCCATCATACACTTTACCGTACATTTTATTTATTCAACCATCCCCCCCTCCCCCAGTCATCCACCACCCACCCATTCCATCACTCCAACTCTTCCAGATCCAGCCAAGCTTTCCATATTTTTTCGAATTTCTTAAAGTTACCCCTCTTTTTGTATATATATTTCTCTCTGCAAATTACCTCTCTAACTGCATTCACCCATTCTGAGACCGTCGGTGCTTCCTTTCTCTGCCAATACTGAGCGATAAGCTTTTTGCCCTGAAACAGGCATCTGATCCTTGCTGTCTGTATATCCCTTGAGGGCACCTTATCCCCCGTTAATCCCAACAGGCACTCCCTCGCCTCTACTCTCAATGACGTCCCAAACACTAAATTTATCTTTTCCACAACCCCTTTCCAATATATAAATAATATAAAAACATGTGGATCAGGTCTCCATACCCTCCCCCACACCTTTGGCACTTTGGGTCGGGCCTCCTACCCCATTTAAATAATTTCAATGGTGTGTAATATGCCCTATAGGAAAGATAAAAATGGGACATCACCTGTGAGGGAGAAAGAGTAACCCTGGGCCCCAGCGACAGAACCTGCTTCCATTGATCATCGGACAATGCCCCCACATCTCCCTCCCATTTGATCCTATTTTTGTTTTCCACCATGCCCCCCTGGGCTGAAGCCTTCAGGCATCCGTACATTTCAGAGATCAGCCCCTTCGTGGTATGTACATCAATAAGCTTTCTCAAAGAGGTCATTTCGCACCACACTGGCGCACCCTTCCCAAATTGTGCCTCTAGGGCATGCCTGAGTTGCAAATACTTGTAAAAAGATCTATTAGAAATTGCATACTCCTCTACCAACTCCTTGAAAGATTTTAACCTCCCCTCTCTATATACCTGAGCCAGGCAATGGATACCCTGGCGGTCCCACTCCACAAAGTGTCCCATTTTTTTAGGCTCATTGAGGTTATTATTATCCCAGAGTGGGGAAAATTCCGCAAAGCCCGTATATCCCAGAGTTCTTTTGGCTTGTACCCATGCCTTAACCATCAGTTGGGTAGTGGGGCATTTAGTACTAAATGAGTCTGCCTCTAATGCCTCTGCGATCGTGTCATGGCCGATGTCATTCCACAAGATGCTACCATCCACTCCTTCCTCCCATGGCCTATTACTGCCTCCCATTTGCTGCAATTGGGAGGCCAGAAAGTATCCATATGGATCCGGTACTGCCAGGCCGCCCTTCTCCTCTGGCCGTCGCAATGTCCGCAAACTGATCCTGGCCGACCCACCTTTCCAAATAAGTTCTCTAAACACACTGTCTATTTTTTTAAACCAGTGCTTAGGAATCCACACAGGGGAATTCTGCAAAACATATAAAAGCTGGGGTAGCCAGACTATCTTGATCAGGTTGCAGCGGCCGACGACTGAGAGGGGCAAGCGACCCCACACCCGGCACTTCTGTTTCATTTTTTTCATAAGTGGGACTAAGTTACCGGATATATACTGTCCTGGATCATTGGTTATATTAATACCCAGATATTTCATTTGGCTGACTATTTTAACCTGGGATACCTGACAAGGGAGGGGTTCATTCAGCGGATCTATGGGTAGGATTACCAATTTCTCCCAGTTAATCAGCAACCCGGAAAAAACGCCGAATTCCTCCACAATCCCTATGGCTGTTTTTAATGAATTCTGCGTGTCTGCCAGGAACAGCAGGATGTCATCTGCATACATAGCTACCTTGTCCGTCCCCTTCCTTCTTTTAAATCCCTGCACCCCCTGCGCCGCTCTCAGGGCTATCGCCAAGGGCTTAACTGCCAGGGCAAAGAGCAGGGGGGACAGGGGGCACCCCTGTCTCGTGCCCCTGCTCAGCTGGAACCCCTCCGAGCACTGGCCATTGATCTTAACCCTGGCCCTCGGGCCACTGTATAACAGCCTTAACCATTGGACAAACCCAGGGCCAAACTGGTATTCCACTAGGACCCTCCACAGGTAGTGCCATTCCAGGGAATCGAAGGCTCTGGCCGCGTCCAATGAAAGAGCCGCTCTCCCCCCACTATTTTCCACCGGTATTTGCATATTCAGGTACACTCGTCTTATGTTCGTACTCGTAGATCTATTTGGGATAAACCCAGTCTGATCCGTATGTATTATTTTGGAGATTATCTTCTTCAGCCTTGCGGCCATTACTTTTGCCAGGATCTTTACGTCCGAACATAAGAGCGAGATAGGCCTATATGAGGTCATATCTATTGGGTTCTTCCCTTCTTTCAACAGGGTTATTATTATGGCTTCTGACATGGACGGTGGCAGGACCCCGTCCTCCCTGGCTCCGTTAAACACCTCCAAAAGTAGGGGCAATAATACCTCCCCATATTTTTTGAATACTTCTATGGGCAGGCCGTCGGGGCCCGGTGACTTCTGGCCTGCCATATCTCCCACCGCCCTCTGCAATTCTGCAAGGGTCAGTGGAGCATCCAGCATTTCCCTATCTTCACTTGTTAATGGAGTTATCCTTAACCCCTCAAAAAAAAAACTGCATTTCGGCCTCCACATTTACTCTATGAGAGCTGTACAACTTCTCAAAGTATGTCCTAAATTCACACAGTATGTCGGGAGTGTTTTTTTTCAATACTCCGTCCCCCCCCTTGATTGCTGCTATTGTACCTAAGGGGCCATTAGCCTTGATTATTAGAGACAGAGCCTTCCCAACTCGCTCCCCCTCTCCAAAAAAGCTCCGCCTCTGAAATAATCTCCTCTTTTCCAGTCCTTCCCGGAGCACCCTACTGTACTTGTCCTGTCTCTTCACCCAGAGCTTGTAGCTGGATTGGGATGGTATGTCTATGTACTGCGCTTCTGCTACTTCTACACTCTCTTTAGCTTTTTGTTCTTCTGCTTGCGATTGCTTTTTATTAAATGCGATTTTCTGGATTAGTACTCCCCGGAGATATGCCTTCAGGGAGTCCCAAACAACCCCCACTGAGGTCGAGCCCAGGTTTATTCCAACAAACTCCGATAGGCTCTCCTTCATTCTCTCCTCTTCTCCTATTAAATCAAGCCAAAAGGGATTGACCTTCCAGTTCCCCCTGATATGGTGCTCTCCTACCTTCACAACAGTAATAACAGGCGTGTGGTCCGAAACGGCCCTTGGCTCATACATTATTTCCTCCACTACGTTTAATGCTTCCTCGTTTCCCAGAACCAGGTCGATTCTGGATAAAGTGGCATGGGTCCTGGAGTGGCATTAATATTGCTTCACCCCAGGATGCCTCCTCCTCCAGATGTCCACCAATCCTATTTCATCACAATATTGCATAAGGGGGCTCTTAGGTGCTGCTTTGGATCCAATTTTGGGGGGGAACCTATCTATACTGTTGTCCATTGTCATGTTAAAATCACCCACCACTATGACCGGGGTCCCGGGGGAGTTCATGATAAAACTGGCTAAGTCATCTAGTAATGCCATGCTGAATGGGGGAGGGATATAAACGTTGGCCAGAATAAATCTTTTATTTTCTATCAAACAGGAAAGAAAGATATACCGCCCGTATTCGTCCACCTTACTCTGACTGCAGGAGAAGGGCAAACCAGTGCTTATCAATACACTCACCCCTCTAGAATAGGAGGAGTGGGTGGAGTGATACTGTGTCTGAAATTGCGTGTTGTCTAAGGTTTTAATTGAGTCCTTTACTAAATGGGTCTCCTGCAGGCAAAGTATTTTGACTTTCCTCCTCTTGGCTATTGAGAAAATTAACTGTTTTTTAAAATTATCCCCAATCCTCCTTACATTCCATGCGCATATATTAACCCTTCCGCCACCTCCTGAGGTTTTATTGTGTTTTAAATAAGCCTTGCTGAAGGTAAATGTCTTTTTTGCATGTGTGCACTATAATATTTTGTTCTGTTGTACGGTCTTGTGGCTGCACCATCTTTGATGCATCTTTTAGGGTATGCCCCCCAAATATCTTTTCTGTCTATTGTATGGATTCTGACCAAATCCTTTTGGGTGTGTCATGGGTGTGTCATGGGTGGAGACCTCCAGTTCTCCCATATAGAAGAGTGTATTGCTCTCATGGTTTAGAGAAGCAGGATCCCCCAGTCTGTGGATAGTGTAGGACCCACTAATCATGGGGTACTTTGTAGCCGTAAGTGGGCTTAAGCACCATATAGCAATATGGTGTGACCAAATCCCCATATTTTTTGATAATGTTTTTTGAAAATGTCTAGGTGTTTTAAATAAGCCTTGCTGGAGGTAAATGTCTTTTTTGCATGTGTGCGCTGTAATACTTTGTTCTAATTTCCACGCAGGGCGCTGGGCGCATGGATTTCATTGGGTTTTTGGGTTTTTTTTAAGCACATGAGCCTGAGGGTCTAATTGGCTTAAAAAATGGGTGGGCTCGGGGTGCAGAGCACTGCCCACTGAGCCCACAAAGTTGTGTGACAATAGCAAATTTATATTGACTAATGTTTTCCTGCTTCTCCTCCCGGTCAATCAGGAAGCGGGTCCTGGGACTTGATTCGCCAGAGAGTCTTAGGGCTTAGGAGTGAGCGAGAGAGGGTGACTACATTCCTATTTACAGTGTGACCATGGAGAAAGAATGTAACCACCCTCTAACCAAAAGCCAGATAAAAGTTTATTGTATATACAGATTAAAATGATGATACTTTAAGTCCATTCGAAAAGATAGGCAAGACAAAAATCCTGATGTAAATTGCAAATGTAGCATGCACTATAAATAAGCTTGGCCATGGTTGCTTCCCCAGGATAGGTGCTGCATTGTGGAAACATAAAAATAAAAGTATTTTTCTTTCTTTCTTTGTTATACTATTCATTATTATAACTTAAATGTAATATTTGTATGTTTTTCAGGTGTTATCAGGGGCAGATCCGGGGGGGCAACAGGGCAATTGCCCCCTCCGAGAAATTCATGATTGACAGGCCAGTCAGTGAATGAGTGAGCGGGCAGGAGAACGAGTGTGCGGGTTAACGAGCGGGCGGGCCAGTCAGCGGGGGTCGGCAGGTGAGAGAGAGCCTGAGCGGGCAGGTCGGCGGATGAGTGAGGGGGGGGTTGACAGGTGGGTCTGCGGGCGTTCAGGAGCAGCAGGACAGACATCGAGAGAGGGGGCGGTCCGGTCCGCCGGTGAGAAACAGGCCAGTCAGTGAGCCGGCAGGCGGGGAGCAGAGAGATTACATCATCTCACTGCCCGCCCTGCATCCCTCACTGAGTCTACCAGTTCAAGACAACTGTTATGATTCACTGATCAATACATTAATTTGTAATAAGTTTGTAATCTGTTACCAGATACACTGAGTATACCTATGTACTGCTTTTTTTTCCACTCTGATCCATACTGTGTTTATACAGCTAGGTGAAATACGAAACTTCCATCAGCATGCTGGGATGGTTCCCCTGATATCTGATTGAAACTTTTTTTAACATTATAACCATTTTCTGTCTGTATGTTTGTCATACATCAGATGTCTCATTCAGGAAGCCTGAACTGTTAGAAAGACCTCTAAGCAGCTTGCATCAAATAAAGCCTAACTGCATTCTGAAAAGGGCAAAAACAACAACAAAAAAATTCAATATACTGTATATTAGCTCCACTCCTCTTCTGGGCTAAATGGCCCTAGCTGTCAGGTACACATACCCCCTAGGGACAGGGCCGGACTGGCCTACCGGGATACCGGGAAATATCCCGGTAGGCTGGCTGCACTGTAGTACCGCTGGGGCCGCTCACTGCCTGTGTCAGCATCAGCACTTTGAAGAGCAGCAGCGGCGGCCGCCGCTGCTGCACTATGCCAGCTGTGTGTCACTCACTCACTCTCTGTGTGTGTCTCTGCTCTCCGGGGCCGCTCACTGCCTGTGTGGCAGTGTCCTGACTGACTCAGCAGCGGTGGCCGCCGCCATGGCTGCCTGTGTGTCACTCAGCCACTTACTGTCTCCTCCGTTCGCGCCGCCCACCACACTTATCATCAGGCCTCAGCCTCGCTCTGTCTGTGTGCCTGAGGGGGAGGAGCAGGAGAACGCGGTGCTGCTCCATTTTTCCTCGTCCCGTGCGGCGCCAGCCAGCACCGCCCACTATCTGACTGCACGAGGAGAGAATTTCAGTGAATGGCCGGCAGTGCAGCTGCTACAGCACAAGAATCAAGGTTTTTTTTTTTTTTTTTTTTTCTCTCTCTCTCTCTCTCTCTCTCTCTCTCTCTCTCTCTCTCTCTCTCTCTCTCTCTCTCTCTCTCTCTCTCTCTCTCTCTCTCTCTCTCTCTCTCTCTCTCTCTCTCTCTCTCTCTCTCTCTCTCTCTCTCTCTCTCTCTCCCTCCATAGATTGCCAACACTGTGCCCTGCCCATTAAACGCAGCCACTGTACCCATCAATTGCCACCACTGTACCATCAAACACAGCTGCCCACTGTACCCATAAATTGCCACCACTGTGCCCATTAAACGCTGCCACTGTGCCCATTAAACGCAGCCACTGTACCATCAAACACAGCCGCCCACTGTACCCATAAATTGCCACCACTGTGCCCATTAAATGCTGCCACTGTGCCCATTAAATGCAGCCACTGTACCATCAAACGCAGCCACTGTACCCATAAATTGCCACCACTGTGCCCATTAAATACAGCCACTGTGCCCATCAAACGCAGCCACTGTACCATCAAACGCAGCCATTGTACCCATAAATTGCCACCACTGTGCCCATTAAACGCTGCCACTGTACCATCAAACGCAGCCACTGTACCATCAAACGCAGCCACTGTACCCATAAATTCCTACCACTGTGCCCATTAAATGCAGCCACTGTGCCCATAAATTCCCGCCACTGTGCCCATCAAACGCAGCCACTGTACCCATCAATTGCAGCCACTGTGCCCATTAAACACAGCCACTGTGCCATCAAGCGCAGCCACTGTACCCATAAATTGCCACCACTGTGCCCATCAAACGGAGCCACTATGCCATCAAACGCAGCCACTGTACCCATCAATTGCAGCCGCTGTGCACATTAAACACAGCCACTGTGCCATCAAGCGCAGCCACTGTACCCATAAATTGCCACCACTGTGCTCATTAAACTCATTAAACGCAGCCACTGGGCCATCAAGCCCAGCCACTGTACCCATAAATTGCCACCACTGTGCCCATTAAACACAGCCACTGTGCCCATCAAACGCAGCCACTGTACCCATAAATTCCCACCACTGTGCCCATTAAACGCAGCCACTGTGCCCATAAATTCCCGCCACTGTGCCCATCAAACGCAGCCACTGAGCCATCAAACGCAGCCACTGTACCCATCAATTGCAGCCACTGTGCCTATTAAACACAGCCACTGTGCCATCAAGCGCAGCCACTGTACCCATAAATTGCCACCACTGTGCCCATTAAACGCAGCCACTGTGCCCGTAAATTCCCACCACTGTGCCCATCAAACACAGCCACTGTGCCCATAAATTCCCACCACTGTGCCCATCAAACACAGCCACTGTGCCCATTAAACGCAGCCACTGTACCCATAAATTGCCACCACTGTGCCCATTAAACGCAGCCACTGTACCCATAAATTGCAGCCACTGTGCCCATTAAACGCAGTCACTGTGCCCATAAATTCCCACCACTGTGCCCATCAAACACAGCCACTGTGCCCATCAAACGCAGCAACTGTACCCATAAATTGCCACCACTGTGCCCATTAAACGCAGCCACTGTGCCCATAAATTCCCGCCACTGTGCCCATCAAACGCAGCCACTGAGCCATCAAACGCAGCCACTGTACCCATCAATGGCAGCCACTGTGCCCATTAAACACAACCACTGTGCCATCAAGCACAGCCACTGTGCCCATCAAGCGCCACCACTGTGCTCATTAAATGCTGCCACTGTGCCCATCAAACGCAGCCACTGTGCCCATCAAACGCAGCCACTGTAACCATCAATTGCCGCCAGTTTGCCCCATCAATTGCCGCCAGTTTGCCCCATCAATTGCCGCCAGTGCCCCCCCCCGCCCGGCACTTACCTGTCTCAGGTCAGCGCGTTGCTCCACGCTCCCTCCGATCACAGCGCTTGTCGCAGCCAATCAGGTGACAGGTAACCAGACCCAGTGCACCTGATTGGCTGAGAGGCGGGTCAGTGTTAGGGAAGCGATTTATTTGATTTCCTAACACAGCACTGTGTAAGCAGCGAATGCACAGCAGTGTATATATATATATATATATATATATATATATATATATATATAGCCCTATGTGCTTTTATATGTGTCTTATCTATATATAATGCACTCTTTAAATGTGCTTTAAAATGCATTGTTTTCCATTTTATGAACAAGAAAATCATGACGTTATGCTGTTGGGCTGGTATTATAATGCTATGGGGCTGGTATGACATTTTTTCCATGGCTGGTTTTCATACCCAGTCCGGCCCTGCCTAGGGGTGAGTCCTCATACAGCTTACAATACTCCTGGGTTGGATGGTGGTCCAGGCTGTCCACTAAGGAAGAAATGGATGGATTAGTGACATCCTTGGACCAGTCTGAAGACTGCAGATAGGATGCTAGCAGCTGCTGGCCTCCTAGCAACCAACAAAGCATCTCTGGCCCCTGACTGTACAGCCTCGGGCAGCAGAGAGATTACATCATCTCTCTCTGCTGCCTGCCATCACTCTGACAATCTGCACCTTAACAGGCAAATGACAATCAGCAACATGTGGCAAGTGTAATCTGCAATTTGTGGCAGGTGACGTGGCAAGTGTAATCTGCAATGTGTGGCAGGTGACGTGGCAAGTGTAATCTGTAATGTGTGGCAGGTGATGTGGCAAGTGACAATCAGCAACATGTGGCAGGTGATGTGACAAGTGTAATCTCCAATGTGTTGCAGGTGACGTAGAAAGTGTAATCTGCAATGTGTGGCAGGTGACATGGCAAGTGTAATCTGCAATGTGTGGCAGGTGACATGGCAAGTGACAATCAGCAACATGTGGCAGGTGACGTAGCAAGTGACAATCAGCAACATGTGGCAGGTGACGTGGCAAGTGACAATCAGCAACTGGCAGCAGGCAAGTGACAATCCACAGCTTGTGGCAGGGACATGGCAAGTGATAAGCTGCATCTGAAGGCAGGCCGACGTAAAAAGTGACACACTCGGGGCTCCCACTGATTCTGCATTATGGTGAGTTGAACCATTTCATCTTATGTTAAATGTAATAATAGAAATAATGCGCTTCAATCATCCTGACACCATAACAACCATGGTGCCGTGATGATGAAAGCGCCAACACCAGCCATTACCCCGATAAATTGCCCACAAAAAAACATATTTTCTGGCAGTGCCCCTCCCGAGACTAGACTCTGGATCCGCCCCTGGGTGTTATGCTATACTGTATATATTCTTTTGGATTATATGTTTTTCCACAGAGTAGCACTTATCCTGAAGAAGCGGCCAGCAAAAATAGGATTTTTATAACAGCTTACCTGTAAAATCCTTTTCTTGGAGTACATCAAGTGACACAGAGCGCCATCGTAATAAATATATGGGTTATAGGCCACCTTTAGGTGAATGGACACTGGTATAACCAAAAAGGAAATAGGAAGTCCCTCTCCCTATATAACCCCTCCCATACAGGGAGTACCTTAGTTTTTGTAGCAAAGCAATATATACATATCCCAATAAGAGGGGAGGGAGCTCTGTGTCCCGTGATGTACTCCAAGAAAAGGATTTTTTACAGGTAAGCTGTTATAAAAATCCTATTTTCTTTATCGTACATCACGTGACACAGAGCACCTTAGTAATAACTAAATGGGATGTCCCAAAGCAATGCCACCTGAGGGGAGAGAGACACATAGCAAATAGCCACCACCAGGCGTGAGGACCCTATACACTGCCCGCAGCACACTGCGCCCGAAGGCGGTGTCCTCCTGCCATCTTACATCCATTTGATAGAATCTCGTGAATGTATGTACTGACGACCAAGTAGCAGCCTTGCAAACCTGAGCCACAAAGGGTTGGTGATGCACTGCCCATAAGGCACTGACTGCCCGGGTAGAGTGTCCTTTAATCTGAAAGGGAGGAACCTTTCTTTTCAGGCCATACTGACTAATCACCTGACAAATCAACTTAGCAACAGTAGATTTTGATGCTGCCTGACCCTTTCTAGGGCCTTACGGCAATACACACACACAAAACATCAGTTTTCCGTATCTGCGCAGTCGCTTTCAAATAGTCTTTAATTGCTCTCACTACATCAAGAGAATGTAGTAATTCTTCTTCTACGGAACAAGGTTCTAGGAAAAAGGAAGGTAAGGAAACATCTTGATTCAGATGAAAACTAGACACTACCTTTGGCAAAAAGGTTGGGTGCAGACGAAGCACCATCTTATCCTTATGAATGATTAAGTATGGCTCTTTACAAAGAAAGTAGCCAATTCTGATACTCTTCTTGCAGAGGTTATCGCGACTAGGAAAATCAATTTCCTTGTCAAAAGAATCAAAGGAATATTCCTTATAGGTCTCTGCAACACCAACAAAACCAGATTCAAATCCCATGGGCACAAGGGTGTTCTGACTGGCGGATTTGTCCGAGTTACCCCTTGTATGAATGCCTGGACTAAAGAATGCGAAGCAATCGGCCTTTGGAAAAACACTGCCAAGGCTGAAATCTGACCCTTGATTGTACTCAAGGCCAGCCTAATTTCTACTCCTATTTGTAGAAAGGCCAGAATTCTTCCTATGACATACCTACCAGGATGCCAACCCTTGGTTTCACACCAAGTGACATAAGCCTTCCAGACCCTGTAATAAATGGTACCGGATGATGGCTTTCTGGCATTAATCAGGGTGATTACTACTGAACTTGAAAGCCCCCAATGTTTCAGAATGTGGGCTTCAGTAGCCACACCGTTAAATTTAGTGTTTTTAAGGCAGGATGGAATACCGGTCCCTGCGACGGCAGGTCCGGACGAGGTGGAAGAGTCCAAGACTACTGCCATTCTCACGATCCCTGCATACCAGGGATCTTCTGGGCCATGCCAGGGCTACTAGGATTACCGGCTTCCCTTCTTCCCTGATCCTGTGAAGCAGCCGCATTCAATTGGATCACTTGTTCTCGCCACAAAGTTGTCCAACTTCTTGTTGAACCTGGACACCTATAGATCTCTGTCCGGCGTACCCCATCTTTGGCATATGGCCAAAATTACCTTGGGATGTAAAGACCATTCTCCCGGCAACAGCTGTTGACGGCTCAAGAAATCTGCCTGCCAATCTTCCACTCCTGGAATGTAGACTGCAGATAGGCAAGGAATATGTTTCTCTGCCCAAGAAAGAATACGGTCCACCTCCCTTTGGGCTGCGTGGCTTCTGGTGCCTCCTTGGTGATTGATATAGGCCACTGCTGTGGCATTGTCGGATTGTATCCTGACAGGAGCATTCCGCAACCTGGACGTCCAGACTATTAGAGCCAGACGTACTGCTCCACTCGTTAGGATATTGATGGGCAAGGTCTTCTCGGACTCCGACCACTTCCCTTGAACCGTGGTCTCTTCTAGAACTGCTCCCCAGCCCCATAGGCTGGCATCCGTAGTTACTACTTTCCAAGCAACTGGAATGAAGGATTTTCCCTTCTGTAAATTCCTGGTTATCAACCACCAGTTGAGACTCTGGAGTACTTTTGGAGCCAGATTCATTGGATAATCCAAGGCTTGGATCTGTTTGTTCCAAGCAGACAGAATACTGTGTTGTAACAGTCTTGAATGGAACTGGGCATAGGGAACTGCTTCAAAGGAAGCTACCATCTTCCCTAGTAATCTATGCAAAGGCGAATGGAAGGACTCTTCTTTGCCTTGACCGCCTGGGCCAGCTCTCTTAGACCGTTTGCCTGAGGCAAAACCAGGCCCAAATACTACAGCCTTCTTACCGGCTGTAAGGATGATTTCTCTAGGTTGGGAATCATCGATACTGCCTGGAGGCTGTTGCCCCATGCCTTGAAGGGGAAGTTTTAAAAGAAGGCCGTCTATTCTTTTTCTTAACCGGCAGAAGGGTAGTCTTACCCCCAGAAATCTTTTGGATATATTTATCCAAATCTTCTCCAAACAACCTTTCTCCATGAAAGGGGAACCCAGCCAAAAGCTTCTTGCATGGTAACTCGGCTGACCAACTCTTTAGCCACAGAGTCCTGCGCATATGTATCAACATATGCGCAAGGCGCCTGATGGATAGAATCCTTGATAGCGTCTACTGCAAAGTATAGGGCTCTAGGTAGTTCAGCTAAACTTTGGGCCTCTTCAACTTGAGCAGGAACCCTCTTAATAACCTGCTTGAATTCATCCTGAAGGGATTGACAAATGCCTATTGCTGTCACTGCAGGCTGTACCACCGCACCAGCTACAGCAAATGAGGCCTTAAGTAAAGATTCCAACGTCTTATCAGCTGGATCTCTAAATACTTGTGCGTTGTCCACTGGACAAGTTAAACTTCTGTTCACAGAGGAGATGGCAGCATTGAGAACTTTTTCTCCATAGGGTAAAGAACTGAAAATTTCTTCAGAGGAGAAAAGTGCTTATCTGGGTTTTCAAGTTTTGCACCCTCACAACTAACGCCTCAGAGCTTGTGGGGAAGAGGCCCTTGTCCCCATCTGCACGGCGACAAGGTGCTTTTCCAGGCACTGTGCAAAACAGATGACAGTCTGTCTCCCACTCCCTTCCTACCTCCTGTCCAGACTCCAGAGCCTCCTCATGTGCAAAAAATGACGTCCCTTCACAGGCGCGCTCGAGTGCTCTGCCCCGCCCACTCTGCTCCCGCTCACTCAGATCCTGCCTCCTGCTGTATGCAGCCGACTCGCGGGGCCCGGGAGGCTTAACAGTAAACTTAAATTCCTCATCATCCCTGGGCATAGTTGCCAACATTGTAAAAAAATTTATAGGGACTCTTTTTGCAAAGTGCGCCGTGGCGATAAATTGGCATGGTTTAAGTGCAATATTGGGCGTGGCTTAAAGGGGCATGACTCAAAGTGGGTGTGGTTAGAGTCTGAGCTGAACGGGGAATGGAGGGAGAAACAAAGGAAGAAAGAGAGAGAGAAGGAAGGAGAAAAGAGGGATGGAGGGACAGCAGGCCCAGATCCTACACCACAATAGAAATATGTGTATTCCAGAAAGTTTTACAATAAGCAGATAAAGATACTCCAAACATCTGGTGTTAGAGCTTCAATCATCCCGGTGCCATGGTTGTTATGGTGTCAGGGTGATTGAAGCGCATTATTTCTATTATTACATTGTAATATAAAATGAAATAGTTCAACTCACCATAATGCAGAATCAGTGAGAGCTCTGAGGCAGTCACTTGCCACCAGATGCCATCAGGTGTCCCCAGCGGAGTGCTTCCTTACATCTCAGGTGTCCCCAGCGGAGTGCCTTCTTACATCTCAGGTGTCCCCAGCAGAGTACCTCCTTACATCTCAGGTGTCCCCAGCGTAGTGCTTCCTTACATCTCAAGTGTCACTGTCCATAGCCAGCGAAGTGCTTCCTTACATCTCAAGTGTCACTGTCCCCAGGCAGCAGAGTGCTTCCTTACGGTGATAAATCAGTAAAAAAAGATTTCTTTTGGCAACTATGACGGGGCCCCACTCAGTTGCGGGCCCCATAGCGCCCGCGTGGCTTGCTATGGTGGTAGTTCCACCACTGCCTATACAGCTTACATACCCTTGTGCGCTCTGTGTCCCTCCATCAGCCAACCAGACACTACAAGTGTTTAAAGCTTTTAAGAAGTGAGCCTTGCGCCTGTGCTTTGTCTTACATGCACGCCGCTCCATGTGCACGCCGGTGGCCTCTAAGCCACGCCCGCTGACTTAGGCTCTTTTTCCTTTTCTTTTTAAAGGATGCCTTTCCAATGCTCTGCGCTGAGATAACCGGCCCTGTAGTGAGGGTGGATTGAGGGGGGGGGGTCTTCAGCAGGGGGGAACCTGACTTCTCTGACGGTGGGTGGTCCCCCCAAACCCCTACTGATGGCTGACAGAGCAGGAGAAATAGCAATGCTGCCGCAGAAGCCTTTGCTGACACTTGAGCACAACACAGGGGATGTATGGAATGTTGGAAGCCAGGTATGTAGCTTTTACACCCTCTAGTGGCAAAATACAGGCAAGGCATCGCATACCCACACCAGAATGATCAAGTGAATCATGTATATATATATATATTACTTTTAATCATTCTGACTAACCTGATTCCACCTCAGGACTGCTGGAACTTATCACAGACAAATCCAGCCTTCACCCATCACGGCAGGCTGTGTCATGCCAGACCTTCAAGGCCCGGGTCCCCTTTCATGGGTCCACTCCCTTGGACCCGTACAGCACCCTGCCAGAAAACTCTTTGGCTGTATCAACATGACCAAGGTGCCGGGTCTCAGGGTCCAGCTCTCAAAAGAGAAGCATTACAGGCAAAAACCTTGTTTCTTCTTCCACAATGCCCGGGTGCCATCAATTTGGCTTTCAAGCACTTTAGATGGATCCGTTTGTACAGCCTCTTGATCCCATCAGGGATTACCTAGCGGAGATCTCTTAGTACTTCATCAACCGTGACCAACACCTTAGACACTGGCAAAAAAACTGAGGTACTCCCTGTATGGGAGGGGTTATATAGGGAGGGGAACTTCCTGTTTCCTTTTTGGTTATACCAGTGTCCATTCACCTAAAGGTGGCCCATAACACATTTAGTTATTACTAAGGTGCTCTGTGTCCCACGATGTACGATAAAGAAATACTTTGCTAGTGTGTTACATTTACAGAATACATCTTAGGTGAATCTGTGGCTTACATATCTTTTAATGGATTTGTTTTATCATCATTTGACCCCCTTCCAGCCCAGGCCATTTTTCAGTTTTCAGCTCTGTCACACTTTGAATGACAATTACTCAGACATGCAACACTGTACCCATATGAATTATTATAACATTTTTCACACAAATAGTTTTTTTAAGGGGTATTTAATCACCACTGTTTTTTTTGTTTTTTTTTGCTATATAAAAGAAAAATGACCAAGATTTAAAAACAAAAAAAAAAAAAAACACCCGTATTTCTTAGTTTCTGTTATAAAAGTGTGCAAATAAAAAAATCTTTCTTCATAAATTTGGGTGAAAATGTATTCTGCTACATTTCTCTGGTGAAAAAAAACAAAACAATTAAGTGTATCTTATTTGGTCTGTGTGAAAGTTATACAAGTCTACATACTATAATACAAGTAATAAAATGCAGCGCTTATACATATATATAAAAAAATGACAATATATAATAATGAAAATATATGCCGTGATCAGTAAAACACACACTGAAATATAAAAATAGTCCACCAAGTGAAAAAATGGTGCGAATACAAATGTAAAATTATATCCATCAATTGAACAAATGATCAATATTGCTGAATAATGAAATTCAAACAGTTCTGGTATCAGTGAATAATATCAGAAAAATAAATGTCTAAAAAGCATCAATAAGGTAAGTGACATCAAATGTGAAGAGACTCGGTGAGGAGAAGCTTGTAGAAGACACCACCACCAATTGCATGAAGGCTTACCGGAAGTAATGGACTTAAAGGGGCTTATACCTCTTAAGTCAAACAGGCTTATGGCGATAAAAACTGTGTATGGAAAACCATCATAATTCCTGGACAGATTTTCGAATAGTGTTGATTAACATCAAGTCCACAGCATACAGGCACATGAGGCTCAAAATGGAAGGAGGGAAAGCCAGAGGATATTCTTTGCTCACACGTTGAAACCAAAAATCAAAGAAGGTTCCACATAGTGTGATATCGTTTAAAAATTGCATTTATTTTAAAAAAAGTAACAATGGAACACTCACGTTTACGAAGTGCATATAAAGCTCATAGAAGGATATGAAGAGGCGCAGTAATGTTGGCAGAGGTCGATCGGATGCGTTTTGTCTGCTTAGACGCCATCTGGGGTATAAGAGCCAGAGGCTCTAATAGGCTTCAAAATAGGGTGGGCTCGGGACGCAGAGCACTGCGAACTGAGCCCACCCAGTTATGTGTAGCGCTAATAAATTGTCTCAGCATGAACTGAGACTAAAAATTTGTGCCAGGTTTACACTGTATGTGAACCACTTGGGTGGTGAGAAAACCAAAATGAACAAATGTAATTACAAACACATTGATTACAATATGCAAGTGTTAAATGCTGAAAGCACAAATTTAAAAGTACATTTTTCACTCAATGTGATGTCTAAATGACATAACTCTAATGAGTAAGACGGTCAAATGAAACCAATAAAACAAGTGAACAGAGTAACGGTGAAGTAAATGTCCAAAAGTGATTCAAAGTCCATCAAGGAATAAGCAAAACATCATTGTGACTTGAAGTGAAGGTTGTGCAAAGAAATTGCTGATAGGTGATCCACCACCACTAAGTAAAAGGCTTACCAAAACGATTGAACTCAAACAGGCGTACGCCTAATGAGCCAATCAAACTTGTGGTGGGATACACCAGGGGATAACAGCCTCCATTTTGGGGATAAACTCCAGTGGTCCCTCCCAATGACACTCCAAATGGGTAGCCCGCAATGGGGGTTTTATAAAGGGGGAGCCAGATGAATAATTTCTCCAGTATGGTATGGTTGCGAGGAAAGAAAGAAATGGGGCACATAATGTAATTCCATTTTAAAAAGAAAGAGTATTTATTGTATAAAAGGAACACTCACATTTGTGGAGATAAAAAAGCGCTTGTTATAAAATATGATATGACGCAGTGGTGTCAGCAGAGCCCGTGGGACGGGTTAGACCCTTTGCCAAGTTTTTATTGCCATCTCCATTGCGGAGATTTGCCCTCCATATTTGTTATGGTGACCATTGTTACTAAAAAATAAAATGATGACAAATCCAAACTTTTAGAGTTGTCACCAGGTGAGTAGGAATATTCCAATAAGGACACCTGCACTGTCTAAGAGAACTGTCTCAAACGCAATCTATCCAAAACTGAGCTCATAATATTTCATCCCCTACGTGCCCCTTCTCCTAACTTCTCTTCCAAAATAAACGGCTCAACTATCAACCCATCCCCCCCATGCTAAAGTCCTAGGTGTAGTTCTGGACTCTGAACTCTCCTTTCGACCCCACATCCAATCACTGTCCATATCTTGCCGCCTCAACCTACGCAGCATCTTCAAGATATGCCCCTTCTTAACCAATGACACCACAAAGCTTCTAGTCCACTCCCTGGCCATCTCCCGCCTCAACTACTGCAACTCCCTCCTCATTGGATTACCTTTAATTAGGCTATCTTCCCTTTAGTCCATTATGAATGCTGCTACCAGGCTTATCCACCGCTCTGCATCAGCTACTCGTCTCTGCCAATCCCTCCACTGGTTTCCAATCACCCAACAAATTAAATTCAAGATACTAACAACAACTTACAAAGCCATCCACAACCTGGCCCCTAGCTACATCACTGACCTAGTCTTAAAATACCAACCAAATTGTTCTCTTTGTTCCTCCCAAGACCTCCTATTCACTAGCTCCCTCGACACCTCATCCCATGCTCGCCTCCAGGACTTATCCAGAGCCTCTCCCATCCTCTGGAACTCTCTACCCCAATCTGTCCAACTATCTCCTACTCTGTCCACTTTCAGATGATCCCTGAAACTTATCTCTGCAGGGAACCCTATCTGCCCCCCACCTAACAACTGCACATTTATTTACTCCATCAGCCCACCCCCCACAGTTATTACCTCCTGTATCTCTCGACCTTCCCTCTTAGATTGTAAGCTCTAATGAGCAGAGCTCTCTGATTCCTCCTGTAATAAAGTGTATTGTAGTTGTACTGCCTACCCTCAAGTTGTAAAGCACTGCGTAAACTGTCAACGTTATATAAATCCTGTATAGTCATAATAATAATAAAAGAGGGGAATTCCCATAATTTTGGGAGATTTCCACTAGCTTTCCTGTTGTGTCTCTCTCTGGGAGTGAAAATGATGGAGAATGTCCCTGATCGTACATAGACAGTAAAATAAACTAGAAGAGATTTTAACCCTTCCATACTGTATCCAAAACAAAAAAAGCTTTGTCTATACAAAATGACATTGCTAAAGAAATGATTGAAGGCATTCTTACAGATCTGGAGGTTCAACAACACAACGATCCAGAAGTAGAAAGGAGACATTTTCTTTCTTCGTGTCAAATGGTAAAGTCAATGGTCGGTGGTCATCTCACAGACTGATCTATACTGTACATTCGCTATAAACCACAGGAAGTATGTGTAAGCAGCACAGAGAAAAGAGAAGTTTTGTATCTCAAAATATGAATTTAACTCTCAGTGGTGGAGGATGCTGTAGGTCTGATTTACTAAAGTGTGAAGTAAAATGAAGCTGCGTAAATTTAGCAAACCAGGTCTGTTTGTTGGGTAGGTGTAGCATGGTGCAGTAATCACACAAAGGCCCGGAGTACAGTAAGTGATGTATTGAAGAACTTACAAATTGAACAACAGCCAGACAGTCAGAGCTCACTCGACCCAGAACTTACAGTCAATGCAGCGTAGAGTCAGTGGTAGTAGGCCCGAACTGAAGAGCATTTGCCAAAAGGAGGTGGAATGCGGGCCAACCCAAGAGGGAGCTTTCAGAAGTACATATGTAAGCCCTGCTTTTTCCATACTCCTCCAGAACCTCTCTCTACCACTAGTGCCATCCCTGACAGGCGGTATGCTCTCCCAAACTAGCCACTTTATAAATGCATGCCAAAACCTGGGGGCAGGGATTTAAAAAGACTCTGCATGACCCAAGATGGCCACCAGGGTCAGCTGAATGCAGTGAAGCCAACTGGAACGCTGGTCATGGGGACAGAGGGAACCAGAGAAAATACACGTTTTTTTCTTGACTTCCCCTCCAGCTGCAGTACCGCTCTGGACGAGCACCATCTACAGTGGAGAAAACAGACTTCACCTGCCTACATTAGAACAGATTATGCGTGTGCGTGTTCTTGGGGTATCAAGAAGATATTGTGTTGAAGGATGAGGACATGGTGCTGCTAGGATGGGGGAGGGGCCTGATCTCCCAATAGGGAGCGTGTCAGGCTGATCTGAAGCCCGGAGGGAGACTCGCGGTGTGAGAGGCTGTGGTGTCTCCATAAATGAAAGCCCTCGGTCCCCGCTGACACCCAGTATTTTCACTGGTCAGATCCAACCTCTGGTAAAGCAGCCCTGGGCATCTACCCCCTCGAGACTCCTCAGCCTGGGAAGGTGGTCCTGTCCGGCCGGGAGTGAGAGACCCGTGTTGGCGGGGAGGAGAAGTGAAGTCTGAGGAGTGAATGGAGAGGCTGGAGAGTGACCAGACATGGAGGAGGGGTAGGACGCCGAGAGCTGAGAATCAGAGGAGCAGCACGAATTTGAGGCCACAGAGCCCGTTTGCCCAGTGGAGGAGTGAGGGGGAGAGAACGGTGAGCAAGATTAGGGAGACGAGAAGCTATGAGTTTCGGTGGATAAAGCTGCTCCAGTTTCCCCGGTGGGTACAGACAAGAGCAGGACTATCTCCTAGTGGCTATGGGTTCTATGCAGTTAACTCCCCCCAACATCACCCCATCTTTACAGTTTATACGATGTCTTCAGCCCCAGCCTTGTGATGACACCTGAGGAAGTTTGCGCAGCTGAGGAGGTGAGTGACACATAGTTTTGATAGTAAAGTTTAAGAACTGCACAAGAGATGTAATGAAGACATAACTTTCAAGGGGGATAAGGAAGTGCTATGAATTATTATCATGGACAGGTTCCATTTTGTTTTTTTCTCTTGTTTTTTCGAAAGAGAACAAGAACTGTTTGTGATGTGATGCATAATATCTATAAGTGTGTGCTTATGATCTGTGATGAATTGTATGGAAACCAGGGGTGAAGCACTTTGGGAAACGGTCAATGGAAAATGCTACACGGATTGATCTGCCTAAAGTGACTCTGAGTTGCCCAGGAAGCAGCTGTGAAGCTGTTTCTTGAAACAGCCTGTGAACGGTCCACATCAAACAAGAGTATAAATATCCAAGTCCGGTGGGAGCTCAATTATTGGTGTCAATACGTTTGTTTGTTGTTTTTTTTTTTTTTTTTTCCTTTCCCTTTTTTTTTTTGCCACTTCATGTGTTTTTTTTAGACTAAAACTACACGGGTAGTGTATTCTCTTTGCCCTGCCTGCTTGTAAGAGCTCAGTCCTCCTCCCAGAGAGTGGGGAGGGGACAGAAGTGGTAAGATAAGAGACATGAGATATTAGAACTGTTCTCTGTTCTGAAGAGCATATATATATATATATGTCAGCAGAGGGTATAGGACTATCTCTAAAGCAATGAAAAAACTCCAAAAAGTAGCCATTATTCGTCAAGAAAAATCAAAAATACATGCCACAGCAGACGAACAGAAGAGCTGACGTGTTTCACACTATCAAACAGTGCTTAATCATAGCTATGATTAAGCACTGTTTGATAGTGTGAAACCGTCAGCTCTTCTGTCTGTTCTGCTGTGGCATATATTTTTTATTTTTCCTGACGAATAAAGGCTATTTTTTGGAGTGCGGCTGTCCAGAAGTTTTCTCAATTTCATTGCTAAATGCATTGCCAGCACCTGTGGCTTCTAAACTAGAGGAGAGGTTCATTCCAACTTGATCTACCTGGAGCAGTGATATCCCTTCCCCACTATCTCTAAAGCAACAGAGAGCGGGGAACGCAAGGTCTATAAGGCGGCAGATGAAACGCACAAACCTTGCATGATTCATTTATAAAGCGCCTACGATCTATTAGAGAAATTTCCAGTGTTCACAAATAAAACCAACTATGTAATATAGATTAATGACATAGCAGGGGTCGGGGATCAGCCCTGGGTAAAGACATTGCTGAAAAGAGCCTTATTCTGTATTACTGATTTGCTTTATTAGTTGCCTGCATTTTAACCAGAAGAGAATAGAGATAACTGGAATTTACCGGTAAATAAAAATGAGAGGTAGATCGACTAAAGGTAACGAACCAAAAACCCCAAAAGAAAAAGCTAACACTAGTACGATTAGGAAATACTTGACAAAAGAGGGGAGTCCAAAGAGTCCAGTATTGGAGAAATCTGGAACAGAAAAGCAGCAACCAGGGAACAAGGATAAGAAAAAAAGCACCAGGTAAAAGGAAAGGTGAGACCTCAGACCCGCCTAGAGTGGGTACATGTACAGAAAGTGAATTAGAAATAAGTAAAATGGAGGAACATGGGGCTGGGGCCCAAATGCCAACTAAAATGGAAATGGTGGATATGTTCTTGAGATTGGAAAATGTTATTAAATCAGAAATCTCCACACTTCGGGCTGACTTAAGCTAACTATTGACACGTGTAGAAGAGATGGAAGAAAAAGTGGGTGGGGGACTCCGGAGATCTCTATCCATGTGGTCACATCAAATGGAATACATCTTGTCCAGGTAGGATGGAAAGGGAGTATTATGACCAAAGATGACGTCAATAAGATTTATATCATATAACGTTTGTGGGCTTAATACACCAACAAAAAGGCATAAAATACAAACAGTATAAAGCCGGTAAAGTGTTCTTTCAGGAGACACATATCTCCCATTAGGATAATGTCAGGTTGTTCTTGAGAGAGTATCCAACATGGTTTTATGGTGACTCAACAACTAGAAGAGAAAAGGGGGTAGCTATTGGAGTAGCTAGAGGAATACGGTTTATATTGGAGGAAAGGATGATAGACCCCGAAGGTCGGTACCTCTTTTTTTAAAGGCAAACTATGTGATATGGATTGTACCTTGGTAAACATCTACTGCCCCAATAGGAACCCAACAAACTATCTGAATCAGGTCATGGGGAAGTTAATGGATTTCAAAAAGGGAAAGATGATCATGACAGGGGATCTAAATTTTTGCCTGGACCCAAGACTGGATAGTACATCGCTGGCACAGGGGACTAGGAGGGCACAGCTGCAAACAATAAAAAATAAATTGTTCCAATGCCAACTGATGGACATATGGAGAGTACAACATCCTAAGACACGGAACTATACGTTCTATCCCCCTGTGCAAGCGACGTATTCCAGGATCGATTATATAATGGTTGAACATGGGATACTGGAAGTGGTGACTAATTCCCCGTACACATGAGCAGAGTTTCCATCTGAAAAATCTTGGATGGTTTTTCCGACGGAATTCCGCTCAAGCTTGGCTTGTATACACACGGTCACACAAAAGTTTTCTGAACTTTCGACTGCTAAAAAAGCGGTGACGTACAACACTACGATGAGCCAAGAAAGTGCAGTTCAATGCTTTCAAGCATGCGTCAAATTGTTTCCGAGCATGCATAGGAATTTTGCGCGTCGGAATTGCATGCAGACGAACGGCATTTCCGAAACTTTTTCCTTTTGGAAAAATAGAGAACCTGCTCTCAATCTTTTGCTGGCCGAAATGCCGCCAGCAAAAGTCCGATGGAGTATACACACGGTCGCATTTTCCAACCAAAAGCTCACATCAGTCTTTTGCTGGCGCATTTTCTGATCGTGTGTATGCGGCATAAGACGAATATAGAAATAACATCTTTGTCAGACCAAGCCCTAGTAACCATGGAAATGGTGATTCCAAGGGCCCTAAGACCATTAAACATATGGAGATTAAATGAAGATTTAATACAAAACATTACAGAGGAAGAGAAAATAAAGGAGGAAATAGAACACTATTTTGATAAAAATGATACAAACGAGGTGACGGGGGCCACACTTTGGGAGGCACACAAAGTCTATATTAGAGGTATCCTGATAGAGATTGGATCTAGGGAAAAAAAGGAAAGGACTAAAAAGATGGAAGTATTAATAAAATAAATCCATGAATTAGAACAAAGGCATAAAAAAGGAGCAGAGGAATGGTTTCAGACACTGGTGATAAAAAGGAATGAGATAAAAGAACTATTGGACCAAGAGATCAAACGGGACTTTAATAGAATGGCAAAAGATATCTATGGGGAAATAAAACAGGGAAACATCTGGTAGACTAATAAAGAGGAAAACAATTAAACTATATAAAAAAAATACAGAACAGAGATGGGGAGACAGTATACTCTACAACAGAAATAGTGAAAGTGTTCCAAGAGCAATATGGATGCTTATATTCTATAAAACAAAAAGAGCAACAAGAAATAGTAAGACTGGTAAGGATAAAAGAGTTTCTAAAAAATGTAAGATTACCTCAAATAGATGAAAATAAGTGTATTAGATAACCCCATAACAGAAGTAGAGATTAACGCAGCTCTAAGAAATTCGACAAAAGGAAAAAGTCCAGGTCCTGATGGGTTTACGACCTATTATTATAAAAAAAATAAAACTTGGTAAATTTGGTACCTAGAATATGTGCATACATGAATGGACTGGGAACAAGTTACGAGATGGGAAGGGATGCGCTATCCGCCTTAGTCACTATTATTCCAAAGGAGGAAAAGGATAACACCCTATGCTCAAGCTACAGATCAATATCTTTGCTGAATACAGATACGAGACTATTCGCAGAGGTATTGGCTACCAGAATGAAAGCCCTGATGGCCGAATTGGTACATGCTGACCAGGTTGGGTTCATCCCCGGGAGAGAAGGGAGAGACAATGGGGTGAGAACACTGCTTGTGCTCCAAAAAATTAGAGAGGATAATATACCAGGCCTAATCCTGTCGACTGATGCAGAAAAAGCATTCGACCGGGCAGACTGGGGGTTTATGATGAGCACATTGGAAGCCATGGGGATGGGCCCAAGGATAGCCCAATGGATTAAAGCTTTACATAAGCATCCTACCACAAAGGTCAAGGTAAACAGGACTCTATTGCCTCCTTTTGAAATGCACAATGGGACAAGACAAGGGTGTCCTTTGTCACCCCTTTTGTTTGTACTATCATTGGAACCACTATTGTCAACTATAAGGAATAACTCAGATATAGGCGGGATAAAGATCGGAGGAGAGGAACATAAAATAGCGGCATATGCTGATAATGTATTATTTTACATCTCTTATCCTAGGACTACTATGCCCAACTTAACGCAGACCCAGACAAACTATGATGAACTATCAAACCTAAAAGTAAATCTTTCTAAGTCAGAAATTCTCAATATAAATGTAAACAAACAGGAACAAAAGTGCTTACAGCAGGAATTCCAATTCAGCTGGAAGACAGAATTAACATATTTAGGACTAAGACTGACATCGGCCTTCGGGAAACTATATCAGGTAAATGATATCCCATTATTAAATGAAAAAAAAAGGACATAAAAAGAATGGCTTAAAAGCCCCTCTCATGGACAGGCAGAAAAAAAACACCATAAAGATGATAATAGCACCGAAAATCATGTATAAATTTCAAATGATGCCTATTCCACTGCCGCAGACATATTTTAAAACATTAAAAAACATTATATCTAGGTCTGTCTGGTAGAATAGTAAACCGAGAATTGCATTCTCGGTACTAAGTCGAGATAAAACACAAGGTGGGCTAAAAGTACCAGATCTTCAAAAATATTATAATGTGGTGGTAATTTCACGAGTGATGGAATGGGTAAAGGTGGAAAGTGAAAAAGGATGGGTACAAATTGAGAACACAATGAGTGATGTACGGCTGGGAAAAATTATCTGGGTTCTACCACAATATAGAGCACTAGGGGAAAACACACAAGCACTGACATGTAACGCACTTAGAATATGGGACCTCATCCATAAACAAAGCAAATGGAACTATAATTCTCCACTAATATCTTTGAAAGACACTAATTATTTTACTCCGGGTGAAGAGAAATTTTTGGGGGATTGGATAAAACACAATAATGTACAATTAAAGGACATAATGGAAAATGGGAAAATAAACACACTTCAAGAATTAAAACATAAGACAGAAATAATGGTGATTAATGAATGGCGGTACCTCCAGTTAAAACATTTTGTCAACACCTTACCACAGACATTAAGGTTAGCGGAAGATTTAAGGCCGCTCAAGCGGCTGAGTTGGCAGCAATCACAAAAAATGGAATTTCACAGATTTATAAAATTTTACTAGCGGCAGATGGACTGGAGGTCCCCCCATATATAAAAAAAAATGGGAAAAAAACTGGGTCCAAGAGGGAATAAACAACACTTATGAAAAATTTTGAGATTGGTACATGCATCTGCGATTGACTCCAACACAGCGGAGATGAATTATAAACTTATAACTAGATGGTATAGAACCCCAGATAAAATATGTAAATATCAATTAGAGAAATCACCATATTGTTGGCGGGGATGCATGGTAAGTGGAACGATGGCTCATTTATGGTGGGATTGTCCCAAAATAAAAAATTACTGGAAAGAGATCATACAGTTAATTATAGAAATTACAAATAGAGAAATAGTAGAAGACCCCTGGACGTGCTTGTTTCATGGGACTGAAAGTCCAATAAAAACAATACAAAGAATCTATGATTCCGCATTTGATTAATGCAGCTAAAAGTCTGATCCCAAGAAATTGGGGGAAATAGAAAGCCCTTCAATAAAAGATTGGGTCAGAAGGGTAGATGAGACATATAATATGGAATACCTAAGATACAGTGGAGAGGAAGAAATACAGAGAGTCATAAATAGATGGAGAGTCTGGAAGGCGTTTAAGTTGACCAAAAGTTATGTGGAGATTGTTGGTAGATGAAATAGGGTCATATAGTAGAACTGAGAGGATGTGAGAAAACTTAGAAAAGAGATGGATGGGGATGGATGGAGAGGGAGGGGTGGGGTGGATTCTATGGAAGGGATGGAAAATGTATACAATATTTTCTTTTTTGTGAATGTTAAAAACATGCTTACCTGATCGTTCCTTGGTTTTTTTTTTTGTATATGACTAGAATCAAAATCAATATTTTAAAAAAAAGAACAGAGTATGTGTGTGGGGGCGAAGTGTTTAACCACTTCCCGCCCACGCTATAGCTGAATGACGGCTACAGCGCGGGCTTACTTTGCTGGGAGGTCATCATATGACGTCCTCCCGTGATCAGATCACGCTGTCCTTGCGCCCTTTGACTGCCCTTTGGACTCAGCTGATCACAGGTCGGGGTAAGGGGCCAATCACAGCGGCTCTTTATCACATGATCAGCTCTCTGCAATGACAACTGATAACGGTTATCGGCACTCCTTTCCTCACGCTGCCAGCGACAAAGCTGATAATAATTGACCCAAGCTGGTATGAAAGAGGAACAAAAGTTCAGGAGACATTAGTTACACAATATAGGCAGCACCATGAGATCCTGTGGTTGGGTTGAGTTTGGTCTGATGTCACACAAACAAGCTGACAGTATCCCACCAAAATACAAAAATGTAATTAAGCTTTATCCTTCCAGAAATGAAGAGTCTTGTAGACACTCTTACCTCTCTCTCTCAATATTCCCAGGGGTGCACAGTCTTTGAGACCTTACTGACCCGATTTTCTGCTGTACATATATAGAAGTTGATATTACTGGGAGGTAGAAACACAACGTTCTGGGTCAGAGCAATGTCATTGCTGTTTATACTCCTCCAGGTGATGGTCACGTTGGTTTTCTTTATCGGATTCACTGAACATGTCAAGCTGAGCTCACATGTCCGATAAGCAGTTACAATAGAACTGATGGCGATATCCTCAGCCGTTAATTTACCTGGAGGGAAGAAGCATCACATGCAACACATAATAAGTGCATAAATAAAAAATATTTTACGCAGACTTTCAATGGCAAATGGAAGGTCCACTGCCCCTGTCCCAACAACATAAATAGCTTTTTGTAACCAAAATGACCTCAACCCCAGCCTCTGATGCTTCCAGGAGGCACAAATTACATGACTGGACTTCCTAGCAGAACCTGAAACTCACAATAACGTGAGAATGCACCCTTTGCAATTGGCAATGTGCATTCTCACAAGATTCGTGAAGGCATGGCGATGTCACCTATGCCCAGGGCTGAGGGAAAGGGTGGGCAGGAAGGGAGCTGCCCTTGGCGCAATTGTTTAATGTAAGGATGGGGGCACCTTCCTTATGTTACAAGGCTGGGCAGTTTGGCATCTTTGCCCTGGGCACTAGATGACCTTATCCCAGCACTGCCTATGACTCCCGCAATATTAGATTAATTACTTCAATCATGCACTAATGCCTTAGTTACAACAATCCCAACGAGCTACCAATCAAATATGATGTACACACTCTCAGTCTCACCCAGCACAGAGATTTTCCAGCTTCATAAGACAACAATCTAAGCACCAGCACACTGAGAGTGATCTTCAATCGGGAAGGTCAACTGAGCAGTTAAAATGCTTCTAAAGTCAAAAAGCTTTTTTCCTTAATGCATTCTCTGTGTTAAGGTAAAAAACCTCCCACTAGCTGCTCCTTCCACTCTCCCTAAACACTTACCTGAGCCTGTCAGTGATCCAGCCCTCTGCAGCCCCGCTCTCCTCTCCTACTCTTCTCACAGGACACACAGGCAGCGGTGGGGGCCATTGTCTCCTGCTACTGTCAGTCAAATCCTGTAAGGACCAGGGGCGGGGCGTGGCCAAGCCATGCCGTGTGTGTCTGTGGATGCACACAGCCCAGGTCAGAAAGCGCGCCCTCACAGGCACACCCTTAGCTGAGGGAAAAGTCAGAGAAGAGAAGGAACAGACAGAGCAGGCAGGGGACCTCAGAAGAGGAGGAGGGATCCAGTCTGTGCAATATCCTAGCACAGAGCAGTTAAGTATAGCATTTTTTTTTCATTGTAGGTAAAAAAACAAAAAAACTTTAGTATCACTTTAAAGTGATTGTAAAGGTTTGTTTTTTATTTTTTTTTTTTTTAAATAACAAGCATGTTATACTTACCTCCTCTGTGCAAGGGTTTTGCACAGAGTGGCCCCAATCCTCCTCTTCTGGGGTCCCCTACAGTGCTCCTGGCTCCTCCTCTTTTTGAGTGCCCCCCACAGAGAGCAGCTTTCCATGGGGGCACTCCCAAGTCCTTCTGCTGCATTCATTGACACAGACAGCAGGACTCGCTCCCCCGTCACTGGATTTGGTTGACAGCAGCGGGAGCCAATGGCTCTCGCTGCTATCAATCTACCCAATGAGGACCCGAGACACCAGCTGGAGCTGCTGTGCTCGTCCCCATCGCTGGAACGATCGTGCTCAGGTAAGCAAAAGGGGGGTGCATTAAGGTGAAAAACCGTGAGGCAATATAAGGGAAATGCAGGGATAGTAATGACAACACTGTCCAAATATCAAGACAACAGTGGTGAGTGTAGCATGGGTTAAATAGCTGCTCTGTCCCCTAATTTATCAAGAACAAAGAAGTATCTCCCATGGGACTTTGTTGCAGCAATTAAAATGAGTGAGAAGATATCCTATATACCGTAGAAGCTTCTATTTATGATGCTCAGCTCCCACCAAACAGGGGGTTGAATAGGTAGCCAAAGTTTGGTCTGAACCCAGGTTTAGATCGAAATTGTCTGCTCAACCCTATTTATGACTGGGCCTCATCAGAAAACCTTTAAAACCACTTCAAGACCACAATACCTATATGCACTGTATTACCAAAAGTATTGGGACGCCTGCCTTTACACCCACATGAACTTTAAAGCGGCTGTATACCCAAAATTCTCACTCTGCATTGAATTAACTATTATCACAATTAAAATGTATTGCCATTTTTTTTTTTTACCTACCTGCTTCCTTTCCGATTAATCGCTAAATTGCAGACTAATGACTTTTAATGAGCATGCACCGTATCCTCGATAATCCTGGCAAGCCGAGACCCTGCCGGAAAAATTCTGTGTCTATGTCGGGGTTGCGTCATTACCTGTTGTAGACGTCATCCCCGACATCCCACGATGCTTCCTCTGAATTGTCCTCCCCAAGAGGATCGTGGTTACCTTGTGACTTGTACGTCACAGGATGAAGGAGAGAAAGACGGTGCGATTTTCAAGCAAGCAGAACTACAGAGAGGAGCCTAATAAATTATTCATACAGCTGCATATTGAAAAGTAATATATTTTATATATTTTGTATTCATTTATGTACATTGTAAACGTTTTTCTTGTGGCATTTAATTTTTTTAATAAATCTTCATTTTCAAAATTTTGTTTTGCTACTGTCAGTTCTTAAATATCAAAAAGTTATTATACTAACTGCCAAAATATTACTAAACTCATATCCCTTTCTCACTTTGTTTTAAAAAAATCTATCTATATATATCGATCTATCTATATCCAGGGCTTTTTTTCAGCGGGAACGCGGGGGAACGCAGTTCCGACACCTCCAGCACTGAATGTATGTAATAGCATGGGGTATGGGGTGTGCTGAAGGGTAAATTGATGTTGGTTGCTGTGGGATCTATTGTCACTGGTGGGGATCTGATTTTGTGTGAGGGTCTATTGTTGCTGATGGGAAATCTATTGTTGCTGGGGGGTCTTATGTTGCTGGAAGGGATCTACTGTTGAGGGAGAGGTCTATTTTTACTGGCTGCTGGAGGATCTATTGTTGCTGGCTGCTGGGAGATCTGTTGTTGCTGCTGGGGGGGTCTAATGTTGCTTGGGTGGATATTTTGTTACTGGGTGTGATATTTTGTTGTGGGTGGTTCACTGTTTCTGCAGGGAATCTATTGTTGTTGGGGTGGAGTCCATTGTTGCTGGGGGAGTCTATTGTTGTGTGGGGATCTATTGCTGGGATTCTATTGTTGCTGACTGCAGGGGATCTATTTTACTGCTTTTCTTTTTATCATCAACGTGTTTCATAAAAATGATTTAGCACCACAAAACGATACTTGGTTCTGTATTCTCTAAAAGGGGCAGTACTGGTAGGTGGGTAGGGGGTGGAATCAAGGGACGGTGGTCAGAGGTGGGTAAGGGGCAGAGACAAGCGGTGACTCAGACGGGGGGAGTTCCTGCACCTACTCTCCGAGAAAAAAAGCCCTGTCGCTATCTATATATATATACACAGTGGGGACGGAAAGTATTCAGACCCCCTTAAATTTTTCACTGTTTGTTATATTGCAGCCATTTGCTAAAATCATTTAAGTTCATTTTTTTTCCCCATCACTGTACACACAGCACCCCATATTGACAGAAAAACACAGAATTGTTGACATTTTTGCAGATTTATTAACCACTTGCCTACTGGGCACTTAAACCCCCCTCCTGCCCAGACCAATTTTCAGCTTTCAGCGCTCTCACACTTTGAATGACAATTACTCAGTCATGTAATACTGTACCCAAATTAATTTTTTGTCCTTTTTTTCTTTGCAAAATTAAGATTTTTTTTCCCCCCACAAATTGTCATTGTAATAGGTTATTTCTCTCACATGGCATGTGTATACCACAAATGACACCCCAAAATACATTCTGCTACTCCTCCTGAGTATGGGGATACCACATGTGTGGGACTTTTTCACAGCCTGGCCACATACAGAGGCCCAACATGCAGGGAGCACTATCACGTGTTCTAGGAGCATAAATTACACATCAAACTTGTTGACTACCTTTTACACTTTTGAAGGCCCTGGAGCACCAGGACAATGACACGTGACACTGACGTGGCATTGATGACAGATGGCACTGATACATGGCACTGATGACACTGACGTGGCACTGATGACAGATGGCACTGATACGTGGCACTGATGACACTGACGTGGCATTGATGACAGATGGCACTAATATGTGGCACTGATGACACTGATGACACCGATGACAGATGGCACTAATACGTGGCACTGATGACACGTGACACTGATGACAGATGGCACTAATATGTGGCACTAATGACACGTGGCAGTGATGACAGATGGCACTGATGACAGATGGCACTAATACATGGCACTGATGACACGTGGCACTGATGACAGATGCACTAATACGTGGCACTGATGACAGATGGCACTAATACGTGGCTTTAATGACAGATGGCACTAATACGTGGCACTCATGACACGTGGCACTCATGACAGATGCCACTGATACGTGGCACTGATGACAGATGGCACTAATATGTGACACTGATGACAGATGGCACTGGGGACGGATGGCACTGGGGAGGGATGGCACTGGGGAGGGATGGCACTGGGGATGGATGGCACTGGGGAGGGATGGCAGTGGGGAGGGATGGCACTGGCGACAGATGACAGTGGGAAGGGATGACAGTGGGGACAGATGACAGTGGGGAGGGATGACAGTGGGAAGGGATGACAGTGGGGACAGATGACAGTGGGGAGGGATGACAGTGGGAAGGGATGACAGTGGGGACAGATGAGAGTGGGGAGGGATGACAGTGGGGACAGATGACAGTGGGTAGGGATGGCAGATGACACTGACGACTTTTTTTTCCGTTTTTTTTTTTTTTTTTTTTTTACACTCACCGCTGCAGCGGTTCGCTCTCCCTCCTCACATGCTGTCTCTGTGTGAGGAGGGAGAGCCGGCGATGAGAGATGATCTCATATGTTTACATATGAGATTCATCTCTCATTGGCACCGCCGATCGCACTGTAAATGGCCTCCGTGATTGGCCATTTACGGCGATCTGTGACTGGCTGTGTCCAAGGGCCAGCACAGAACTTCCCCGATGCACGCCCACGGGAGCGCGCATCGCGGAAGTAAACAGCTGGCCGTCCAGGGACGGCCACCCGGGAGGTAGCGTCCGCGCTGCAGCCGTCTTTCGGCTATAGCGCGGGCGCAAAGTGGTTAAAAAAGAAAAACTGAAATATCACATGGTCCTAAGTATTCAGACCCTTTGCTGTGACACTCATATTCAACTCAGGTGCTGTCCATTTCTTCTGATCATCCTGGAGATGGTTCTACACCTTCATTTGAGTCCAGCTGTGTTTGATTATACTGATTGGACTTGATTAGGAAAGCCACACACCTGTCTATATAAGACCTTACAGCTCACAGTGCATGTCAGAGCAAATTAGAATCATGAGGTCAAAGAAACTGCCTGAAGAGCTCAGAGACAGAATTGTGGCAAGGCACAGATCTGGCCAAGGTTACAAAAAATTTCTGCTGCACTTAAGGTTCCTAAGAGCACAGTGACCTCCATAATCCTTAAATGGAAGACGTTTGGGACGACCAGAACCCTTCCTAGAGCTGGCCATCCGGCCAAACTGAGCTATTGGAGAGAAGAGTCTTGGTGAGAGGGGTAAAGAAAAACCCAAAGATCACTGTGGCTGAACTCCAGAGATGCAGTCGGGAGATGGGAGAAAGTTGTAGAAAGTCAACCATCACTGCAGGCCTCAACCAGTTGGGGCTTTATGGCAGAGTGGCCCCGTGGAAGCCTCTCCTCAGTGCAAGACACATGAAAGCCCACATGGTGTTTGCTAAAAAACACCTGAAGGACTCCAAGATAGTGAGAAATAAGATTCTCTGGTCTGATGAAACCAAGATAGAACTTTTTGGCCTTAATTCCTATACCCTGTACACACGGTCTGACTTTCCGACGGAATATGTGCGATCGGAGCTTGTTGTCGGAAATTCCGACCGTGTGTGGGCTCCATCGGACTTTTTCCATCGGAACGGACAAACTGCCACGCATTCTCAGAATAAATGAAAAGACGAAAGCTATTGGCTATTACGTAAATACGTAGGCGTCTGGTTGTCTCGGCAACAGCGCAACTAATTGGGAACCATACATGCAGAAAGTAAAGTAAAATACATAGTCGGTGGGCCGATCTGTAGGTGCAACAATCCTCTTTCCCTTTGAGGATTGTTGCACCTACAGATCGGCCCGCCGACTATGTATTTTACTTTACTTTCTGCATGTATGGCTGTCAATTAGTTGCGCTGTTGCCGAGACAACCAGACGCCTACGTATTTACGTGATTCAGCAATAAGGCTATATAAGGTGACTGTCTCGGCTACAGCGCATGCTGTAGTGATGAATGAAACGCGTCAGATTGATGCCATCACGCTTCTCATAGCATACCAACAGACCCACCCACTAGCCCTGGGTATTCCGCCCGTATGTCTGTGAGGTTTTTCAAAACATACCCAGGAACTGGAGGATTGCATGCACTGCACTAATTACTGCACCTTCCAACTCAACACTACGTTTCCCGAGTGTTACCATCTGGACCTCGCCGGCGATACCATCTATGTAGAAGGAAGATAGCTTGACTAGCTGCCTGGAGATGGTACGAGCAAGATGCGGCTCCTTTATCTGATCGGTGTCACATTCCGGTGTCTACATTGGGGTGAGATCTAACCTTGTATATCCCCTGTACGGGATTGTTGCATTTATCTCCAAGCACTGCTTTCCCTTAAAGCACTGATGATTTGACGGATACAGTTATATACTTAAGCCTACTCCAATTCTCCAGTACCTACAGCTTTCCATACAGGATATTCCCCCCATGGTATTTGTCTCCCACGACATTTTTTTTTTTTTTTTTGCCACTCAGTTTACTTTAAATAGTGAGACAACCATCAACTTTTCCATTCATGTACGTCTCTCTTTTCCTTCACATCACTGTGGCTGATTTTCATATCACTCAATAAAATTTGGAATAGACAGGGAAGGGGTAGGACCAATACAGATCTCCCATAATGTAGCATTCTTCCTATCTCAATATAAATCCCTCCCTTCTTTCTCTTTACCCACCCTTGTATATAAAAGACAAGAAAAAAAAAACAACCTTTATTATATTATCTCAATAGCTCTTTTCCCTTGATAGTTTACACTATTTCATCTCCCCTCTTCCCCCCCCTCCCTTATTCCCTGGTGTAAATACTCTTCCCAAATATAACTCTACTGATACCTAATTTTCTCAGCGTAACTCCATGTTTTTTTAAACTCTCTCCAACTCTTCCAATTATCTTTCCTTCCCTCACCCCCTTCTTCCTTGCTACCATAAAACCTCTCCATGGTGTAGGTATCTTCCACGGCATTAATCCACTCCCATATCTGTGGGGATTCTTTTTCTCTCCAATTTTTGGGTATTAGTTTTTTTGCTGCATTGATTAGATGAGGCACCAACGAGGCTTTATATTGTTTCTCACTATCCTTAATGCCGTGGAAGAGCACCGACCATGGCTCTTTTTTCACCTCCTTTCCCGTAATTTTTTGGACCATACTCAAAACTTTTTCCCAATATTTTTGAATCTTCGGGCACTTCCACCATATGTGTGCCATTGTACCTATTTCCCCACATCCTCTCCAACAGTCTGCCGATGATTCTTTTTGGAATTTACTGGCCCTCTCTGGTGTTATATACCACCTCACTAAACACTTATAGTTCATTTTGGTTGTTTTTACATCTATCGCCGAGCTGTGGGTAAGGTTCATAATCTTTTTTATCGTGCTAAAATCAACCAGTGTCCCCAAATCCTTTTCCCATTGTTTGATATAAGTGGGCTTCTCTCTTTCATCTTCAACTAGTAATAATTTATATAATTTTGATATGGTATTTTTTGTGTTTTCTAACGTGCATAATTTTTCCAATCCCGTCAGTTCTTCTCCTGATCTTATAGGTTGTGGTAGTTTTCTAATAAACCTTTCTAACTGTGCATATCGCCATGCATTAATCACCCATGTTTCTGTATCCTGTTGCAACTCGTGCATTGTTTTAATTTTCCCCTTTTTCATTATCTCTCTTAATTCCACCTTGTCTTTCTTTATCCATTTCCCCCCTATACTTACTTTCCCCGGTGCAAAAAACTCATTATCATTAACTCTTATAAGTGGTGAGTTGTAAGTCTTATTTAACTGTTTATAAGTTCTATCCCACATCCTAATTACCACCCGTGTTAACCCATGTGTATTTTCATCTATCGTTCTGTGTTGGGGGGGGTTCCAAATAATTGCTCCTAACTGTGCCTTACTATAAAATTTTTCCAGGTTTACCCATCTTTTTTCTTGATTATCCCTTACCCATTCTATCGCTCGTGACAGGATTATTGCGTTGTAGTATGTTACAATATCCGGAGCCGCCAGACCCCCATTCTTTTTTCCTTTTCTTAGCGTCTTTAAAGATACCCTCGGTTTTTTATTTTTCCAAATAACGTTTGTTAGTATTATTTTTAGTTTTTTGAGGTAATATATTGGTAGATCTATAGGTAGCATTTGGAATTTATAGGTAATTTTTGGAAGCAGGGTCATTTTTATGGCGTTTATCCGGCCTATCCAAGAGATTGGTCTAGTCTGTATTTTTTTGCCCTCTTTCCTGATTTCATCCAATAGGGGGATATAGTTCACTTTGTATATTTTATCCCGGGAATTAGCTAGTTTTACGCCTAAATATTTTATTTCTTTTTTCCATATAAATTGAAATTTCTTCCTCAAATTTTCCTCTTCTGCTTTTCTTAGGTTTATGTTTAGGATTTCAGATTTTCCCATGTTTATCTTGAAATTTGAAAGCTCTCCATATTGTTCTATCGTTCTAATTAATTTTGGCAGGGTACATTCTGGTTTAATTATATAGAAGAGCACGTCATCGGCGAATGCCGATAACTTGTGCTCTTCATTGCCCACTTTTGGTCCTTTAATATCGGGGTCATTTCTTAGTGTTGCAAGAAAGGGCTCTAATGAAAGGATGAAAAGGAGTGGAGACAGGGGGCACCCTTGCCTTGTCCCTCTCCTCATTTCAAAAGTTTCTGAGAGTGCCCCGTTAATCCTAATTGCTGCTCTCGGTTGTCTGTACAACGTTTTTATTCTTTCCAACATCCTTGGACCTACTCCCATTTTACCTAATGTTTGGAACATGAACCCCCAGTCTACTCTGTCAAACGCCTTTTCAGCGTCGCAAGACAGGAGCAGACCGGGGGCCCCGTCCTCTTTTATTTTTTGTAGAAGGAGCAGTGTTCGCACCCCATGATCCTTCCCCTCTCTTCCAGCCACAAACCCTGTTTGGTCAGGATGGACCAATGAATTCATTAGCCCCTTCATCCTCTTTGCCAATATTTTTGCGTAGATCTTTATATCTGCATTTAGTAGCGATATGGGTCTGTAGCTGGAGCAGAGGGTCGTATCTTTTCCTTCCTTTGGGATCACCGTGATCAGGGCCGTTTGTGCCTCTCTGCTCAGTTTAAAGTCTTTTCCTAACCCATTCATATACTGACACATGTTCGGTATTAGGATATCTTTAAATTTTTTGTAATAACCTGCAGTAAATCCGTCTGGCCCTGGGCTTTTTCCTTGTGCTGCCTCTGATATTGCTTCCTTTACTTCTTCTTCCGAAATTGCTTCCTCCAGGGCTTCCCTATCTCTCTCCTGAATCTCGGGTAACCCCGCACTCTTTAAGAATTCCCTTATCTTTTTTTTTTTCTTTAACCTCACTTGCTCCCCCTTGTGCTCTCCTGCATACAATTCTTTATAATAGTTTCTGAATGCCTCTCCTATTTCTTTTGTTTCATAGACCATTGAACCCTGCTTAGTCTGTATCCTGCCTATAAAATTACGAGCTTTTTTTCCCCTTAGCATTCTAGCCAGATGTTTCCCTGTTTTATCCCCCCACTGATATCTCTCTTTCTCAATTAGAAAGTATTTTTCTTTTGTTTCCTGATCTACCAGTCTTTTCAATTCGTCTCTTTTATCTATCAACTTTTGGTATATTTCTTTATGGAGTCCTCTCATTTTTTTGTGTTCTTGTTCTATGTTAAATATTTCAGTCATAAGATTTCCCATTCTGTTGTTCCTTTCTTTTTTTTTCCTAGCTCCCTCTTTTATTAATATTCCCCTTATGTATACTTTATGGGCCTCCCACACCACTGCCCCCGAGACATCTCCGGTTTCATTTATCCTGAAGTACTGTTTGAGTTCCTCTTCCACCCTTTGGACCACCCCCTCATCGGACAGCAGGTCTTCATTTATTCTCCATAGGGGGGTTTTTCTCTGCATTTGGGAGATTTGCAATTCCATTTCTACAGGGGCGTGGTCTGACAGTGTGATGATTCCTATTTTTGCTTCAGTGGCCCTCTCTAACCACCTGTGTTCCAGTAGTATGTAGTCCAATCTGGAATACGTCCGGTGTACAGAGGAGTAAAACGTATAGTCTCTTGTTCTACCATTCAATATTCGCCATATATCCAGTCTCCCACGATATTTAATGACTAAAGTGAACTTTATACATCAGGACTGCAGCTTTTACTGCACCATCAGTAAGTTGGTTACTTTTAGTTCCTTTCACTGACATTCATACGGTGGATGTGAGTTACATACGGCTGCATTACCATCCACCTTTCCTTTATTTGCAATCAGCTTGCATGCTGATATATATACTAGGAAAATCAGCTTCCTTTTAGATGACCCACTAGGAGACATCATCTTGAATTTGCATGATTAGAGGTGTGCATGGTTTTTGTATGTGGTGGCCATCTGTGTTTGTTCAAGACAACGTTGTCTATTTTATGAATTGGTGGTGGTACCTGTTTTTAAACTACATTTTTTGATTGGTGTTTAAGTGAATTTTTTTCAATAAAATGAATATACATTTTTGTTAATTGCCTATTCCTCCTTGATGAATTGCTTTCATTTGGAATTGGTCTCCAATTCCATTTCTCCCCCCCTTTTTTGATATGCGTAATTAATTCAGAAGAACGCACCTATATCACTGCCAGAGTGCCTTTGGTGTAAGCAATTAAGTTATGACATACAGGCGTAGTCATCATTGAACTTTCGCCTGTTGTTATTATTATTGTTAAGCAAAGCCATCTAGTTCCTTTTTACCTCCCTGTTGTTTCTATGACTGCTCATCAACTGTCCAATACAGTCCCAACAGTGAAGCATGGTGGTGGCAGCATCATGCTGTGGGGGTGTTTTTC
The DNA here is from genome assembly GCA_037952925.1 of Lithobates clamitans. NCBI lineage: Eukaryota > Metazoa > Chordata > Amphibia > Anura > Ranidae > Lithobates > Lithobates clamitans. The sequence continues at coordinate 153,583 of JBBGZY010001549.1, read as the reverse complement.
AGCTGCAGGGACAGGACGACTGGTTGCAATCGAGGGAAACATGAATGCGGCCAAGTACAGGGATATCTTGCATGAAAACCTTCTCCAGAGTGCTCAGGACCTCAGACTGGGCCGAAGGTTTACCTTCCAACAAGACAATGACCCTAAGCACACAGCTAAAATAATGAAGGAGTGGCTTCACAACAACTCCCTGACTGTTCTTGAATGGCCCAGCCAGAGCCCTGACTAAACCCAATTAAGCATCTCTGGAGAGACCTAAAAATGGTGGTCCACCAACCTTTACCATCCAACCTGACAGAACTGGAGAGGATCTGCAAGGAGGAATGGCAGAGGATCCCCAAATCCAGGTGTGAAAAACTTGTTGCATCTTTCCCAAAAAGACTCATGGCTGTATTAGATCAAAAGGGGGCTTCTACTAAATACTGAGCAAAGGGTCTGAATACTTAGGACCATGTGATATTTCAGTTTTTCTTTTTTAATAAATCTGCAAAAATGTCAACAATTCTGTGTTTTTCTGTCAATATGGGGTGCTGTGTGTACATTGAGAAAAAAAAAATGAACTTAAATGATTTTAGCAAATGGCTGCAATATAACAAAGAGTGAAAAATTTAAGGGAGTTTGAATACTTTCCGTCCCCACTGTATATATATATATATCTATATATAAATAGATATATATATATTTGTAATTTTTAAATATATAATTAAAAATCAATCAATACAAAAAAATATAAATCGTATTGTACACAAACACACCCCTTTCTCACTATATATATATATATATATATATATATATATATATATATATATATATATATATATATATATATATATATATATATATAAAACGATTAAAAAATATATATATGTATAGTTATCTATATATCGATATATATCGATATATATATATATATATATATATATATATATATATATATATATATATATATATACGGTATCTACCCTGTTTCCCCGAAAATAAGACCTAGCGTGATTGTCAGTGATGGCTGCAATATAAGCCCTACCCCCCAAATAAGCCCTACCCTGTTTCCCCGAAAATAAGCCCTACCCTGAAAATAAGACCTACAAGGCTTATTTGGGGGGTAGGGCTTATATTGCAGCCATCACCGACAATCACGCTAGGTCTTATTTTCGAGGAAACAGGGTATATTGATATATATATTTAGACTGTATATATATATATATATATATATATATATATATATATATATATATATATAATTTCAGAATAAAGTTATTCTATATTTTTTATATTTTTTAATTGTTTTATTTATATGTGTACATTTTTTTATTAAGGCTGGGTTCACACTGGTGCGACACGACAGCTGTCCTACTTTGGATCCAACTTTGCCCTGTGACTTGGGGCCGGCATGCGTCCGACTTTCAATGAACGGGGATCCGACTTGGATCCCCACCAATACCAGGCACTGTGTTTGGTATGAATCTTGAGGGGGAACTCTACGTCAAATTTTAAATAAAAAACCGGCATGGGTTCCCCCTCCAAGAGCATACCAGGCTCTTGGGTCTGGTATGGACCTTAAGGGGAACCCCCTAGGCTGAAAAAAATGGCATGGGGGTCCCCCCCAAATCCATACCAGACCCTTATCTGAGCATGCAGCCCGGCCGGTCAGGAATGGGGGCGGGGACAAGCGAGCGCCCCCCCCTCCTGAACTGTACCAGGTCGCATGCCCTCAACATGGGGGGGTGGGTGCTTTGGGGCAGGGGGGCACCCTGCGCCCCCCCCACTCCAAAGCACCTTGTCCCCATGTTGATGAGGACAAGGGCCTCTTCCTGACAACCCTGGCCGTTGGTTGTCGGGGTCTGCAGGCGGAGGGCTTATCGGAATCCGGGAGCCCCCTTTAATAAGGGGGCTCCCAGATCCCGGCTCCCCACCCTATGTGAATGAGTATGGGGTACATCGTACCCCTACCCATTCACCTAGAGAAAAAGTGTTAATAAAAAAAACACACTACACAGGTTTTTAAAGTAATTTATTAGACAGCTCAGGGGGGTCTTCTTCCGACTTCGGGGGTCTTCTTCCGACTTCGCCGCTCTCTCCAGCCTCTTCTTCCGGTGTCTGGCCTCTTCTCCCGGTGTTTGACCTCTTCTCCCGGTGTCCAATTCTTCTGCCGGCTCCTCCGCTATCTTCTGCCGCTCTTTTGCTAGCGGTGGCCCGGACTTCTGCCTTCTACCTTCTTGTCTTCTTCCCTCTTCTCTTCTTCCGATGTTGAAACGATGCTCTCTCCCGCTGGAATGGTGTGTGAGCACCCTGCGATGACTTATATAGGCGGTGACCCCGCCCCCTTATAACGTCACTGTCCCTGGGCATGCTGGGACTGTGCCGTCATAAGGGGGTGTGGTCACCGGGTGATGTTGATGTACGATGTACCCCATACTCATCAACATAGGGTGGGGGGCCAGGATCTGGGGGCCCCCTTATTAAAGGGGGCTCCCAGATTCCGATAAGCCCCCTGCCTGCAGACCCCGACAACCAACGGCCAGGGTTGTCGGAAGAGGCCCTTGTCCTCATCAACATGGGGACAAGGTGCTTTGGGGTGGGGTGCCCACAGGGCGCCCTCCTGCCAAAAAGCACCCACTCCCCCATGTTGAGGGCATGCGGCCTGGTACGGTTCAGGAGGGGGGGCGCACGCTCGTCCTCACCCCCATTCCTGACCGGCCGGGCTGCATGCTCGGATAAGGGCCTGGTATGCTCTTGGAGGGGAAACCCATTCCGGTTTTTTATTTAAAATTTGCCACAGAGTTCCCCCTCAAGATCATCTGAGTACAAGTCGCATGCCGAAGTCGGATTATGCGAGACGGCGATCCGACTTCAATGATAGTCAATGGGCTGAAGTAGGATCAAAGTCAGACCAAAGTAGTACAGGGGGGAGCATTTCTAAAGTCGGAACGACTTGTGTAGGACCAGTTAGGACGGCTCCCATAGGGAAACATTGAATTTCACACGTCATGCGACATGCGAAATAAAGGTGGAGAATCCTTTGGAGATTGAAATTATTTTCAAGTAATAATACTATAAATTTTATGATTTTTTAAAATTAATAATTATCATTTTTTTTTATTGCTAAACACACACACACACACACACATTTTATATATATATGTATATATATATATATATATATATATATATATATATATATAAGTATACATATACATACATACATTTTTTCTGATTCTTGTTTGCAGTCTGCGTTCTTCAGCTGAGTTTGACTGCAATGAAGCTTGAGATGGTGGATTGAACGGAAAACTTGGGTCCTCATCAGCTGTTGGATACCTGGACCACATTTTTGCTAAAAGATTTTTTCTCTCTAATATAAATTTAAATTTAAAGAAATTAAATATTTATCTAGTATGATATTAATAAGTTTTTTTTAAGTATAATTAATAAAATACTAAAAAATAAAAAAAGAATCGTAAAAATAGATATGGCTCTGTGATCTCTTCTATTTTATACAATTGATTCGAATGACATTACTATCAATTGTAAACAATACCGGAATTATACAATTACATGAACAAGTAATTTAGGTTGAAATATATGCCACTTATACTGTATATTCTATTTTTTACAGAGTTTACTCGTGATTCCATTTAATTTGTTGTGTGCGCAAATCAAACTACAGCTTCAATGTTTACAATAAGGATTAGATGCACGTCTGTCAATCATAATTATTACCTTTATTCAACTTTATTCAGCATTTGGATGCTATGTTTCCAAGGTGAAGAATGAGACTTACCCTCGTATAGATTGCAGTTCTTTATGATTTTATAGCCAAATAATTTGATCATAATCAATGGATAAGATGGAGTTATGGACACACTTTACTGAAAACAGTGAAAAAGAATTGACCAATAAATTAGTAGTCTAACATTGGTGAAGTTTATAGTCTGTCCTGTTTTGGATTAAAATGTACCCTTTCCTCTGCAGATCTCATGCTTGCTGCCTGATTATCTTCCATTGTCCCTATATTTTCTTGTGATTCTTCTGTTGTCTTCAATAACAATAAAAATAATAAAAAAAATTATTTTGGAGTAGACTTTTTTCAGGTGGTTGGTTATTGTTAAATAATTAAAAAATAAATACATTTATTTTTATTTTCATGATTTTTTTATTGTACATAAAATAAATATCAAAAATTAAAAAAAAATTTTTTTGATTTATATTTCTATATCAATACAGTAAAATAATAATAAAGATTCATAATTGTAAAATTGTTATTTAATTTATTAAAGTATACAGTTCAGTACTTATAATTTTTGGACATTGTACTTTCTTTTTTTTTTTTTTATAAATGTTTTATTATTAAGAAAAAAATATATAGAGATATAGCTATATATCTATATATATAGATATATGTCATGGTTATGCAGTAATGTGTGTCTGTCAGCTCACCTTTCCTTCTGTGTTCACCTTTAGAGGTCAGCCACCCTCACCTGACTGTTTAACCACTTGCTTACTAGGCACTTAAACCCCCCTCCTGCCCAGACCAATTTTCAGCTTTCAGCGCTGACACACTTTGAATGACAATTGCGCGGTCATACAACACTGTACCCAAATGAAATTTTTATCATTATTTCTCCACAAATAGAGCTTTCTTTTGGTGGTATTTAATCACAGCTGGGATTTTTATTTTTTGCTTAACAAACAAAAAAAGATGGAAAATTTTGAAAAAAAAAAAACATGTTTCATAGTTTGTTATAAAATTTTGCAAACAGGTAATTTTTCTCCTTCATTGATATGCGCTGATGAGGAAGCACTGGTGGGCACTGATAGGCTGCACTGATGGGCACGGATAGGCACATTTAAGGTGGCACTGATAGGCACAATTAAGGCGGCACTGATAGGCACATTTGAGGCGGCACTGATAGGCACAGATAAGGCGGCACTGATGGGGACAGAAGGGGTGGCACTGATGGGCACAGATAAGGCGGCACTGATGGGCACTGATGGGCCCTGATGGGTGGCCAGATGGGTGGCACTGATGGGCACTGATAGGTACCACTGATAGGTGGCACTGATGGGCGGCACTAATGGGTGGCACTGATGGGCACTGGTAGGTGACACTAATGAGCACTGATAGGTGGCACTGATGTGGAGCACTGTTGTTGAGGCACTGATTGTGGGCACTGATGGGTGGCACTGTGGGCACTGATGGGTGGCACTATGGGCACTTATGGGTGGCACTGTGGGCACTGATGAGTGGTGCTGGTGGGCACTGGTAGGCGGCACTGCTGCCTGTTGCTAGGTGGCACTGGCAGAGGGCACAGGTGGGCACTGATGATCTGGTGGCACTTGCCGTGACCGGGACTGATGCCCCTCTCACTGCCGCCGGGGATCGTCTTTATTTTCCTCCTCACGCTGTCAGTGCGAGGAGAAAAAATAGCCGATTACCGGCTCTGTTGATGTCACATGATCAGCTGTCATTGGCTGACAGCTGATCATGTGGTAAGGGGTCGGGATCGACCCCTTACTCTGATCTGTGATCAGGCGAGTCTCATAGACTCGCTGATCACAGAGCACACACTGCAGGGGGCGCAAAGGCCGCTCGTGCATGGGACGACTTCAATGGACGTAGTCCCGGCAAAGCAGGTCCTCGCTGTAGCCGACATTCAGGTATAGTGCGGATCTCTAGAGGTTAAATAATCTTCCCTCAGCATAGCTCCACCCCGGCCTCTAATTAGAAACACTACATTAACCTGGGCATTGCAAGCCAACCTTGCTGATCAACCATTGTGTGTTAGCTTTCGTGTGTACTTGCTGTGTTTCCTACATCTGATTCCAGTTACGGACCTTGGCCTGTTCTCGTGTCAGGAAAGAGGCAAGTACCAGTCTCGCCAATATCGCTGCCTTCCTTCACACATGCGCAGTAGAGCGGCACTCCGGCACATCCCTGGGCACAACACAGCAAAACGGCTAATGCGCGTGCGCAATTCGGCCAAACGGCTAATGTTTGTGTGCACTTCAGCAAAACGGCTAATGCGCGTGCGCGATTCAGCGGAACGGCGAACACGCATACGTAATAGTGCGCACAACATGAGCCTCCCACTGGCCTATAAAAGCCACTCTGTGCCATGACCAGATTGCTGGTTTGTCTTTCAGCTCCCCGTGTGTTTCCTGCTAGTATCCTGATTCTTGATTACCTGTTGTGACCCGGATTGACCTTGACCTGCTCTGATCTCTACCTGCATCTGACCCTCGGCTTGCCTCCCGGACTTCTCCACTTGCTTACTTTGTTTGACCCTCGGCCTGTCTACGAATATTGCTTCCTATATCCAGTGATTGACCCTCAGCCTGCTCCTGGACTTTGCTATTGTCTTCAGTGCTCGACCCCTGGTTTGCTCACAGACTTTGCTTCCAGTTACCTGTGTTTGACCCTCGGCCTTTTTTTTTACGGACTTTGCTATCAATCTTCAGTACTCAGTCATCAGCCTGCTTACAGACCTGCTAACAGTCCTTTGCACTAGTCTGTGGTCTAGAGACTCTTACTAGTCAACGGTGTTTGACCCCCGGCCTGTTGTTGGATCAGCTGTTCATCCTCCTTCTTGAGCTTCAGCATCTTCCAGTCCTGCACAGCTGTCTCCCTGCCGGTGACCTTCACGCAAGACCTGCCCAGCCTGCTGGTGACTCGTGCCTCTTTGTGCCCTTCACCCCCTGTACCATCTCCAGGAGTGGAGTGCGCTTAGTCGCAAGAGGTTACCGTTCTTAGCATCTCAGTGAGTACCCTTATCTGACATCTCGATTATCCCTGTCTGCTTGTGACCCTGACCTTTGGTGTGTTATGTTTATCCTTGTCTGCTAGTCGCCCTGACATTTGGCTTATCCCTTTACTATCCTTGTTGTTCCAGCCTGCTCCCTCCTTCCTCTTCTCCTGTAGTCTACCGTGAGCGTGAGCTGTGAGACCCTGGGGGCCGCAACCTGGAGCCAGACTGCAGCGCAGTCCATCCTCACCACTAGAGGCTCTGGGGAACACCTGCTGGCTCTTAGACTCCGCACCCTGGGGAATCTATGCTCTAGCTCCCACTGGGATCTGTGTTAGTGATTCAGTAGACCTGCTTCCTGAACCTCCCAGTGTTCAATCTGCAGCAGTCAGTCCTAGGGTCCACTACCTTAGCGGTGCACTCCTGACTCCCATGGAGTGCATCTGTCACCTGGTCTCAGGTGATCTGACAATATATATACAGTGGGGACGGAAAGTATTCAGACCCCCTTACATTTTTCACTCTTTGTTATATTGCAGCCATTTCCTAAAATCATTTAAGTTCATTTTTTTCCTCATTAATGTACACACAGCACCACATATTGACAGAAAAACACAGAATTGTTGACATTTTTGCAGATTTAATAAAAAAGAAAAACTGAAATATCACATGGTCCTAAGTATTCAGACCCTTTGCTGTGACACTCATATATTTAACTCAGGTGCTGTCCATTTCTTCTGATCATCCTTGAGATGGTTCTACACTTTCATTTGAGTCCAGATGTGTTTGATTATACTGATTGGACTTGATTAGGAAAGCCACACACCTGTCTATATAAGACCTTACAGCTCACAGTGCATGTCAGAGCAAATGAGAATCATGAGGTCAAAGGAACTGCTTGAGACAGAATTGTGGCAAGGCACAGATCTGGCCAAGTGAGAAATAATATTCTCTGGTCTGATGAGACCAAGATAGAACTTTTTAGCCTCAATTCTAAGCGGTATGTGTGGAGAAAACCAGGAACTGCTCATCACCTGTCCAATACAGTCCCAACAGTGAAGCATGGTGGTGGCAGCATCATGCTGTGGGGGTGTTTTTCAGCTGCAGGGACAGGACGACTGGTTGCAATCAAGGGAAAGATAAATGCGGCCAAGTACAGGGATATCCTGGATGAAAACCTTCTCCAGAGTGCTCAGGACCTCAGACTGGGCCGAAGGTTTACCTTCCAACAAGACAATGACCCTAAGCACACAGCTAAAATAACGAAGGAGTGGCTTCACAACAACTCTGTGACTGTTCTTGAATGGCCCAGCCAGAGCCCTGACTTAAACCCAATTGAGCATCTCTGGTGAGACCTAAAAATGGCTGTCCACCAACGTTTACCATCCAACCGGACAGAACTGGAGAGGATCTGAAAGGAGGAATAGCAGAGGATCCCCAAATCCAGGTGTGAAAAACTTATTACATCTTTCCCAAAAAGACTCATGGCTGTATTAGATCAAAAGGGGTCTTCTACTAAATACTGAGCGAAGGGTCTGAATACTTTGGACCATGTGATATTTCAGTTTTTCTCTTTTAGTAAATCTGCAAAAATGTCAACAATTCTGTGTTTTTCTGTCAATATGGGGTGCTGTGTGCACATTAATAAGGAAAAAAAATGAACTTAAACGATTTTAGCAAATGGCTGCAATATAACAAAGAGTAAATAATTTAAGGGGGGTCTGAATACTTTCCGTCCCCACTATATATAGATATATCTATAGATAGATAGATAGATAGATAGATAGATAGATAGATAGATAGATAGATAGATAGATAGATAGATAGCAATAACTCTCGGTGGAGCTGCTGGTTTAAAGCGGGCTTGTTATCTTCACTCTCGATACCTCTGTTTCACCGGCACCGGGTCTAGGGTTCCGTTGAGTTTACCTCCGAACGATATAAGCACAAAACACTTGAGTAGGTTTTCCAATCCTTTAATGAATGGATAAAGAAAGTAGCAAAAAGAGGTAGAAGGAAAGCTGCAGGGAAGCTCAAATACCTTTCCTTAGTATTCTTTAGAACATTTCTCTGGAATTGATCACCCTTAGTTGAAAGTGCTCCCCTTGTGGGATTCAATCTTTGCCCGCCTGGATAGACCTCTCTCACTTGTCTAGCAGCCAGTACGTAGCATGAACAAAAGTCTCTGCCACAGACTTGTTTGGAATAAAACATGTACGATCCTCTGCCACAGGATGTATTAGTTTGTGATTAATGTCAGACACAGTACTTGAACCTTTAAGCCAACCCGACAGTACTATGCTGTAAGATTACTTCAGGATACGTCCTCCAACTGAGTCACCAGGCCCCTCTCCAGACCAGCACTCTGCATGATCCTTCCATGATGGGTCCTCCCCTGGGATCTCCTCGGTTGTCCAGCTTCTTCACTCAGGATAGACAGCTCAGGACCATTCCTCTGCTGCTGTGATAGGCCCCAGACAGGCTTCTGGGCCCACATGCCGCAGCGACGTGGGCCTCCGGATCGGAGGACCACGAGGTGGTACTCTTAACACATACCTGTCGGCCAGGAGGGCCAGCAGGTGTAAAAAAAAAAACCCTAAAACATGGCGTCTGTCCCATAAATACCCTCTCCCAGAGTGCAACTCGGAGGACCACCTCCACCGAGTCATGCTTGACTGTAGGCAAGACACACTTGTCCTTGTACTACTCACCTGGTTGCCGCCACACACGCTTGTCACCATCTGAACCAAATAAGTTTATCTTGGTCTCATCAGACCACAGGACATGTGGATTGGACTTTTTTCTTTCTTCATTTACATTTATATTTATTTTTATTGCGCTGCACTTACCTGTGTTTTTTTGATTATTTGCTAGGTATATGTAATTGCCTATAGTGTTCAGCTTGCATTTTTTATGTCCTTTTAGTGTGTTTACACTGATTGTTTTCTTGATTTTCATTGTTTCATCTCAGCCTCTGCTCATGGTTAACGGACAGGAAGAATATGAGGTTGAACATATTCTGGATTTCATAAAAGTAAGGAATGCTGTCCAGTATCTGGTGGACTGGAAGGGCTTTGGTTCTGAAGAAAATTCTTGGGTCCCAGCTGCATCTGTTCACGCTAACAGACTTGTTCAGAACTTCCATCACCAGAATCCTGACAAGCCTGCTCCCAGGGGTCCAGGGGCCCCTCCTCAGAGGGGGGGTAATGTCAAGATCACTTAAGTGCTCCTGCTTCCCATTCCAGTATCCGAGTGTTGGCTCCTGCATTCTCCCTGTCTGTGTTCACCTGTTAGGTGATTGATCTGTTCAGTCACCTGATATAAGCTAGCCAAACATTCCATCCCTTGCTTGTGATAGAGACAGACTTACCTGCATTGTTCTAGATAAAGCCTCCCGTTAGTCTGCCTTGCTTGTTGTTGGATCTCCTGTGTATGACCTGGATTGGATACTGGACTATCCCCTGAACTCAGCCTGCCTTTTACCTGGAACGGATACTGGATTATCCCCTGAACTCAGCCTGTCTTATTACCTGAACTGCCTTTGAACCACGCTACCTGTTTGCTAACTGCAAGTACCTGTTTGCTTTGCTCAGTTCGCATCTGCCCTGGTGTAGTAGCCAGGCACTATAGCATTGTGTATAAGTCCTGGGGGCAACCAAGTACCGGTAGGCCTGCTTGCCTTAAGGAAAAGGGGGCTGCTATAGGTGAAGCACACAATAGCCAGCTATAGTGTCTGACCACCTGTGTTGGGATAGATGTGACATTCGTGACACTCAGTGAGCCGTTGAGACCCTGAACCAGCTGCTCCCGTCCCCTGAAGGGGCAGAGCAGAGAACCGCTGATTGACAGTTATTACTCTTTGCTCACTGAAGATAGAGAGGTGGCGGGGGACAAATGCAGCATTGGATCCATGTTGCATCCACCTAAGTGGGTATCTGTGTTTATTTTGTTTAAAACCCACACTTCTTGTTTAAAGCCTAAGTAAGCTCTTGCTTTAAATAGTTTGGTCCACACTAACTATTTCCTTTATGAATAGATGTGGACACTGTCAGCACCTTAAAAAGCTCTCCACGTCTTAATGGCTGAGGTGGAGAGGAAGATGGATGATGTCAGGAGCTCCACCTTAGCCAATCAGAGGAAGCCTTGTACTCACTGACAAAATACAAAGCTTCCTGTGAATGGCTGGGCAGCACTTGATTTTGTTCCAGGAGTGGGATGGGAATTCCCCATACTGCTGCTGGAACGTAACTCTGTGTACTGTATGTAGCCAATGCTGCATACAGTTTATACAATGCTGACAGCAGACACATGTATTACTGAAGGAAATAGTTCATCTGGGCCAGCTTGGCCCAAACACAAAACCTGTAGTTAGGATTCAAGGTCTTTCACAGTTCTTCGTATAAGATCAAATGTTACCACCTTTTTGATGATATATCCAGTATGTACAGGGCTGGTGCTAGACTATTTTGACGAGCTACTTGCACCGCCCCCATCAAAAAATACATTAAATAGAAAATGTATTACCTTGATGATGCCATTATATTAAATAAACATATCATTTGCAGTCCAAGTACAACTACTGATAAATTTGGTAAAACGTATTTATTGGGAAAATAAATGGCCACTCACATTATAGCAAATAAAACAGGCTCATCATAAATTATGGTGTCCAGGACGATGAAGCAGATGTCAGCTGGGGTGCCACCCGGGTCAGGTGCTGTGGGAATGTGCACTGGTCCAAATCATTTGGTGGAGATTGGGGAGATTATGGTATGGGGCTGTTTTTCAGGGGTTGGGCTTAGCCCCTTAGTTCCAGTGAAGGGAACTCTTAAGCATACCAAGACATTTTGGACAATTTAATGCTCTCAACTTTGTGGGAACAGTTTGGGGATGGCCCCTTCCTGTTCCAACAGCCTTCCCAGAAGAGTTGAATCTGTTATAGCTGCAAAGGGTGGGCCAACTAAATATTGAAACCTACGGACTAAGACTGGGATGCCATTAAAGTTCATGTGCATGTAAAAGCAGATGTCCCAATACTTTTAAAAATATAATGTAAATCCTTTATGAGCCAAGGAAAGAGTGACTATGGGTGTGACAATCATATATTTTGCCTAATATCTTTGAAAAAAAAAAAAAAACAAGCCTTCTTTCTAATTTCAGGCAATTAGAAGCTATACATATACAATAACAAATACACCTATATAGCAGAGGAGCCTTTTCTGTCATCAGGGTTGGAACATAGATTTATTATTTGAATCAGCAAAGCAAGAGGTGGTAATGACTCTAAATTGGACATCAATACAATGGGCACATCAATAGTGAGCCTTTGGTGGCTACCAACCCATAGAAACATACTTATGAAGCAGACCTAAGCATGGGGACTTTAGGGAGCACCAGCATGGGGGACCGCCAAATCTAAAACACATACTTGTCAATTTAAAACAGCAGGTGCTACAGTTCTTCCATGCTAACTTCAGTAAAGCAAGAAGGACTTGACATTTTAGGTGATTTTAGAAAACACCTCTAGGTTGACCAATGGAGTCAAGCTCAGAAGTCTGGTGTTTCCTGGCACGGCACACTCGGTGCATACTAGAATGTCTTCACAATGCCAGGGCTGTTCTAGCTACACCCTACAAAGCATTTTCCAAAAATTTCAGTTTTAGGGGCTTCACAGCCTACTTGTATATGATAAGTAACTAGAAAAGCTACAATTTCTGGGGGAATTGTGTGAAGAGTTCTTGCCTCTACAACTGGAGTGGGCGGAGTAACTGGGTGGAGTGGCTTGAGTAACTGTTGTGTGGTTGGAGTGGCTGGAGTAACTGTGAAAAGTGTTAAAAAGCTTAATATTTTAAAAAGTATAAATAGTAGTAAAAAAGTTCAAGAAGTCCCATCATTAGCTGAAAGAGCTGAACATTTTTTTCAAAAATGATTTTTTTTTTTTTCGAAAATGATTTTTTTTTTCCGAAAATGATTTTTTTTTTCAAAAATTATTATTATTATTTTTTTCATGGGGTGGTCATAATGTTTTGGCTGATCATGGGGGGTCATAATGTTTTGGCTGATCATGGGGTGGTCATAGTATTTTAGCTGATCATGGGGTTGTCAGCTTTTGTCACCTCCAACTCTAGTTTTGAACATTTCACCATTCATTCCAATGGGACCAATTTTGCCGCAAAAACGACGATATTTCGTGAACCATTCGGCGAACCGTTCCACAAAGTAATAGCACACCAATCAGGAACAATCCGCACGTTTCGGTATATTACTGTCTATATAGTGTAAAAGCTGTGGGAGGAGTTAGGGTGGTAAATTTGGCTATAATAAGAATAATATATATGTGAGATAACAGTAAGTGGTCTTGCTATGCAAGAACACTTAATTAGAATAAGTGATCTTGTATAATACGTAGACAGTTTCACTTTGTATTCCAGAGAGTTCTGTTTATTGACATGGCATTGATTGTCATTCCAAAACCCCATAATGTGAATCTTCTCTTCACCTACAGGCAGGGGCGTTGCTAGGTCTACAAAAGATCTGGGGCTAGAGCCTATAGCAGCGTAGTAAAGAAAGCCATATGCTTGAGCGGGCATACACATGTATATAATATATGTATGTGTGTGTATATATATCCCCAGAGAGTCCCCCTTACATCAGGGTCCCCAGAGAGCCCCCCACTTACATAAGGGTTCCCGGGGAGCCCCCCTTACATTAGGGTCCCCAGAGAGCCCCCCCCTTAAATCAGGGTCCCCAGAGAGCCCCCCTTAAATCAGGGTCCCCAGAGAGCCTCTCCCTTAAATCAGGGTCCCCAGAGAGCCTCCCCCTGCATCAGGGTCCACAGAGAGCCCCCCCACTTACATCAGGGTCCCCAGAGAACCTCCCCTCCCCTTGGTGACCCCTGCAGAGACTTGGGGCTATGGGCCCCAGATTCGGGCTATAGCCCCAAAAGCCACCCCCTAGTGATGCCACTGTCTACAGGTAAAGCACAACTAAACAGACACATATTCCCTACATTGAGAACTGAGCTCAGTGTACGGTCTTCAGATGGCGCCTGTCTCTGGAGGTTGTGTGATCACTTCAGTCTTCATATGATGGATGAATATACAGCAGGAGATCAGGAGGACACAGCCAGATATCACCAGACGTATGAGGTTCACCATGGTATAATCTTTCTTTGGTGTGTTTTCTCTATCCATTCCTGAATTGAAGGTAAAATAAAAGGTGATATAGCTCTATCAAATGTATAATTACTTTATTTTGTGTTATACAAGCCATTCTAATCAAACCCAAAGAAAGCAGTTAATAGGAGGCTTGCATTGATAACAAGAGTCCCAAGAAACCTTTCCTGACAGAGACATGGATGCCATTGCTGACCTCTTTCCAATTTCCTGACTGTTATGCTGACTAACTGACATCAGTACTTTATAAGTCCTTGACCTGGTGAATATCAAGAAAATCTAGGTTAAAGCTCCTTATCAGCATATGTATTCCAGGTCAGCGGCACAAAGCATTGAGGTTTGGCATGGCAGCAAGACAACTAAGATTTGCAGCATGAGAAGTAAGAGTCAGTGTTTCTCTAGCCACTTGCCAACTGCCTAACTGGAAATGTACATAATGATTTTGACGTTAAATAATGTTGTTATGGCAGCAGCTAGCTGTCATAATCCCGGTATTGTTTTTTCCTTAGGCAGTTGGCCTTTAGATAAAAGTGATTCCCGCAGCAGATTCGCAGCAAGATCACTTTTTAGGCGGCGGGAGAGGTGCACCCCCTCACGTTGCTTTCCGGTCCTTTCCGAGCTTACCGGAGCCATCGGTAACCCGGAAACCGATCTGATGCGGCCGATAGCCCCTCCACTAGGCTTTATGCCCTTGGAGGTCCGGAGCAACCTTTGACATCACTTACGGTTCTCGGGCTTAAAGAGATGATTTTTGTTTTGTTTTTTAAGTTAAAGTGTCAAAAAAATAATGTTTCTTTTGCTTTTAAGGGTAAATGAGAGATCTGGGGTCTTTTTGACCCCAGATGTCTCAATAAAAAGGACCTGCTTATTTCTATTACAAGGAATGTTTACATTTCTTGTAATAGAAATAAAAGTGATCAAAAATAAATAAATAAAGGGTCAGTGTAAAAATAAAAAATAAATTAAATAAAAATAATTTTTTTTAAAGCGTCCGTAACCCATACGTAAGTCATGCCCGCATATGTGTTTAGGATCATGTTTGTGTTGGTCATGAAGACCTGGAAAAGTTATCCCTGCTGATTTATTTTTTATTTTTTTTGCCAAAAAAATATAAGATCCAGAAGCATTCATGACATGTTGTTTATTTATAACAATTAAAATGTTTTCCAGCTAATGACCATTTTCCAGGCAACCAGCACGCTTTCTCAAGGCTAATCGCCTCAGTGCTCCTGGATATTTTATGTTTTGAAAAACTTTGAAATGAACTCTAAGTGAGCACTGGGAATTAGGTTTTGACATTAAAGGAGAATTCCAGGTATGGATATGTGGGTAGGTGCAGGGTGGTGCAGGAAGTGATGACACAGAGTCTGGTTGTAGAAAGGAGAACTTACATTGAAGAAAAAGGCTCAGCTGAACAGATAATGCAGTGGGAGAGCACTACACCAGAGAAACACTCACAGTGGATTCAGATGCCCCAACAGTATCTATCTTGGAGGGTGGAATGCAGCCTGTCCGGTCTGGACCCAAATGGGAAGGCTTCTGCAAAGGATGGCATATACCTAGCCTGTCCCTACTCATCAGGAACCTCTCTACTGCTAGACACTTTCCCTTACAGACGAGGGATCTGTCCCTAACCTGTCCACTTGCAAGAATGTGTGGCAATCCCAGGATCCAGAGTCTTCAATACACTCTGCCACACCTACTGTAAGATGGCTGCCAGAATCACATGGGTGTCCAGCATCCAATTGGATCTCT
Source organism: Lithobates clamitans (assembly GCA_037952925.1). Classification (NCBI taxonomy): domain Eukaryota; kingdom Metazoa; phylum Chordata; class Amphibia; order Anura; family Ranidae; genus Lithobates; species Lithobates clamitans. The sequence goes on along the minus strand of JBBGZY010001549.1, from coordinate 137,913 downwards.
GCCCCAATGACTCAGGAAACCATAGATGAACCATGTCCCTCATTACTGCCTTTCCCTCTGCATTGCTGCTGTGGTTGAGTGCCACCTGCAGTGACTGCACCAGCCTACAGATATGTTTACATACTTTACATACATTGGCCCAGGTTGGACCAATGTAACTCTGTATATACCATACCTGTGGGATCTCTCTAGAAGCTGGAAATCACTGCAGTAGACACCACTAACCCTGTGATCTCCACTAACTTCTGAGTCACATGCCGAGTAGCTGACTTCATTGTGAACATAAGAGGTTGCAAGATTATGAGAATGTGACATCGCCATCCTCCTCTTCGCCTTGCCCAATCAGAGAATGCTTGGCATTCATTAAGAAAATTCAAAGCATTCTCTGAATGGCTCTCGTGCTGAGCGGGCGACCTGCTGTGTTCACAATGCAGCAGGACAGCTGCTCAGCGTGGGACCTGGAAGCGAGTGGAGATCATTGGAGTAGGGGTACCTACTACAGTAATTTACAGTTTCCATGAGGATCCCACAAGGAGGGCAATTACAGGGCAAATGAGGTTTACACTTGGGGGCCGTAAATATGAATGCAACTTACTTGCTAGAGGTTGAACCATTGGGGGGATTCTGGGATGGAAAAAGATCTGGGGGTCCTAGTAGATCACAGGCTTAGCAATGGCATGCAATACCAAGCTGCATCAAGCAAAGCAAGCAGAATATTAGCATGGATTTAAATAGGGATTTACTCCAGAGATAAAACTATAATTTTACCACTTTACAAAACTCTTGTCCGGCCATATCTTGAGTATGCCGGCCAGTTCTGGTCACCAGTCCTCAGGAAGGTGCTGAAACTGGAGAGAGTCCAGAGAAGGGCAACAAAGCTAATAAGAGATGGGAGGACCTCAATTACGAAGAAGGACTTCAAACATTAATCTTATTCTCCCTGGAGAAGAGACACAAGATATGATAGCGATATACAAATACCTCAATGGTGATTCTATCATAGTGAGGGAACCTGAAATTTCAGGGAGCTTAAAATGGCTCTAAAGGCTCAAGGTTTTTTACCTTCATGCATGACATTAATCATCTTGCACCCACCATGCCTCACAACCCACTATACACAGAAGGATCTCAGCTATCTCTGGCCCTGGAGGTTCTCAATAGACTGAAGGAGGCCAGGGACCTTGCTACATTGCACAAACCTTCCCTGTGCAGCAGCCCCCCAGCCATTGGCTCCTGCTGCTTTCAATCAGAGCCAGTGAGTCAAAGAGGAGAGAGAGAGAGAGGGAGGAGCCAAGCCCGGCTCAGTATGTGCATAGGCACACAGAACCATGGTCCGGGAGCGAACCTGCTTGGGTGCCCCAATTGCAAGTTGCTTGCTCTGGGCGTCCTCAGCAGGAGGGAGGGGTCAGGAGTGCCAGCAGGGGACCCGAGAAGAAAAGGACCAGGACTGCTCTGTGCAAAGCTGCTACACAGTGTTATTTAAAGAAAAGTGAAGCTTGAGAGGTATCTTGAGTGCCAAGCTAGGGACAGAGCAGAGAGGCGGGGGTTCGCTTGAGGAAGATACCACAGTGAAGATTGGAAGAGCTGAAGGAATTCAGTGTCAGTGAATCATCTAGTTTAGTGAGAGTAACTGGGAGCTCAGTGGGCTGAAGAACTACAAGGAGTGATTGTAGTGGAAATGAAGGAACTGTTACAACTTGTGTTAGGAACTGTTAAAGACTGTTGCCATAGGAGACAGCATTTCTACACGTGCAGATGTGGCATCTTGCTGGATGCCTTTCCCTGCATGGCTGTCCTCGTGTTGAAGTCTCTGAGTCTGCCAATTAATCTTGCAACTACCTAAGGGTGTCCTGGCCCTAACCCTCTCTCCGAAAGTTCTGATAAGAGAAATAAAAATCTCTTTTGCATTCAAGAAGTGTCTGGTGCCCAATTACTTTAACTACTTTGCACCCACTATGCCTCACAAGCCACCATATTCAGAAGGATGTCAGCTATCTCTGGCCCTGGAGGTTCTCATTAGACAGAAGGAGGCCTGGGACCTTGCTACAATAGGTAATAATTTAATTATAATAGAAAATAAGAAAAACAAAATTATCCGAATGTAATCGATTCGTTAAACTTGTAGGTTGAATCGTTTTTCGTTCTTTTGGATTTTCGTTCTTTCATTCTTTTTGAAAATTTGTTTTTGTATGCTTCCGAATGAACGAATATACCTAATTTCATCCGAAAACGAATTTGTAACAAAACAAATTGCACATGTCTACTTGTAGCAGCCTCTAGTGTGTGCTACTAGTGTGAGGGTAGGCAAACTATACTTTAACTCATGCTTAGCCTATGAGTCTGTAATTGGGTCAGGGTCATTAGAGTTCAGGCCAGCATGACTCATACAGACAGCTCTCTGGTGCCTCCCCCTGGTTCTAGAAAGTTTGAGAACATTCTAGAAACTAGAGGACGGAGGCTAGGATTGTTAATTTTCATATATAGGGGCAATCCCCAGGTGGTGGGCCTGGCAGAGGACTAAAAAAGCCCTTAAATATGAATGAGTCATGCTGGAAGGGTAGTTGTGTGGAAGATGGAGATGCAGTGCTGAGAAGACTGTCTGTGGCCCTTGAAGGACCCCTGTCTAGGAGGGGCTTTACCTCAGGCCAGGGTTCAGGTGCTTGCTTGGAGAGGTCCTACCACAGAAGAAGTTGGAAGGAGGCTTTTCTGAGAGACAGCGGGAGCAAGGAGAGGACAGTGTGAGTACTGCAGCATGGAGCAGGGACAGACAAGGGGAGAGATTGCCACATGTAGCAGGTCTCTCTTGAAGCCAGTGATGTGCTTGAGACTTCTATATTCTTGCCTTGGGAGATCTCCAGAGAGAGTCAATTGGGTAGACGGTGCACAAAGCAAGGTCCATAAAGGCATGGATGAGGGAGTTTGGGGTGGAGGAACTTGACTGGCCTGCACAGTGCCCTGATCTCAACCCGATGGAACACCTTTGGGAAGAATTAGAGCGGAGACTGCGAGTCAGGTCTTCTTGTCCAACATCAGTGCTTAACCTCACAAATGGGCTCCTGGAAGAATGGTCAAACATTCTTCCCATAGACGCCCTCCTAAACTTTGTGGACAGCCTTCCTAGAAGAGTTGAAGCTTTTATTATTAATATTAAACCTAATGGACTAAGACTGGGATGCCATTAAAGTTCATGTGCGTGTAAAGACAGGCATCCCAAAACGTTCAGCAATATAGTGTACAGTATGTTTATAGCATGGGTTCACTTTTAAGTATGAAGTTTAACAAATTGCATTGTTAGTGTACTTACCATTGTTGCAGTATAGCCAGGGAACCACATTCTTCGAGACATTACTGACCGGATTCTTTGCTGTACATATATAGGTAAAGTTGATATTACTGGGAGGTACAAACACAATGTTCTGTGTCTGGTTAACATTACTGCTGTTTAAACTCCTCCAAATGATGGTCACATTTCTTCCATTTACTGGGTCCACCAAACACGTCAAGCTGACCTCACATGTCTTATTATCAGTCACATTGGAGATGATGGTGACATCTTCAGCCATTAGATTACCTGGAGGGAAGAAGTAGATAACATTCTAGAAAAGTATTAAAACCTCTAATCCCTGGTGCTAGAAATGAGCTTCCATGTAAAAATAGATGATTTTACCTGCTTCGGGACCAGACCATTTTTTGCTATTCAGCACTGTGTTGCTTTAACTTGTAATTGCACAGTCATGCAACACTGTACATAAATGACATTTATATAATTTTTTAACACAAATAGAGCTTTCTTTTGGTGGCATTGAACCCCATAGCGCCGACCGTACGCACATATGCGGCCTCAGCTTTAAGGGGTTATACTTGAGCTCATTTTCCGCTCCCCCTTCAGTGGTAAATGGTTTGTCTCATCCCTCTAACTGCTACATCTGCCCAAGAGCTTGTTCTTTAAAAAAAAAACAAGACATAAGCCCCGTACACACGATCAGACTTCGACGGGAAATGTTGGCTGACAGGCTGTTGGCTGGAAATCCGACCGCGTGTATCCAGGACAAGTTTGAGCCAACACCCTTTGGACAAAATTGCATGGTTTTGTTGGCCAACAATCCGATCGTGTGTACGGGGCTTTACTTGATAGATCACAAGCTGAAAAAAAAAGAAAAAACAAATGCAGCCATCACATCTAAGAATTGGTAAGCTGCAATATGATAAATGTTTTCTTTTGGGTTTAATACCGCTTTAAGTATGCTGCACACAATATCCTGTCTGTAAGTCTGAATTCCTGTTCTGCGTCATGTTTGCTGATCGTAATTGGAAGGTGGATTCAAGAAAGAATACACAGTTCCTGTAATTTCCAGTTTCCTTTTTTTTTTTTGGATAAAAGCCCTTCAGTGCCGGTTCACACTTATGCGATTTTGCTATGAATTTGATGCATTACAAAAAGCCTAGATTTGCATGTTATCCAAAAACATAGTGTGTTTAATGACGGTCGTTCACATCTATGCGTTGTGATTGCTATACGAATGCGATGCAGCAACAAAAAAGGGTCCTGTGCGAATTTACTGTGGTGTGTTGTGTGATTTTCCTCTCCACGGAGACCGCACTGAAATCTCATCTTGAATTCAGATGTGTGTGAATACTGCTTTTTCTGTGTAGATTTTGACATATTTCCACCCTCCTGCTCCTCCCCTCCTCACTTCCTATTTCCTTTCTAATGTTCGAAAACGCATTCAATTCGCATCGCATTCGGAGCTCAGTGTACAGGGCATACAGGCAGAGAATTTTAATGCACGCATTGGGGTTGATTTACTAAAACTGGAGAGTGCAAAATCTGTTGCAGCTGTGCATGGTAGGCAATCAGCTTCTAAGTTCAACTTGTTCAGTTTCTATGTACCTCATATACATTCACATGGGGGGGGGGGGGGTGTGGCGGGATCTGGGGGCTCCCTTGTTAAAGGGGGTTTTCGGATTCCTATAAGTCACTTCCCGCTCCCCCACAACCACCGAGCCACGGATGTGGGGAAGAGGCCTTTGTCTTTATCAACATAGGGACAAGGTGATTTGGTGTGGGGGGCCCAAAGCAACTCCCCCATGTTGATTGCATGTGACCTGGTATGGTTTCTGAGGGGGGGCACTTTCCTTCTGTCTTTCTTGTCCCCCCCCCCCTTTCCCAGCCTTCCAGGCTACATGCTCAGATAAGGACCTATTATGGATTGGAGGGGACCCTACGTTGTTTCTTATTTTTTTAATGCCGGCACTTGTTTTGTTTACATTCTGCTGTCAGCGAGGAATCCTGCTGACAGCAGATAAGTCATCCTTGTTGAGGACGCAGTGGCTGCCTGATCCTTAGCAACCAGCAATTCTGAGTGAAACGAAATGAATGCTGAAGCTACAATACAAATTCTTAAAATGAATTGGTTCAATTAACAAATGCATCTGAGATTAAACTAAATGAAAATCTGTGGTGTGCATATGTCTAGTATTGCTAAAAATGACACTTACTGAACACAGAGAGATGATAGTCACAGGTCTTTATCTCTTTATCTATGAGGAATTGTGCTCGGTAGTCCCCTTGGTCTTCCAGTCTTAGCTCAGTTATTATTAAGGATCCATCAGGTGTGCTGCTCAGTCTTCCTTCATAATTACTATCGGCAATTTCAGGTGATTCTTGTGGTTTTGTTCTGGCAATTGTTATTGCTTTTGTGACCAAATTCCAAGTAATAGATCTAGCCCCAGTGTAACAGAGATGTAGGGTGACAGCTCCTCCCACAGCGCCTAATACATCCTCCTTTACACTCGGTGCCTCACTCATCACATCTGATAAAGAATAATAATACTTCATGTTAGCAGGCAGCAGGCTTTGAAGTGTTAGGCTTCCCTTACACTATTATTATTATTATTATTATTATTATTATACAGGATTTATATAGTGCCAACAGTTTGCACAGCACTTTACAACATGAGGGCAGACAGTACAAATACAATACAATTCAAAGCAGGAAGAATCAGATAAACTAGTAGATTTTCTCATACAAGCACTTCTACAAACATGTATTCATATATTCAATAATTTTATGAAAATTGTCCCGAAGCCTAAAAATGTTATTTGCTTTTAACATTTCAAAATTTTCCACTCTGCTCCTTTCAGTTTTCTCATTAATGTGCAAACTGTGGTAAAAAATGAATGTTGATTTGGCCCCACTAATCAGGGTTGCCAACTGTCTGTTCATTCATGGACAGTTTATAAGAACCCATGATTTTTACTCTTGTCTGTTAATGTCTGTGACGGTAATTAGTGGTAACTAGCTGGTAGTTGCAGCAGCCAATAGCATGATTCAGTCTAACTCCACCCATATAGGGGCCACCCAGTATGAGATAGAGGGAGGGACTCATGAGACAAGTTCCTCCGCCTCCTGCTGCCTCTTCAGCTATTGAGTTCTGTAACCCTAGCCACTCCCTCAGCTCTCCACATTTCATGTCAGACAGCAGATGGAGTGGAAGAAGATACAACACCAGAGATGACCCAAGGACAGAGGCATGACTTGGAGAACTGGACATTCTATGTCCACCTGTCTGAGTACTACAACCCCACAATGTCACCTGTAGTTCTCTTCAACTGGAGGATCCCAAGTTGTCAATGACAGTCAATGCTGAGTCATAAATAACCACCTCCCCCAATAAGAGCAGTGGGGGGGGGTGGGATTTATTGTTGCACCCTGTCTATATGTCCATGTCTCCAGTGGAGGAAGTCATTTGTAGTGGTGTGTCATACCCTTCTACCAGAACTTTCTGAAACCCGTCAGTGTGTGTGCAATTGTAAGAAAATATGCTGTCAGTAGAAAAAAAAAAAGATTAGAATACTAATGAACTAATGATTAGAATATCAAACAAATATTCCTGAAATGAAAGGCCAGCTTAAGGGTCCTTTCACACGGGATGTGTCCCGTACACACGGTCGGACTTTGTTCGGACATTCCGACAACAAATTCCTAGGATTTTCTCCGTCGGATGTTGGCTCAAACTTGTCTTGCATACACACGGTCACACAAAGTTGTCGGAAAATCCGATCGTTCTAAACGCGGTGACATAAAACACGTACGTCGGGACTATAAACGGGGCAGTGGCCAATAGCTTTCATCTCTTTATTTATTCTGAGCATGCGTGGCACTTTGTCCGTCGGATTTGTGTACACAGGATCGGAATTTCCGACAACGGATTTTGTTGTCGGAAAATTTTATCTCCTGCTGTCCAACTTTGTGTGTCGGAAAATCCGATGGAAAATGTCCGATGGAGCCCACATACGGTCGGAATTTCCGACAACACGCTCCGATCGGACATTTTCCATCGGAAAATCCGACCGTGTGTACGGGGCATAAGTCCGTAGGGTTCTAAATTGAGTTGGCCCACCCTTTGCAGCTATAACAGCTTCAACTCTTCTGGGAAGGCTGTCCACAAGGTTTAGGAGTGTGTCTATGGGAATTTTTGACCATTCTTCCAGAAGGGCATTTGTAAAAACACACATATTCCTTATTTTCTGTTATCAAAATGTGGAAAAAAAATCTTTCTTAATAAATTTGGGTGAAAATGTATTCTGCTACATTTCTCTGGTGAAAAAAACAAAACAATTATGTGTCTTATTTGATCTGCATGAAAGTTATACAAGTCTACATCCCATAATACACACAGTATATTTAAAAAAAGATGAATCCTAATGTACTGACTGTCTATCTAATTTCTTGAGGCCCTATAATGCCAGGACAGTACAAATACCCCCCAAATTACCCCTTTGACACCTTTTCGGAAAGTAGACAGTCCAAGGTATTTAGCAAGTTGTTATTTTAACACGTTATTTCTTACACACATTATAGGAATACTTACAATTACACACCCTTCAGGCATGCTAGGGACATAAATTACGGATTTCAGTTTTTGACTTCCTATCACATTTTTGGATGCCCTGGAGCACTGGGACAGTGGAAAAACCCACAAAATTACCACATTTTGGAGAGTAAACACCCCAAGGTATTTTTTAGTGAGTCTTTTGAAGACTTTTTTTTTTGCCACAAGTTTTTGGAAAATGCAGAAAGAAAATAAAATTGTAGATTTTTACTTAGAACGATGTTGGAAAAATTAGATTCTTATTTTATAATCGTTTATGTATGCTTGAAAAAGATTGCTTAGAAGTAGAATAGATTCAAGTTACACAGAGTTGTTTCCAGTCCTTGAAATGCATAAAAAAATCACAGAGATAAGATAGTTCATTTGCAGTTTACTAATGAGAAAAGAAACTTTTGACAGCTACAGCCTGATAAGATAAGAACATCTTATACAGGAGGTTTAGAAATAATTATGTGGAATATGGGAAAGTTATTTACAGTACATTAATTAAGTTTGACAGGGTCAAACAAAGGTCTGCTTGTGCCCTCATTAAAACTGTTAAAATACAGAATAAATACAGAATAAATAAATACAGAATAAAGAATACATTGAATAAGAAAACACTGATATGTATGTATATATGAATAATTAGACAATATTGAATAAAGTAGTTGGCCTTATATAGCTCCCACCTACTTAGGTGTGTGCTAAAAGGTTAGAGAGGTTTAGAGTTAAGTGTAAATTTCAGGCATTACCCTGTTTGGTATAGGCCTGGCTGGGTTTGATTTATTGGGGAGGAATGATAGTGTAGAATGGGGGGGTGTGACCACCTGCATTCTACTAATGTGACGCCTAGTCTGACCAGTGAGAGGTGCTGGAGGACAGGTTGATTTGATACAGGATGTAGTTAGTGGTATAGGTCACCCTCAGCCTATCATTAATTTGTATGGGCAGGGGCTAACAGGCCTGTATAACTGTGGGTCACATGCTTCCTGGCATGCTTGCTGATGGAAAGAGGACAGCAAAGGAGTACAGACTGTAGAAGCTGGTGCAGCTTAAGAGCTCTCCCCTCAGGGGGAGAGGAGTCTGCCTAAACAGGAGGAGAGATGAAGGAAACAACTGTGGGAACCTGCAACATCTAAAAGGAGAGGCTGCTACCCCCAACAGAAGAAAAGAGCTGGGAGAGGACCCTCTTTTGGCAAGCATGGACGGTCGCTCAAATGTACACGTGAGTGCATACCCAGAGAAACAATATTTTCAATGACTGAGGGTGCTGAGTAGGGATGAGCTTCGACTCGAACATCGGCTGTTCGCCAGCGAACAATTTGGGGTGTTTGCTGCAAATTCGAAAGCCACGGAACACCCTTTAAAGTCCATGGGAGAAATCAAAAGTGCTAATTTTAAAAGGCTTATATGCATGGTATTGTCATAAAAAGTGATTTTGGACTTGGGTCCTGCCCCAGGGGACATGGATCAATGCAAAAAAAAGTTTTTAAAGCTGCAGTTTTTTTCGGAAGCAGTGATTTTAATAATGCTTAAAGTGAAACAATAAAAGTGTAATATTCCTTTAAATTTCATACCTGGGGGGTGTCTATAGTATGCCTGTAAAGGGGCGAATGTTTCCCGTGTTTAGAACAGTCTGACAGCAAAATTACATTTCAAAGGAAAAAAAGTCATTTAAAACTACTTGTGGCTATTAATAAATTGCCGGTCCGACAATAAACATAAAAGTTCATTAATAAAAACGGCATGGGAATTCCCCACAGGGGAACCCCGAACAAATTTTTTTTTTTTAAAAATGACGTGGGGGGTCCCCCTAAATTCCATACCAGGCCCTTCAGGTCTGGTATGCATATTAAGGGGAACCCCGGCCAAAATTAAAAAAAAAATGGCATGGGGCCCCTCTCAAAATCTATACCAGACCCTTCAGGTCTGGTATGGATTTTAAGGGAAACCCCGCGCCAAAATTAAAAAAAAATGGCGTGGGGTCCCCCCAAAAATCCATACCAGACCCTTATCTGAGCACGCAACCTGGCAGGCCGCAGGAAAAGAGGGGGGACGAGAGAGCACCCCCCCTCCTGAACTGTACCAGGCCACATGCCCTCAACATTGGTAGGGTGCTTTGGGGTAGCCCCCCAAAACACCTTGTCCCCATGTTGACGGTGGTTGTGGGGGTCTGCGGGCGGGGGGCTTTTTCGGAATCTGGAAGCCCCCTTTAACAAGGGGACCCCCAGATCCCAGCCCTCCCCCTGTGTGAAATGGTAGGGGGTACAAAAGTACCCCCTACCATTTCATAAAAAAACTGTCAAAAATGTTAAAAATTGACAAGAGACAGTTTTTGACAATTCCTTTATTTAAATGCTTCTTCTTTCTTCTATCTTCTCATCTTCTTTTTCTTCTGGTTCTTCCTCCAGTGTTCTCGTCCGGCATTTTCCTCCGCGGCGTCTTCTTCCCTTCTCCTCGGGCCGCTCCGCATCCATGATGGCATGATGCTAGGCTCTCGCTGTGTGACGCTTCTCTTCCTCTGACGGTTCTTAAATAATGGAGGGCGGCGCCACCCGGTGACCCCGGGTGACCCCGCCCCCTCTGACATCACGAGGAATGCCACAGGGAAGTCCCCGTCAAGTTCCCGTTCTATCTTCCTTCGTTTTCTTCCTCCATCTTCTTCTGGTTCTTTTGGTTCTTCTGGTTCTTCCTCTGGTGTTCTCGTCCGGCATCTTCCTCCGCTGCGTCTTCTTCCCTTCTTCTCTTCAGGCCACTCCGCATCCATGATGGCATGATGGGAGGCTCCAGCTGTGTGATGCCTCCCCTCTTCTGACGGTTCTTAAATAACGGAGGGCAGTTGTAAGTGATACAGTACCTTTTTGTAGAACCAATATATGACTACATACATATAGGATTATATAGGATTATATAGTGAGACATAAACCATAAGGTGGGGTTATTGAAAGTTCATTCTCCCTAAGTCGTAAATCTGTTATCCTTGAAGTTGGTTAAGTCTTATCAGGACGAGGAGGGTTTGATTTAACACAGCTGGATGCCATACTGTCTCTACACAGGTGTTTTTAATTGGACAAAACCAGTTATAAATCACTTTAATGAACACATAGGAATTCTGGGAATGAATAAGTTTGTCTGGTTGTAGAACAGGTGTCAGATTTATGATTAGTTACATTGAAGTAGATCTTAGCAACCAATCATATCTAGGAGAGATGGCTAAGATAAGGCTTGTAAAAGGTATATAAATGCAGGTTTTACAATTGTTAGACAGACAAGTCAGATAGGAGCTCATAAGGCTGAACTCTATGTATGCTGCCCTATTGCATGGGTCATAGAGATCAGAACCAATGGGCAGATATCTGTCCTTGTGTTGTAACTTGTCTCCTCGTACGAGTCAAATAAAGAAAACTTCTTAACTTGATCAAGAGTGTGGTCTCAGGTGAATTTCCCTCACAAATGACACCCCAAAACACATTCTGTTACTTCCTTCTAAGTATGGCGATACCACAAGTGTGAGACTTTTTCACAGCCTATTCACATAGAGAGGTTCCAAATCCAAGGAGCACCTTCACGCTTTCTAGGGAAATAAATTATGCATCTAATTATCTGACTACCTTTTACAATTTTGGAGGCCCTGGAGTACCCTGCAGTACTAATCATGGGGTACTTTGTCGCAGTAAGTGGGCTTAGCACCATATAGCAATATGGTGTGACCAAATCCCCATATTTTTTGATAATTTTTTTGAAAATGTTTAGGTGTTTTAAACTAGCCTTGCTGGAGGTAAATGTCTTTTTTGCATGTGTGCGCTGTAATATTTTCTTCTACTGTACAGTCTTATGGCTGCATCATCTTTAATGCATCTTTTAGGGTGTGCTCCCCAAATATCTTGTTTGCCTGGAGTACCAGGACAATGGAAACACTCACAAAATGACCACAATTTGGGGAGTTAAAACACCAAGGTATATTTTAAAAGTCATGGAGAATCTATTGAAGACTTAATTTTTTGCTACAAGTTTTTGAAAAAATCCAGAAAGAAAATGAAAATTAATTCATTTTAAACAAAGTTGTCAATTATAAGATCAGATAATTTTTACACACAGCATGGGCATTCTTACAATTAAAACCCAAACACATTCTGCTACTCCTCCCAAGTATGGCGATAGCATGTGTAAGTCTTTTTCACTGTTTGGACATTGTATATATCACACAAATCAACCAATTGTGTCAAAGCTAATGTTTTGTAATTATCACCTCTGTACAAGTGGTCAGAGAATATAGTCTAGTGTAGCGTCACCTATAGCAGTCCCCTTTCCTATAAGTAAAGCAAGCCTAGCCTACATGGCTACACCAGGAATTCCATGTTTGCTGGCCAAGAAGTACAGGAGGCTGAAGAAACAAAGAACAAAAGAGTTCATGTGGTTTCAGGAGTGCAGTTGTCCACAGGGGGTGACTGGAACTGGTGTCTCGCAGGAACATAGTCATTTGGATGTACAGATGGGTCAGTTCAGGTAGTAGGCATAGACATGGTCAGCAAACAGGCAAAGGATTGGTCCAAGCAGAAGGCAGAAATGTGATCAGTAAACAGACCACAGTTAGTAAAGGGAGCAGGCAGAGGCAACCATGCACTGGTATGGCAATGATCAGTAACACTGTAGCTGGCTGTGCTCTTCTGATGGCACTGGGACTGGTATGACGGCAACCAATAACACTTTTGCTGGCTTACACTGCTCTGGTAACATTGGGGACTAGTGTGGCAGTAAGCTAGAATACTGTTTCTGACTTACAATGGTCTGGTGACACTGAAAGTGGTGTGATGAAAATTGGGGAAACAGTTGCTTGCTTACATTGGTCTGGAGACACTGCAACTGGTGTAGTGGTTATACAGAATTCTGAGACTGGTGTGGCAGTAACCAGGAAAGTTGTTGCTGGCTGCACTGGTCTGGTGTGGTGGAAATCAGGAACACTGTTTCTAGCTACACTGGTCTGGTGACACTGGGACTGGTGTGGTGGTGGTCATGGGCACTGTAACTGGTGTGGCAGTGATCAGGAACACTGCAACTGATGTGGCAGTGATCAGAGACACTGTAACTGGTGTGGCAGTGATCAGGGACCCTGTGACTGATGTGGCAGTGATCAGGAACACTGTGACTGGTGTGGCTGTGATCAGGAACACTGTATGTAGTGAATGAGAAAAGCAACACCACTCCAGGTGAAGTGATCTTCCCTCTGATGACTGGGCACTGGTCCTGTCTGTGATCTGATTGTGAAATCCAATATAGAAGAGAAGATGACCACATTCAGGATTGTAGAGGATGATATTCTTTATTCCATAAAATCCATATAAAATATCAAAACATAGTCACGACACAATCACGATAAAGATAGAAAGCAGCAAGGTTGACGAGTTTCACGCTACTTTTTATGACCAAGCAAAGTTTTTCGCGAGACGCGTCACCCTTGCTGCTTTCTATCTGTATCAAAATTGTATTGTGATTATGTTTTGATACTTTATATGGATTTTATGGAATAAAGAATATCATCCTCTACAATCCTGAATCACGGACAGGACCAGTACCCAGTCATCAGAGGGGGGATCACTTCACCTGGAGCGGTGTTGCTTTTCCCATTCATTACATACAGTGTTCCTGATCACTGCCACACCAGTCACAGTGTTACTGGCCACTGCCACACCAATCACGGTGTTACTGGCCACTGCCACACCAATCACAGTGTTCCTGATCACTGCCACACCAATCACAGTGTCCATGACCACAACCACACCAGTCCCAGTGTCACCAGACCAGTGTAGCTAGAAACAGTGTTCCTGATTTCCACCACACTAGACTAGAGCAGCCAGCAACAACTTTCCTGGTCACTGCCACACCAGTCTCAGTGTCACCAGACCAGTGTATGCCTGTCCATGATCTGAGCGTGAAATCCAATATAATAGAGAAGATGACTGCATTCAGGATTGCAGAGGATGATATTCTTTATTCCATAAAATCCATATAAAGTATCAAAACATAATCACAACACAATCACAATACAGATAGAAAGCAGCAAGTTTGATGAGTTTCATGCTCCTTTTTATGACCAAGCAAAGTTTTTCATGAAACGTGTCAACCTTGCTGCTTTCTATCTGTATCAAAATTGTATCATTATTATATTTTGATACTTTATATTGATTTTATGGAATAAAGAATATCATCCTCTGCAATCTGGAGTGCGGTCACCTTCTCTTCTATATTGGATAAGGAATACTGTGACCAGGGGCGGCCCGTCCATTAAGGGCGCACAGGTGCTGCCCCCCCATCCATGCGTCCAGCCCCCATGCAGGACGTCAGATGAATGAATTCCAATGTGGAGGGGCTGTTTTTTTGAAGCACGTGATTAGAGCCAGAGGCTCTAATAGGCTTCAAAATAGGGTGGGCTCGGGACGCAGAGCACTGTGAACTGAGCCCACCCAGTTGTGTGTAAAAATAAGTGCAGCGCTAATAAATTGTCTCAGCATGAACTGAGGCTAAAAATTTGTGCCAGGTTTATACTGTATGTGAACCACTTGGGTGGTGAGAAAACCAAAATGAACAAATGTAATTACAAATACATTGATTACAATATGCAAGTGTTAAATGCTGAAAGCACAAACTTAAAAGGACATTTTTCACTCAATGTGATATCTAAATGACATAACTCTAATGAGTAAGACGATCAAATGAAACCAATAAAACAAGTGAACAGAGTAACAGTGAAGTAAATGTCCAAAAGTGATTCAAATATCATCAAGGAATAAGTAAAACATCATTGTGACTTGAAGTGAAGGTTGTGCAAAGAAATTGCTGATAGATGATCCACCACCAATAAGTAAAAGGCTTACCAAAACGATTGAACTCAAACAGGCGTATGCCTAATGAGTCAATCAAACTTGTGGTGTGATACACCAGGGGACAACAGCCTCAGCAAACACGACCTCCGGTTTGAGGATAAACTCCAGTGATCCCTCCTAATGACACTCCAAATGGGTAGCCCGCAATGGGGGTTTTTATAAAGGGGGAGCCAGATGAATAATTTCTCCCGTATGGTATGGTTACGAGGAAAGAAAGAAAATGGGGCACATAGTGTAATTCCATTTTAAAAAGAAAGAGTATGTATTGTGTAGCACCCTCTACCTAAAGGTAGGTGCTAGTGTTATATTTTTCTATTACAGGGCTTCAGAGCAGGTAAATTTGGCCAGGCCTGTGTTTTTAAGCAGAGCCTGATTCTGTGGTCTGGGGACTGGGAGTGATCAGTATAGTGAGGGGTGTGGCCACCTACACTCTGGTTCAGAGATGCCTCCCCTGCTTTCAGAGGTATTGTTCTGGAAGAGGGGTTGGACTTGAGACCTGAGTGGCAGGTAGCTCATGTGAGAGTTCCGACCAATCATTAATTTGCATTGGCAGGGGCGGGACTCTCATATAAGCTGGGGTCACATGCTCTTGGTGAGTTGTTGGGAGTTGGGTGGTTGCGCCATGCGCGGAGGAGAGATGGAGGAACCATCAAAAGAGAAGATAAAGATAAGGATCTTCACCTGTATGGAGACATCAGGTTGCTGTGACCGGGGAACACAGGACTTAGATGCAAGGAAGATCAAGCTGAGGAAGTAGCAGTAAAGCAGAGGAGTTAGAGCAGCGTTTGTGACTGGGGATACAAGACTGTTCTTAAAGAGGAGGTTAGTGGAACGCCAGAAGAAGAAACAAGCTGGAGTAGTGTAGTATGATGGAGCCAAGGATCACAGCATTGTAAAGTCTTGATTAAGGGAAAGAAATGGTCCGTTCACGGTCATGTGTCAGGCTATCGTGTGGGGATGCCGATGAGTCAACCCCTGGCCTGGTTAGCATGATGACCGTGCCTTCCAAAGACTATGTGGGTGTCTAATTCCCTGGAACTTTAGGAAGAGGCGGGTATGGCTTCTGGCCTTTGGATTCTCAGGAGTAATCCCACTAAAGTTTATCTTTGAGGAGTTATTCATAGTGGCTCTTTATTGTTAACTGGAAGGGGAGAAACAGAACAGTAGTATAGTATTGCATCAATGATTTGCACAAGAAGTAAGGAAGAAGTGTTATCAAGAAAAGGAGTGTAATCAGTGTTCTTACGAAACCACGGCTATTGAACAACTATTCACTACTGGCAAAACATCAAAGGGCATCTCATATAATCCTCTCTCCATCCAAGTTCAGATGATGATAATAAAGTTAGTAGAAAACCTCAATACTGACTTTTATCTGATTTGAGGGGTGATGATGGGAGGTTGGAAGTAGAGTGATTGGCCAATTGCTATAACCAACTCAGCAGCCCCCACGGGGGTACCGCTACAGTTGTATAAAAGGAACACTCACATTTGTGGAGATAAAAAAGCGCTTGTTATAAAATATGATATGACGCGTCAGCAGAGCCCGTGGGACGAGTTAGACCCTTTGCCAAGTTTTTATTGCCGTCTCCATTGCGGAGATTTGCCCTCCATATTTGTTCTGGTAATCATTGTCACTAAAAAATAAAATTATGACAAATCCAAAATTTTAGAGTTGTCACCAGAACATGAGGTGAGTAGGAATCTTCCAAATGGAACACCTGCACTGTCTAAGAGAACTGTCTGAAACGCAATCTATCCAAAACTGAGCTCATAATATTTCCTCCCCTACGTGCCCCTTCTCCTGACTTCTCCTAGGTGTAGTTCTGGACTCTGAACTCTTCTTTCGAACCCACATCCAATCGCTGTCCATATCTGGCCGCCTCTAACCTACGCAACATCTCCAAGATATGCCCCTTCTTAACCAATGACACCGCAACGCTTCTATTTCACTCCCTGGTCATCTCCCGCCTCCATTACTGCAACTCCCTCCTCATTGGATTACCTTTAAATAGACTATCTTCCCTTCAGTCCGTCATGAATGCTGCTACCAGGCTCATCCACCTTACAAACTGCTCGGCGTCTGCTACTCGTCTCTGCCAATCCCTCCACTGGCTTCCAATCACCCAACAAATTAAATTCAGGATACTAACAACTTACAAAGCCATCCACAACCTGGCCCCTAGCTACATCACTAACCCAGTCTCAAAATACCAACCAAATTGTTCTCTTTGTTCCTCCCAAGACCTCCTGCTCTTTAGCTCCCTCGTCACCTCATCCCATGCTCACCTCCAGGACTTCTCCAGAGCCTCTCCCATCCTCTGGAACTCTCTACCCCAATCTGTCCGACTATCTCCTACTCTGTCCACTTTCAGATGATCCCTGAAACTCATCTCTGCAGGGAAGCCTATCTGCCCCCACCTAACAACTGCACATTTCTTTTCTCCATCAGCCCACCCCCTACAGTTATTACCTCCTGTATTTCTTGTCCTTCCCTCTTAGATTGTAAGCTCTAATGAGCAGAGCTCTCTGATTCCTCCTGTAATAAAGTGTATTGTAGTTGTACTGTCTACCCTCAAGTTGTAAAGTGCTGCGTAAACTGTCAGCGTTATATAAATCCTATATAATCATCATAATAATAATAAAAGAGGGGAATTCCCTTAATTTTGAGAGATTTCCACTAGCTTTCCTGTTGTGTCTCTCTCTGGGAGTGAAAATGATGGAGAATTTCCCTGATGGTACATAGAAAGTAAAATGAACTAGAAGAGATTTTAACCCTTTCATACTGTATCCAAAACAAAAAAAGCTTTGTCTATACAAAATGACATTGCTAAAGAAACAATTGAAGGCATTCTTACAGATCGGGAGGTTCAACAACACAACGATCCAGAAGTAGAAAGGAGACATTTTCTTTCTTCGTGTCAAATGGTAAAGTCAGGTGTCGGTGGTCATCTCACAGACTGATCTATACTGTACATCCGCTATAAACCACAGGAAGTATGTGTAAGCAAGACAGAGAAAAGAGAGGTATTGTATTTAGAAATATTAATTTAACTCTCAGTGGTGGAGGATGCTGTAGGTCTGAGAACAGTAAGTGATGTTGTGAAGTACTTGCATATAGAACAACAGCCTGGTTCAGAGCTCATCTGACCCAGAACTTACAGTCAATGCAGCGTAGAGTCAATGGTAGTGGGCCCCAACTGAAGAGCATTTGCCGAAGGGAGGTGGAATGCGGCTTGGCCGGTCCAACCCAAGAGGGAGCTTTCAGAAGTACAGATGTAAGCCCTGCTCTTTCCATACTTCTCCAGAACCTCTCCCTACCACTAGTGCTGTCCCTGACAGGAGGTATACTCTACCAAACTAGCCACTTTGCAAATGCATGCCAAAATATGGGGGCAGGAATTTAAAAAGATTCTGCATGACTCAAGATGGCCAACAGGGTCACCTGGATGCAGCAAAGCCAACTGGAACGCTGGTCATGGGGACAGAGGGAACCAGAGAAAATACATATTTTTCTTGACTTCCCCTCCAGCTGCAGTACCGCTCTGGATAAGCACCACCTACAGTGGAGAAAACAGACTTCACCTGCCTACATTAGAACAGAGTATGTGTGTGGGGGCAAAGTGTTTAACCACTTCCCGCCCACGCTATAGCCAAATGAGGGCTACAGCATGGGCTTAGTTTGCCGGGAGGTCATATATATATATATATATATCTATATATATATATATATATATCTATATATATATATATATATATATATATATATCTATATATATATATATATATATATATATATAAAAAGGTATAAAGATATACATAGAGAGAGAGAGAGATTAATAGTAGTTAATCAAAACAACAATTTATTTTGAAAATCAACAAAGTTTTTAATAAATGTATTTATTATATTTTTTTCATATTTACTCGTTGCTAGATCGGTATATTGATTTATGTAAATTTTTTAGTATAGGAGACTTCTGCAGAAGGGCAAATAGACCTGGTAATAAATTTATATCCAGAATAGAAATTAACTCTTTTATACATTAAAAATATTATTATTCTGAATATTAAATATTTTATTCTTAATAAAAATATATTTATTTTTCAAATGTTATGATATTTATTATAAGATAAATTAAATAATGATATTAAATCTATATTTTGGTTTAGGTTACTCTATTTTGTGATTTATTTTAATCGATTAGTATAAATTAAAAAAATTTTAAACACACTCACATACATATATATCTTTCTCTCTCTCTCTCTCTCTCTCTCTCTCTCTCTCTCTCTCTCTCTCTCTCTCTCTCTCTCTCTCTCTCTCTCTCTCTAGGCAACACATTTAAAAAATTCTACAGGTTGCATGTTTTGAGTTACAGAGAAGGTCTAGGGCTAGAATTATTGCTCTCGCTCTACCGATCGCGGTGATACCTCACATGTGTGGTTTGAAGATTGTTTTCATATGCGGGCGCTACTCACGTATGTGTTCGCTTCTGCACACGAGCTTGGCGGGACGGGCTGTGTTTAAAAAAAAATTTTTATTTTTTCTTATTTACCGTATTTTACCTTTTATTTTTTATTTTTACACGGTTCTTTTAAAAAAAAATATTGTGTAACTTTGATTCCTATTACAAGGAATGTAAACATCCCTTGTAATAGAATAAAAGCATGGCAGCACCTCTTAAATATGAGACCTGGGGTCAAAAAGACCTCAGATCTCATATTTACAATAAAATGTAATAAAAAAAATAATAATTATTTTGTCATAATTTTTTTTTTTTTAAATGGCCCTTTAAAAGCTATGGGCGGAAGTGATGTTTTGACATCGCTTCTGCCCTGCAATGATATGGAGATGGGTGGGGGCCATCTTCCCCTCACTCGTCTCCATGTCTAGCCAGGAGAAGGATCCGATCACCTCCGCCGCTACCGACGGCTCTGGTGAGCGGCGGAGGGCACCGGAGCATGGCGGGAGGTCCTCTCCCGCTACCGATAAAAGTGATCTCACTGCGAATCTGCCACAGAGACCACTTTTATCTGAAAGCGGACCGCCAGCCAAAGAAGAGGATACCGGGGTTATGGTAGCTAGCTGCTGCTATAACAACGATATTCCTCTCCAAGTACCAACGTAAAACTGCGGCGGGCAGTCCGTAAGTGGTTAAACCCAAGAGAAAACATTTGTCATATAGCAGCTTACCAATTCTTAGATGTGATGGCTGCATTTGTTTTGTTTTTTTATCTCTTTTTATTTATTTATTTATTTATTCAGCTTGTGATCCAGCCAGTAATTCTTGTTTTTTTTTCAAAAGAACAAGCTCTTCAGCAGATGTAGCAGTTAAAGGGATGAGACAAACCCTTTACCACTGACTGGGGAGCGGAAAATGAGCTCAAGTATGGAGACGGGTGGGGGCCATCTTCCCCTCACTCATCTCCATATCTAGCCAGGAGAAGGATCCGATCGCCTCCGCCGCTACCGACGGCTCCGGTAAGCGACGGAGGGCACCGAAGCATGGCGGGAGGGGGGGCCCTCTCCCGCTACTGATAGAAGTGATCTCGCTGCGAATCTGCCGCAGAGACCACTTTTATCTGAAAGCAGACTGCCAGCCAAAAAAGAGGATACCGGGGTTATGATAGCTAGCTGCTGCCATAACAACGATAGCCCTTCTCAAAGTACTGACGTATGACGGCGGTGGCCGGTCCGGAAGTGGATTCTGTTCTGTGAAAAGTGTTCTGTGAATTCCTCCGAGGTTTATGCAAACAACATCATGAAGTCGAAAGAACACACCAGCCAGGTCTGGAATAAACATAAAGTGAATTTTAAAGCAGAGATTTTATTAAAAAAAATATCACGAGCTTTGAACATCTCACGGAGCTCTGTTCAATCCATCATAGTAAAATGGAAAGAGTATGGCACAACTACAAACCTACCCAGACATGGCCGTCCACCTAAACTGACAGGCCGGGCAAGGAGAGCATTCATCAGAGAAGCAGCCAAGAGGCCCATGTTCAATGATATGTAAAGGTAAGTCTTATTTATTTTTTAATAAACAAAAATTGACATACAAACCTCCTCTGTGCAGTTGTTTTTGCACAGAGCTGCCCCGATCCTCCTCTTCAGGGTTTATTGCTCAGAGCTCCTGGATACGATTCCGCTCGAGTGCAGCCTTGTAGAACGCTTTCCATGGGGGCACTTGTGCCGGTGCGCTCACGTGTCCAGCTTCTTCGTCCATTGACACATACAGCAGTACTCTGCTCCACCTCCCCCAGGCGGCTCCCAAGTTTTTTAATTTTATTGACAGCAGCGAGAATCTATGGCTGCGCTGCTATCAATATATATATATATGATCAGGAACCAAGACCCAATCACCGTCTTCTTTTAAAGTGATATCGGTCCCAAAAAGGAAGAGCCACGGCCAACTTTTCTGTGCCCACCAGTTATGACTATCAGTGTCAACCATCAGTGCCCCCTATCAATGCCCATAAGTGCTTCCTGACTGAACAACCTCTTATTGTACACTAGTGCCACCTATCACTGCACACTGGTGCCACCTATCAGTCCACTTTAGTGCCACCTATCATTGCCCACCAGTGCCACCTCATCAGTGCCCACCAGTGATGCCTCATTAGAGCCCATGAGTGCTAACTTATCAGTGCTCACCAGTGCTGCCCCATAAACGTTGTATACACACACACACATCTTTAAAAAAAAATTAGGAATAATAAAAAAACATTTTAAGCAAAGGTATAATGAGCTAGTATGTACCGCATACTAGCTCATTCAGAAAAAACTTACCTTAGAACAAGGTCCCCGTATCGCATGCAAAGTGAGTATCTCCTAAACCGTACATGTTGAAAGGCTGCTATTATTGATCATTAAGTTATATAACCTGTGATGTATTTCATATATCTTGCTAACACTGGGAAAATTATTTGAGAAGCACTGGTATAATATATTTATAAGCATTAGTGAACAATATTTTTTATACAGTGAATAATAAAAAATTATTTTTTTTAAAATATTAGATTAAAATGTACTAATAATGTAACCAAATATATATTAATAAAATTATTAATATTAAAAAAATTAATATATTATTTTATTTTCAGATTACATAAAAATACCAAAGTGCATATTTAATTGCTGCCCACATAGGACGCGGTTAAAATATAAATATCCTGATGCAAAACTCCATATCTTTCCCAAAAATTTGGATATGGTAAAACTATGGATAGCCTCATCTAGTTTGAGAGAAGAAGACCTAAGTATTGCAGCTGAAGAAATTTTCAAAGACACAAATGGAGATCGTTTTAGAATGTGCTCTGCCCATTTTTCAGTAGAGTCATATTACATGAAAAAAAAAAAAACAAGGGTCTTGAAACCCGATGCTGTTCCATCATTTTTTCCCGATGACAGTTCAATGTCCTTAACCAAAAGAAAATGAACCTCCCTGCTGCTGCCCATGTCATCAATCCATCTTGGAAAACGTGATTACAAAAAGTGAAATGGGTACCCAAACAGTAGAAGAAGATTTTAATTATTCAATTTCAGAGAAATCTTATGGATTTATTGCAAGTTACTGTGACATATGTCTGGATCATGACTACTCAGTGTCCTGTCCTATAGTTGACCCACTTTTCTTAAAATAAACTCCTGCAAAAATGCATACCAAAAATGTAATTCCAGAATTAAAAATCATCCCAATCAAGTCTGCTGTTACACTGTCATATGGTGACTTTACGGAAGCTGAGAGTTGTGCTACGCAGATCTTATTATCCACTGAACAAGTTACATAGTTACATAGTAGGTGAGGTTGAAAAAAGACACATGTCCATCAAGTCCAACCTATGTGTGTGATTATGTGTCAGTATTACATTACATATCCCTGTATGTTGCGGTCATTCAGGTGATTATCTAATAGTTTCTTGAAGCTATCAATGCTCCCCCCTGAGACCACCGCCTGTGGAAGGGAATTCCACATCCTTGCTGCTCTTACAGTAAAGAACCCTCTACGTAGTTTAAGGTTAAACCTCTTTTCTTCTAATTGTAATGAGTGGCCACGAGTCTTGTTAAACTTTCTTCTGCGAAAAAGTTTTATCCCTATTGTGGGGTCACCAGTACAGTATTTGTAAATTGAAATCATATCCCCTCTCAAGCGTCTCTTCTCCAGAGAGAATAAGTTCAGCGCTCGCAACCTTTCCTCATAACTAAGATCCTCCAGACCCTTTATTAGCTTTGTTGCCCTTCTTTGTACTCGCTCCATTTCCAGTACATCCTTCCTGGGGACTGGTGCCCAGAACTGGACAGCATACTCCAGGTGCGGCCGGACCAGAGTCTTGTAGAGCGGGAGAATTATCGTTTTATCTCTGGAGTTGATCCCCTTTTTAATGCATGCCAATATTCTGTTTGCTTTATTAGCAGCAGCTTGGCATTGCATGCCATTGCTGAGCCTATCATCTACTAGGACCCCCAGGTCCTTTTCCATCCTAGATTCCCCCAGAGGTGTTGTTTGACTTTCAATTTGTGACATCTCTGACACAGTTAATTTAGAATCAGCAGTTAACAATATTATTTCTGAAATTGATGATAAAAATTTGGAAGAAGATGATCCCATTGAGAGTATGGATATAAATGATTAAATGAATACCTCATTAGATCAAAATACTACACTCGATAAAAATTATGTCCCCGATTTTTCTGAAATTTCTCTAACCAATTTTTCAAGGGATGAGAGTAGCTTTAACACTGATAATATCATTGTTACACCTCATGATGACTGTTTATGGGTTGAAGAAAGAAAATTAGCAAATTTAGTAAAATGGCTCATTTCATTCCACTTGCCAAACTCCCCTCCTTCGAAACTTCTGGCTTCCTTGTTTGTCCAAGAAATACTTCAATGCTCCACGGGGTGCCCCAGAACATTGTCTCCGACAGGGGTACACAATTTGTTTCCAGGTTCTGGAAGGTCTTCTGTGGCCTCTTGGGGACCAGCCTCTCTTTTTTACCTGCCTATCATCCTCAAACGAATGGGCAAACTGAGAGGACGAACCAATCCCTAGAGACCTATCTCCGCTGTTTTGTCTCTGATAAGCAAGTGCAATGGTCCTCAGCATTGCCCTGGGCTAAATTTGCCTATAATAACTGGCCTCATTCTTTTACTGGAATTTCTCCTTTCTATTGCATTTATTGTTTCTATCTCAAATCCTGTTCATTCTCTGACATTTCTTCTGACCTTCCAGATGCTAACAGCACAGTCCACACATTTTCTCACATTTGGAGTAAACCCCAGACTAACTTGTCCTCTAGTTCCATTGCCCAAAAATGCTTTGTGGATCGTCTCCGCTCTCAGGCTCCTCAGATTAAGGTCAGGGATGGAGTCTGGCTGTCCATGAGAAATCTGTCCCTCAAAGCTCCCTCACAGAAACTGGCTCCTAGGTTTATTGGGCCTTTCAAAGTTATTCACCAGGTAAACCCAGTTTCCTTTAAATTACAACTTCCTGCCTCCATGAGGATCCCTAACATTTTTCATGTTTCTCTTCTAAAACCCCTTCAGAAGGATACCATTGTTTCATCTCAGCCTCCGCTGATAGTCAACGGACAGGAAGAATATGAGCTAGAACGTATTCTGGATTCTAGAAAAGTAAGGAATGCTGTCCAGTATCTGGTGATCTGGAAGGGCTTTGGTTCTGAAGAAAATTCTTGGGTCCCAGCTGCATCTGTTCACACTAACAGACTTGTTTATAACTTCCATCACCAGAATCCTGACAAGCCTGCTCCCAGGGGTCCGAGGGCCCCTCCTCAGAGGGGGAGGGGGGTAATGTCAGGATCAATTAAGTGCTCCTGCTTTCCATTCAAGTATCCGGGTGTTGGCTCTCGCATTCTCCCTTTCTGTGTTCACCTGTTAGGTGATTGATCTGCTCAGTCACCTGATATAAGCAAACCGAACACTCTATCCCTTGCTTGTGATAGAGACAGACTTACCTGCATTGTTCTTGATGAAGCCTCCCACTAGTCTGCCTTGCTTGTTGTTGGATCTCCTGTGTATGACCTGGATTGGATACTGGACTATCCCCTGAACTCAGCCTGCCTTTTACCTGAAACAGATACTGGATTATCCCCTGAACTCAGCCTGCCCTATTACCTGAACTGCCTTTGAACCACGCTACCTGTCTGCTAACTGAAAGTACCTGTTTGCTTTGCTCAGTTCGCATCTGCCCTGGCATAGTAGCCAGACACTATAGCATTGTGTATAAGTCCTGGGGGCAACCAAGTACTGGTAGGCCTGCTTGTCTTAAGGGAAAGGGGGCTGCTATAGGTGAAGCACACAGTAGCCAGCTATAGTGTCTGACCACCTGTGTTGGGGTAGACGTGACATTTGTGACACTCAGTGAACCGTTAAGACCCTGAACCAGCTGCTCCCGCCATCTGAGAGCAGATCAGAGAACCGCTGATTGACAGTCATGACTCTCTGCTCACTGAAGATAGAGAACTGAGTGATCAGCGGTCTTTGACTGGGACTTAGAGGTGGTGGGGGACAAATGCAGCATTGGATCAATGTTGCATCCACCTAAGTGAGTATCTGTGTTTATTTTGCTTCAATCCCACATTTCTCGTTTAAAGCCTAAGTAAGCTCTTGCTTTAATTAGTTTGGTCCACACTAACTATTTCCTTTATGAATAGATGTGGCCACTGTCAGCGCATTAAAAACTCTCCACGTCTTAATGGCTGAGGTGGAGAGGAAGATGGATGATGTCAGGAGCTCCACCTTAGCCAATCAGGGGAAGCCTTGTACTCACTGATAAAATACAAAGCTTCCTGTGAATGGCTGAGCAGCACTTGATTTTGTTCCAGGAGTGGGACGGGATTCCCCATACTGCTGCTGGAACGTAACTCTGTGTACTGTATGTGGCCAATGCTGCATACAGTTTATGCATTGCTGACAGCAGACACATCTATTACTAAAGGAAATAGTTCATCTGGGCCAGCTTGGTCCAAACACATAACCTGGAGTTAGGATTCAAGGTCTTTCAGGGTTCTTCGTATAAGATCAAATGTTACTACCTTTTTGATGATATATCCAGTATGTACAGGGCTGATGTTAGACTATTTTGACCAGCTACTAATATTCAAAAAATACAATAATAGAAAATATATTACCTTGATGATGCCATTATATTAAATAAACATATCATTTGCAGTCCAAGTCCAACTACTGATAAATTTGGTAAAACTTATTTATTGGGTCAACAAAAATGGCCACTCACATTATAGCAGATAAAACAGGCTCATTATAAATGATGGTGTCCAGGACGATGAAGCAGATGTCATCTGGGGAGCCACCTGGGTCAGGTGCAGTGGGAATGTGCACTGGTCCAAATCATTTGGTGGAGGGGGGATTATGGTGGGGGGTTGTTTTTCAGGGGTTGGGCTTGACCCCTTAGTTCCAGTGAAGGGAACTCTTAAGCATACCAAGACATTTTGAACAATTTCATGCTCTCAACTTTGTGGGAACAGTTTGGGGATGGCCCCTTCCTGTTCTAACATGACTCTGAACCAGTGTACAAAGTAAGGTCCATAAAGACATGGATGAGCGAGTCTCCTTCATTGGAACTAAGGGGCCAAGCCCAACCCCTGAAAAACAACTCCACACCATAATCCCCCCTCCACCAAATGGTTTGGACCAGTGCACAAAGCAAAGTCCAGAAAGACATGGATGAGCAAGTTTGGGGTAGAGGAACCTGACTGGCCTACACAGAGTCCTGACCTCAACCCGATAAAACACTTTTGGGATGAATTAAAGTGTTGACTGCGGGCCAGGCCTTCTCATCCAACATCAGTGCCTGACCTCACAAATGCGTTTCTGGAAGAATGGTCAATCATTCCCACAGACACACTCCTAAACCTTGTGGACAGCCTTCCCAGGAGAGTTGAATCTGTTATAGCTGCAAAGGGTGGGCCAACTCAATATTGAAACCTACGGACTAAGACTGGGATGCCATTAAAGTTCATGTGCATGTAAAGGCAGGTGTCCCAATACTTTTAAAAATATAGTGTAAATCCTTCATGAGCCAAGGAAAGAGTGACTAGGGGCGTGACAGTCATATATTTTGCCTAAAATGTTTGAAAAAAAAAAAAGAAAACAAGTCCTTCTTTCTAATTTCAGGCAATAGGAAGCTATACATATACAATAACAAATACACCCATTTAGCAGAGGAGCCTTTTCTGTCATCAGGGTTGGAACATAGATTTATTATTTGAATCAGCAAAGCAAGAGGTGGTAATGACTCTAAATTGGACATCAATACAATGGGCACATCAATAGTGAGCCTTTGGTGGCCACCAACCCATAAAAACATACTTATGAAGCAGACCTAAGCAAGGGGACTTCACAGAGGACCAGCATGGGGGGCCGCCAAATCTAAAACACATACTTGTCAATTGAAAACAGCAGGCGCGCTGCCTCCTGACTAGGCTATTTATACTCTCATATCATACTGGGACTCTAACTCAGAGAAAAAAAGATACCCATATATATATTTAAAGATATGATAATGCTACATGCTTTGATGTATTACATGTACTACTATAATGCAATGTCGGGAGGCTGCGACCCCCTTTTGTTATATACCACTGTGGTATGTTGTGGGCTCTGCCCCTCTCTTTTCTATTGAAAACTAATAAAATATATATTTGAAAAAAAAAGAAAACAGCAGCGCTACAGTTCTTCCATGTTAACTTCAGTAAAACAAGAAGGACTTGACATTTTAGGTGATTTTAGAAAACACCTCTAGGTTGGCCAATGGAGTCAAGCTCAGAATTCTGGTGTTTCCTGGCACGGCACACTCTGTACATACCTAGAATGTCTTCACAATGCCAGGGCTGTTCTATAGCTACACCCTACAAAGCATTTTCCAAAAATTTCAGCTCTAGGGACTTCACAGCCTACTTTTATATGATAACTAGAAAAGCTACAATTTCTGGGTAAATTGTGTGAAGTGTTCTTGCCTCTACAACTGGAGTGGGCGGAGTAACTGGGTGGAGTAACTGGGCGGAGTAACTGGGTGGAGTGGCTGGAGTAACTGTTGTGTGTTTGGAGTGGCTGGAGTAACTGTGAAAAGTGTTAAAAAGCTTAATATTTTAAAAAGTATAAATAGTAGTAAAAAAGTTGAAGAAGTCCCATCATTAGCTGAAAGAGCTGAATATTTTTTTCAAAAATGATTTTTTTTTTTCAAAAATGATTTTTTTAAATGATTTTTTTTTTCAAAAATGATTTTTTTTTTAAATTTTTTTTTTTTTCATGGGGTGGTCATAATGTTTTGGCTGATCATGGGGGGGGGGTCATAATGTTTTGGCTGATCATGGGGGGGGTCATAGTATTTTAGCTGATCATGGGGTTGTCAGCTTTTGTCACCTCCAACTCTAGTTTTGAACGCTTCACCATTCATTCCTATGGGACCAATTTCGCCGCAAAAACGTTGATATTTTGCGAACCATTCGGCGAAGCGTTCCACAAAGTAATAGCACACCAATCAGGAACAATCCGCACGTTTCCGTATATTACTGTCTATGTAGTGTAAAAGCTGTGGGAGGAGTTAGGGTGGTAAATTTGACTATAATAAGAATAATATATATGTGAGATAACAGTAAGTGGTCTTGCTATGCAAGAACACTTAATTAGAATAAGTGATCTTGTATAATACGTAGACAGTTTCACTTTGTATTCCAGAGAGTTCTGTTTGTTGACATGGCATTGATTGTCATTCCAAAACACCTCAATGTGAATCTCCTCTTCACCTACAGGTAAAGCACAACTAAACAGACACATATTCTCTACATTGAGCACTGAGCTCAGTGTACGGTCTTCAGATGTCGCCTGTCTCTGGAGGTTGTGTGATCACTTCAGTCTTCATATGATGGATGAATATACAGCAGGAGATCAGGAGGACACAGCCAGATATCACCAGACGTATGAGGTTCACCATGGTATAATCTTTCTTTGGTGTGTTTTCTCTATCCATTCCTGAATTGAAGGTAAAATAAAATGTGATATAGCTCTATCAAATGTATAATTACTTTATTTTGTGTTATACCAGCCATTCTAATCAAACCCAAAGAAAGCAGTTAATAGGAGGCTTGCATTGATAACAAGGGTCACAAGAAACCTTTCATGACAGAGACATGGATGCCATTGCTGACCTCTTTCCAATTTCCTGACTGTTATGCTGATTAACTGACACCAATACTTTATAAGTCCTTGACCTGGTGAATATCAAGAAAATCAGAGTTGAAGCTCCTTATCAGCATATGTATTCCAGGTCAGCGACACAAAGCATTGAGGTTTGGCATGGCAGCAAGACAGCAAGACAAGATTTGCAGCATGAGATCATAGTAAGAGTCAGTGTTTCTTTAGCCACTTGCCAACTGCCCAACTGGAAATGTACATCATAATTTTGACGTTAAATACTGTTGTTATGGCAGCAGCTAGCTGTCATAATCCCGGTATTGTTTTTTCCTTAGGTAGTTGGCCTTTAGATAAAAGTGATTCCTGCAGCAGATTCGCAGCAAGATCACTTTTATAGGCGGCGGGAGAGGTGCACCCCCTCACGCCGCTTACCGGTCCTTTCCGAGCTTACCGGAGCCATCGGTAACCCGGAAACCGATCTGATGCAGCCGATGGCTAGGCAGGAAGTGGAGTTTGGGCAAGATAGACCCCCCCCACTCGGCTCTATGCCCTTGGAGTACCGGAGCAACCTTTTTGACCCCAGATCTCTCAATAAAAAGGACCTGCTTATTTCTGTTACAAGGAATGTTTACATTTCTTGTAATAGGAATAAAAGTGATCAAAAAAATAAATAAATAAAGGGTCAGTGTAAAAATAAAAAATAAAATAAATAAGAAAAAAAAGAAAGAATTTTTTTTTAAAGCGCCCTATCTCTCCATGCTTGCGTGCAGAAGCGAATGTATACGTAAGTCGTGCCTGCATATGTGTTTAGGATCATGTTTGTGTTGGTCGTGAAGACCTGGAAAAAAGTTATCCTTGCTGTTTTTGTTATTTTTTTTGACAAAAAAAAGATCCAGAAGCATTCATGACATGCTGTTTATTTATAACAATTAAAATGTTCTCCAGCTAATGACCATTTTCCAGACAACCAGCACGCTTTCTCAAGGCTAATCGCCTCAGTGCTCCTGGATAATTTATGTTTTGAAACACTTTGAAATGAACTCTAAGTGAGCACTGGGAATTAGGTTTTGACATTAAAGGAGAATTCCAGGTATGGATATGTGGGTAGGTGCAGCGTGGTGCAGGAAGTGATGACACAGAGTCTGGTTGTAGAAAGGAGAACTTACATTGAAGAAAAAGGCTCAGATGAACAGATAAATCAGTGGGAGAGCACACCAGAGAAACACTCACAGTGGATTCAGATGCCCCAACAGTATCTATCTTGGAGGGTGGAATGCGGCCTGTCCGGTCTGGACCCAAATGGGTAGGTTTCTGCAAAGGATGGCATATACCTAGCCTGTCGCTACTCATCACCCCTGTCTGGGAGAGGCTTTACCTCAGGCCAGGGTTCAGGTGCTGGCTTGGAGAGATCCTACCACAGGAGAAGTTGGAAGGAGTCTTTTCTGAGAGACAGTGGGAGCAAGGAGAGGACATGACTGCTGAGGCGCAATGGGCTTAGGTCCCACTTAACGTAACACCAAGGGATAAAATCCCCCACCACCCTTGCCCTTCACTCCATTAAATAAGACACTTACAACCATTAGGTTGGAAAGGGCAAGGCCACAGCTTTATTAAATTCCAACACATAACATGTGAACATATCTAACCAGTACCAGTCACAGTCGTACTATGAGCACTTAACCAAAAGAGGGAAGTGGGGCCTGTCCTTACCATAAGTGCTGGACAGACAGCCTATTTCCAATTTTCCATCAAGGGCATAGCCCATTACAGCAACTTTAACTGCTGGCAAGGTCAAGAAAACTGCCAAACGCCCATCAGTTAATAACTGATGAGTGCCCCACCGCAGCCAGAACCTGTTCCACACCTCGCTGCAGGCCAAGGCTGAATATATCCAACCCAATGTCATTAAGGTGAACGCCATCCGGTCTCAACAGATCATCATTATTACCCTCCAGATCCTTGTGACTGATGACGGACCCCCCTATTTGCCGAACAAACTTGGTGACCTGAGCGTTCACTTTCTGATGGAAGCGTTCTAGCCGGGGGGCCAAGTAATTCCCCTGCCCACAGCAGGCGAGGCACAATTTCCGACCAGATGGGCACCAAATTGATGTAAACTGCATAGCATTGAGCAATGTCCCACTTGATGGCAGAGATCAAGTCCACAGAACGTGTATAACCCACATCATTCCCCCCAGCGTGAAGAATCAAGATGATAGGGCAAGGCATGTGGGACCGAATGCGTAAACACTCTGGAAGGACCTGAGGCCAGTGTAAAGCAAAGCCCAAGCCAGCGGATCCTGGCGAGATCATAGGTAAAATGGCAATTCTTCCCGTAGCTCTGAAACTCCGCCGACGTGCGGCCCAGTAAATGAAGGAATTTCTCACAATCCAGAAGAGAAGGGTCTCGAACAGGGGGAAACAAACGGATGGCAACAGGGGAAGGATACCAGAGAGAATAGGGAGGGAAACCGGACGCCGGGAATCGGGGGAATAAGTCGCACACCTCCAACCCCGCAGGACCCGACGGATCGGAAACGCTTTTGTGATGTCCTCCCTCCCAAGGAGCTGAAACCAAGAAGGACAAAGAAGGCATTTAGTAAATAAACAAGGTAAGAAAATAAAGCCACACGTATTTCCTGTGAAGACGAGATGGAAAAACTAACCGCCCGACACCTGGACCCATTTATCCCACACGCGTCAGTACGACGCCCACGTCCGAAGGGAAGGCGACACTCAGACGACTGGCAAACGAGGTTCCACAAGTAGGCCGGACAGGGGAGGCCCTCCGGGGAAGCCGATGGGGCAAGAGCGGAAATGATGGAGCTGTGAACGAGAGGGAGCATCGGCAATATCATTAGCAGTTCCAGGGACATGCCTAGCTCTAAAGCAAACATTAAACTGCAGGCACTTTAAAACCAAAAAAAACGCAGCAATGACATGACCAGAGGGGATCTGGGAGACTGTTTATTGACCACCTGCACCACGCTCATGTTATCGGACCAGAAAACCACCTATCGATTGCGCAACTCTTCGCCCCACAGCTCAATGGCGACAATGATCGAAAGTGCTCCAGCCATGTGAGGTTGCGCAAAAGATCCATGCGGGCCCATGAGGCCGGCCAACATTCAGCAGACCACTCCCCTTGAAAAAACCACCGAAGCCTGCCTCATCAGTGCATAGCTCCAGCTGTGAGTTCAGTACCTCCTCCAGCAGCCAACATGACTGGCCGTTGTAGGACTGGAGGAAGGACAGCCACATCCCCAAGTCATTGGCTTGGTGATACGGATATAATGATGGGGGGCAGCCACCCCCTTTGTGGCCCATGCCAGATGTCTACAGAAAGCCCATCCCATGCGGGTGACGTGGCAGGTAAAGACCAAGTGACCCAGCAAAGACTGAAATTGTTTCAACTGCAGTTTTTTTTTTTTAGCCCCTTTTGCCAAGCGAACCAGGGAGAGTAGCCTGGCCAGCTGGAAAACCATCTCCACGGTGTCGATTTTAATACCCAAGAAGGCCAGAACCATCACAGGGCCCTCGGTCTTGTGGCTGACAGTGGGATGGCACTCACAGCTGTCAGCTGGGCCCGTGAAGAGGAAGTTATCCAAATAGTGTAACACGGACTGCAAACCAGCCTCCTGCACAACTACCTGTTCAAGAAAACTACTGGAGAGTTCAAAGAAATAACAAGAAATGGCACAGCCCTGGGAAGGCATATGTCAAAAAAGTAGCTTCCCTGAAAGTATCATCCCAGCAGATGGAAGCATTTCGGGTGGACCGGGAGGAGACGGAAGGCGGACACAATGTCGGACAAGCTGTCCTGATCAAGTGGAGCACCTTGTCAAATGAGGCATAGTGGACCCTGGATTCCTTCTTTTCGATGCCATCATAGACCGAGGAGCCAGAAGGATAAGACAAGTGGTAGATAAGGCGGAATTTTTTTTTTTAATCCCTCTTGGGGACCACACCGAGGGGGGAAAACTCAGGTTGTGCAAAGGGGGAGACCAAACGGGCCCGCCATGCGCCCCAAGTCCAATTCCTTCTGGAGTTTTTCAGCCACCACGGACTCGAACGGCCGATTTTTTTTTTTAAATTAGGTGTCATGGTCGGCACACCCGAAGGAATAAAGGGGGGGTCCAAAAACCACGGTCTAAACCATCCCTCAAGGTCAAGGCTTCTCTATGTAGGGGGGGGTACCGGTCTAACCAGGGAAGCATCTCTGAGACGATCACTGGGGTCCTCCAGTTTAAAAATGTCAAGCTTGGCCCCGGCCGGGAAAGAGCATAAGCAATAACCATAGGCTACCATCCTGGCAATCAAAGCGGAACTCCTTCCTTGATGCCTCTTTTTGGCGAAACTACGTGTCATAGTGGAACACTGGCCCCCGTACGCCTTGTAGGCACCCCAAATGAGATCAAAATAACAAAAAAGTGATGTACCAACTCAGGAAAAGCACTCCGGCATAAGCACAGAACCCCGGCAGCCAGTTCCTGAATGTCCGAGGAAGCTGCTTAGATTTTTCGCACCTCCACGTCAACCCGACGGGATTTGTGGATCGTTTCACGGTCGGGGAGGGACTAAGGCAAGGAAATCCATGAATTCGTGTCGCCAGATTTTATCCTTGATGTCTCCTGACGGGTGTGTGCCACTAGGCTAAACCGCCCACAAAGCGCCACCCACGAAAGAGACTGGACTACATGCCGAACCCGACACACCCATGCGAGACAGGACCGATATTACGACCGTGACAATGCGTTCATCCGGTGGACCCAATACGGCAGCATCACTGGACCTACCCCAAATCAAAATCATACTCATTGAGTCGCAGGTGTGCAGCTGAAGAAGAAGGTCGACCAACAGCAGGTCCAGGAGGAACACCCGGTACAGGATCATCTGTGGGATGAGCCGTCAGGAGGCCGCGACGTCTATCACTTTGAAGGATGTTGACGGCTGGTGAGGTTGAAGGATGCTGGCGGATAGATAGGTCCGGGGGGGGGTGGTCCGGCCCCCGACCCTGAGGAGCCCGAGGGGCCGAGGAAGGCAGCCAAGCAGTCTATGGAGCAGCCGGAGACCCAGGATGGAGGGCTCACAGCGGGCGCAGCCCACAGTCCCAGCGTGGCATGCGCATCTCCCGCCCTGCTGGGTGCAGGGAGATGGTGCCATGCAGCAGGCAGGTGCAATGTTGCATCGGCAGGCCCCCAATGGGAATCTCCTTCCCTGCCGGACGCAGGGAGATAGTGGGGCGAGTCTGTGGCAGTGGGCGTCCGGAAGGAAGCTCCAGCCCAGCCAGGTGCAGGGAGCTGCTGATGGTCAGAAATCAGTGATGATGAGGATGGGAGCCAGAGACCATCCCCCACCCAGCCGGGGGCGGAGAGATGTGAGATGGCGGGGGTCCGATGCAGGGGGTGAGAAGTCTGAGAAGCACTGCCATCCCCCACCCAGCTGGGTGCAGGGGGATGCAGGATGGAAGAGGTCAGCAGCAGGAGGTGAGCGGCCTGTGCAGCTCTACCATCCCCCACCCAGCCGGATGCAGGGGGATGCAGTTTGGAAGAGGTCAGAGGCAGGAGGTGAGCGGTATGCGCAGACCCGCCATCCCCCACCCAGCTGGGTGCAGGGAGATGCAAGAAGGCAAGGGTCAGTGTAGGGGGTTAGCGGCCCGTGCAGCTCCACCATCCCCCACCCAGCTGGGTGCAGGGGGATGTGGGATGGAAGAGGTCAGCGGCAGGGGTGGGCGGCATGTGTTGACCCGCCATCCCCCACCCAGCTGGGTGCAGGGGGATGCATGAAGGCAGGAGTCAGTGGGGTGTGAGCAGCCTGTGCAACTCCACCATCCCCCACCCAGCCGGGTGCAGGGGGATGTGGATGCACAGGGGACCTGGCAGAGGCAGTGAGGCTTTGAACTGAATTTGAATCTCCCGCCCAGCTGGGCACAGGGAGATACGCCGGCTGTGATGCTCCAGCCGAGTCATGCTGCACAGAGGAGGGAGGAGGACAGGCGACCAGTGCCAGAACTCCGGGCTGGCGTGCCCAACATCTGACACCGCGGAACACTCTACGTGCAGCCCCCCTGCTCCGCCGAGCGCCGGAGGAGCAGGGGGGGTGCCAGGATGACAACAGACTGTGGCTCCCGGAGGTAAGAGGCGGGGAGCGCAGCGGCACCCGCCCAAACAGGCCAGAGAGGGGGGGCAGGCTGCGGAGCCCAAGAGAAACACCATGTGACTCCGGAGGTCCTGGAGTGGGCCAGGTGAAAGGAATTCCGGCCCGTGGAGTGAACAGATAGGGGGGGACCCACCGGGGGGAGCTCCGGTAGCGGGAAGAAGCAGGGGGAGGTGGGGGGAAGGGGCCTATGGCAACTGGATTTCCAGGGGAGGGTGGTTGGGATGACATGTAGGAAGGCCTCGAGGGACTGGGACTGAGGAAGGAGAGAGGATGGGAATGTCTCCTGGCCAAGCAGCCTGGGGCTCCCGGGCGGAGGTGGAAGGGGAGGGGGATGTTTCAGGGGTAAGAATACTAGTCACCATGTCCCTGGAGAGCCAGCTCGTGGACCCAGGCCAGCATAAATTCAGTGTCCATAGCAGAGGTGCAGGGTCCACAGCAGCTCTTCCAACGACTCTTCCGAAAGACCCAGAATTCCCTGGGGCACATGATTTCCTGAGCTCAGGCCCATCCCATCCCCATGTCCCAACCAATAGTTCCCCCTTGTCACACACCTCGCCATGCCCCCATCAGTCAAGGCTCTCTTTCCCTAGGGGGCTCAAGAGGCCCTCAGTGTGAGTACTGCAGCATGGTGCAGGGACAGACAAGGGGAGAGACTGCCACATGTAGCAGGTCTCTCTGCTGAAGCCAGTGATGTGCTTGAGACTTCTTTATTTTTGCCTTGGGAGATCTCCAGAGAGTCAGTTGGGTAGACAGTGCACAAAGCAAGGTCCATAAAGACATGGATGAACGAGTTTGGGGTGTAGGAACTTGACTGGTCTGCACAGAGCCTTGATTTCAACCTGCTAGAACACCTTTGGGATGAATTAAAGCTGAGACTGCGAGTCAGGCCTTCTTGACCAACATCAGTGCCTGACCTCACAAATGGGCTCCTGGAAGAATGGTCAAACATTCCCATAGACACCATACTAAACCTTGTGGACAGACTTCCCAGAAGAGTTGAAGCTGTTATATTAATATTAAACCCAATGGACTAAGACTGGGTTCATGTGCGTGTAAAGGCAGGTGTCCCAAAACATTCAGCAATATAGTGGACAGTATGTTTGCCCTTCAGTGGGCATAGCATGGGTTCACTTTTAAGTATGAAGCTTAACAAATTGCATTGTTAGTGTACTTACTATTGTTGCAGTATAGCCAGGGAACCACATTCTTCGAGACATTACTGACCGGATTCTTTGCTGTACATATATAGGTAAAGTTGATATTACTGGGAGGTACAAACACAACGTTCTGTGTCTGGGTAACATTACTGCTGTTTAAACTCCTCCAAATGATGGTCACATTGCTTCCAATTACTGAGTCCAACAAACACGTCAAGCTGACCTCACATGTCTTATTATCAGTCACATTGGGGTTGATGGTGACATCCTCAGCCGTTAGATTACCTGGAGGGAAGAAGCAGATAACATTCTAGAAAAGTATTAAAACTTCTAATCCCTGGTGCTAGAAATGAGCTTCCATGTAAAAATAGATGATCCACTTCAGCTCCAGAAGATTTTACCTGCTTCGGGACCAGACCATTTTTTGCTATTCGGCACTGTGTTGCTTTAACTTTTAATTGCACAGTCATGCACACTGTACAGGAATGACATTTATATCATTTTTAACACAAATAGAGCTTTCTTTTGGTGGCATTTAACTCCTTAGTGCCGACCGTACGCACATATGTGGCCTCGGCTTTAAGGGGTTATACTTGAGCTAATTTTCCGCTCCCCCATCAGTGGTAAAGGGTTTGTCTCATCCCTCCAACTGCTACATCTGCTGAAGAGCTTGTTCTTTTGAAAAAAAACAAGACTTACTGGCTGGATCACAAGCTCAAATAATAAATAAAGAAAATAAAGAAAAAATAATGCAGCCATCACATCTAAGAATTGATAAGCTGAAATATTATAAAATGTTTGCTTTTGGGTTTAATGCCACTTTAAAGCGGGATTGCGGCCAGTGAAACATTTTTCACAAACACTGTAGCTGCTGACTTTAAATAAGTACACTTACCTGTCCTGGGTGCCCGCCATGTCGGCCGCCCGAGGCCGACCCGTCCCTCGGCTCTCGGGTCCCACGACCGCCATCCTAGCTAAGGGAAACAGGCAGTGGAGCCTTGCGGCTTCACTGCCAGTTTCCTACTGCGCACACATGAGCGGCACTGCGCTCTGTGAATGGCCCCGTGGTTTTCTGGGAACACACACAGTTCCCAGAAGGCAATGGGGCCGCTCACCGAGGTACAGGACATGCCGCGGAATAGGAAGAGGCAGATTAGGAAGACTACCTAGCAACAAGGGTTCAGGTAAGTTTAAAAAAAAAATTTTTTCAAATTTTATTTTTTAATTTCTTTTAGGATTTTTGGTGAAATTTTTTTTCAGGGTGCCCTCCACTTTAAGTATGCTGCACACAATATCCTGTCTGTAAGCCTGAATTCCTGTTCTACATCATGTTTGCTGATCATTACTTGAAAGTGGATTCAAGAAAAAATGCAAAGTTCCTCTAATTTCCAGTTTCGTTTTTATTTGGATAAAAGCCCTTCAGTGCCGGTTCACACTCTCACACACTTATGTGATTTTGTTGTGAATTTTATGCATTACAAAAAGCCTAGATTCGCATGTTATCTAAACACATAGTGTGTTCAATGACGGTCATTCACATCTATGCGGGGAATCCTGCTGACAGCAGATAAGTCATCCTTGTTGAGGACGCAGTGGCTGCCTGATCCTTAACAACCAGCTATTCTGAGTGAAACAAATTGAATGCTGAAGCTACAAAACAAATTCTGAAAACGAATTGGTTCAAATAACAAATGCATTTGAGATTAAACAAAATGAAAATCTGTGGTGTGCATATGTCTAGTATTGATAAAAATGACACTTACTGAACACAGTGAGATGATATTCACAGATATTTGTCCCTTTATCTGTGCGGGATTGTGCTCGGTAGGTCCCTTGGTCTTCCAGTCTTAGCTCAGTTATTATTAAGGATCCATCAGGTGTGCTGCTCAGTCTTCCGTCATACTCTTTATAATGAATTTCAGGTGAGTTTTGTGGTTTTGTTGTGACAATTGTTATTGCTTTTTTAACAAAATTCCAGGTAATGGATGTAGCCCCAGTGTCACAGAGATGTAGGGTGACAGCTCCTCCCACAGCGCCTAATACATCCTCCTTTACACTCGGTGCCTCACTCATCACATCTGATAAAGAATAATAATACTTCGTGTTAACAGGCTTTGAAGTGTTAGGCTTCCCTTACACTATTATTATTATTATACAGGATTTATATTGCGCCAACAGCTTGTGCAGCCCTTTACAACATGAGGGCAGACAGTACAAATACAATACAATTCAATACAGGAGGGATCATATAAACTAGTAGACAGAGGCGGCTCTAGGCTTTGTGAGGCCTTAGGCAAAACCTAGACATGAGGCCCCACTCACGCCCATAATGGGAAAAATAATTAAAGCGATAAAAATGAACTGTATAAATTGTATATATTAAAAGCCTTAAACACTATGAACTATAATTTCACAGTTTCTAGAATTTTCTCTAGCAAATTATCATTAAACATATATATATTACATGCACACAAATATAAATACAATTTGTGCAGCTGCTACTAGTAATGTGTAGTAGTATTAGTAAAAAAAAAGTCAAAAATCATATTTCTTCATTCACATAAAGCTCGGGTTAATATAACCCAGCACAGAGTTCCCCCTTACATCAGAGTCTGCAAGATTCCCCCTTACAGTGCAAGGGGAAATGCGGCAGACTGGAGTAAGGGGGAACACTAAAGTAAGGGGGGCTCTGGTGACCAGAGATCACCT
Organism: Lithobates clamitans; assembly: GCA_037952925.1. NCBI lineage: Eukaryota > Metazoa > Chordata > Amphibia > Anura > Ranidae > Lithobates > Lithobates clamitans. The sequence goes on along the minus strand of JBBGZY010001549.1, from coordinate 98,955 downwards.
TATATCAGAGTGTACAGCATTCCTATTTACATCAGAGTTCCCCTTTTTATCAGGGTCCGTGGAGTTCCAACTTGCATTGAAAATGAGAACTCCAATGTAGGGAATATGCTGGTGACCACAGACCACCCGCAGAGTGAATACACTAAGGTAAAAGGGGGGGGGGGTACTAATATAAGGGGGAACCTTTATATCAGTGCCCCCTTACCTTACTGTATTCACTCCCCCTTACATCACTGACCCCCATCAGACTATCCTTGCAACTCTGTCACTGACCTCATCTCAGGTGCACCGTACAGGGCTCAGCCAGACGGTCCTCTCTGGGCTCCAGCTTGGTGGCTCTAGTTTCATCCTATATTATCCTACTCCACACAAGTCCAACTCCTCTTGTGACCCCCCTCCTAGCAGTGCTCCAGCTCTTGACTCCTCTGTAACCCCCCCCCCCCTAGAGACTGCAGACACAATAAAGAAGATGGTCAGAGGCTGTGCAGATATGATACAGAAAAAGGTCTGTGCAGACATGATACAAGAGATAGTCAGAGACTGCAGAAATTATACAATAGATGGTCAGAAACTGCGGGCATGATACAAGAGATAGTCAGAGACTGAAGACATGATACAAGAGATAGTCAGAGACTGAAGACATGATACAAGAGATAGTCAGAGACTGAAGACATGATACAAGAGATGGTCAGACTGCAAACATAATTCAAGAGATGGTCAGAGACTGCAGACATGATACAAGAGATGGTCAGAGACTGCAGACATGATACAAGAGATGGTCAGAGACTGCAGACATGATACAAGAGATGGTCAGAGACTGCAGACATGATACAAGAGATGGTCAGAGACTGCAGGCATGATACAAGAGATGGTCAGAGACTGCAGGCATGATACAAGAGATGGTCAGAGACTGAAGACATGTTACAAGAGATGGTCAGACTGCAAACATAATACAAAAGATGGTCAGAGACTGCAGACATGATACAAGAGATGGTCAGAGACTGCAGGCATGATACAAGAGAGGGTCAGAGACTGCAGGCATGATACAAGAGAGGGTCAGAGACTGCAGGCATGATACAAGAGATGGTCAGAGACTGAAGACATCTTACAAGAGATGGTCAGACTGCAAACATAATACAAGAGATGGTCAGAGACTGCAGACATGATACAAGAGATGGTCAGAGACTGCAGGCATGATACAAGAGATGGTCAGAGACTGCAGGCATGATACAAGAGAGGGTCAGAGACTGCAGGCATGATACAAGAGATGGTCAGAGACTGCAGGCATGATACAAGAGATGGTCAGAGACTGAGGACATGATACAAGAGATGGTCAGAGACTGCAGGCATGATACAAGAGATGGTCAGAGACTGCAGGCATGATACAAGAGATGGTCAGAGACTGCAGGCATGATACAAGAGATGGTCAGAGACTGCAGACATGATACAAGAGATGGTCAGAGACTGCAGACATGATACAAGAGATGGTCAGAGACTGCAGGCATGATACAAGAGATGGTCAGAGACTGCAGACATGATACAAGAGATGGTCAGAGACTGCAGACATGATACAAGAGATGGTTAGAGACTGCAGGCATGATACAGGAGATGGTCAGAGACTGCAGGCATGATACAAGAGATGGTCAGAGACTGCAGACATGATACAAGAGATGGTCAGAGACTGCAGACATGATACAAGAGATGGTCAGAGACTGCAGGCATGATACAAGAGATGGTCAGAGACTGCAGGCATGATACAAGAGATGGTCAGAGACTGCAGGCATGATACAAGAGATGGTCAGAGACTGAAGACATGCTACAAGAGATGGTCAGACTGCAAACATAATACAAGAGATGGTCAGAGACTGCAGACATGATACAAGAGAGGGTCAGAGACTGCAGGCATAATACAAGAGAGGGTCAGAGACTGCAGGCATGATACAAGAGAGGGTCAGAGACTGCAGGCATGATACAAGAGATGGTCAGAGACTGAAGACATGTTACAAGAGATGGTCAGACTGCAAACATAATACAAGAGATGGTCAGAGACTGCAGACATGATACAAGAGATGGTCAGAGACTGCAGGCATGATACAAGAGAGGGTCAGAGACTGCAGGCATGATACAAGAGATGGTCAGAGACTGCAGGCATGATACAAGAGATGGTCAGAGACTGAGGACATGATACAAGAGATGGTCAGAGACTGCAGACATGATACAAGAGATGGTCAGAGACTGCAGGCATGATACAAGAGATGGTCAGAGACTGAAGACATGTTACAAGAGATGGTCAGACTGCAGACATGATACAAGAGATGGTCAGAGACTGCAGGCATGATACAAGAGAGGGTCAGAGACTGCAGGCATGATACAAGAGATGGTCAGAGACTGAAGACATGTTACAAGAGATGGTCAGACTGCAAACATAATACAAGAGATGGTCAGAGACTGCAGACATGATACAAGAGATGGTCAGAGACTGCAGGCATGATACAAGAGATGGTCAGAGACTGGGGACATGATACAAGAGATGGTCAGAGACTGAAGACATGTTACAAGAGATGGTCAGACTGCAGACATGATACAAGAGATGGTCAGAGACTGCAGGCATGATACAAGAGAGGGTCAGAGACTGCAGGCATGATACAAGAGATGGTCAGAGACTGAAGACATGTTACAAGAGATGGTCAGACTGCAAACATAATACAAGAGATGGTCAGAGACTGCAGACATGATACAAGAGATGGTCAGAGACTGCAGGCATGATACAAGAGATGGTCAGAGACTGGGGACATGATACAAGAGAGGGTCAGAGACTGCGTAAATTATACAATAGATGATCGAACTGCGGACGTGATACAAGAGATGGTCAGAGACTGAAGACATGGAGGTTAAAATAGGCAGGGAGGAAATTAGACATCGCCTCCTCACTGCCTGTCAAATGCCTCTGAAAAGCGACCTAAGCATTGATCACTTCAGTGGAGTGGCAGTGCCTGCTAAGAGTGCAAGCCTTTGGGCTCACACAGATGCTCAAAATTTTTTTTGGGGGGTAGGCAAGCAAACTGAAAAAAAAACCATCAAATGCAGCCACTGTGCCCCCATCAATTGCAGCCACTGTGCCCCCATCAAATGCAGCCACTGTGCCCTCATCAAATGCAGCCACTGTGCCCCCATCAAATGCAGCCACTGTGCCCCCATCAAATGCAGCCACTGTGCCCCCATCAAATGCAGCCACTGTGCCCCCATCAAATGCAGCCACTGTGCCCCCATCAAATGCAGCCACTGTGCCCCCATCAAATGCAGCCACTGTGCCCCCATCAAATGCAGCCACTGTGCCCCCATCAAATGCAGCCACTGTGCCCCCATCAAATGCAGCCACTGTGACACCCCCTCCGCCCACTTGCTGTCTGACTGACACTTACCCCATCTTGGTGACGGGTCAGGCAGTGGGTGATGGCGGCAAGCTGTGGGACATGCAGTGGGTCAGGTGATGCCCCTGTCCTGTGTCCTCCATGGTTCCCGTGCATCTCTTCTTCTGGTCTGCTAGATGTCCAATAGGAATGCCTGTGCCTTCAGCCAACAGGTGACAAGTATTAGACCCGTACTTCCTGATTGGTGGTTCAGTGTTAGAAAAGAGAATATTAATTTGCTTTTTTAACACACCTGGGTGGGCTCATGGTGCAATACTCTGCGCTCTGAGTCCACCTTTTTTGAAGCCTATGGCACTAAGCAGGTGGTTTAAAAAAAAAAAAAAAAACACACACCCCCAGCACTGTAATTCAGGCGCCTGGTGTTTGAGAAGGGGCCAGACGCCTGAACAGGGGGTAGCCACGGTGGCCATGGATAGATTCATGCAGTGCATGAATCTATACATTTTACATACAGGGAGTGGCATAATGGAGGGGGCAGTGCCTGTGCGTCCTTAATGGACAGGCTGCCACTGTGCTGGCGGTTTTCCATAGCCGCAGTCCTTCAGACTTCTAATTAGATTGTGCGTTTTGCTGCATTTTCTTGAATTGCACCAAAGATGCAGCATGCAGGACTTCTTGTGCACTTTCAGAACATGCAGCAAAAATGTACAACCTAATAGAAGTCTATGGGACTGGGGGTAACACACAGGAAGACTGCCAGTACACCAGCACTGCAGCATGCCAGTGTGAACCCACATCATAACATCTAGGAGGGCAAGGTACTGTCACAGGCTGTAATATAACACTTAAAGCGGTTGTATAGTCTTTATTTTGACTTTTACCTACAGGTAAGCCTATAATAAGGCTTACCTGTAGGTAAAAAAAATATCTCCTAAACCTTTACGGTTTAGGAGATATTCCCCTTGCTATGAGCCACTGACTGCAGCGGCGCATGCGCACAGGGGATTCTCGGCTGAAGCCCGGCAGCTGCCGGACCTTGCCGAGTAAGAAATCTCCCGCGCGCATGCGCGGGAGTGATGACATCGCGGCTCCAGCCACTCACAGCTCTGGAACCGCGATACCCGGAAGACACGCCGAGGCAACATGACAGCTCCCTCGGCGTGGACCAGGTAAGATACTGACGCCTCGTTCTAAGGTAAGTATTTCATAATGAGCTAGTATGCGGTGCATACTAGCTCATTACGCCTTTTGCTTTACAGGGTTAAAAAAAAAAAAAAAAAATTGCGGGTATACAACCGCTTTAAGCTGCAGAGAGGGGAAGAGACAGCAGGAAGGGAGGGAGGGAGGAGAAGCTCACTTGTCACTTACTTGGATGCAATGGACACTAGTCCCAGGAGGCTCACTTGTTTTTTTTTTTTCAAAGACTGTGGTTGCTGAGCTCAGCCGATTGCTCAGTTTTAACTTTCCCGCCCACACATCCTCTTCACAGACAGCACACGGGCTGCCCGGAGTGTGGGCGGGGCTGCACAGAGTGTGGGCGGGGCTGCCCGGAGTGTGGGCGGGGAAAGAAAAAGCAGATCCATCCAGCCTCTGCCAAAGCTTCATGTGCAGGAGGGAGGGGCGGGGCTAACACAGACTGTCAGCCCTGTGACAGAGCTCATCGCTGGCTTGCAGTACTGAATCCGGCCGTGCCCTCCACCCGAGCAGCCGCCCTCGGCCTTTGGGCAGGAGTCAGCAGGACATTAGAGCAGCCCAGGGAGCAATTGCATCCCCGCCCCTGTGCATGGCCGTGCTTCCTCCCCGCCTCCTCCTCTGTGTCCAGGAAAACATCACAGCAGGAGGAGGAGGGGGCGGGGTCAGCACGCAGAGCTCCGTATGTGTGTGTGTCAGCCGGGGAGAGATGCCACTTTGCGGCTGCCATACGAAGCATTGCTCGTGGAAACCAAGACACCCCACGGGCATGCAGGGACTTTGATTCGCCAGGACTATCCTGGGGATCTTGAGCTACAGGCAAATTAGGCTTTTGCGAGGCCCCTTAGATTGCGAGGCCTTAGGCAAAGGCCTAATTTGCCTAATTAGAGAGCCGCCTCTGCTAGTAGATTTTCTCATACAAGCACTTCTACAAACATGTATTCATATATTCAATGAAAATTGTCCTGAAGCCTAAAAATTTTATTTGCTTTTAACATTTCAAAATTTTCCACCCTACTCCTATCAGTTTTCTCATAACTGTGTAAACTGTGGTCAAAAATTAATGTTGATTTGGCTCCACTAATCAGGGTTCCCAACTGTCATTCATGGACAGTTTGTAAGAACCCATGGTACCCCCCTAACAAAGTTTTAACCCCTTGATCACCCCCTGTCACCAGTGTCGCTAAGCGATCATTTTTCTGATCGCTGTATTAGTGTCGCTGGTGACGCTAGTTAGGGAGGTAAATATTTAGGTTCACCGTCAGCGTTTTATAGCGTCAGGGACCCCCATATACTACCTAATAAATGTTTTAACCCCTTGATTGCCCCCTAGTTAACCCTTTCACCACTAATCACTGTATAACCGTTACGGGTGACGCTGGTTAGTTCGTTTATTTTTTATAGTGTCAGGGCACCCGCCGTTTATTACCGAATAAAGGTTTAGCCCCCTGATCGCCTGGCGGTGATATGCGTCGCCCCAGGCAGCGTCAAATTAGCGCCAGTACCGCTAACACCCACGCACGCAGCATACGCCTCCCTTAGTGGTATAGTATCTGAACGGATCAATATCTGATCCGATCAGATCTATACTAGCGTCCCCTAGCACCTGCCTTTTGCCCCTCCGCCCAGCCCACCCAAGTGCAGTATCGATCGATCACTGTCACTTACAAAACACCAAACGCATAACTGCAGCGTTCGCAGAGTCAGGCCTGATCCCTGCGATCGCTAACAGTTTTTTTGGTAGCGTTTTGATGAACTGGCAAGCACCAACTCCAGGCAGCGTCAGGTTAGCGCCAGTAGCGCTAACACCCACGCACGCACCGTACACCTCCCTTAGTGGTATAGTATCTGAACGGATCAATATCTGATCCGATCAGATCTATACTAGTGTCCCCAGCAGTTTAGGGTTCCCAAAAACGCAGTGTTAGCGGGATCAGCCCAGATACCTGCTAGCACCTGCGTTTTGCCCCTCCGCCCGGTCCAGCCCAGCCCACCCAAGTGCAGTATCGATCGATCACTGTCACTTACAAAACACTAAACGCATAACTGCAGCTTTCGCAGAGTCAGGCCTGATCCCTGCGATCGCTAACAGTTTTTTTGATAGCGTTTTGGTCAAGCGGCCTAGTACACCCCGGTCGTAGTCAAACCAGCACTGCAGTAACACTTGGTGACGTGGCGAGTCCCATAAGTGCAGTTCAAGCTGGTGAGGTGGCAAGCACAAGTAGTGTCCCGCTGCCACCAAAAAGACAAACACAGGCCCGTCGTGCCCATAGTGCCCTTCCTGCTGCATTCGCCAATCCTAATTGGGAACCCACCGCTTCTGCAGCACCCGTACTTCCCCCATTCATATCCCCAACCAAATGCAGTCGGCCGCATGAGAGGCATTTTCTTTATGTCCTCCCGAGTACCCCCACCCAACGAACCCCCCCAAAAAGATGTTTTGTCTGCAGCAAGCGCAGATATAAGCGTGACACCCGCTATTATTGTCCCTCCTGTCCTGACAATCCTGGTCTTTGCATTGGTGAATGTTTTGAACGCTACCATTTACTAGTTGAGTATTAGCGTAGGGTACAGCATTGCACAGACTAGGCACACTTTCACAGGGTCTCCCAAGATGCCATCGCATTTTGAGAGACCCGAACCTGGAACCAGTTGCAGTTATAAGAGTTACAGTTACAAAAAAAAGTGTAAAAAAAAAAAACACAAACAAGTCATCTTGGTATCATTCTTTTCGGCTTTCATGTAAAAGCAATCCTAGCGGCTAATTAGCCTCTAGACTGCTTTTACAAGCAGTGGGAGGGAATGCCCCCCCCCCACCGTCTTCCGTGTTTTTCTCTGGCTCTCCTGTCTCAACAGGGAACCTGAGAATGCAGCCAGTGATTCAGCCAGCTGACCATAGAGCTGATCAGAGACCAGAGTGGCTCCAAACATCTCTATGGCCTAAGAAACCGGAAGCCACAAGCATTTTATGACTTAGATTTCGCCGGATGTAAACAGCGCCATTGGGAAATTGGGGAAGCATTTTATCACACCGATCTTGGTGTGGTCAGATGCTTTGAGGGCAGAGGAGAAATCTAGGGTCTAATAGACCCCAATTTTTTCAAAAATAATACCTGTCACTACCTATTGCTATCATAGGGGATATTTACATTCCCTGAAAAAACAATAAAAATGATTTAAAAAAAAAATGAAAGGAACAGTTTAAAAATAAGATTAAAAAAAAGCACCCCTGTCCCCCCTGCTCTCACGTTAAGGCGAACGCAAGCGTCGGTCTGGCGTCAAATGTAAACAGCAATTGCACCATGCATGTGAAGTATCAACGCGAAGGGCAGATTGAGGGCAGTAATTTTAGCAGTAGCCCTCCTCTGTAAATCTAAAGTGGTAACCTGTAAAGGCTTTTAAAGGCTTTTAAAAATGTATTAAATTTGTTGCCACTGCACGTTTGTGCGCAATTTTAAAGCATGTCATGTTTGGTATCCATGTACTCGGCCTAAGATCATCTTTTTTATTTCATCAAACATTTGGGCAATATAGTGTGTTTTAGTGCATAAAAATTTTAAAAAAGTGTGTTTTTTCCCCAAAAAAATGTGTTTGAAAAATCGCTGCGCAAATACTATGTGAAAAAAAAATGAAACACCCACCATTTTAATCTGTAGGGCATTTGCTTTAAAAAAATATATAATGTTTGGTCGTTCAAAGTGATTTTCTTGCAAAAAAAATTAATTTTTTCATGTAAACAAAAAGTGTCAGAAAAGGCTTTGTCTTCAAGTGGTTAGAAGAGTGGGTGATGTGTGACATAAGCTTCTAAATGTTGTGCATAAAATGCCAGGACAGTTCAAAACCCCCCCAAATGACCCCATTTTGGAAAGTAGACACCCCAAGCTATTTGCTGAGAGGCATGTTGAGTCCATGGAATATTTTATATTGTGACACAAGTTGCGGGAAAGAGACAAATTTTTTTTTTTTTTGCACAAAGTTGTCACTAAATGATATATTGCTCAAACATGCTATGGGAATATGTGAAATTACACCCCAAAATACATTCTGTTACTTCTCCTGAGTATGTGGGACTTTTTGGGAGCCTAGCCGTGCACGGGACCCCGAAAACCAAGCACCGCCTTCAGGCTTTCTAAGGGCGTAAATTTTTGATTTCACTCTTCACTGCCTATCACAGTTTCGGACCCCATGGAATGCCCAGGTGGCAAACCCCCCCCCAAATGACCCCATTTTGGAAAGTAGACACCCCAAGCTATTTGCTGAGAGGTATAGTGAGTATTTTGCAGACCTCACTTTTTGTCACAAAGTTTTGAAAATTGAAAAAAGAAAAAACATTTTTTCTTGTCTTTCTTCATTTTCAAAAACAAATGAGAGCTGCAAAATACTCACCATGCCTCTCAGCAAATAGCTTGGGGTGTCTACTTTCCAAAATGGGGTCATTTGTGGGGGGGGGGTTTGTGCCACCTGGTAATTCCATGGCCTCCGAAACTGTGATAGGCAGTGAAGAGTGAAATAAAAAATTTACACCCTTAGAAATCCTGAAGGTGGTGCTTGGTTTTCGGGGCCCCGTACGTGGCTAGGCTCCTAAAAAGTCCCACAGATATGGTATCCCCATACTCAGGAGAAGCAGCTAAATGTATTTTGGGGTGCAATTCCACATATGCCCATGGCCTGTGTGAGCAATATATCATTTAGTGACAACTTTGTGCAAAAAAAAAAAATTCTCATTTTCCCGCAACTTGTGTCAAAATATAAAATATTCCATGAACTCAACATGCCTCAAAGCAAATAGCTTGGGGTGTCTACTTTCCAAAATGGCATTATTTGGGAGGGTTTTATGCCATCTGGGCATTTTATGGCCTTCAAAACTGTGATGGGTAGTGAGGAGTAAAATCAAAAATTTACGCCCTTAGAAATCCTGAAGGCGGTGATTGATTTTCAGGGCCCCGTACGCGGCTCCCAAAAAGTCCCACACATGTGGTATCCCCGTACTCAGGAGAAGCAGCTGAATATATTTTGGGGTGCAATTCCACATATGCCCATGGCCTGTGTGAGCAATATATCATTTAGTGACAACTTTTTGTCATTTTTTGTTGTTGTCATTATTCAATCACTTGGGACAAAAAAAAATGAATATTCAATGGGCTCAACATGCCTCTCAGCAATTTCCTTGGGGTGTCTACTTTCCAAAATGGGGTCATTTGTGGGGGTTTTGTACTGCCCTGCCATTTTAGCACCTCAAGAAATGACATAGGCAGTCATAAATTAAAGGCTGTGTAAATTCCAGAAAATGTACCCTAGTTTGTAGGTGCTATAACTTTTGCGCAAACCAATAAATATACACTTATTGACATTTTTTTTACCAAAGACATGTGGCCGAATACATTTTGGCCTAAATGTATGACTAAAATTGAGTTTATTGGATTTTTTTTATAACAAAAAGTAGAAAATATCATTTTTTTTTCAAAATTTTCGGTTTTTCCGTGTATAGCGCAAAAAATAAAAACGGCAGGGGTGATCAAATACCATCAAAAGAAAGCTCTATTTGTGGTAAGAAAAGGATTCAAATTTTGTTTGGGTACAGCATTGCATGACCGCGCAATTAGCAGTTAAAGCGACGCAGTGCCACATTGTAAAAAGTGCTCCGGTCAGGAAGGGGGTAAATCCTTCCGGGGCTGAAGTGGAGTCCCTGGTGGCGTAGTGTGTTACTGATGGTAGCCTTTGTTACGTTGGTCCCAGCTCTCTACAGGTCATTCACTAGGTCCCCCCGTGTGGTTCTGGGATTTTTGCTCACCGTTCTTGTGATCATTTTGACCCCGCGGGGTGAGATCTTGCGTGGAGCCCAAGATCGAGGGAGATTATCAGTGGTCTTGTATGTCTTCCATTTTCGAATTATTGCTCCCACAGATTTCTTCACACCAAGCTGCTTGCCTATTGCAGGTTCAGTCTTCTCAGCCTGGTGCAAGTCTACAATTTCCTTTCTGGTGTCCTTCGACAGCTCTTTGGTCTTTACCATAGTGGAGTTTGGAGTGTGACTGTTTGAGGTTGTGGACAGGTGTCTTTTTTACTGGTTACAAGTTCAAACAGGTGCCATTAATACAGGTAATGAGTGGAGGACAGAGGAGGTTCTTAAAGAAGAAGATACAGGTCTGTGAGAGCCAGAAATCTTGCTTGTTTGTAGGTAACCAAATACTTATTTTCCACCATAATTTGCAAATAAATTCTTTCAAAAATCAGAAAATCCAGAAAAATGTGTTTGTCTGGATTTGTTTCCACATTTTGTCTCTCATAGTTGAGGTATACCTATGATGACAATTACAGGCCTCTCTCATCTTTTTAAGTGGGAGAACTTGCACAATTGGTGGCTGACTAAATACTTTTGTGTCCCACTGTACATTATGCATCTAATTATCTGACTACCTATCACACTTTTGGAGGCCCTGGAGTACCAGGACAGTGGAAACACAAAATGACCACATTTTGGGGAGTAAAAACCCCAAGGTCTATTTTAAAAGTCATGATAAATCTACTGAAGATTTCATTTTTTGCTACAAGTTTTTGAAAAAATTCAGAAAGGAAATGAAAATTAATGAATTTTAAACAAAGTTAATAGTCAATTATAAGATTAGATATTTTTCACACACACAACATGGGCATTCTTACAATTAAAACCCAAAACACATTCTGCTACTCCTCTCAAGTATGGCGATAGCATGCGTAAGCCTTTTTCACTGTTTGGACTGAACATTGTATATATCACACAAATGTTTTTTAATTATCGCCTCTGTACAAGTGGTCAGAGAATAAGGTCTAGTGTAGCGTCACCTATAGCAGTCCCCTTTCCTATAAGTCAAGCAAGCCTAGCCTATATGGCTGCACCAGGAATTCCATGTTTGCTGGCCAAGAAGTACAGGAGGCTGAAGAAACGAAGAACAAAAGAGTTCCTGTAGTTTCAGGAGTTCAGTTGTCCACAGGGGGTCACTGGAACTGGTGTCTCGCAGGAACATAGTCATTTGGATGTGCAGATGGGTCAGTTCAGGTAGTAGGCATAGACATGGTCAGCAAACAGGCAAAGGATTGGTCCAAGCAGAAGTAAGAAATGTGGTCAGCAAATAGACCATAGTTAGTAAAGACAGCAGGCAGAGGCAGCCATGCATCGGTACGGCAATGATCAGTAACACTGTAGCTGGCTGAACTCTTCTGGTGGCACTGGGACTGGTATGAACTGGTATGGTACTTTATATTGATTTTATGGAATAAAGAATATCATCCTCTGCAGTCTGGAGTGCGGTCACCTTCTCTTCTATATTTCCCCATATATCCCCCATCCATGCGTTCGGCCCCCATGCAGGACGCCGGATGCATGAATTCCAATGCGGAGGGGCTGTTTTTTTAAAGCATGTGATTAGAGCCAGAAGCTCTAATAGGCTTCAAAATAGGGTGGCCTCGGGACGCAGAGCACTGCGAACTGAGCCCACCAAGTTATGTGTAAAAATAAGTGCAGCGCTAATAAATTGTCTCAGCATGAACTGAGGCAAAAAATTTGTGCCAAGTTTACACTGTATGTGAACCACTTGGGTGGTGAGAAAACCAAAATGAACAAATGTAATTAAAAACACATTGATTACAATATGCAAGTGTTAAATGCTGAATGCGCAAACTTAAAAGGACATTTTTCATTCAATGTGATGTCTAAATGACATAACTCTAATGAGTAAGACAATCAAATGAAACCAATAAAAACAAGTGAACAGAGTAACGGTGAAGTAAATGTCCAAAAGTGATTCAAAGTCCATCAAGGAATAAGCAAAACATCATTGTGACTTGAAGTGAAGGTTGTGCAAAGAAATTGCTGATAGATGATCCACCACCAATAAGTAAAAGGCTTACCAAAATGATTGAACTCAAACAGGCGTACACCTAATGAGTGAATCAAACTTGTGGTGTGAAACACCAGGGGATAACAGCCTCGGCAAACACGACCTCTAGTTTCTATACTGTATCTAAAACCAAAAAAAGCTTTGTCTATACAAAATGACATTGCTAAAGAAATGATTGAAGGCATTCTTACAGATCTGTAGGTTCAACAACACAACGATCCAGAAGTAGAAAGGAGACATTTTCTTTCTTCGTGTCAAATAGTAAAGTCAATGGTCGGTGGTCATCTCACAGACTGATCTATACTGTACATCTGCTATAAACCACAGGAAGTATGTGTAAGCAGGACAGAGAAAAAAAAAGTTTTGTATTTTGAAATATTAATTTAACTCTCAGTGGTGGAGGATGCTGTAGGTCTGATTTACTAATGTGTGAAGTAAAATGAAGCTGTGTAAATTTAGAAAACCAGGTCTGTTTGTTGGGTAGGTGCAGCATGGTGCAGTAATCACACAAAGGCCCGGAGTACAGTAAGTGATGTATTGAAGAACTTGCAAATAGAACAACAGCCCGACTGAGAGCTCACCTGACCCAGAACTTACAGTCAATGCAGCGTAGAGTCAGTGGTAGTAGACCCGAACAGAAGAGCGTTTTCCAAAGGGAGGTGGAATGCAGCTTGGCCAGTCCAACCCAAGAGGGGGCTTTCAGAAGTACATATGTAAGCCCTGATCTTTCCATACTCCTCCAGAACTTCTCCCTACCACCAGTGCTGTCCCTGACAGGTGGTATGCTCTGCCAAACTAGCCACTTTGCAAATGCATGCCAAAACATGGGGGCGGGGATTTAAAAAGACTCTGCACGACCCAAGATGGCCACCAGGGTCACCTGTATGCAGCAAAGCCAACTGGAATGCTGGTCATGGGGACAGAGGGAACCAGAGAAAATACACGTTTTTCTTGACTTCCCCTCCAGCTGCAGTACCGCTCTGGACGAGCACCACCTACAGTGGAGAAAAAAGACTTCACCTGCCTACATTAGAACAGAGTATTTGTGTGGGGGAGAAGTGTTTAACCACTTCCCGGCCACGCTATAGCCAAAGGCTTACTTTGCCGGGAGGTCATCATATGGCGTCCTCCCGTAATCACGCTGTCCTTGCTCCCTTTGACTGCCCTTTGGACTCAGCTGATCACAGGTCAGGGTAAGGGGCCAATCACAGCAGCCCTTTATCACATGATCAGCTGTGTCCAATGACAGCTGATAACGGTTATCGCACTCCTTTCCTCCCGCTGTCAAAAGCTGATAATAATTGACCCAAGCTGGTATGAAAGAGGAACAAAAGTTCAGGAGACATTAGTCACACAATATAGGCAGCACCATGAGATCCTGTGGTTGGGTTGGGTTGGGTTGGATGTCACACAAACACGCTGACAGTATCCCACTTAAAGCAGATGTTCACACAATTTTACAAGTTTAGCTGAGTTGTTTTTAAATACAGCATAGAATGCAAAATGGAACTTTTTTTTTTTTCCGGGTGTACCTGTACATATGTGCCTCGGTCTTTATTTGCTGCATATTGTCTCTGCGGCTGTGGGCGGGTATTTTGCGGGTATTTTCGTAATTTCCTGTCCTCGCCGCACTGTCTCCTGGAATCTCGTGTCATTACTCCCAGGAGTCAGTGCGAAGGCCCGCCGCAAAATCTTGCGGGATTTGAAAAGAAATGGGGATGTTTACGCCGCTCCACGCCGTTACAACTGAGCATGCGCGGGAACCAGCAAGGAATGCTGGTAGATCTGTAATACTGGAACCAGGAAGTGATTGCTTGTGGGCTTCAAATGCCCACAAGCAAGATATCAATGGCAGTACACATTTTATATAAGTTGCGATTTGAAACAAAACCGGACGTCTAGGGAGCAAATGAATGCAAAAAGTGAGTGTGACATTGTAAAGATGTGAATTTTTAAGTGTAGAAAAAAAAAAAAAATCGCGATTGCACATCCGCTTTAAATACAAAAATGTAATTAAGCTTTATCCTTCCAGAAATGAAGAGTCTTGTAGACACTCTTACCTCTCTTGCAATATTCCCAGGGGTGCACAGTCTTCGAGACATTACTGACCGGATTTTCTGCTGTACATATATAGAAGAAGTTGCTATTACTGGGAGGTACAAACACAACATTCTGGGTCAGAGCAATGTCATTGCTGTTTATACTCTTCCAGGTGATGGTCACGTTGGTTTTCTTTATCGGGTTCACTGAACATGTCAAGCTGAGCTCACATGTCCGATAATCAGTTACACTGGAACTGATGGCGATATCCTCAGCCGTTAATTTACCTGGAGGGAATAAGCATCACATGCAACACATAACAAGTGCATAAATAAAAAATATTTTACGTAGACCTTCAATGGCAAATGGAAGGTCCACTGCCCCTATCCCAACAACATAAATGGCTTTAAAAAAGCATTACTGGGCTTTCTAGCAACAGTGGTGAGTGTAGCATGGGTTAAATAGCTGCTCTGTCCCCTAATTTATCAAGAACAAAGAAGTATCCCCCATGGGACTTTGTTGCAGCAATTAAAATGAGTGAGAAGAAATCCTATATAGAAGCTTCTATATATGATGCTCAGCTCCCACCAAACAGGGGGTTGAATAGGTAGCCAAAGTTTGGTCTGAACCCAGGTTTAGACCGAAATTGTCCACTCAACCCTATTTATGACTGGGCCTCATCAGAAAACCTTTAAAACCACTTCAAGAAGACCACTATACACACTATATTACCAAAAGTATTAGGACGCCTGCCTTTACACCCACATGACATCCCAGTCTTAGTCCGTAGGGTTCAATATTGAGTTGGCCCACCTCTTTGCAGCTAAATAACAGCTTCAACTCTTCTGGGAAGGCCGTCCACAATTGGAATGTTTGAACATTCTTCCAGAAGCACCTTTGTGAGGTCAGGCACTGATGTGGATGAGAAGGTCCACCTTCTGGTTTACCGGGATTATGGCTGAAGCTATCAGCCATAACCCTGGTTTTGTGTTTTTTACAGCCTGTGGCTGGCTTTTGTATTAAAGCACTCAGAGTGGCTCATATGTCGCTGGAATGCTTTCAGAAGCGGCGGAAGGGGATGACCCCCCTCCTGCCGCTCACCAGTGTCTCTTGGGCTTAACGTTTCCGCCGGTTTGCCCGAAAAACGATCCGACAGTGCAAGCTGGCTGCTCCCATAGGGGATCAAAGATTAGATCCTCTTTGATCGCCTTTATGGCCTTGGCGGGGCTTCGATCCCCCGCATCGCTGGACCCTGGGACAGGTAAGTGTCCAATTAAAAGTCAGCAGCTGCAGTATTTGTAGTTGCTGACTTTTTTTGACCTCAGATCTCTCCATAAAAAGGACCTATCATCCTTATTACTATTATAAGAGATGTTTACATTCCCTGTAATAGGAATCAAAGTGATCAAAAAAAAAAAAAAAGAAAATTAAGGGAACAGTGTAAAAAATTAAAATAAAAAGTAAAATATATCAGAAAAAAAATTTGAGCGCTCCCATCCCTCCGTGCTCACGTACAGAAGCAATACTTAAAGTGGTGTTCCACCCTAAAAAAAAAAAAATTATGATTGTGCCTAAAAAAAAACAAAAACAAAAAACATTTGGATATTTTTTTTTAGATGCTAAATGCCTGTTGCTAGGGGGTCCCTCGTAGTCTGCCTCTTCCAGTGCCTGGGCTGGTGACATCACTTCCCCCTCGGCACAGGAAGGGCTCAGCTCTGTTCCCTCCCTCCTGTCATTCATCTGGGACCCATTACAGGTCCCAGGTGACTGAGCAGCCAATCACGGCGCGCGGCACCGCAAGCGCATGCGCAGTGGGTGCCAGGCTGTGAAGCCACAGCCCGGCGCCCACAGTTGCAATGCCGGCGCCACTGAACGGAGGGGGAGACAAGCGGGGCTTTGATCCCCCGCATCGCTGGACCCAGGGACAGGTAAGTGTCCAAATAAAAGTCAGCAGCTGCAGTATTTGTAGCTGCTGACTTTTAATTTTTTTTTTGACTGGCCCTCTTCTTTAATGTGGGCATGCATGTGTAAACGGTATTCGTACCACACATGTGAGATATTGCCGTAAACATTAGTAACTCTAAACAGGTAACCTGTAAAGACATTTAAAGCGCCGCCTATGGAGATTTTTAAGTACCATAGTTTGTCCCCATTCCACAATTTTAAAGCGTGACATGTTAGGTATCTATTTACTCGGTGTAACAACATCTTTCACATTTTACTGAAAAAATTGGGGTATATATTGTGTGTTTTTTTTAAATTCATTAAAGTGTATTTTTTTCCCAAAAAATTACATTTGCAAAACCGCTATGCAAATACCGTGTGACATAAAATTTTTTAACAATTGCCATTTTATTCCCTAGGTGCTAAGAATAAAAAAAAGTATAATGTTTGGGGGTTCTAAGTAATTTTCTAGAAAAAAAATATTGATTTACACTTGTACACAAAACGTGCCAGAAAAAGTGGTTAACGCACATTGATAACATTATTCATATCAGACTGAACACTCTTACTGGTATTTAAAAATATATATATATATAAATCTATCCCTCAGTGCTCCATATGTATTTCAAGAGATCTCAGACATTTGACATAAGGAAGATACCACACATTAAAAAGACAACCAAATTCCAGTGATACTTACTGAATACCATGAGCTGATATTCGCAGATCCTTCTCTGCCGACTGTTGGGTATTGCTGCTCGGTAGGTCCCTTGGTCTTCCTCTCTTAGATCAGTTATTGTTAAGGAATGGTCAGACGTGGTGCTTAGTCTTCCTTTATACTGGTCATCTAGAATTTCAGATGGTCCTCCCTGGACTGTTCTTGCGATAGCATTTTTTTTTTTCAAAAGTCCATCTAATTTCTTCGACCTCAGTGTTTCTGAAATGTAGGGTGATAGCTCCTCCGACAGCACTGATTAAATGTCCTTCTCCACAGGAATTCTTGCTCATTACATT
This sequence comes from Lithobates clamitans, assembly GCA_037952925.1. NCBI lineage: Eukaryota > Metazoa > Chordata > Amphibia > Anura > Ranidae > Lithobates > Lithobates clamitans. The sequence continues at coordinate 81,518 of JBBGZY010001549.1, read as the reverse complement.
TTACAAGTGTCAGCATGGACTTAATCAATAAAAGGAACAATATTTGTCATAATCCTCATTATGGAGATTTAGAGGTGACCACTGTTGCTCGGAAGTGACATGGATAGGGTCTTATCACGTAGTGGTTGCGTCTGGGTACGTATAGCACAGTACATATGTAGGCACACACAGGTTAAAATGGCAATCAAAGGTTAATTTCCCACATTTGTGGCTTTTTAAATCACAATTAGTGTGTGTGTATAAATAGTCAATGAGTTTGTTAGCTCTCACATGGATGCACTAAGCAGGCTAGACACTGAGCCATGAGGAGGTAGAAAAGAACAGTCAAAAGACCTGCGTAACAAGGTAATGAAACTTTACAAAAATGGAAAAGGATATAAAAAGATATTCAAAGCCTTGAACATGCCAGCCAGTACTGTTCAATCATTTAATAAGCAGTGGATAATTTGGGGATCTCTTGATACCAAGCCAAGGTCAGGTAGATCAAAAAAGATTTCAGCCACAACTGCCACAGGAATTGTTCAGGATACAAAGAAAAACCCCACAGGTAACCTCAGGAGAAATACAGGCTGCTCTGGAATAAGATGGTGTGGTTGTTTTTTTCTTTTTGAGGAGCACAATACAATGATACTTGAACAAAAAAGAGGTGCATAGTCAAGTTGCCAGAAAGAAGCCTTTACTGTACAAGTTCCACAAAAAAGCCTGGTTTACAATATGCCCAACAACACCTTGACACGCCTCATTGGCTTTTTTGTGGCATTGGCGCAGTAAAGGCTTCCTTCTGACAGCTCAACCATGCCGCTCTTTTTTGTTCAAGTATCGTTGAATTGTGCTCCTTAAAATCAACCGCACCATCTTTTTGGAGAGCAGCCTGTATTTCTCCTGAGGTTATCTGTGGGTTTTTCTTTGTATCTTGAGCAATTCCTCGGCCAGTTGTGGCTTCAATCTTTCTTGGTCTACCGGACCTTGGCTTGGTATCAAAAGACCCCCGAATTTTCCACTTCTTAATAAAGGATTAAGCAGCACTGTCTGGCATATTCAAGGCTTTGGATATCTTTTTATATCCTTTTCCACCTTTGTAAAGTTTCATTACCTAGTTACGCAGGTCTTTTGACTGTTCTTTTCTACCTCCTCATGGCTCAGTTTCCAGCCTGCTTAGTGCATCCATGTGAAAGATAACAACCTCATTGACTATTTAGACACAGACACTAATTGTGATTGAAAAAGCCACAAATGTGGGAAACTAACCTTTAATTGCCACTTTAACCTGTGTGTGCCACCTTCTGCGTCTGTACCCAGGCCAAACATTACAGGGTATGTAAACTTTTTATCAGGGCCATTTGGGTGATTTCTGTTATCATTAGGATTTAAAAAGGATCCAAAAAACTATGTGATAATAAATGGCGTCATGTGATCGCTATCCTTAAATAAAAGACAGTTTTTTTTTTTGCATGATCAGTGATATTTTCAATATTAATGCCAAAATTTCACAATTTCTGCCAGCACTTATCTCTTTATATAGTATCGGACTTTTGAGCACGACTGTATATCTAGTAATATACCTATGGACCTTAACATAGATTGCCACAAGAAATATTAAAATAGAATTGCAAATGTACATTAAGAAATTAGGCATTAAACACCATGGCTAAATGTAGAGAAAGACAAGAAACAAAGAAAAGGAGGAAAAAATGTCATTGACCTGTCGGCAAGATGTCCGATACTATATAAAGAGATAAGTGCTTAAAGATCAGGTGGTGAAATTTCTAGGACAGTAGGATTGAAAAGTCAGGGCTTTTCATAAAAGATTTCCAGGGAAGCCATATGTCCTGGAAATGAGAATATCGGTCGTGTAGCTGTGCCGATAATTCTCCCATTCGCATAAGCTTATTTAATTTGGTTATCCAGGTAACCTGTAAAGTCTTTTAAAAGGCGTCGCCTATGGATAGTAAAATGTACGTCGTTTGTCGCTGTTGCATGGGCGTGCGCAATTTTAAAGCATGACATGTTTGGTATCTATTTACTCGGCATGACATCATCTTTTATATTTTACAAAAAAATTGGGTTATGTATTGTGTATTTTTTGCATTAACCACTTCCGGGCCTGTAAAAAATTTTTATCTTGTTATTTTTATTGCATTTTAGTGTAAATATGAGGTATGAGGTCTTTTTGACCCCGGATGTCATATTTAAGAGGTTCTGTCATGCTTTTTTCTATTACAAGGGATGTTTGCATTCCTTGTAATAGGAATAAAAGTGACACATTTTTTTTTTAAACTGTGTAAAAATGTAAAAAAAAAAAAAAAAGTAAAATAAGAATTTTTTTTTTTTAAACGAGCCCTGTCCCGAAGAGCTCGCGTGCAGAAGCTAACGCATATGTGAGTAGCGCCCGCATATGAAAATGGTGTTCAAACCACACATGTGAGGTATCGCCGCGATCGGTAGAGCAATACTTATAGCCCTAGACCTCCTCTTTAACTTAAAACATGCAACCTGTAGAGTTTTTTAAATGTCCCCTATGGAGATTTTTAAGGGTAAAAGTTTGTCGCCATTTAACGAGCGGGCGCAATTTTGAAGCGTAACATGTTGGGTATCAATTTACTCGGCGTAACATTAACTTTCACAATATAAAAAAAATTGGACTAACTGTACTGCTGTCTTATTTTTTAATTCAAAAAAGTGTATTTTTTCCAAAAAAAGTGCGCTTGTAAGACCGCTGCGCAAATACGGTGTGACAAAAAGTATTGCAACGACCGCCATTTTATTCTCTAGGGTGTTAGAAAAAAAATGAATAATGTTTGGGGGTTCTAAGTAATTTTCTAGCAAAAAAAAACAGTTTTTAACTTGTAAACAACAAATCTCAGAAAGAGGCTCGGTCTTTAACCGGTTCCAAACCGGCGCACGCCGATGTACGTCGACAGAATGGCAGGGCTGGGCAAATGGGCGTACCCGTACGCCCCTTTAAATTTGCAGCCGTGCCATTGTGTGCGTGCTGGTCGGGAGCTCCGTGAGTCGGGTCACGTGTCCCACAGACTCGATCACTGCAGGGATATCTGTGATCGCCTCACGGAGAGGAAGAACGGGGAGATGCTAATGTAAACAAGCATCTCCCCGTTCTGCCTAGTGGCAGTGTCACTGATCTCTGCTCCCTGTGATCGGGAGCAGAGATCAGTGATGTGTCACATGTAGCCACGCCCCCCCACAGTTAGAAACATTCCCCAGGACATACTTAACCCCTACACTGCCACCTACATTTGTATAGCACTGATTGCTGTATAAATGACAATGGTCCCAAAAATGTGTCAAACATGTCCAATGTGTCCCCCATAATTTCGCAGTCACAATAAAAATCGCTGATCGCCGCCATTACTAGTAAAAAAAAAAATTATTAATAAAATGCCATAAAACTATCCCCTATTTTGTAAACGCTATAAACCAATCAATAAATGCTTATTGCGATTTTATTTAACCAAAAATATGTAGAATACATATCGGCCTAAACTGAGGAAAAAAAAATGTTTTTTTAAAAAAATTTTGGGGGATATTTATTATAGCAAAAAGTAAAAAATAATGCGTTTTTTTCAAAATTGTCGCTTTTTTTTTGTTTATAGCGCAAAAAATAAAAACCCCAGAGGTGATCAAATACCACCAAAAGAAAGCTCTATTTTTGGGAAAAAAAGGACGTCAATTTTGTTTGGGAGCCATGGCGCACGACCGCGCAATTGTTAGTTAAAGCGACGCAGTGCCAAATCGCAAAAAGTGCTCTGGTCAGGAAGGGAGTAAATTCTTCCGGGGCTGATGCGGTTAAGTGGTTAAAGTTAAAAAAAAAAAAAAGTTTTTCCCTATAATTATGTTTGAAAAAACGCCGCGCTTTAAAAAAAAAAAAAAAAGTATGTTTGGGGGTTTTTAGCATAAAAACTAATTTTCGCATGTAAAAAAGTGGTTAATCGTCTGTTACTTTTGTTCCTTTAGCATCTCAACCCTGAAATGGTATCACCTGCAAAAGGCATAAATGAATCATTACAGAAACAAGTAACAAGATTCTTACAGGTCTGAAGATCCAACATCGCAATGATCCAGAGGTAGAAATGGGACATCTTGTTTCTTCGTGTCAAATGTTTCAATGGATAGTCAGCAGACAGATCGCAAACTGCTATATATCGTATATTCTGTATGAGACACAGGAAGTTTGTGGAAGCGTGTCAGGGGATGTTTTCTATTGATAAATATTAGTTTGGTTTTGAGGGATCAAAGAAAACGTCTTAGTTGTGGTTATTAAAGAATGAAGTAAAAGAACTTTTGTAAAAAAAAAAAAATGTTGTGGTCATTTTAGTAAAAAGATACATTTCCTGGACTTTTTTGGTTGCACAGTGATCTCTGCACCTACTACTAGTCTGATGTGGACCGATAGAACTGAAGGTTGGCTGCGATGGATCTACCGTAAAGTGATTTTCCCTTCAAAAAAGCAGATCTGTGATTTAAGTATAGTGTGGGTCCCTTACCAGATTAATGTTAGTGATGTGTTATTTGTTTATTAAAAATGAATAAAACTTTTCTGTTAAGAAAAAAAAAAAAAAAGTATAGTGTTGGTGGACCTTGTTCTAGTTCTAGACTGCTACCTCTCTGATAGAGAAAAAGGAAGCGCTTATCAGGTGGAGATTTCTTGGATCTGTACTGACGTGCCATCAGTACAAAAGTTTATCTCACTTTTAAAAAACTTTAGCCACTTCAATGCCGGGCACTTCCCCCTCCCCCCTTCCTGCCCAGGCCAATTATCAGATTTCAGTGCTGACGCACTTTGAATGACAATTACTCAGGCATGCAACACTGTACCCCAATTCTATTTTTATCATTTTTTTTTAGACAGATAGAGCTTTCTTTTGGTGAAATTTAATCCCCTCTGGGTTTTTTATTTTTTGCTAAATAAATTAAAAAAGACCAAACATAAAGAAAAAGTTTTTTTCTTTTCTGTTATAAAATGTTGCAAAAAAGTAATTTCCCTTTCTCACCGATAGGCACTGATGAGGCTGCACTGATGGGCACTGATGAGGGTGCACTGATGGGCACTGATGAGGGTGCACTGATAGACACTGATGAGGCTCCACTGATGGGCACTGATGAGGCTCCACTGATGGGCACTGATGAGGCTCCACTGATGGGCACTGATGAGGCTCCACTGATGGGCACTGATGAGGCTGTACTGATGGGTACTGATGAGGCTGTACTGATGGGTACTGATGAGGCTGTACTGATGGGTACTGATGAGGCTGTACTGATGGGTACTGATGGGCACCGATGAGGCTGCACTGATGGGCACCAATGAGGCTGCACTGATGGGCACCAATGAGGCTGCACTGATGGGCACCAATGAGGCTGCACTGATGGGCACCAATGAGTCTGCACTGATGGGCACCAATGAGTCTGCCCTGATGGGCACCGATGAGGCTGCACTGATGGGCAACGATGAGGCTGCACTGATGAGGCTGCACTGATGGGTACCGATGAGGCTGTACTGATGGGTACCGATGATGCTGTACTGATGGGCACAGAGTTGGCTGTACTGGTGTACACTGATGGGCACTGATGAGGTGGCACTTATGTGTATTAATGAGGCCGCACTGATGGGTACTGATGAGGCTGTACTGATGTACACTGATGGGCACTGATGAGGTGGCACTTATGTGGATTCATGATGCTGCACTGATAGGCACTGATGAGATGTACTGATGGGCACTGATGAGGTTGTACTGATGTACACTGATGAGGCGGCACTGTTTGGCACTAATACGCTGTTCTGACGGCCACTGATGGACACTGCTGGGGAGGCACTGATGGGCAGTAATAAGTTGCAGTAATTGGCACTGATAAGCTGCACCGATGGGCACTGAAAAGTTGCACTGATGGGCACTGATAAGCTGCACTGATGAGGCTGCATTGATGATCATGTCACTGTGTACTGTAAAATGCAGTACTCACAGCTCCCCTTCACAGATCCGACTCTTCTACCCCCACACACAGTCTGTGAGGAAAGGAGAACCGTTAGAACAGGCAAAGACCTGTTCTGTTTAAATCTGTGATCGCCCGTGATTGGACACAGCGATCACATGGTAAAGGGCCGCTGTGATAGGTCCTTTACCCTTATCTGTGTCCAAAGCACAGTGGTCACATAACGCTCCTGATGCACACATAGGAGAACGTCCCAGAACTGGAAAGCCGCGCTGTAGCCGTATATCAGCTAGAAAGCAGCAAGAAAGTGATTAATGGTTACTCTGGTGGACGCAGCATCAGTCCCCTGCCAGCTCTAAGACTGAGAACCGAGAGGTCAAAGAGCGCTGATCAATTGGTTCTCAGAGCTCCGTGAGCAGAGAGGTGGTGACTGTCAATCATCAGGCTAGGAAAGGGAAGGGGCAGTATGGGCCCTTCCCCACCGGCATTGCACCAGTGTTGATGAGGACAAGGACCTCTTCCTCATAACAATGGCTGGCCGGTTTCCAGTTTTTGGGATCAGTGGGCTAGGGCTTATTGGAATCTGGAAGCCCGCTTTAACAATCAGTAAGAGGTACACAGTGCCTCTAGTCATTCACACAAAAAAAGTAAACGGTAAATAAAACACTTACACAGCTTTTGAAAAGTACTAAATAACAATAATGACCCACAATGTACAGTACATCCGTTATCAATCACGATGTCAAGCGATGCAGATCCACATCAATCGTGATGAATGACCACACTCGCCAAACCGCAAAAAAAAACAAAACATATATGTAAAAAACATGTTGCTCTGTTTACAAATACAAACCTTGACCATCAAAGTGTGAAGTAGTAATTTAAAAGGTCCCAAGGTAACCATGCAAAAAAGCACATTGTGATGACACCACCATCCAGTGCTCACACCACCAGCCAACATGTCTCCTTACCAGAAGATAAAACCTTGTTACAGCAAAGGAGGTCATAAGATCTTTAAATTGAACCCAGGCATGATAAGTGTCTCTCTCCCCTGTAAGGGTAATGGCCACAAACCATACCAAACCTCCTTATGCTGGTCTTGGGTAAGATGGATGGCTCTCTCCTTAATATGCAGCAGTGATTATCACAAGCCACAAGATCTTGGATACAGAGAAAAACAGAAGAAGCCACATAGTGTAGTATTTCTTACTACTATTTTTATTAAAAACACAGATATATACTCACAAATGTGGAAAGTAATGGACAGCTTGCTATAGCACCTTCGCTCAGTGTGATGACGTCACCACTTAACTTGTGTTAGCGTGTTTTGTCCCACAAGACGTCTTCTGAGGGATATCGTACTTCCCTTGGAAAACGTCTAGTGGGATGAAACACGTAAGGGCAGAGCTAAGCGTTGACGTCATCACGTTCCTTTGGAAGGAAATATAAGTTGCTGCCAATTTAAAGTGATGCTAAATATACAATGTTTACTTGCCATTATACAGTAGGTATATATCTGTATAGCGCCCCCCTGGGTTTACAGGGAACAGGGAGGTACCTCCAGAGACTGGGGGCAAGCTTACATTCACCCCAGGGCTGAGTCCATGGCTATAAAGGGAAGTTAACCACTTGCCGACCAGCGCACGATGATGTACGTCCAAACTTTGGCAGGGGATACCGTTGTTATGGGAGCAGCTAGCTGCCATAACCCCGGTATCCCCGTTTTCGTGCAGTGGTCGGCTTTCTGATAAAAGTGGTCCCTGCGGCGGATTCGCTGCGAGATCACTTTTATCGGTGGCGGGAGAGGGGCCCCCCTTCCGCCGCAAACCGGTGCCCTCCGCCGCTTACCGGAGCCGTCGGTAGCGGCAGAGGCAATTGCGTCCTGTCAGTGCTGTGCCTGGAGATGAGTGAGGCTAAGATGGCGCCCACTCGTCTCCATGACACTGCTGGGTGGAAGCGACATCAAAACGTCATTTCCGTCCACGCCTCTTAAAGGAACATTTTTTCAATGTCATTTTTTTAAATGCCTTATTTTTTTTATTTTTTTTATTGCATTTTAGTGTGAATATGAGATCTGAGGTCTTTTTGACCCCAGATCTCATATTTAAGAGGCCCTGTCATGCTTTTTTCTATTACAAGGGATGTTTACATTTCTTGTAATAGGAATAAAAGTGACACGTTTTTTTTTTAAACAGTGTAAAAATAAATAAAATCATGTAAAATAAATAATAAAAAAAAAATTTTTTTTTTAAAAACCCTCCGTCCTGACGAGCTCGCGCGCAGAAGCGAACGCATACGTGAGTAGCGCCCGCATATGAAAACAGTGGTCAAACCACACATGTGAGGTATCGCCGTGACCGGTAGAGCGAGAGCAATAATTCTAGCCCTAGACCTCCTCTGTAAAACATGCAACCTGTATAAACGTCGCCTATGGAGATTTTTGAGGGTAAAAGTTTCAAGCCATTCCAAATCGCTGAGGTGATCAAATACCACCAAAATAAAGCTCTATTTGTGGGGAAAAAAGGACGTCAATTTTGTTTGAGAGCCACGTCGCACGACCACGCAATTGTCAGTTAAAACGACGCAGTGCCGAATCGCAAAGAGTGCTCTGGTCAGGAAGGGGGTAAAATCTTCCGGGGCTGAAGCGGTTAAATACACTCATTTGTCTGAGCAATTCATTTCTCCATACACGGGGGCTGATTTACGAACCGTTTGCGCCATGAGTTGAGGTGCACGCTGAGGCGCAACGTACGTTTTGGTATTTATAAAACATTTGCGCCGGTAAGGCTCGATTCACATCTATGCATGTTGCTTTTGAGCGTTTCTACAGTGCTTTTTGCGGTGCTTTCCGCGTTTTTGAACATGCGTTTTTGCAGCATTTTGCGGGTTTTTTTTATACTGTATACAGTGTAAAAAAAAAAAAAAGAAAAAAAACGCAAAACACAGCAAAAACACGGTAAAACCGCTGTAAAAACACGGTACTTGCATTTTGGATGAGGGTCCATTGAATTCTATTACATGCAAAACGCTGCTTTTTGCATGAAAAAAGTCCCCGACCCTTTCCAAAAACGCAGAGGCACAAAAATGCATTGATGTGCACATGTTCCATAGGAACCCATGTTAAAAAATTCCCATGCATTTCTGTAAAATGCATCAAAAAACGCATTAGTGTGTATAGAGCCTAACACAGCGCTATTCCCCATTTACTACAGTAATCTCTCCCGCATGGGAGGAGGCGATCAGTGCGCCACTATGGACATGACACAGGACATCTTCAACTCAAAATTTAAAAAAGCTGGAAGTGCCAATATTATGGGGGTGATGTGAAGAAGCGTAGTAATAACTGTCCAAGTAACAAATATGCCCAAAATAGAATGAGAAAGTAACTTTTTGTGAACAAGTTTGCTGTGCCTGCAAGTACGTTTAGAACTGCGTGAGGTCAATTTAAGCACTGCGCATGCGCAAGCGGCATTTGCGCTCGTTCAAATGCGTTGGTTTACTGCGCAGCCAAAATCTTAGTAAAGGTCAAGTAACGTAAATGCATTGGCGTGGGTTGAACGGGCGCACCTCTAATTTTGACATTTTTTACATTTTTTTTTTTACGCTGGTTCACTTTGTGTTTTTTTGTCGGATATTTGCACACAGGTCATGTTAGCGTGTTACTTTGCCAATATGTGACATGTACCTTGTTAAAATGATGTAAAATGACTCTCACTCCTCTAGCTCCTCCTAAAAAAGGCATTTAACCTTCCCCCTCTAATACATATTATTTCCTTGGGCTAGTTTTTGCTTTTAAAGGGGAACTCCACACTCCATTCTCCAATCTCCAAAGGCTGGTAGCTGCCTTCACCAATCCAAACCACATACTTTTTCAGAGCAAACAGGGCCAGATAGCAAAGGGGTGAGAAGAGCGATCGCCCAACTCCCTCCCGAACCATACAAGGCCCCATGCACTCAACATAGCTGGCTGCCTTTGAGTCATGTTGGGCTCAGCCCAATACCAACCACAAAGCACCTTGTACCCAATAGTTTAAAGGGATTTTCCACATCCTGTAACAGCCTAGGGTTGTGTGGAAGAGGCCCATGTCCCCCTGAATATGGGGACAAGGTGGTTGACTTTTGGGGTGCCCCAGCCCCTCCTGCCCCTAAGCACCCACCCCCCTTTCATGGGCTGGTTTACGTATGTTTGGCTAGGGGTTTGTTAGTGCGTGGGAGGGGCACAATATTTTTAGATTTTGGGGTGGTATTTTTCACGTGGGGGTTCTCATTTTAAGCCTTTACAGCCCCAAATGGCCTTGTATGTATTGGGGGGGGGGGGGGGGGGGCAGGCTATTTTTAGTTTTGTATTAAAATCTTGCAGCTGCAATGTAGATTTGGATGTTTTCTCTAAAGCCGTACATCTTTGAAGCAGCATTTTGGATACATGCTACAGATGCACCACTTTACAGGCAGAGTAAGCCCCCCCCCCCCCCCAAGTTTCTAGCTTTAGGGCTAGTTCACTCCATAGAAACGCAGTCCAGATGCATGTGCATTTTTTATGCGATCCAGTGCATTTATGATACGTTTTTGATGCAGTCCAGTACTTTTTTCAACCTTCTTTTTTCTTAACCTTATTTAAGGACATGCTGGATGATGTGTTTAATTTTGGACAGGGGGGTGGCTTATTTGGTGTTAGCTGTATTTTGGTTGGTCTGTGCATGCTCATTGACTTAGATTTTTTTTTTGTGTGTGAACAACACTTGGATGATTCTGGGCATGCTCAGAGAGTGTGTTTTTTGGGTTAGTAATTTAAGGACATCCTTAACAGGTGTACACACTTTGAAGTTCTCTCTACATTGGGTGAACTTGCATTTTGTGTGTTGCATGGACTGTGCATGTGTTTTCAATTGCCTCATTAGCACACAAACCTATGTTATATAAAGCTTGCAGATGGCATTCTTTACCTTGCCCTGAAAAGAGGTGTGTGTGCGTGCGTGCGTGTGTGTTATTTTCTCTTGAAATATATTTGATGTCAATGTGTGTCGTTTGTAGGTTGTTCACTTTGATTTAATTGTGCTGCATTATTTTGCAAAAACGTTCTCAAGATGTTGACTAATGTTTAAATCCTTACTAGCTATCCATTTGTGGGCACACTCCTTTTAACTCATGTTAACCATATTCTAGTGTCTCAAATTAACATACATGTGTTTTTTGATTTCCTTGCTCTTTTCCAAGTCCTGTTATGCTGACCAATAAAATTTGTAGCAAATTTTTGTTTTGTTTTTTGTTACTTTTCATGCAACACATTTCCCAGCTGCAGCTTACCTAGGCTGAATGGCATATATATAGTTACATAGTAGGTGAGGTTGAAAAAAGACACAAGTCCATCAAGTCCAACCTATGTGTGTGATTATGTGTCAGTATTACATTACATATCCCTGTATATTGCGGTCATTCAGGTGATTATCTAATAGTTTCTTGAAGCTATCAATGCTCCCCGCTGAGACCACCGCCTGTGGAAGGGAATTCCACATCCTTGCCACTCTTACAGTAAAGAACCCTCTATGTAGTTTAAGGTTAAACCTCTTTTCTTCTATTTGTAATGAGTGGCCACGAGTCTTATTAAACTCTCTTCTGCGAAAAAGTTTTATCCCTATTGTGGGGTCACCAGTACAGTATTTGTAAATTGAAATCATATCCCCTCTCAAGCGTCCTTACAGTAAAGAACCCTCTATGTAGTTTAAGGTTAAACCTCTTTTCTTCTATTTGTAATGAGTGGCCACGAGTCTTATTAAACTCTCTTCTGCGAAAAAGTTTTATCCCTATTGTGGGGTCACCAGTACAGTATTTGTAAATTGAAATCATATCCCCTGTCAAGCGTCTCTTCTCCAGAGAGAATAAGTTCAGTGCTCGCAACCTTTCCTCATAACTAAGATCCTCCAGACCCTTTATTAGCTTTGTTGCCCTTCTTTGTACTCGCTCCATTTCCAGTACGTCCCTCCTGAGGACTGGTGCCCAGAACTGGACAGCATACTCCAGGTGCGGCCGGACCAGAGTCTTGTAGAGCGGGAGAATTATCGTTTTATCTCTGCAGTTGATCCCCCTTTTAATGCATGCCAATATTCTGTTTGCTTTATTAGCAGCAGCTTTGCATTGCATGCCATTGCTGAGCCTATCATCCACTAGGAACCCCAGGTCCTTTTCCATCCTAGATTCCCCCAGAGGTTCTCCCCCCAGTGTATAGATTGCGTTCATATTTTTGCCACCCAAATGCATTATTTTACATTTTTCTACATTGAACCTCATTTGCCATGTAGTCGCCCACCCCATTAATTTGTTCAGGTCTTTTTGCAAGATTTCCACATCCTGTGGAGAAGTTATTGCCCTGCTTAGCTTAGTATCGTCTGCAAATACAGAGATTGAACTGTTTATCCCATCCTCCAGGTCGTTTATGAACAAATTAAATAGGATTGGTCCCAGCACAGAACCCTGGGGAACCCCACTACCCACCCCTGACCATTCTGAGTACTCCCCATTTATCACCACCCTCTGAACACGCCCTTGTAGCCAGTTTTCAATCCATGTACTCACCCTATGGTCCATGCCAACGCACCTTATTTGTACAGTAAACGTTTATGGGGAACTGTATCAAATGCTTTCGAAAAATCCATATACACCACGTCTACGGGCCTTCCTTTATCTAGATGGCAACTCACCTCCTCATAGAAGGTTAAAAGATTGGTTTGGCAAGAACGATTCTGCATGAATCCATGCTGATTACTGCTAATGATATCATTCTTATTACTAAAATCTTGTATATAGTCCCTTATCATCCCCTCCAAGAGTTTACATACTATTGATGTTAGGCTAACTGGTCTGTAATTCCCAGGGATGTTTTTTGGGCCCTTTTTAAATATTGGTGCTACATTGGCTTTTCTCCAATCAGCTGGTACCATTCCAGTCAATAGACTGTCTGTAAAAATTAGGAACAACGGTCTGGCAATCACCTGACTGAGTTCCCTAAGTACCCTCGGATGCAAGCCATCTGGTCCCGGTGATTTATTAATGTTAAGTTTCTCAAGTCTAATTTTAATTCCGTCCTCTGTTAACCATGTAGGTGCTTCCTGTGTTGTGTCATGAGGATAAACACTGCAGTTTTGGTTACTGAAGCCCCCCGATTCACTCGTGAAGACTGAGAAGAAGAATACATTCAATACCTTTGTCATCTCCCCATCCTTTGTAACCAGATGTCCTTCCTCATTCTTTATGGGGCCAATATGGTCTGTCCTCCCTTTTTTACTGTTTACATACTTAAAGAATTTCTTGGGATTTTTTTTGCTCTCCTCCGCTATGTGTCTTTCATGTTCTATCTTAGCCATCCTAATTGCACCCTTACATTTCTTATTGCATTCTTTATAAATTTTGAATGCTGAGGATGATCCCTCAACCTTGTATTTTTTGAAGGCCTTCTCCTTTGCTTTTATATGCATTTTTACATGGGAGTTAAGCCATCCGGGATGTTTGTTCGCTCTTTTAAATTTATTACCCAATGGGATACATTGGCTAATGCCCTTATTTAATATGCTCTTAAAGCAAACCCATCTCTCCTCCGTATTCTTTGTTCCTAATATTTTATCCCAATTTTTGCCTTTTAGCAAGGTTTGTAGTTTAGGGAAGTTGGCTCTTTTGAAATTCATGGCAAATCACAAAAATGTGTGCTTTGTCTAAGTTACTTTCCTGGTGCCTTCATGGTAGCATATGTATGGATTGTGCGTATGCTGCCATGGATAGGCACCAGGAAAGAAATTACAGAGAGGTATGTATTAAATTTTCCATTTTAGTGCAGTGGTTCTCAGCCTCAGTTCTCAAGTACCCCCGACAGGACATGTTTAGGGAATTTCATCTTGGCTAACCTAGCTGTCCAAAATACAAAGCCATTGACTGATTTAAAGCACCTGTGCAAGATAAAGGAAAACCTGCAAACATGGCCTGTTGGGGGTACTTGAGGACAGGGTTGGGAAGCACTGATTTAGAGCACTGACCTAAAATCTAGCACGAGACAATCCTATTCTAATTGTGGGCATGTGAGGGAAACCAAGTGAGTGTTAGAACCCCTGCTTGTCGTTTTTTTAGGTTGGGCTTTGTGTCCCTTTTTTCTTAAAATTGGCTTCACTTCCTGTCACATAGCTAAACAGGAAGTGAGGGTAAAACCCTACCAATGCTTTTCCTTGCGGACACACAGGTCAATCTAACTAGTGTCCCCATTAAGCAAATTGCACTGTAGCACTTTGTTGTGTATACCCCAAATTATTATTAGGTATTTTGGGGTTTATTAAAGGCAAATCCATTCTGCAATACCGGTGTAGTCGCTGACAATCTGAGGGGAAGCACTGGTGATTTTAACATCCAATCATGTAGAAGCAAAGATGCTGTTTTTTATTTTCCTTGCATGTCCCCCTCGGATCTCCACCAACTAAACTTGTAGTGCAAAGCGGATTTACCTTTAATAAATCAACCCCAAAGACTTTCCCTGTTTTTTGTTATCTTGGGTTTACATTGAGGGGGAATTTACATGCCACAGATTGTACATGAAGACCCCTTTCACACTGAGGCGTTTTGCAGGCGCTAAAAATAGTGCTTGCAAAGCGCCCTGAGACAGCCGCTCCTGTGTCTCCAGTGTGAAAGCCCTCGGGGCTTTCATATTGAGGGATTGGAGCCGCTCTTTCAGGCGCTATTTTTAGCGCCCGCAAACGCCTCAGTGTGAAAAAATGATTGCAATGATATCCATTGTACTCTGCTAAACATTTATATATAAATGTTTGAGGGTTCTAATTAATTTTCAAGCAAAAAAAAATACAGATTTTAACTTGTAAATAGAAATAGGCTTGGTCCTTAACCACTTCAGCCCCAGAAGGATTTACCCCCTTCATGACCAGAGCCCTTTTCCAATTTGGCACTGCGTCTCTTTAACTGCTAATTGCGCGGTCATGCAATGCTGTACCCAAACGAAATTTGCGTCCTTTTCTTCCCACAAATAGATGGTATTTTTGATGGTATTTGATCACCTCTGCCGTTTTTATTTTTTGCGCTATAAACGGAAAAAGACCGAAAGTTTTGAAAAAAAATGATATTTTCTACTTTTTGTTATAAAAAAAATCCAATAAACTCAATTTTAGTCATACATTTAGGCCAAAATGTATTCGGCCACATGTCTTTGGTAAAAAAAATGTCAATAAGCGTATATTTATTGGTTTGCGCAAAAGTTATAGCGTCTACAAACTAGGGTACATTTTCTGGAATTTACACAGCTTTTAGTTTATGACTGCCTATGTCATTTCATGAGGTGCTAAAATGGCAGGGCAGTACAAAACCCCCCCAAATGACCCCATTTTGGAAAGTAGACACCCCAAGGAAATTGTTGAGAGGCATGTTGAACCCATTGAATATTTATTTTTTTTGTCCCAAGTGATTGAATAATGACAAAAAAAAAAAAAAATTACAAAAAGTTGTCACTAAATGATATATTGCTCACACAGGCCATGGGCATATGTGAAATTGCACCCCAAAATACATTCAGCTGCTTCTCCTGAGTACGGGGATACAACATGTGTGGGACTTTTTGGGAGCCTAGCCACGTACGGGGCCCCGAAAACCAAGCACCGCCTTCAGGATTTCAAAGGGCATACATTTTTGATTTCACTCCTCACTACCTATCACAGTTTTGAAGGCCATAAAATGCAAAGATGGCACAAAACCCCCCCCAAATGACCCCATTTTGGAAAGTAGACACCCCAAGCTATTTTCTGAGAGGCATGTTGAGTCCATGGAATATTTTATTTTTTGACACAAGTTGCGGGAATGTGACAATTTTTTTTTTTTGCACAAAGTTGTCACTAAATGATATATTGCTCACACAGGCCATGGGCATATGTGGAATTGCACCCCAAAATACATTTAGCTGCTTCTCCTGAGTATGGGGATACCACATGTGTGGGACTGTTTGGGAGCCTAGCCGCGTACGGGGCCCCGAAAACCCAGCACCGCCTTCAGGATTTCTAAGGGCGTAAAGTTGTGATTTCACTCCTCACTACCTATCACATTTTTGAAGGCCATAAAATGCCCAGATGGCACAAACCCCCCCCAAATGACCCTATTTTTGAAGGTAGACACCCCAAGCTATTTGCTGAGAGGCATGTTGAGTCCATGGAATATTTTATATTTTGACACAAGTTCCGGGAAAGTGACAATTTTTTTTTTTTTCACAAAGTTGTCACTAAATGTTATATTGCTCAAACATGCCATGGGCATATGTGGAATTACACCCCAAAATACATTCTGCTGCTTCTCCTGAGTATGGGGATACCACATGAGTGGCACTTTTTGGGAGCCTAGCTTCATACAGGGCCCCAAAATCCAATCACCGCCTTCAGGATTTCTAAGAGCGTTAATTTTTGATTTCACTCCTCACTACCCATCACAGTTTTGAAGGCCATAAAATGCTAAGATAGCACAAAACCCCCCAAAATGACCCCATTTTGGAAAGTAGACACCCCAAGCTATTTGCTGAGAGGCATGGTGAGTATTTTGCAGCTCTCATTTGTTTTTGAAAATGAAGAAAGACAAGAAAAACGTATTTTTTTTTCTTTTTTCAATTTTCAAAAGTTTGTGACAAAAAGTGAGGTCTGCAAAATACTCACTATACCTCTCAGCAAATAGCTTTGGGTGTCTATTTTCCAAAATGGGGTCATTTTGGGGGGGGGGGGGGGTTGTGCCATCTGGGCATTCCATGGCCTCCGAAACTGTGATAGGCAGTGAAGAGTGAAATCAAAAATTTACGCCCTTAGAAAGCCTGAAGGCGGTGCTTGGATTTCGGGGTCCCGTACGCGGCTAGGCTCCCAAAAAGTCTCACACATGTGGTATCCCTTTACTCAGGAGAAGCAACAGAATGTATTTTGGGGTGTAATTTCACATATTCCCATGGCATGTTTGATCAATATATCATTTAGTGACAACTAGTGCAAAAAAAAAAAAATGTGTCTTTTTCCCGCAACTTGTGTCACAATATAAAATATTCCATGGACTCGACATGCCTCTCAGCAAATAGCTTGGGGTGTCTACTTTCCAAAATGGGGTCATTTGGGGGGGTTTTGAACTGTCCTGGCATTTTATGCACAACATTTAGAAGTTTATGTCACACATCACCCACTCTTCTAACCACTTGAAGACAAAGCCCTTTCTGACACTTTTTGTTTACATGAAAAAATTATTTTTTTTTGCAAGAAAATTACTTTGAACCCCCAAACATTATATATTTTTTTAAAGCAAATGCCCTACAGATTAAAATGGTGGGTGTTTCATTTTTTTTTCACACAGTATTTGCGCAGCGATTTTTCAAACGCATTTTTTGGGGAAAAAACACACTTTTTTAAATTTTAATGCACTAAAACACACTATATTGTCCAAATGTTTGATGAAATAAAAAAGATGATCTTAGGCCCAGTACATGGATACCAAACATGACATGCTTTAAAATTGTGCAGTGCAGAGGCGACAAACTAAATACATTTTTAAAAGCCTTTAAAAGCCTTTACAGGTTACCACTTTAGATTTATAGAGGAGGTCTACTGCTAAAATTACTGCCCTCGATCTGACCTTCGTGTGCTTGGTGCAATTGCTGTTTACATTTGACGCCAGACCGACGCTTGCGTTCGCCTCTGCGCGAGAGCAGGGGGGGACAGGGGTGCTTTTTTTTTTTTTCTTTATTAATTTTTTGATTTTTTATCTTATTTTTAAACTGTTCCTTTCATTTTTATTTTTTTTTAATCATTTTTATTGTTATCTCAGGGAATGTAAATATCCCCTATGATAGCAATAGGTAGTGACAGGTACTCCTTTTTGAAAAAATTGGGGTCTATTAGACCCTAGATCTCTCCTCTGCCCTCAAAGCATCTGACCACACCAAGATCGGTGTGATAAAATGCTTTCCCAATTTCCCAATGGCGCTGTTTACATCCGGCGAAATCTAAGTCATGAAATGCTCGTAGCTTCCGGTTTCTTAGGCCATAGAGATGTTTGGAGCCATTCTGGTCTCTGATCAGCTCTATGGTCAGCTGGCCGAATCACCGGCTGCATTCTCAGGTTCCCTGTTGGGACAGGAGAGCCAGAGAAAAACATGGAAGATGGTGGGGGGGGGGGCATTCCCTCCCACTGCTTGTAAAAGCAGTCTAGAGGCTAATTAGCCGCTAGGATTGCTTTTACATGAAAGCCGACCACTGGCTGAAAAAGAATGATACCAAGATGATACCTAAACCTGCAGGCATCATTCTGGTATAACCACTCAAAGTCCAGCAACATACCAGTACGTTGCTGGTCCTTGTTGGGCATATATTGTAAACTTTTTTTTCATGCAGCCTGTGGGCTGAACGAAAAAAAGATATTGATCGGTGGGTATGCCCACCATTAGAATACCTCCCTTCATCCGCCCACTTCTAATGATGGGCATACATGCACCATTTATATATGCCGAAGCATGGGGGCATCCTCCCGCAAAAGGCAGGAGCAAATTGCTCCTCCACCCACTGTTGCCCCCAAGCTTCGGCATATATGCTGAAGTATGTAACTGTGTTGGTGAAATCACCTCCGACAGCGCTGGAGTCACGGCTTTATGTATCGTGGGAGCAAACGCTGTTGCTGTCAAGATAAATAAATCTGCCCTGCAACTGAATGGCGTACCTGAAAACAAAAAAGTGGTTAACAATTAAAAAACAAAGTATAAAAAAATTGCATACCTATAAAGCAAACATGATAAAAACATAACAATAAAACATTGCAGTATAGAATACAATAAAAAAGACCAGAACAATAGAGAGAGAATAGAGAGAGAGAACAATAAAACGACAACTATTTTTGTTTTTTTTATTTTATATTTTTTTTGTATTTTTATTTTTTTATTTTTTTTTATTTTTTATTTTTTTTAGTAACTTTAACTTTTAACTGTAACTGGTACCAGGTTTGGGTCTCTCAAAATGCGATGGCATCTTGGGAGACCCTGTGGAAGTGTGTCCTAGTCTGTGCAGTGCTGTACCCTACGCTAATACTCCACTAGTGTATGGTAGCGTTCAAAACATTCACCAATGCATAGACCAGGATTGTCAGGACAGGAGGGACAACAATACCGGGTGTCACGCCTAAATCCGCGCTTGCTGCAGACACGACATCTTTTTTGGGGGGCTCGTTGGGTAGGGGTACTCTGGAGGACATAAGGAAAATACCTCCCATGCAGCCGGCTTACTGCATTTGGATTGGGAAGGTGAGGTGGAGCACCGTCTGGAAACAGAAGGGCTCTGACGAACTCTTCCTGGAATTTAAGGAAGGATCCAGTCCGTCCTGAAGCTCTGTATAGCACATGAGCATTCAGCAAAGCCAATTGAAATAAATAAACAGACACTTTTTTGTACCAGCGTCTGGCCTTACGCGCCAACAACTGGTCGTTGAGGTCCACCCCTCCCATATTAAGGTTATATTCGAGGACACAGAGGGGTTTCTCCACAACACCAGTCGCCGTAGTAATTTGGGTCGTCGTGTCTGCATGAAGGGAGGTAAGAACAAAAACATTCTTATTGTCCCTCCACTTCATAACGAGCAAGTTATTACACTTCAAACAGGCTCTGTCCCCCAGCCTAAGACGGGACTCTACAAGCCACTGGGGAAAGCCCCAGCGATTAGATCGCACGGTGCCACATGCTCCAATCTGATGATCAAACAAGTGACTAAAAAGTGGCACGCTCGTGTAATAATTGTCCACGTACAAGTGGTACCCCTTTCCGAATGAGGGTGACACCAAGTCCCACACTATCTTGCCAGCGCTTTCTATGTAGTCAGGGCAGTTTGTCAGCTCTACGTGACTATCTTTTCCCTCGTAAACCATAAATCTACATGTATAGCCTGTGGCCCTGTCACAGAGCTTATACATCTTGACCCCGTATCTGGCACGCTTGCTGGGAAGGTACTGTTTGAATGACAAGCGGCCAGAAAACTTAATCAGGGACTCATGAACGCAGACAACTTGATGGGGAGTAAACAAGTCTGCAAAACACTGGTTGAAGTGGTTTACGAGGGGCCGAATTTTGTAGAGCCGATCGTATCCAGGGTCTCCACGAGGACGACAGAGTTCATTGTCGTTGAAGTTCATGAACCGCAAAATCTTCTCGTATCATGCCTTGTTCATGGAGGCAGAGAACACGGGCATATGGTGAATTGGGTCAGTGGACCAATATGACCGCAACTCACTCTTTTTAGTTATGCCCATGTTGAGGGAAAGGCCCAGAAAGGTCTTAAATTCGGAAACCGTAATTGGTCTCCAATCTCTGGCAAGGGAAGACTGGGGAATAGTGGCGATGTGTTGATTGCTTTGGTCCACAATAGATCTATAGAGATCTTCGGTGAAAAACAGCGAATAAAAATCCAGTGGCGTAAAGTCAACTGTTTCCACCTGAATTCCGGGTTGGCCAGTAAAAGGGGGAAGTACGGGTGCTGCAGAAGTGGTGGGTTCCCAATTCGGATTGGCGAATGCAGCAGGAAGGGCACTATGGGCACGACGAGCCTGTGTTCGTCTTCTTCTTGGTGGCAGCGGGACACTACTTGTGCTTGCCACCTCGCCAGCTTGAACTGCACTTATGGGACTCGCAACGTCACCAAGTGTTACTGCAGTGCTGGATGTACGACCAGGGTGTACTAGGCCGCTGGTGCTTGCCAGTTCACCAGAAGGAATAGCGGCACTAGTACTTCTCTGCTCCATACGAGGGACCTGCGGTTCTTGCACTTCAAGGACAGAAGAAGAAGTTTGGGGTCTGGTACGCCTGACCCTAGCAGGGACCACAACTCCGTCGTCAGAGCTATCTGTCATGGAGCCGCTGTCCTCTACAGGTTCGTATTCTGAGCCTGAACTTGACAGATGAGTGACTTCCTCTTCACTATCTGTCATGTTTAGAAACGTGTAGGCCTCTTCACTAGTGTACCTTCGATTTGCCATTTTGGGCTCTAAATTTAGGGGTACACTAGTGAGACTCACAGGCAAAAAAGCTCCTGACTGTTAGCGACTGATTCAAAACGCTACCAAAAAACTGTTAGTGATCGCAGGGATCAGGCCTGACTCTGCGAACGCTGCAGTTATGTGTGCTTAGTGTTTTGTAAGTGTCAGTTATCGATCGATACTGCACTTGGGTGGGCTGGGCTGGGCTGGGCCGAGGGGCAAAACGCAGGTGCTAGCAGGTATCTGGGCTGATCCCGCTAACACTGTGTTTATGGGAACCCTAAACTGC
Organism: Lithobates clamitans; assembly: GCA_037952925.1. Classification (NCBI taxonomy): domain Eukaryota; kingdom Metazoa; phylum Chordata; class Amphibia; order Anura; family Ranidae; genus Lithobates; species Lithobates clamitans. The sequence continues at coordinate 60,273 of JBBGZY010001549.1, read as the reverse complement.
TGAGGAGTATAGATCTGATCGGATCAGATATCGATCCGTTCAGATACTATAGCACTAAGGGAGGTGTATGCTGCGTGCGTGGGTTTTAGCGGTACTGGCACTAACCTGACGCTACCTGGGGCGACGCAGACCTTATCTGATCCTAAAAACTTAACTTATATCACCGCCGGGCAATTAGGGGGTTAAACCTTTAGAAGGTAATAAACGGCGGGTGCCCTAAAACTATAATAAATTATAATAAACTACAAAAAACAAACTATCTAACCAGCGTCACCCGTAACACTTATACGGTGATCGCTGGTGAAAGGGTTAACTAGGGGGCAATCAGGGGGTTAAAACCTTTAGCAGGTAGTATATGGGGGTCCCTGTCGCTATAAAACACTGACAGCGAACCTATATACTTACCTCCCTAACTAGCGTTACCTGTGTCACTAATACAGCGATCAGAAAAACGATCGCTTAGCGACACTGGCGACGGGGGGTAATCAAGGGGTTAACCTTTGTTAGGGGGGTACCCTGGACCTAAAGGGGGGTACCCTAGACCTAAAGGGGGCTAACCTAACTGCCCTAACACATATAACTGTCACAAACTGACACCAATGCAAAAAAAAAAAACTGCTATTGGTGTCAGAGTGACAGGGGGTACAGGGGGGTGATCGGGGGGTGATGGAGGGTGAAAAGTGTGCCTAGTGTGTTCTACTGTAAGTGTAGTGTTGGTGCACTTACTTGGATGTCTTCTCTCCTCGGCGCCGGAACGAAAAGACCGGCTCGAGGAGGGATGACATCACTACCTTTCCCTCTGTTTACATTACAGAGGGAAAGGAAGCGTTTTCATTTGCCGGGAGCGATCGGGAGGGGGTGGCCAACAATGGATGGTCACCCCCTCACCTCTCATCGCCCGCGAAAAAATGCAGGCCGCCTCTGGCACCGGGTCCGATCGGGTACGTGATTCTGCCTGCCCGTGCCATTCTGCCGCAGTATATCTGCGTTAGGCGGTCGGCAAGTGGTTAAGGCCCGGTTCACACTTGTGCGATGCCAGACATCGCATGTAATTCGTAGCACACTGCCGTTCACATTACATGCGATGTCTGTGCGGTGTGATATCAGCCATACAGATAGTATGGCTGATATCGCACCGCATTCGGTGCAAACACGCACAGGACCCGTTTTTCTGTTCAGACCAGAATCGGATCGCGTGTTCACACCTATGCGATCCGATTCATGTCCGAACTGTCAATACGCAGTGCGATATGCAAGCTGAACTGGGGGTGTCGTTAACAATGTATTGACACTCCCCAGCGATTCGCATATGGCAGTGTGAACTGACATGCGAGTCGGTGCGATGAGGGAACCCGCAGTGGATTCGCAGTGTTCTCGCATCGCATCAGTGTGAACCGGTTAAAACAGAATTTGGGCTCCAGTCACTTTAAGTATTTTTCAATGCTTTAATGAGAACTTGAGAGAAGTAGTAGGAGAGAGGTTTAGGGGAGGTTTCAGATACCATTTTCAGATCACTTACAGACTCCTTGAATCCTAAAGGCAAAACTGCTTTCTTTCGTAAGATATTAGATACCTGGATAGGTCTCTCACACAGACCTAGCAGCCGGTAGAATGTCTGGACAAGCCTCTCTCACAGACTTAGCATCCAGGGGCTAGTTACCTTGTTTAGATTGTAGAACAGCTTGACAGTCCCAGAACCTTTAAGACGACTTGGCGATAATGCAAACAGGATTAGATATAGGTGCATCCTCCAAACGAGTCACCAGGCCCTCCTGAGAGACCAGCCTTCATCCTGGCTCTCTCCAGCAAGGGTCCTCCCCTGGCTCTCCTCAGCTTGGCTTCTTCCACACAGACAAGACAGCCTAAGGACCACTTCAGGATTAGTAGGCCCCAGACAGGCGTCTGGGCCTACTTGCAGCAGCATGTAACAAACTGACTAAGAGCACATGGCCTCACCAATAAATACCCCCTCCCAGAAAGCACAGCAGCCAGGAACCTCCTACTGGGCTGTTTCTGGAAAGAGAATATTCATTACAGCTCAACCTAGTTATAATTCTCATACTGTCCTGTGGTACCAGTGACACCTACTGGCAACAGTGAGAAATGCACAACTCAGTCAAGTTTAGAACAGAACCAAATATAGAATCAATTCTGAGCTGTGTACAGCTCAGCCAAAAACTAAATTTATAGCCCCATTTTTAGGAACAGGGGGCTACATCTGTATACACAGTATCTCACAAAAGTGAGTACACCCCTCACATTTTGTAAATATTTTATTATATCTTTTCAAGTGATAACACTGAATTTACACTTTACTACAATGTAAAGTAGTGAGTGTACAGCTTGTATAACAATGTAAATTTTCTGCTCCCTCAAAATAACTCAACACACAGCCAGTAATGTCTAAACCACTGGCAACAAAAGTAAGTACACCCCTACGTGAAAATGTCCAAATTTGGCCCAAAGTGTGAATATTTTGTGTGGCCACCAGAGCTTCACAGGTTGCCACTGGAGTCCTCTTCCATTCCTCCATGACGACATCACGGAGCTGGTGGATGTTAGAGATGTTGTGCTCCTCCACCTTCTGTTTGAGGTTGCCCCACAGATGCTCAATAGGGTTTAGGGCTGGAGACATGCATGGTCAGTCCATCACCTTTACCCTCAGCTTCTTTAGCAAGGCAGTGGTCATCTTGGAGGTGTGTTTGGGGTCGTTATCATGTTGGAATACTGCCCTGCGGCCCAGTCTCTGAAGGGAGGGGATCATGTTCTGCTTCAGCATGTCACAGTACATGTTGGAATTCATGGTTCCCTCAATGAACTGAGGGAAGCACTCATGCAGCCCCAGAACATGACACTCCCACCACCATTCTTGACTGTAGGCAAGACACACTTGTCTTTGTATTCACCTGGTTGCCGCCACACACGTGACACCAACTGAACCAAATACGTTTTCATGGTCTCATTAGACCACAGGACGTGGTTCCCGTAATCTATGTCCTTAGTCTGCTTGTCTTCAGCAAACTGTTTGTGGGCTTTCTTGTGCGCCATCTTTAGAAGAGGCTTCCTTCTGGGACAACAGCCATGTCCCTGATTGTTCTGGCCTGCTCCATATCTTACAGGCTGCTGCTCTGATTATTTCCTCCTGTATTCTACAGGATTTTAAAATCATAGTGGGAGGAAGAACAGAGTGGGCACCCTGAATATTTTTAGGGAATCCAGCCAATCCCTGGGGGGAACCTGAGGCAGAGGGAGAGAGTTCCTTGGTCAAGTCCTGCTGGAGAAGATCCCTGTGGAGGAGCTCTTTCCCTGCTCTGGCAGGGTTATTGCAGGTCACCTAGAAGACATTGAGATCCCAGCAGGAGCCTTAGTCTATCCTACTGTAAAGCTTAGTCTTGGAATTGGTTTGGGTCTGGAGAAGCTCACTGGACAGTGCTAGGAAGAGTGCTTGGGGGTGAACTGTCCAGCTGTCCTGTGGTGGTGTGAGTCCGTATCTCCCTCAGTGCAGAGGGCCCGGTGGATATCAAAAGGAGGCAATTGATAATCATGTGGCAATGTGAGTAGAAGTTCTGGAAGTTAGAGACTGTGTGTAGCTTTTGGTCTTTTGGGTGAAGTCATAGTCACCCTTCAGCATTAGAGATTTTGTGGGACATTTTGTGCAGCCCATTAAGATAGAGAGTTCAGTTCACCAGTTTTGGGGTATACTATGCTCCCTTCAAAACCAAATTCACAGTTACAATAAAACCCTATAAAGACATCCCTAGACTGTTCATTTGAACCAGAGAGAGAGTGGAGGAAATGCTGTGTGCACCTTAACTCGGGGAAAGGAACCAAGGTCATCAGCAGCCTCTTTAGCGGGTGTGCTACATAAAAAAAAAGCTTTCAGAATAGAGAATTAAAATAAAGATGGGCGCCCCTTCAGAGACAGGATTAGGACACCTCCCACACATATTATTTAAAGGAAATTTACATTTTTATTGTTTCAATTTAGGCAGTTAAGAAATCACTGCTCCTGCGTGAATGGTATTTTTTTTTTTGCATTGGTACATTTGACCCCCCCCCAATTCCCATTCTTTTTTTAAACATCCCCTTGCCTATTAGCCCAGAAAACAGGAATTTTTGATTTGACAGACTCGGCTCCCTTTAAGTTTAATAGGCTTTAGCAGCCAAAGTTCTTTGACGTTTGACAAACCACGCCCGAATCAAAGTGAATCAAACCCATGAAATATAGTCAAGGCAATTACTGATATTTAAAAGGATTATAGTCACTATGTAAATACAGCAGATGTAACAGCTTCTGTCAAAAGTGACCATTGGGCACAGTGTATATAAACACTGTTCAGACATGAGAAAGACAGCTATAAAGTAACATTCGGTGGGCTGGTGGTGACACCATACAACACAGATTTTGTATTTTGGTTACCAACTAGCCTTAATTGTGACTGTCTAGAACTGACTATTATGCGGGAGAATTGTCCTCTCACACTGTGGCCATAACATATAGGATAAACCTCCATTTTGGGCGTACATGCTCTAAATATTGAAACACTCTTTATATGCACCCATTATTTGGGGCTTCTCTATATCTCCAGATATCTGAACGTATATATCTTGGTTTACTCTTTTAAAGTCCCTTCTTGGCCCCTCTTGAACCTACATCTGCGCCCTGCTAGAGTGGCATGCTAAATTGTTGGCCACCCTGGGCGGTGAACCCCCGCCAGCCCAACAGTGGGATTTGAATGCCCTTTGCCATCTGACTTTTTTAGGGTTCCCACTCGGAGGCCCATCTGTCCTTTTCCTGGATCTGTTCCCACCCGAGTTCTGTTTTTCTAGGTCAATCACTTACCAAATCTGTCCTGAGGAAGCAAATCCTTTTGTGAAACACATCGTCAAGCACACATGGAGGAATTGTGGACCTGACTTTTGATATCTACTTGCATTACTTTCAACATATCGATGAACTTATTCATTATGATTGGATCCATGCCTCCATGTCCGTAATTGGGTACCTGTCTTAGACTATTGTTGAGTAGCGGGTGTTGTTTGTGATTTTATATAGTGTATGGTTTTTAACATTTATTGTAATAAACATTATTTTGTTTTTACATGTACTGCCTCATGTTGTACCCACAAAATCTGCTATTTTTTGAGAGAGTCTAGTGTACCCTCTTAATCCTTTTCTATAACATTGTTTATAAACACAGTTCAGACATGAAAAATACAAAGTAACCTTGTTTCTAAACATTGTTCAGACATGAAAAAGTCAAATACAAAGTAACCTTGTTTATAAACATTGTTCAGACGTGAAAAAGTCAAATACAAAGTAACATTGTTTATAAACATAGTTACATAGTTACATAGTAGGTGAGGTTGAAAAAAGACACAAGTCCATCAAGTCCAACCTATGTGTGTGATTATGTGCCAGTATTACATTACATATCCCTGTATGTTGCGGTCGTTCAGGTGCTTATCTAATAGTTTCTTGAAGCTATCAATGCTCCCCACTGAGACCACCGCCTGTGGAAGGGAATTCCACATCCTTACCGCTCTTACAGTAAAGAACCCTCTACATAGTTTAAGGTTAAACCTCTTTTCTTCTAATTGTAATGAGTGGCCCCGAGTCTTATTAAACTCTCTTCTGCGAAAAAGTTTTATCCCTATTGTGGGGTCACCAGTACAGTATTTGTAAATTGAAATCATATCCCCTCTCAAGCGTCTCTTCTCCAGAGAGAATAAGTTCAACGCTCGCAACCTTTCCTCATAACTAAGATCCTCCAGACCCTTTATTAGCTTTGTTGCCCTTCTTTGTACTCGCTCCATTTCCAGTACATCCTTCCTGAGGACTGGTGCCCAGAACTGGACCGCATACTCCAGGTGCGGCCGGACCAGAGTCTTGTAGAGCGGGAGAATTATCGTTTTATCTCTGGAGTTGATCCCCCTTTTAATACCTGCCAATATTCTGTTTGCCTTATTAGCAGCAGCTTGGCATTGCATGCCATTGCTGAGCCTATCATCTACTAGGACCCCCAGGTCCTTTTCCATCCTAGATTCCCCCAGAGGTTCTCCCCCCAGTCTATAGATTGCATTCATATTTTTGCCACCCAAATGCATTATTTTACATTTTTCTACATTGAACCTCATTTGCCATGTAGTCGCCCACCCCATTAAACATCATTCAGATATGAGAATGACAGACGACATACTAGATACGTGATCCAGCACTTCCGGGTAGGGGCCGCACACGCCAGAGCATAAGCCGATTAGCAGGTCCCAGCCACTGATTGACCACTGGCATCTGCTGATCAGCAAAGAGGATCACAGGACAGAGCTCTGTGAATGTAAAAAATATAGAGCTCTGTCCTGTCAACGGGGATGTGCTGCATCCCCTGCAAAACAGGGAACAAAACAGGCACATCCCTTAGTAAAAACAGCATACAGTTAATTTGCACCAAGCACTGTTAGGCACAAATTAAACCCTTCGATCGCCCCTGATGTTAACCCCTTCCCAGCCAGTGTCATTAGTACAATGACAGTGCATATGTTTACCACTGATCATTATATTAATGTCACTGGTTCCCACAAAGTTTCAAAAGTGTCAGACTGCTTACTACAGTCGCTGATTGCCGCCATTACTAGTATATAGAAAAAATAAAATACATAAAAAATCCAGTATAAAACCCATAGTTTGTAGACGCTATAACGTTAGCGCAAACCAATCAATATACACTTATTGGGATTTTTTTTTTTTTTTTACCAAAGACATGCAGTAGAATACATATTGGCCTAAATTTATAAATAATAAGAAAATAACGCAGTGCCAAAAAGCGAAAAATGGCCTTGTCATAAAGGGGGTAAATCTTCCGGAGGTCAAGTGGTTAAACTAATACTGACCAAAATACAAAAACTTTTTATTGTTTTTTTGTTTTTTGTTTTTTTTTACGTTTTTGCATTTTTGATTATGGATAGCATAAAAAAAAATAAAACTATTTTTGCAAGACAAATATCACCAAAAGAAGGACTACAGGTAAAGCACAATGAAACAAACAGTTATTCCATGCAGTGAGCAGTCTTCAGATGGCGCCTGTCTCTGGAGGTTGTGTCATCACTTCAGTCTTCATGTGATGGATGAATATACAGCAGGAGATCAAGAGGACACAACCAGATATCGCCAGACGTATGGGATTCACCATGGTGTAATCTGTTTAATAAAAGTAGACAAAATGGTTATAGAGATTTATTAAATTCATATTCATGTTCTCCTGTGTAAGGCTGACCATACATGTAGCAACCTTACCCGTACAATCTCTGTACATGCAATTTTACATAAACAATTGAGTACTGTCCGTGATAATTTTTTAAAATTTGTTCAAACATGCATATTTTCAAGACAAGCTTTCATGGTGTACCCCTTTCTTCGCACTGCTTGGACCTTGAAGAAGGAGGTACACTATGAAAGCTTGTCCTGAATATTTGTATGTTAGTGCAAGAAATAAAAAAGAATCACAGACAGTACTCAATTTTACAGAACAATGTACTATGTCTGTGTCTCTCCCTCCTGCAGCTGAAAGCCGGTTTCTCCTCCCTCCCTTCTGTTGGCTTTTAGCTGCTAGAGGGAAAGACACAGTGCATCGCTCTGTAATTGTCCTTCCATCCCACCACACTGATCCCCCTCCCTGTGCTGCCCACATCTGATTCACCCCTGTGTGCTAGGGCCCCCCTTGCCCCCCCGCAGCGCTATCGACGCTCCTCTCCCACCGACTGCTGCAGGTATGCAGGTGGATGGAGAGTGGAGTACTGTGCACTAGTTCAAATCATTTGGTGGAGGGTGAATTATGGTGTGGGGTTGTTTTTCAGGGGTTGGGCTTGGCCCCTAGTTCAAGTGAAGGGAACTCTTAAGGCGTCAGCATACCAAGATATTTTGGACAATTCCATGATCCCAACTTTGTGGGAACAGTTTGGGGATGGCCCCTTCCTGTTCCAACATGAGTGTGCACCAGTGCACAAAGCAAGGTCAATAAATACATGGATGAGCGAGTTTGGGGTGGAGGAACTTGACTGGCCTGCAACTCACCCCAGTAGAACACCTTTGGGCTGAATTAGAGCAGAGAATGCGAGCCAAGCCTTCTCGTCCAACATCAGTGCCCGACCTCACAAATGCGCTTCTGGAAGAATGGTCAAACGTTCCCATAAACACACTCCTAAACCTTGTGGACAGCCTTCCCAGAAGAGTTGAAGCTGTTATAACTGCAAAGGATGGGCCAACCCAATATTGAACCCTACGGACTAAGACTGGGACACCATTAAAGTTTATGTGTGTGTAAAGGCAGGCGTCCCAATACTTTTGGCAATATAGTGTATGTAATAGAGTGCTGTGTGTATGCAGCCCACTCTGTCCCAGTGATGCCCCGTACACACAGTCGGACTTTCTGACGGAAAATGTTCGATGTGAGCTTGTTGTCGGAAATTCGACTGTGTGTAGGCTCCATCAGACATTTTCCATCGGAATTTCCGTCACACAAAATTTGAGATCTGGATCTCAAAATTTCCGACAACAAAATCGGTTGTCAGAAATTCTGATCGTGTGTACACAATTCCGACGCACAAAGTTGCACGCATGCTCGGAATCAAGCAGAAGAGCCGCACTGGCTATTGAACTTAATTTTTTATTCGACTTGTCGTACGTGTTGCACGTCACCGCGTTCTGGACGTTCGGGATTTCCAACAAAGTTTGTGCGACCGTGTATATGCAAGACAAGTTTAAGCCAACATCCGTCGGAAAAAATCCATGGATTTTGTTGTCGGAATGTCCGATCTTGTGTACAGGGCATGAAGAGATGATGATGCCCACTCACTTCCTGGTTAGCTGCAAGAGTAAGCACAGTGAGCCCATGATCAGGTGTTACCACTGGTGCTGGAGAGAAATCTTGTGGCCATTTTGGGACAATCTGTGTCTGATTGGGCAAAGTGCTCTCCTGGGAATTGGGCAGCCATCTAAACCCAAGGAGCAATCCTCAAGCACACTGTATATATACAGTATCTGGCAAAAGTGAGTACACCCCTCACATTTTTGTAAATATTTCATTCTATCTTTTCATGTGACAGCACTGAAGAAATGACACTTTGCTACAATGTAAAGTAGTGAGTGTACAGCTTGTATAACAGTGTAAATTTGCTGTCCCCTCAAAATAACTCAACACACAGCCAATAATGTCTAAACCGCTGGCAACAAAAGTGAGTACATCCCTAAGTAAAAATGTCCAAATTGGGTCCAAATTGTCAATATTTTGTGTGGCCACCATTATTTTCCAGCACTGCCTTAACCCTGTTGGGCATGGAGTTCACCAGAGCTTCACAGGTTGCCACTGGAGTCCTCTTCCACTCCTCCATGACGACATCACGGAGCTGGTGGATGTTAGAGACCTTGCGCTCCTCCACCTTCCGTTTGAGGAAGCCCCATAGATGCTCCATAGGGTTTAGGTCTGGAGACATGCTTGGTCAGTCCATCACCTTTACCCTCAGCTTCTTTAGCAAGGTAGTGGTCATCTTGAAAGGTGTGTTTGGGGTCGTTATCATGTTGAATACTGCCCTGCGGTCCAGTCTCCGAAGGGAGGGGATCATGCTCTGCTTCAGTATGTCACAGTACATGTTGGCATTCATGGTTCCCTCAATGAACTGTAGCTCCGCAGTGCCGGCAGCACTCATGCAGTCCCAGACCATGACACTCCCACCACCATGCTTGACTGTAGGCAAGACACACTTGTCTTTGTACTCCTCACCTGGTTGCCGTCACACACGCTTGGCACCATCTGAACCAAATAGGTTTATCTTGGTCTCATCAGACCACAGGACATGGTTCCAGTAATCCATGTCCTTAGTCTGCTTGTCTTCAGCAAACTGTTTACGGTCTTTCTTGTGCATCATCTTTAGAAGAGGCTTCCTTCTGGGATGACAGCCATGCAAACCAATTTGATGCAGTGTGCGGGCGTATGGTCTGAGCACTGACAGGCTGACCCCCCCACCACTTCAACCTCTGCAGCAATGCTGGCAGCACTCATACGTCTATTTCCCAAAGATAACCTCTGGATGATGCTGAGCACGTGCACTCAACTTCTTTGGCCGTCCATGATGGGGCCTGTTCTGAGTGGAACCTGTCCTGTTAAACCGCTGTATGGTCTTGGCCACCGTGCTGCAGCTCAGGGTCTTGGCAATCTTCTTATAGCCTAGGTCATCTTTATGTAGAGCAACAATTCTTTTATTCAGATCCTCAGAGAGTTATTTGCCATGAAGTGCCATGTTGAACTTCCAGTGACCAGTATGAGAGAGTGAGAGAGATAACACCAAATTTAACACACCTGCTCCCAATTCACACCTGAGACCTTGTAACACTAACGAGCCACATGACACCGGGGAGGGAAAATGGCTAATTGGGCCTAATTTGGACATTTTCAATTAGGGGTGTACTCACTTTTGTTGCCAGCAGTTTAGATATTAATGGTTGTGTGTTAAGTTATTTTGAGGGGATAAAAATTTACACTGTTATACAAGCTGTACACTCACTACTTTACATAGTAGCAAAGTGTCATTTATTCAGTGTTGTCACATGAAAAGATAGAATAAAATATTTACAAAAATGTGAGGGATGTACTCACTTTTGTGAGATACTGTAGGTCCTGCCTACTAAATTACCTTGTTACAAAACTGTGAAAGAGCCTTGCTGTCTATACATACACTTTGGAAATACTGTTGTATTGTTTATTATTCATTCCATAAACCAAAAAAAGATTATGTTTTGCCTGGTCCCTCTAAATCACTGCAACCCAACTAGCCCCACCCACACGTAGACATGTGCCTGCACTGCATGGGTTAACTGCTCATTTTGTCCAGGGGCACACAGTAAGGCTATACTCACCCGATCCTTCGATCCTTTGGAAAAACGCTGTTGCCCCATGTCCAGCAGTGGACTGTTTCTGCCGTCCTCATGTCCAAAGCCTGTCTATGGGTGTGATGACGTCAGGAACAGTCCAACCACCACATAAGACTGCTAGGGGGAGTGGCAGGGACAGGTTTATGCACTTGAAAGATCAACCGATTAGGTAAGTATATCTCCACTCTCCTCATCTCTAGACAAAAACGAGCAGTTAAGCCATGCAGTGCAGGCACAGCCCCACTGCATGGGAAATTTTTTTTTTCTGGAATTCTTCTTCAAACTCACCATTCTGACAGAAGTCCAGCGGTATGACTGTTCTGGAGACGCTGGCAACTGGGTGTAAGACCGTACAGGTCCAGCTGGAGTTGGTGTATGGGTCGGCAACCTGTATCGTTGACGTCTTCATAACAGTGTTGGTCATAGAATTGTTCCAAGAGATTGACACGTCTTTTTTATCAATGGCGCATGTTAAAGTCACATTACAGGTTTCACTGCGTGTCACGTTGTGATGAATCTTGATGTCACCATCCGACAGTTTACCTGCAAAAACAAAATATAAGAGTTCCACCAAAGAATGAAATGTCCCAGATATGGAAAACGTATGGGGCCAAATGTGAGGGCTACCGAGACAAGACCCTGTTCGTCATTAGACGTCACCCATTGCAAGACGAAACCAAACCGCAACAAGAGCATGGTGATATTTGCCCCCCGGGTGGGGGAGGGCAAAGAGTAAGGAAATGGCTTTAGATTGGAACGGTATTAGGAGACATTTTGTTAATGTTTAATTCCCATTAAATAATTTAATGTCACATATGTCTGGACCTTATGCATAGTCAGCAGGGCAAAACTCTGAGACCAGTCATAAGTCTAATGCAGATATTAGGAATCTAGGCCCCTCCCCCCAGCAGGGTTGGGTGTGTGGGTCTTGGTATATGACCCCAAACACGGCTCCAGCCCACTCATTCATGTGCTTAGAGTACCCTGAGAATGAGCTTTAATTATTTTTTTTACAATTATTTTTATGCTTTTTACATTATTATTAGCCTGGGAAAAGGGGGTGGGGGTGAAATAACAGGGATCTAAACATGCCCCTGATTTCTCACTTTTGAGACAGAGAAAGGGATTGAAGACACATATTCCCCCATCTTTTCTCCACAGCCCCAGCTGCTACAGCGTTAATGAATGAACAGGAAGCACTCTATACATAGGCTCCCTGTTCATTCACAAATTAAAGCATAGTAAACACGGGGGAGGGGCAGGGGGGTCAAAGCTGTGGATAAAAGGGGATCCTGGACTAAAGAGGGGGTGATCGGAGTGGTGGAGGGGGCATTTATTAAAACTGATCCCTATATGGCTCCTTCTGCAGCAGCTGACCGTCAGCAGGAGGGGGAGGAGGCAATGCCAGCTATGCTGCATTGAAGGGAAATTGCCTGCTCCAAAAAGCTGCCCGGGCCTCCCTGTTGAACTGATAGGGCCTGAGCAACATTGGGTGTTTGTTTGTAGAACAAACGAACATATGGGGCACTCGCGGGACGTTCACCCACGAGAGATCGCAGTGCATTGAAGGCTGCTGATTGGTCAAAGCATGCACCTGACCTGTATGCTTTGGCCAATCGCAACGTAGAGTGAGAACCATGATTGACCAAAGGCAGGGTGCTTTTGGCCACTCATGGCTCAGGGACTAAGCCCACGCCCCACACTACATTGTCACTTACAATGTCACATAATGTAAGAAGGGGGCAGGGGCCCCCGGGTACATCACCGGGTGGCCCCACCCTTGCCTATATAAGAGCTGTCAAAACGAAGAGAACAGTCGGCAGGAGGCCTCCCATAGAGGCAGATCATATTAATTTTTTGCTATGTTTCAGGTCCATCGGGCGACGAGATTGACTTTGGATTCACATTGTGGGACACTTATTTTTTTCTTTTTTAGTAAAGGATTTGTCAAAAACTCTCTTTTGTGGTTTTTACTTTTTGACACTTTTTTGGTGAATGGGTAGGGGTATGATGTACCCGATACCCATTCACATGGAGGGGCGGGATCTGGGGGCCCCAGATTCTGATAAGCCCCCCACCCACAGACCCCAACAATCACAGCCCAGGGTTGTCAGGAAGAGGCCCTTGTCCCATCAACAAAATGCTCGGATAAGGGTCTGGCATGGATTTTGGGAGGGACACCACTGCAATTTTTATTCATTTTTTTTCATCTATATTGCCGGGGGCCGGCAATACAGTAAAAAGCCGTAAGCAAGTTTAAATGACATTTTTTCCTTTAGAAATATCATTATTGCTGCAGCATGTCCTATACATCGCACAGATGTGCCACTTTACTGGCAGACTAAGGTGACCACCCAGGCAAATATTTAAAGGCATTTTTAATTTCTATTGTTTCACTTTAAGCATCATTAAAATCACTGCTCCTTTAAAAACAATTGTTTTAAAAAACTTTTTTTGCATTGATACATGTCCCCTGGGGCAGTACCCAGGTCCCCATACGCTTTTTATGGCAATAACTTGCATATAAGGCTTTAAAATGAGGACTTTTGATTTTTCATGTTCGTGTCCCATAGACTTAAATAGAGTTTGCATGTTCACTAGAACTTTTTGCCTATTCGAGATGTGCTGGTGTGAACCGAACAGGGGGGTGTTTGGCCCATCCCTCTTTGTGGCCATTGGCAAGAAATCCTTCTTAGGCCGGTTTCACGCTGGGGCGGTGGGGATATTGGCGGTAAAATTTTAGCGGCACTTTACCGTCGGTTTAGCAGGGGTATTCGGCCGCTAGCAGAGCGGTTTTAACCCCCGCTAGCGGCCGAAAAAGGGTTAAAACCACCCGCAAAGCGCCGCTACGGCAGCACTATGCCAGCGGTATAGCCACGCTGCCCCATTGATTTCAATGGGCAGGAGCGGTGAAGGAGCAGTGTATACACCGCTCCTTCACCGCTCCAAAGATGCTGCTTGCAGGAGTTTTTTATCCGTCCTTCAAGCGCACCGCTCCAGTGTGAAAGCCCTCGGCAGCGGCAGTTTCAGCTCGGTTTGCAGGTGCTATTTTTAGCACAATAGCACCTGCAAAACGACCCAGTGTAAAAGGGGCCTTACAGATAGCTAAAAATATTATTACTGCCAGCGGTTACTTATCTGGGAGACAGAATTTTATTGCTCAAGGAACCGGCAAACTACCACTGGAGGAACCCTGGCTGAGAAGGTTGCTCTATATAATGAGATCCCATAAACTCATTCTGCAGATCTATAGAGAGATAAGACGCAATGACTTACTGTATACGGTGAGGTTGTAGATCTGAGTGCACTCATAATTATTATCCAAACGTATGTTGGCTACAAACTCTCCTTGGTCATCTTTGGTCAACTTTGTGATGCTCAGTGATCCGTTTGTTCCATTGTAGAGTCTGTTTTTGAACTGACGAGACTTCTCCTCCATAGATTCATGAGGCTTGACCATGGCAATGAGGGTACTCCTGAAGACCCAAGAAATTTCTATCACTCCAGACTTGTCCACTCGTAGAAGAATGTCTCCTGATTCCTGGCTGACCACTTGTTTCATTTCTCCACAGAGATCATTACACAACGCATCTGAGAATGAGTGGAAGAATTAGATAGATACACAGACGGACAGACAGACCATAGTAGTGTAGCAAAGAGAGAAGGATAGATAAATAACAGAGAGATAGAAAAGCTGATTATTATTTTTTTTCATTTATAAAAGAATTCACATTTAAAGAGACGACACTAGAAGCAGCCAGCAGTACGGAGACATTTTTGATGTTAAATATTGCTTCCTCATTCTTTATAACTGTACAGCTCAGCTATTTTTATCTTTAACTATTTAGAATATTGGGGGAACTTAGAAAAAAAAATCCAAAATATAATGGGAACTACCAAGAAGAACATGCTATGGCCATAAGTGTGTGCACAGGGTGTGTCGGGTGTACCTGGACACACCCTGACCACCCTGTGCAATGCAGATTCCTCCTGTTGAACGCCCCTACCCCCGTGGCAGCTGAGTCTACAGAGAAAAGAAAATGGGGAGTCTCAGTCCTCAGTCCCTTTCTATGCTATTTCACCAAAGCTCCATAACCACTTGCAGACCAGCCGCAGTACATATACTGCGGCAGGTCTGTCCTATTGCGCAGAATGGCGTACCTGTACATCATTTTGTGCAATAGACAGCAGGGGGGGGGGCTGATTGGCCAGAGGGGGAGCCAATCAGCGGGTCCGGCGGACATAATGTCCACCGGGACCCGGCGATCGTTCCCCAGAGAGGCAGAACGGTGATCTGCCTATGTAAACAAGGGAGATCGCTGTTCTGACAGGGCGAGAACACAGAGATCTTGTGTTCTTGCTAAGCAGGAACACAGATCTCTGTGTTCATCCAGTCAGTCCATCCCCCACACAGTTAGCAAGCACCAACTAGGGACACACGTAACCCTTTGATCGTCCCTGATGTTAACCCCTACCCTGCCAGTGTCATTAGTACAGTGACAGTGCATATTTTTAGCACTGATCACTGTAAAAATGTCACTGGTTCCCAAAAAAGTGTCAAAAGTGTCAGTTAGTTGTCCGATCTGTCCGCCGCAATGTCGCAGTCCCACTAAAAAATCGCTGACCGCCGTCATTACTAGTAAAAAAAAAAAATAATAATAAAAATGCCATAAAAATATCCCATAGTTTGTAGATGCTATAACTTTTGCCAATACCAATCAATATACACTTATTGGGATTTTTTTTATCAAAAATATGTAGCAAAATACATATTGGTCTAAATTGATGAAGAAATTCGATTTTTTTTACGTTTTTTTATTGGAAATGTTTCATAGCAAAAAGTAAAAAAAAAATTTTTTTCTAGCGCAAAAAATAAAAACTACAGAGAGGATCAAATGCCACCAAAAGAAAGCTCTATTTGTGAGAATAAAGGAACATCCATTTTTTTTGGGTACAGTGTTGCACGAGTACACAATTGTCAGTTAAAGTAGCGCAGTGCCGTTAAAAAAAAAAATGGCCTGGTCATGAAGGGGGTAAATCCTTCCGGGGCCGAAGTGGTTATTGGGGCTCCTAACAAATTGTAGAAAAAATTTAAAAAAAAAATCATAATAAAAATAAAATTGCAAAAAATAATAACACAATAAGAGAATAAAAACAAAAAACTACTGACACCAATCTCATCCCTGCTGACACCGTCCACTGCTCTACTGACACCATCCACTGCTCTACTGACACCATCCACTGCTCTACTGACACCATCCACTGCTCTACTGACACCGTCCACTGCCCTACTGACACCGTCCACTGCCCTACTGACACCAGCTACTGCCCTACTGACACCAGCTACTGCTCTACTGACACCGTCCACTGCCCTACTGACACCAGCTACTGCTCTACTGACACTGTCCTCTGCACTACTGACACCGTCCACTGCTCTACTGACACCGTCCACTGCTCTACTGACACCGTCCACTGCCCTACTGACACCAGCTACTGCTCTACTGACACCGTCCACTGCCCTACTGACACCAGCTACTGCCCTACTGACACCAGCTACTGCTCTACTGACACTGTCCACTGCTCTACTGACACCAGCTACTGCTCTACTGACACCGTCCACTGCTCTACTGACACCATCCACTGCTCTACTGACACCAGCTACTGCCCTACTGACACCAGCTACTGCTCTACTGACACTGTCCTCTGCACTACTGACACCGTCCACTGCTCTACTGACACCATCCACTGCTCTACTGACACCAGCTACTGCTCTACTGACACTGTCCACTGCTCTACTGACACCGTCCACTGCTCTACTGACACCTTCCACTGCTCTACTGACACCATCCACTGCTCTACTGACACCGTCCTCTGCCCTACTGACACCGTCCACTGCCCTACTGACACCAGCTACTGCTCTACTGACACCAGCTACTGCTCTACTGACATCGTCCTCTGCACTACTGACATCGTCCACTGCTCTACTGACACCGCCCTCTGCTCTACTGACACCGTCCACTGCCCTACTGACACCAGCTACTGCTCTACTGACACTGTCCACTGCTCTACTGACACCGTCCACTGCTCTACTGACACCGCCCTTAACTCTACTGACACCGCCCTCTGCTCTACTGACACCGTCCTCTGCTCTACTGACACCGTCCTCTGCTCTACTGACACTGTCCTCTGCTCTACTGACACCGCCCTCTGCTCTACTGACATCGTCCACAGCTCTACTGACACCATCCTCTGCTCTACTGACACCATCCACTCCATTTCCTTACTGACAACATTTACTGCCCTACTGACATTGTCCACTGCTCTACTGCACCATCCACTGCTCTACTGACACCATCCACTGCCCTATAGACACCGTCCACTGCTCTACTGACACCATCCTCTGCTCTACTGACACCGTCCACTGCTCTACTGACACCGTCCACTGCTCTACTGACACCGTCCACTGCTCTACTGACACCGTCCACTGCTCTACTGACACCGTCCTCTGCTGTACTGACACCATCCACTGCTCTACTGACACCGTCCACTGGCCTACTGACACTGTAGGCCCCCTGTATATCTCAATAGGAGGAGCGGCAGGGGTGGCTGCACTGCCGATCCTGACCTCCCTGGGGCCCTAAGCAAAATTCTGCTAAGGGGCCCTCTACCTGACCCGTGATGCCGTGAGCATAGGTCCCCAGAGAGCCTCCCTACTTACATCAGGGTCCCCAGAGAGCCTCCCTACTTACATCAGGGTCCCCAGAGGGTCTCCCCCTGGATCAGGGACCCAGAGAGTCTCCCCCTACATCAGGGTCCCCAGAGAGTCTCCCCCTACATCAGGGTCCCTAGAGAGCCTCTCCCTACATTAGGGTCCCCAGAGAGTCTCCCCTTACATCAGGGTCCCCAGAGAGCCTCCCCTTACATCAGGGTCCCCAGAGAGCCCCCCTTTAATCAGTGTCCTCAGAGAGTCTCCCCCTACATCAGGGTCCCCAGAGAGCCCCCCTAAATTAGTGTCCTCAGAGAGCCTTCCCCCACATAAGGGTCCCCAGAGAGCCTCCCCCTACATTAGGGTCCCCAGAGAGCCTCCCCTTACATCAGGGTCCCCAGAAAGCCCCTCCTTACATCAGAGTCCACACAGAGGTCCCCCTTACATCAGAGTCCACACAGAGGTCCCCCCTACATCAGAGTCCACACAGAGGTTCCCCCTTACATCAGAGTCTGCACAGAGGCCCCCCTTACATCAGAGTCCACACAGAATCTCCACTTACACTTACACTCTAATGTAAAGGGGAATCCTGATTTAAGGGGGATCGGATTTAAGGGGTGTTCTGGGAACCTTGATTTAAGGGGGAAGGTTTTGACTCTTGTTTACAGGGAGTCTCTGCTCACCAAAGCCTCCCCCCCACCGATAACATACACCCCGCATCTAATACTGCCCCCCACTGATAAAATACACCGCATATAATACTTCCCCCCACTGATAACATACACCCCACATATAATTCTGCCCCCCACTGATAATATACACCCCACTGATAACATACACCCCACATATACAATTAGCCCCATTCATAATATACACACCCCTCACCGTGTTAATAGGTGCAACCTCACTGTGCCCATCATTGCAACCTTACTGTGCCCATCACTGCCGCCTCACCGTGCCAATCATTGCAGCCTCAGTGTGTTAATAATTGCCACCTCCCGTGCCCATCATTGCCTCCTCACTGTGCCTATCATTGCCACCTCACCATGCCAATCATTACAGCATCACCGTGCCCATCATTGCCACCTCACCATGCCAATCATTGCAGCCTTACCATACTAATCATTGCAGCCTCACCGTGTTAATAATTGCCACCTCACCGTGCCCATCATTGCCGCCTCACCGTGCCCATCATTGCCACCTCACCATGCCAATCATTGCAGCCTCACCATGCCCATCATTACCACCTCACCGTGTTAATCATTGCAGCCTCACCGTGTCCATAATTGCCATCTCACTGTGCCAATCATTGCAGCCTTACCATTCTAATCATTGCAGCCTCACCGTGCTAATAATTGCCACCTCACCGTGCCCATCATTGCCGCCTCACCGTGCCCATCATTGCCACTTCACCATGCCAATAATTGCAGCCTCACCATGCCCATCATTGCTACCTCACCGTGTCAATCATTGCAGCCTCACCGTGTCCATCATTGCCATCTCACTGTGCCAATCATTGCAGCCTTACCATGCCAATCATTGCAGCCTCACCGTGTTAATAATTGCCACCTCACCGTGCCTATCATTGCCGCCTCACCGTGCCCATCATTGCCACCTCACCATGCCAATCATTGCAGCCTCACCATGCCCATCATTGCCGCCTCACCGTGCCCATCATTGCCACCTCACCATGCCAATCATTGCAGCCTCACTGTGCCCATCATTGCCACCTTACCATGCCAATCATCATTGCAGCCTTACCATGCCCATCATCATTGCAGCCTAATGGTGCCCATCATCATTGCAGTCTAATGGTGCCCATCATTGCAGTCTAATGGTGCCCATCATTGCAGTCTTACTGTGGCAATCAATGTAGCCTTACCAGTCAGTGCCAGTGGATTACGTACAGCGGGCATCTCCCGCTGTGTCACGGAGCTCGATGTGAAATGTTATGCCGCGCTATGACAATAGTCCCGCCCCCCTCCTATACCAGCTTGTGTGATAGACAGAACTTTTGTCATAGCGCGGCTGAAAGTTTCAGTCAGCTCTGAGACTCCCGCTGTGTAACAAGAGGAGGAGGGGGAGGAGGAGGGAGAGGAGCGCTGAGGAACTCAAAGCGGCCCCAGGACAGGCAGCCTACAAGTCGGGCCCTGGGATCGTCCAAGCAGATTGGAGCAGAGCTGATCCGCCCTTGGGGGCCCCCCGCCACAGTGTTGGGGCCCTACGCAGCTTGCATAGTGAGCCTAAAGGGCGTATCGGCTCTGAGTGCCTGAGATCGAGCTCCCCGATCCTCAGCCGAACTGTAATCAACACTGTGCGGGGAGCTGGTCACACTGATAGACCTAAAGTGAAAGACAGTGTGTGCTGGGCTATTTGTCTCCCCCTACAGTGCAGTACCCGTCAGGAAGCGGTAAGGTAAAGCACTGCTGATTTTTAAAAGGCTTTCTGTGTGCATGTATGTGTTTATGTGTTTGCATTTATATATGTGTGTGTATTTATATATATATATATATGTGTGTGTGTGTGTTTATATATGTGTGTGTGTGTGTGTTTAGATGTATGCACATTTTATGTATGCGCGTTTAATCCTGACCCCCTATATGTGTACAATCAGAACTGATTTTTTTTTCTTGCTTGTTCAAAGTACCAGCAAAGAAATGCTGTTCCTATGAAAAGCGATCCATCCTCAGATTGCGTTTCAGAGGCATTTGACAGCCAGTAAAGAGGCAATATGGTGCCTCCTGACCGCCTGTTTTAACCCCTTAAATGCATCATCACTATGCTGCAACCTTGTTGTTCCGCCCCCGGGCTCGGAGGAAAGGGCCCTGTCCGGGGGTCAGGGGGGCCCTTCATGGCTTCTTGCATCGGGGTCCTGGAGGTTCTAGTTACTGCTGATCGATGAAAATATTGGTCGAGTGATGTAAATATTATATTTATGGTAACAAACTGAATTTTTATCTTTTTCATTATTGATCCTCTCCTCGCCTCACCTCTCCTCTCGTTTCTCTCTTTTCTCCTCTCTCTCTTTTCTTTTCTGTTTTTTCTTTTTTCTTTTTCTTTTTACTCTCTTTTTACTCTTTTATTTTTTCTCCTTTTTTGCTCTTTTTATTTTCTTTTTTTTTCTTTTTGTCTCTCTCATTTTCCATTCCCCCCCCCCCCCTTTTTTTTCCTTTTCCTCCTTTCTCTTTCTTTTTTCTCAAATTTTCTCTTTCTTTTCTCTTTTTTCCTCTATTTTTTCTCTTCTTTTCTCTTTTCTTCTCTTCTTTCAATGCCTCAACAGTAGAAAAAAAAAAGTTTATACTCACACGAGAAAATAAAATATGTATTTATATACCAGAAGGCTGTGGATGTGGTGGGATGTCACTGTGGGGGATATGAAGATTCTGGGGAGATTAGGGGACTCTGCAGCTTGGTGGTCCTGTAGTGGGTGAGGTTTCCAGAAGGAACAGGGGGCAACTGTGGAGGATGTGGTATCTGAAGGAGGCTGGATGTCTCCCTAGTAGGCTTGGGAATTTTCATGGGCACTGTGGGAGACTGTAAGGCACTGCAGGAACAATTCATCATTTTATATCATCACTTACAGGTTGTTACGGAAGCTGCTTATTTCACATTCATTATTTATTATTTGTAGATACACAGCTGTGGCGCAGGTGATATATGTTTTTTAGCATATAAATTTTGATTAGTATGGAACACTGTAGGAGTTTTGGGCCACAGTGGGGGGCTTGGGGCTCTGCAGCAAGCTAGGGGGAACTGCAGGGGGCTGGGGGTTCTCTATGCAATTGAGCAGCACTGTGGAAGCTGAGGTCTTCCAGGCGGTCTGGGGTCACTGTGGTCCATTGTGGGAGGTAGGATGGCACTATGGGAAATAGAAAGTACTATGGCAGGGGATCTTCAGCTGGCTTGGAGCTCAGGAGGAGAAAGGTCATGGCCTGGCAGTGATTGAGAACCACTGCTATAAAAGACACCCAAAACTGCCTTGCAACTCCACTGCATCCACCACATGATGATTTAAAATTGTACTCTACGCCGCATGGATAACTTCACCTATATTCAATTAACTTTATTTCCTGATGTAATTTTTTTTTTATTGCTTTGATACATGCCCCCCAATTGCAGTGCCCAGCTCTCTTTTTACTTTTTGACAAATATTTGCCAATTAGCCCTAAAAAATGCCCAAAATTTACCAACAAGATTTCCCCCCGTAGACTTCAAGAAGATTTGCCACTAAGTTTGGGTTCTTCAAATTTCAAATGGTATTTGCCAAACCTTCATCATATCCAACATCATATTCACCTAGACCTAGAGGTAACCACTCTCTAGCCTGATGGAGACATGGATGTGAAATGATCACACTGGGTTGTTGTGGATATCTGGGTGTTTACAGCACATCAGATATAAGGGACAATCTGATGCAGACAGGAAAAAAACCCGTACATATCCCTGCGTTGGAGAATTTTTAATGTAGGAATCTCTACAAATGTTATAAATTTCAGATGCAAAATACAAAGCCATCAAGCGAATCTGCTCAGAAAATAGAGCTATTGCTTTGCGTCATCTACAGTGAATGTTCTGCTACTATTGTTCATTACTCTTAAAAAAATCAGTAAATGGAATCTCCTGTGATAGTCAAAGTAATAGATAGATTACTACAGGAACAAATGAGGACATCCTTACAGTTCTGTAGAGTTGACACCACAACGATAAAGTAGTAGTAATGAGACATCTTGTTTCTCTGTGTCGAATGTTGAAGACACCTCAGACTGATCTACGTCATACATCCGGTATAAGACACGGGAAGTTTCTGAGAACTCAGCAGTAAAAAAGGGAAGTTCTTTCTGTATTAATATCTGTCCAGTGCAGAACGGTGGGAGAAGGCAGATAGATCTAATTTAACAAAACATGATATGATGGTCCATTGCCTTCAGTGCATTTTTATTTCCTGAACATTTTGCAGTGCAGACACCGAGCTGTAAAAGTTTCTCTCTGGGTAAAAAAATTCTTGCCCCCATGCAATTTTACTCTCCACCACCTACTTGCTAGAGGTTGCTAGAGGTTACTGCATATCCTTACCACTCAATGATTGGTTGTAAGAGGTTAGTGCACATCATTACTGCTCACTGATTGGTTGCTAAAGGTTACAGCACATCATCTTCGCACTGCCTGCACACAATGGACTGAGGAGGTGAGGAGACCCATCAATAGCCAGAAAACTCCAATGTAATGGGGATTCACATTGACCACTAATGTAACGGGGATTTACACTGACCACTAATTTATTAGGAGCATTCACAGGAAGCACTAATGTAAAGAGGGATTTAGACTGACCACTAATGTAATAGGAGCATTCACAGGAACCACTAATGTAAGGAGGGATTTACATTGACCACTAGTGTGAATGAAAGGATTATACGCCAAGCCCCAATGTAATGAGAAGATTTATGCTGACCACTAATGTAACTGAGGCATTTAGCCTGCTTTCACATTTGTGTGTCCTGGACGCATGCAAAATCGCTTTCCTGACACCACAAACACATGCTGCCCATTAGCAGATACACAGTAGTGCAATTAATTGTTAATAACACCCTCATGCATCTGCTGAGATGTGTGGATTCACATGCACCACAATTCAGTGCTGTGGCACCATGTTTTTTTTAAAAGGGGTTCCACCTCCAATTTGCTTACCTTTGCAGAACAGGCTGATGTTAGGCTTAATGACCGTAGTTGTAGGCAGGACTTTCAAGCATGTCCCTTTACCTCCCCGCAGTGGTGGCCCGTCCATAGGGGGCGCACAGGTGCCATCCCCCCCACCCAGCACTCACAAAAAAAAAATTAAAATGAGGCTGCATATGATGGGACACAGTGAGGCTGCATATGATGGGCACAGTGAGGCTGCATATGATGGGACACAGTGAGGCTGCATATGATGGGACACAGTGAGGCTGCATATGATGGGACACAGTGAGGCTGCATATGATGGGACACAGTGAGGCTGCATATGATGGGGCACAGTGAGGCTGCATATGATGGGCGCAGTGTGGCTGCATATGATGGAACACAGTGAGGCTGCATATGATGGGACACAGTGAGGCTGAAAATGATGGGCACAGTGGCTGCATTTGATGGGGCACAGTGGCTGCATTTGATGGGGCACAGTGGCTGCATTTGATGGGGCACAGTGGCTGCATTTGATGGGGCACAGTGGCTGCATAAGATGGGGCACAGTGGCTGCATAAGATGGGCACAGTAGCTGTATTTGATGGGGCACAGTAGCTGTATTTGATGGGGCACAGTGGCAGCATTTGATGGGGCACAGTGGCAGCATTTGATGGCACAGTGGGAGCATTTGATATGGCACAGTGGCTGCGTTTGATGACACAGTGGCTGCGTTTGATGACACAGTGGCTGCCTTTGATGGTACATTGGCGGCAATTGATGAGCACAGTGGCTGTGTTTGATGGCACAGTGGCTGTGTTTGATGGCACAGTGGCTGTGTTTGATGGCACAGTGGCTGTGTTTGATGGCACAGTGGCAGCGTTTGATGGCACAGTGGCAGCGTTTGATGGCACAGTGGCAGCGTTTGATGGCACAGTGGCAGCGATTGATGGCACAGTGGCAGCGATTGATGGCACAGTGGCTGCGATTGATGATACAGTGAGGCTGCAATTGATGGGGTTTTTTTCAGAATTTTTCAGTTTGTTTGCGCCCCCCCAAAAAGAGCACCAGCCGTCACTGCCTCCCCGGTGGGCAGCATTCAGCAGAAGTGATGGTGGATATGACCTCGGGGGGCATGATATACATATTAATTCCTCTATTTACATATCAATGAAGCCGGTCTGCGGCTATTTACATATTAGGGCCGACGCTAGGGATGAGCCGAACACCTCCCCGGTTCGGTTCGCACCAGAACTTGTGAACAGACCAAAACTTTGCACGAACGTTAGAACCCCATTGAAGTCTATGGGACTCGAACGCTTGAAATCAAAAGTGCTCATTTTAAAGGCTAATTTGCATGGTATTGTCCTAAAAAGGGTTTGGGGACCTGGGTCCTGCCCCAGGGCACATGTTTCAATGCAAAAAAAAGTTTTAAAAAACGGCCGTATTTTCGGGAGCAGTGATTTTAATAATGCTTAAAGTCAGACAATTAAAGTGTAATATTCCTTTAAATTTCGTACCTGGACAGTTTCTATAGTATGCCTGCAAAGGGGCGCATGTTTCCCGTGTTTAGAACAGTCTGACAGCAAAATGACATTTCAAAGGAAAAAAGTCATTTAAAAACTACTCGCGGCTATTAATGAATTGCCAGTCCGACAATACACATAAAAGTTCATTGATAAAAACTGCATGGGATTTCCCCACAGGGGAACCCTGCGCCAAAATTAAAAAAAAAAATTGGCATGGGGTCCCCCCCCAAAATCCATACCAGACCCTTATCTGAGCACGCAACCTGGCAGGCCGCAGGAAAAGAGGGGGGGATGAGAGAGCGCCCCCCCCCTCCTGAACCGTACCAGGCCACATGCCCTCAACATTGGGAGGGTGCTTTGGGGTAGCCCCCCAAAACACCTTGTCCCCATGTTGATGAGGACAAGGGCCTCATCCCCACAACCCTTGGCCGGTGGTTGTGGGGGTCTGCAGGTGGAGGCTTATCAGAATCTGGAAGCCCCCCTTTAACAAGGGGACCCCCAGATCCCAGCCCCCCCTGTGGGAAATGGTAAGGGGGTACCCTACCATTTCACAAAAAAACTGTCAAAAATGTTAAAAATGACAAGAGACAGTTTTTGACAATTCCTTTATTTAATGTCTTTTTTCTATCTTCCTTCGGTTTCTTCCCCCATCTTCTTCCTCCTCCGATCCTCTGCTTCTTTCTCCGGTGTTCTCGTCCGGCATCTCCGTCCGCGGCGTCTTCTTCTCTTCATCTTCTTCTCTTCGTCTTCTTATCTTCATCTTCTTTTTGGCCCGCTCCGCATCCATGATTGGATGGGAGGCTCCCGCTGTGTGACGCTTCTCTTTTCATCTTTTTCTCTTCATCTTTTTCTCTTTATCTTCTTGTCTTCATCTTCTTTTCGGCCCGCTCCGCATCCATGATAGCATGGAGGGAGGCTCCCGCCGTGTAACGCTTCTCCTCTTCTGACAGTTCTTAAATAACGGGGGGCGGAGCCACCTGGTGACCCCGCCCCCCTCTGATGCACAGGGACTTGACGGGGACTTCCCTGTGGCATTCCCCGTGCTGTCAGAGGGGGGCCTGGTATGAAATTTAGGGGGACCCCCATGCCAGTTTTTTTTTACATTTTGGTTCGGGGTTCCCCAATTAACTTTTATGTGTATTGTCGGACCGGCAATTCATTAATAGCCGCGAGTAGTTTTAAATGACTTTTTTTTCCTTTGAAATGTCATTTTGCTGTCAGACTGTTCTAAACACAGGAAACATGCGCCCCTTTACAGGCATACTATAGACACCCCCCAGGTACGAAATTTAAAGGAATATTACACTTTTATTGTTTGACGTTAAGCATTATTAAAATCACTGCTCCCGAAAAAACGGCCATTTTTAAAACTTTTTTTTGCATTGATCCATGTCCCCTGGGGCAGGACCCAGGTCCCCAAATACTTTTTATGACAATACCATGCATATAAGCCTTTAAAATTAGCACTTCTGATTTCTCCCATAGACTTTTAAAGGGTGTTCCACGGCTTTCGAATTTGCAGCGAACACCCCAAATTGTTCGCTGTTCGCCAAGCTGGTGAACAGCCGATGTTCGAGTCGAACATGAGTTTGACTCGAACTCGAAGCTCATCCCTAACCGACACTATTTACATATCAATGCCGGTTATTCACATGTAAACACAGGGTCTGCATGTGAGTCATACTTACACGGTAATAGCCAGAGCTGAGCAGCATTAGTAACACTTCACACTGAGATATGGGGACTAAAACTTCAAGGGACAAGGGAATTTGAACTGGGATAGCTGGCAAGTATGAGGCAATTGCTTTGGGCCCCACAACAATGTTGGGGCCCAGGGCACATGCCCCTTTTGCCCTGCCTTAAAGACAACCCTGGTTCCTCTGGTAATGTCTCCAACTCAACTACCACTAGCAATGTGTCCATTGAGGGCAGATTCACACAAGATGCAGTCCAGTGGGTTTTTATTCTGCATCATTCAATACATCGACATTGTTTAACATGGATTCCAATGACCTTAGTTCACACCAGTGAAGTGCATTCCAGTGCAGTTAACAAAGGAAAGACGTATTGCATTTTTTCTGTATGGCATATGGCAAAACGCATCAAAAACACATCGAAAAACACATGTCCCCAACTGAGATGAAGAAAAGGGGAAAAAAAACACACTGGATCACATAAAAAATGCACACGCATGTGGGGATGTGAAGCGTGGTGCGGCGGCAGTAAATACTCTGTCTAGTTGCAGAAAACAGAACTTGTATTAAAGCGGTTGTAAAACGCAGCTGGTTTACTGTGCTAGTATGCATCGCATACTAGCACATTATGGAATACTTATTTTAGAATGAAATAATACTCCATAATACCCCCACGGCACGCTGTCACCGCTGAGAGGACTGACATCTTCCCCCGGTCTTTTTTCCGGGTTTGTGTGCTCCGGCTATGTGATTGGCAAAAGCCTAGATGATTTCACTCCCGAGCCTTCAGATTCGGCATGAAGCTCTGAAGTTCCAGCAAGGTATGCCGGACCTTCAGAGCACATGCCCTGGTCATGTCATGCAGGGTGAATATCTCCTAAGGGGAGCACATTTAGGAGATATTCATTTTACCTACAGATAGGCCTTGTTATAGGCTTACCTGTAGGTAAAAATCACAAAGTGGACTTTACTACCACTTTAAAGTTAACAAGCCTGACAGGAAGGCACCCGACCAGGAACACTCGCAGAATCCAACGGCAATGTGTAGCAGAGCAGGTTCCAGATGTGCCAACAGGATTTGTACTCGGAGTCAATCTGTGATAGTGTAACAAGGAACAAAAAGCAACAAGAAGATAGACCTGCGTTGTGCCCTGGTCAAATGGTCAGTATGCCTAAAAGGGGGCATACCCAAGTATGAATTGAAATAAAATAAAAATAGAAAAGAAAAAGGGAATGGGTGGGTGGGACACGAGATCCTACGACCACAAGCAAGGAGAAGAAGGAGGGCAGGCTTTATGCAGCCTGACTCCTCCTACAATAACAGGCTGACCTGCGGTCAGCCTTACACTTGTACTCGGAGTCAATCTGTGATAGTGTAACAAGGAACAAAAAGCAACAAGAAGATAGACCTGCGTTGTGCCCTGGTCAAATGGTCAGTATGCCTAAAAGGGGGCAAAAATGACCAGTAGGATGAATATGATGCCAAATTATAGCCCACTGAAATTACGTATAAACTAACAAATAACAAATGCTTATGGTATCTCAAAAATGGCTCTGGGCCAAACCCAGAGAAACCAGACGACCTCCACCTACCCAACGGGCTGGGGTCCCTGGCACAAATACACCGAACCTGCTCCTATCACTTATGACCCAAACCGGGTATAAGCCTGCCCTGAGCACCTAGCTGGTACCCAACATGAAGGAGACCATGAGAATGTGATAGATACCACACGGGAAAATTTGACCCATGGTGAGAAGTCCGCTGATCACAGCAGGAGTGCTACTCTTCAAGAACCCTGAGGATGCTAATAGAATGCGCAGCAAATAAAGAAAGTCTGTTGGGGTCTCCAACAACATGAAAAGCTGAGCCCAACCAGAAACGCCCTGACAATGCCATGCCGATACGTGATAAAAGGGCCAAAAACCGAACCAAGTAGGAAGCCTACTGATCCTGACCTAGAGACTTGAGAATATTCGGAATCCACTAACCCCCTGAGCCTGTAAAAGCTGCTGGAGCTGCCATGCTGACTTAATATAGTTCCATGCTTCCGCCAATCCTAGCCAAAAGTAACTAGGAAATAAAAGGTCGTGTGCATACCAGAGAGAAAAACCAGTCCCCTGGTTAACCTACTCCGCGTAAGTGGCATGACACTGGGACAGCAACATGAACTACGAAAGAACATGAGCATGCCGAGAACCTGCGTCAGGAACGTGGCTGCATGAAAGAACGAAACACATGTATTATGCGAGCTACAAACCGTAAGCAGCCTAAGCACCGAAGCTGCAAGAAACCGCAAACTACATGAAAACCCCGGTAGCACGAGAACGTGAATGATAAACAGCGTGAGAAACATGAGAACGAGCGTAACCTTGGGAAAACATGAGAAAACCTAGAAGCACAAGAGAAACATAAGTGAGATTATCATAGAAACAACAAATTTAAAAAAAAAAAAAAAAAAAAAAAAAAAAACCACACGTAAATTGCATGAGACACGAAAATTGCATGAGAAACGTAAATTGCATGAGAAACGTAAATTGCATGAGAAACGTAAATTGCATGAGAAACGTAAATTGCATGAGAAACGTAAATTGCATGAGAAACGTAAATTGCATGAGAAACGTAAATTGCATGAGAAACGTGAGTTTGTATGAAATACATGAACAGCGTAAGAACAGATGAGGAGACTTGCCACCGAACAAGCCAATTAAAAACGATCACCTCAATCTGTCAACCCATAGACGTGATGGGTATTCAACAGTGGTAGAACATGAACAACCTAGCTGTTTGACAGCAACCAAATAACATACATAACAAGCTGCCCCAAGACATAATACCCCTGGTACCTGATAATGATGATGTGGGTGCAGGAATGGCAAGACCAATAGCGCAAGAATGTGAACCTAATGATGACACCCCCCTACTGTATGCAGTGAGTGAGCCCGAGCAACCTGCAGCGCCTGGACAGGAAATTAAAAACGAACACTCAGGGCTAAGATACCCACAGACAGAGGTGGGTAAAAGTAAAAGTGTAATGGTGAACGTGCACGTATGACGTATGGAAACAGGCGAGAAGATTGTGGGACAACAATCAATTAAAAAACGAAACCTCAGCCTGTACAGATCTGTAGACGTGACAGACCCTGAATATGAGCACTAGCTAACAGAAATGCAGCGAATGAAAAACTGTGACAAACATATGACATAAACATATATCATAAACGTAAAATACATGGGAACCCGAGGGAAGCAAGGAAAGCGAGAAAAGCAATGGAAAAACGAGAAAAGCAATGGAAAAAACGAGAAAAGCAATGGGAAAAACGAGAAAAGCAATGGGAAAAACGAGAAAAGCAATGGGAAAAACGAGAAAAGCAATGGGAAAAACGAGAAAAGCAATGGGAAAAACGAGAAAAGCAATGGGAAAAACGAGAAAAACAATGGGAAAAACGAGAAAAACAATGGGAAAAACCGAGAAAAACATGGGAAAAACCGAGAAAAACATGGGAAAAACCGAGAAAAACATGGGAAAAACGAGAAAAACGAGAAAAATATGGGGAAAACGAGAGAGGCAAATGGAAAATGAGAGAGGCAATGGAAAACGAGAGAGGCAATGGAAAACGTGAGAATCAAGGAAACACGAGAGAAACAAACGTGAACACCAAGGGAAAAAAAAAAAAAAACATGAAAACATACAAAAAGTAAAACATGATAAATGTAAGAAACATGAAAAAGGCATAAGAAGGGACACATAGCACGAGAAACCTTAAATGCATGAAACACTGTGAAAATTGCATGAAAACACTGTAACTGCATGAAAACACCCGCCCGAAAACAACATGGAAAACAAGAGAAACATGGGAAAACGTGAGAAACATGGGAAAACGTGGGAAAACGTGAGAAACATGGGAAAACGTGAGAAACATGGGAAAACGTGAGAAACATGGGAAAACGTGAGAAACATGGGAAAAACGTGAGAAACATGGGAAAAACGTGAGAAACATGGGAAAAACGTGAGAAACATGGGAAGACGTGAGAAACATGGGAAGACGTGAGAAACATAGGAAGACGTAAGCATGAAACAAACGTGCGAAGCATGGAAAACGTGGGAAGCGTAAGAAACATGGAAAACGTGCGAAACAAGAGAACACGTGAGAACCATGTAAGGCGTGAGTAACATGGGAAACACGAGAAATGTAAGAAACATGAATAGGCAAGAGAAATGACAAATTTCATAAGAAAACGAACATTGCATGAGAACACCGTAAATTACATGAGAACGTAAATTACATGAGAAACATAAATTGCATGATGAGAATCGTAAATAACATGAGAAACATAAATTGCATAAGAAAATGTAAATTGACCATAACAAAGCATAAAAGATGGAAAAATATGCATAAGAAACCACAATTTATAAAACCGTGAAATGCCTTAAAACGTGTAAAATGCATGAGAAACCGTAAAATGCATGAGAACCGTAAAACCACAAGAAACCGTAAAAAACATAAACTGTAAAATGCATGAGAACCCATAAATTATATGAGAAACCATAACTCGCATGAGAAACCGTAAAAAACACAACAACCGTAAAATGCATGAGAATCGTAATCGTATGCGAAACTAACATGCATGCGAACCGTAAATAGCATGGAACCGTAAAAACGAATAAGAAATCGTAAAACGCATGTAAATCGTAAAATGCATGAGAAATCGTGAATAAATGAGAAATCGTAAATCGCATAAAACCATAAAATACATGAGAAACCGTAAATATAAATCGTAAAATGCATGAGAACCCATGAGAACTGTGAATCGCATGAGAAACCAAAATTATATGAGAAATTGTAAATTACATACCCCCAAAGGACCCTCACAGAAAAATAACGAGAGGACAGGCAATGAGCAAGTGTCCTGCCAACCCCCCAGCCTGAATTATCCCCTGAACCCTGTGCTTACACATGCGTACCGTAAATCCTCCTGAACCCGTCCTGCATGAAACCATGAAAAAAACATGAGAAACCGTAAAATTGTATGAGAACTGTAAAAAGCGTGCAAAACCGTAAAATGCATGAGGAAACCGAAAAAAAAAAAACGCATGGGAAAACCGCAAAAATTAATGAGAAAACTGCAAAACGCATGAGCAAACCTGCAAAAAGCACGAGCAACCAAAAACACCTGAAAAAAAACTGCACCATGCATAAGAAACCGCAAATTGAAAAAAAGCGCAAAAAATGAAAGGGAAATCGCAAATAGCAAGAAACCATGAAATGCATACGAAACCGCAACCGATCAATAGAAGGCATGATTCCACACTCCGCACCATCACCAGAACAGGGGTGAATGGGA
This sequence comes from Lithobates clamitans, assembly GCA_037952925.1. Taxonomy (NCBI): domain Eukaryota; kingdom Metazoa; phylum Chordata; class Amphibia; order Anura; family Ranidae; genus Lithobates; species Lithobates clamitans. The sequence goes on along the minus strand of JBBGZY010001549.1, from coordinate 28,424 downwards.
AACGCCAGCCCATGCAACCACCAATAACCCCCTGCCGCAGACAGGAAGTGAAAGGAATCCCGTGATAGGGGACACAAATGGTCAACACTAATCAAAGTACCTGGAGGTGGAGGTGTAGGTGTGGTTCCTACCGGTGACATTCACCCCTCCTGTCCTGGGGATCACAACTCCACACTTTGGATCACCATGAGGCTAGGGAGAGAGGAGACCCTGCCCATACATACCTATGCTGTAACCTAATAGTGGTGACAGCAGACCCAAATACCAAAGACTAAATGCAATGACCTACACTATTACAACTGGACAAACATGGATCCCTGCTAGAAAAAAAAAAAAAAAATATTGGATTGCTTACCTGTATTCCAGGAATACAAACGTGCTATGCAGTGCTAATGACAGAGGCGGGACATTGTGACATATGAGACTCTGCCATCATCTCCTGAAAACCCCCAAACACACTCCCCCCAACCTGCCACCCCAACACATGGTGCTATCTGAACCCCAAGCTGACCGGAGTAAAGTGAAAACGGATGGAAGAATACTACCCCTATCCCTGCGCCCGCAGCACACAAGACCCTGCCGCATGGTAACGCTGCTGAGACCTGCCACGACCACCGGGAGAGAGATCCAAACAGAAAACCTTGCTGCCGACCATGCTGCCGTCCTGCAAGCCACAAACAGGAAGTGACCTGCCCTAACCCGGAAGTGACCTGTCAACACGAGATCCTACGACCACAAGCAAGGAGAAGAAGGAGGGCAGGCTTTATGCAGCCTGACTCCTCCTACAATAACAGGCTGACCTGCGGTCAGCCTTACACTTGTCTTGAGAGGTGGAATGCGGTCTGGCCGGTCCGTGCCCAAATGGGAGGGCTACAGGAAGGATGGTGTTGTCCCTTTCCCTTCCCTACTCATCTGGTACCTCTCCCTGTCACTAATTACTGCCCCTACCAGACGGGTGACCTGTCCCCACACTACCCACATGTGCCAAGCCTGGGAGCCAGGGACTGAAATAGCCTCTGCCTGACCCAAGATGGCTGCCAGAGTCACATAGGGCAGCAGCAGTCAATCTGATAGGGCTGCTTCCAGGTAGGAGCGTGCCTGCATGCCGCCGGTGGCTTGCTTCCACTGTCATTATACACAGCACAATCCGATTGGAAAGCATTGGGTACTTGATGTTCACATCACCCACCGATCATCATGGAGAGGGTCAGAACTGCGATCTGACTATATAAATAAGGCAGATCCCCGTTCTGACAGGAGGGAAGGGATGGAATTTGTGTCCCCTAGTAAAAGCACCTACCACAGTGTAGTAAAACACTGGTTAGGTGCACAGTTAACCCTTTGATCGCCCCTGTTTAACCCCCTCCCAGCCAGTGTCATTAGTACAGTGACAGTGCATTGGTTTAGCACTGATCTCTGTATTCGTGTCACTGGTCCTCAAAAGGAGTCAGTTAGTGTCAGAATATCTGCTGCAGTATTGCAGTCCTGCTATAAGTCGCTGATCGCCACCATTACTAGTAATGAATAAATAAAAGTATCCCATATTTTGTAGCTATAACTTTTGTGCAAACATATACGCGAATTGGGATTTTTTTTTTACCAAAAATATGTAGCAGAATACATATTGGCCTAAATTGGTAAAGAAATTTGATTTTTTTTTCCATTTTTTATTGGATATGTTTTAAAGTAGAAAATATTTTTTTTTCAAAATTGTCGGTTGTTCTTTGTTTATAGAGCAAAAAAAAAGAATGCAGAGGTGATCAAATACCACCAAAAGAAAGCTCTATTTGTGGGGAAAAAAAAAAAGGCATGAATTTTATTTGGGTACAGCTTTGCATGACCACACAATTGTCAGTTAAAGTAACGCAGTGCTGTATTGCAAAAAAAAAAAAAAACTAAAATGGCCTTTTCATGAAGGGGGGTAAATCTTCAGGAGATCAAGTGGATAACACAAGAATGATATAAAAAAAATAACATGCAAAAAATTTGTATAATTCTATACTGAAGTAATATCAGGAGGAATAGAGACATTTTTTTATTAAATAAATGACTGTTTTAGGCAAAAAAGATGCAAATATTTCTGTGAAGTGTTTACACTTAGGTGGAAGGAATAAACTTAGAAAAAAAAAAGTGTTTGTTTTAGGCCCAAGAGTTGGTAATTTCCTTCTGAACCCAGTACAAATATCAGTACTATTTGGAGAGAACGTGAAGTTGAGTTTTTACAGAAATGTAAATTGAAGCACCATGCCAAAGGTGTGGTATATCTGGACCACTAAAAGGTCCAAATATGACTTTATTCCAAAAGAAGTTAAGGAGGACAATCTTAAAAGTATCCAATGTGTTTCAGGAGTCCAAAAATTCCCCCTTCATCAGGGCTTGGTTGTGAATGGACTAGAAGTAACATGGACTTTTAATGTTATTTCTTCCAGTATGAATACAAACACAGATCTTGTCCGCATTTGGTTTGGTCTGTGCTTGTAATCACATGCTGACAGCATTGAAGTCCTAAAAAAAAGTTCTACTGGGAGGGCTTGTCAGAAACCATGAAATCAGGCCCAGACAGTTAAACCACACTTGTTTAATAGTAAAAGTAAAAAGAACAAACATAGTCAAAACATAGCCACAGTTCAGTAACCGGAACGGATAGTCAGCCAAGCCAGAAGTCAGGGATCACTGTATAGGAACAGCAAGCAGGATCTGGAGCCAGAAGGGATGTCGGCAAAGCAAGTCATGAACAGGATTACAGGAGATTATTTCCGTAATGCTGACCAAGGCCCAGCCATAGAACCTCTGGACTGGACGGCTTAAGTAGGCAGGACTGACGAGCAGGATATCATCAACAGCTGAGTAACTGTGGAGAGATAAGAGCTGGCAATTAGCTGACAGCTGAGTGGCCAGCTCAGAGAAGGAAGGGCCGAGCCCAGCCCTGGCAGGGCTGCAGGCTGGAAGACCTCATAGGACACAAACAAGGTCACCTGAACAAGTTGAATCATATTGGGGGGATAAGTAATGACAGTACAGATAACACCTGAGAAATTCCTCTGGCTGGTCAATGTAACAATGAGAGTCAATGACTAAGGCCCCTTTCACTCGATCGGACTGTTCAGGTCCGCCTGTCAGTTTTGATTGCGGACCTGAACGGGCGCTCCATGTTAGCCTATGGAGCGACGGATGTCAGCTGAGACATGTCTGCTGATATCCGACCCGGTCCGATCCGCTAAAAGCAGACGGATGGCCCTACGTCCAGATCTGTCGCTGGCGGATCAGATGAGATCTGATGAAAACGAACATGCTGTCTGTTTTCATCCGATCCCTCCATAGGCAGCAGCGGCGCCTGACAAGCCCCTCCCCGCTCAGTGAGCAGGGAGGGACCTGTCATCCGCCAGCTCAGCGGAAATTTACGGAGAGATCTCCCGCTGAGCCGGCGGAATCTGTGGAAAGGGAGTCCGCCTCGTGTGAATGAGGCCTAAGGCCTCTTTCACATGAACGATCCGTTCAGGTCTGCCTGTCAGTTTTTTAGGCGGACCTGAATGGACCCTCTATAGACCTCTATGGAGCATCGGATGTCAGCGGTGATATGTCCGCTGACATCTGACCCACTTCGATCCGAAAAAAAAAAAAAAAAAATCTACTTTTCCATCCGTTTTCGAATCAGATGACGGAATCTACGTATCTATGTCCGTCATCATCCAATCCCCCATAGGGGAGAGCAGCACTCTGACAGGTCCTTCGCTGCACACTGCAGCGAAGGACCTGTCATCTGTCTGCTCAGCAGGGATCCACAGAGCGATCCCCGCTGAGCAAGCGGATGTTCGAGGGGCGGATCATCATGGATCCGTCCCGTGTGAAAGGACCCTAAGGAAGTTCATGTATTTGCTAAGATAAGTGAACATTCTCTCCGCCCTGATAAAATGTTGTACTGGAAGAGCTGTGGACCGGACAAACAAGGTCACCTGATCCTAATCAAGGTGGATCACATTTGGAGATAGGTAATACGACCTGAGAAAAGTCTGATGATGGTGTGGTGGTGAGGATGGAGGGAACCACATTACAGGGATGAGGAATATGATAATACCATAGAGGAGGCAGAGCTAGAAAGTTTCTATATTTACCCGTTTTCCTTCTTGCATCCCATTGGTGATTGGTGCGAGTCTACCATTGACTCGCATGGCAGCTGCCTTCTACCACCCTCCTACCCCAACAATATTAGGACACAATCCATATCCCTGGATCTTGAGGTTTTCAATACAAATTTTATATTTGCACCAAGAAAATATTGATTACTGTGATTAACAAATCTTAACAAAAAACCTAACCAAAAGTCCCACTCAACTGTCATTTTGCTATAGGTCGGGCAGGACGTCATATGATGTCCTCCCAGAACACGGCTCTCATGCAACCACAGGGCCGTGCAATGGCACAATCTGTCACCGGCTGTATCTGGATGACTGATCACTATACTGGTCCGCTACCAGTACCATGTGATCGCTGTGACCAATTGCAGCAGATCACATGACAATTGTAAACAATGGATGGCTTCCATTCATGCCATTCATGGTGTTGCTAGCTGTGATTGGTCACAGTGATTACATGGTACAGATAGGCTGTGATTGGCCCTGTCTGTACCATGTGATCACTGTGACCAATCACAGCTTTGGCTAATGACAACAAAAGACACTGAATGAATCAGTTTCATTCAGTAAGAATAGTTGCTTATACCAATGAAATTCACTAGTATAAGCATAATGTGTAAAAAAAAAAATCCTGTTCATTTCCAGTGTTTCTATGGATCACTGTATTGCTCTGGTCACAGTGTTAAAAAAAGGATTTTTAAAAATATATATATTTTTTTTTTACATTCTGTCACCAGGTCAGTGCCCCTGATTGACAGTATGTAAAAAAAAGCATCTACTTACCAAAAAGGGATCATTTGTGGGTATTTGTATTGTCTTCATTACTGCCTTCATGTTTTTTGGGTCTCAAGAAATGACATAGGCCATCAGTACATCAGGACTGATCAATTTTCAGATATATACCATAGTTTGTGGACTTCTATAGACTAATAGACACTGATTTGGGTTATTTTTACCAAAGAAATGTAGCAGAATACATCTTGACCTAATATTTTTGAAGAAAGATTATTTATTTGCAAACTTTTATAACAGAAACAAAGAAAAATGCGTTTTGTTTTTTTTTTTTACATTTCCTTCGTTTTCATAATTAGTCTTTTTTTGTTTATTTAGCAAAAAATAAAACCCAGTGATGATCAAATACCACCAGCTCTATTTGTATGAAAAAAGTTGTAGAAATTTCTTTGTTGCATCAGTGTTGCATCACTAAGCAACTGTAATTCAAAGTGTGATAGAGCAGAAAGCTGAAAATTGGCCTGGGCAGGAAGGGGGCGAAAGTGCCCGGTATTGAATCGGTTAGAAAACCACCTAAAATTTTGTGGATTTATACATTTGCAAGGCACGCTTTCATTGTTATTGGAAGAGGTTTTGGAAGCAGCAATTTTCCTCATTAGAATTCCCTTTATGTTTTTTTCACCTTCTAAATGACCAACTTATTGGATTTACACATTTCTAATTAAAGACAATTACACAATGTGTAAATCTTCAGTGAAAGTTGTGTGAATCTTGTGTGCAAACATTTGTTACCATATTCTAACACACAATGCATAGCTCCCAACTGTTCCTGATTTTGAGGGACTGTCCCTGATTTGGAGCAATGTCCCTCTTTCTTCCTAATTTGTCCCTCATTTTGGTCTGATCTATATAGTTGTACCTGACCCCTAATGCCCCGTACACACGGTCGGATTTTCCGATGGAAAATGTTCGATGGGAGCTTGTTGTCGGAAATTCCAACCATGTGTAGGCTCCAGCGGACATTTTCCATCGGAATTTCCGTCACACAAAATTTGAGATCTGGATCTCAAATTTTCCGACAACACAATCCGTTGCCGTAAATTCCGATGGTGTGTACACAATTCCGACGCACAAAGTTCCACGCATGCTCGGAATCAAGCAGAAGAGCAGAGTGGCCATCTGTACCTTGGAAGGGGGATCTTTGCCCATGAACTCAAGTATTTGTGCCTGCTTACAGAAGGCCAGAAGTCAAACTCAAGAGCAAGGAAACAACATGGCTGCGCTTAAAAGGTCACAGATTAATCTGGCCATCCTCTGTCCATCAGCATTTATTTTTAGAGGCTGCTCTCATAGGACTTACGGCTGATTGAGTATTTCTGTCGTCCTATTTTGTGTTTTTTGGGGGAGTATCTTACACCCCTAAACCCACTTTCCATTTTTGAGTACTGCAATAAAAGACCCCTAGAGACTAGAGTCTGAATATTGGCAGAGGTTTGTCAGGGAGCTGTTAGATCCAGATACAGGGCAGGTAGACAACTCCATCTTCATGCTGGGAACATGCTGTGCAATGCATTCTCAGAACACACACAGGTATGAACATATGCAGCTCCATGGAAGATCCACTTCAGTGAGGCCACATATGTGCTTACACTTGGTGGGAAAGGGGTTAATCTTACTCCTACAAAAATAAAGAGACTTGTAAATGTATTTACCATTCTTGCAGTATTCTCAGGGGTGAACATCTTTTGAGGCCTTACTGACTGGATTTTCCACCATATTTACACACACACACAAAGTTGATATTACTGAAAGGTACTAACACATCGTTCTGTGTCCCGGTAATGTCACTGCTGTTTAAACTGCTCCAGATGATGTTCACGTTGCTTTCCTTAAATGAGTTCAAGGTGACCTCACATGTCTTGCCATCAGGTACCTGTACATTGGAACTGATGGTGACATCTTCAGCGGTTAGGTTACCTGAAGGGAAGACAAAAACACATGTAACTTTTTTTTCTCTCCAGAGGAGTATCGCAGCTCCTGATTCCCGTTGCAGAGAGAGCTCCACCCACATTTCCAACACTCAGAATTCAACAATCCAGCCCCCGCAGAACCCTCTGCTCATGTACATATACAACACACAAAGCATAGCTCCCAACTGTCCCCGATTTGGAGCAATGTCCCTCTGTCTCTTTCCTCCTAATTTGTCCCTCATTTTGGTCTGATCTATATGGTTGTATATAAAATGCACTTTTTATCTTTCAAAAAGTGTTTCCCAGCGCTAAACCTTTCATCCAAATTCTAAATTGCTGTATTTTTCAATTTTAAAAGCCAATATAAAAGGAATAGTAGTGGAAACAAAAAAGCACTTGTGGATTTAATTAACCTTTTTTTTGTTTTTTTCCCCTTTAAGGGGGCGTGGTAGGGGGGGTGTCCTATGCCTACTTACATTTGCTAGTAGCTGTCCCTCATTCCCAAAATGTTGGGAGAAATGCACAGTGTAATTTCTCTAAATTAGAAGAACTTCTGTCTTATATTGTGCTGCCGCTTTTATGCCGCGTACACACGGTCAGACTTTCCGACAGGAAATGTTGGATGTGAGTTTGTTGTCGGAAAGTCGGACCGTGTGTAGGCTCCATTGAACATTTGCTGTCGGACTTTCTGACAACAAATGTTTGAGAGCAGGTTCTCAAATTTTCCGCCAACAAAACGTTGTTGTCGGAAAGTCCGAGCGTGTGTACACAAGTCCGTCGCACAAAAGTTCACGCATGCTCGGAATCAAGCAGAAAGAGCTGCACTGGCTATTGAACTTCCTTTTTCTCAGCTTGTCGTAGGTCACCGCGTTCCCACGTCGTAATTGTTGGCCAACATTTGTGTGACCGTGTGTATGCAAGACAAGTTTGAGCCAGGGCTGGGGCAAGGATTTTTGCCCCCCCAATGCAAAACCTCATTTTGCTGCCCCCCACCGACTTCACCCCTGACTCCTAGTAACAGTGCCAATCAAATGCAGCCTCACCAGCGCCGATCAAATGCAGCCTCACCAGCGCCGATCAAATGCAACCTCACCAGCGCCGATCAAATGCAGCCTCACCATGGAGGGCGGGGGGGCCCTCGGTACACACAAATCAGTGATTGGCAGATTATACACTATATCTGTATATACATTTTACAAAGATTATTATGCAATTTCAGTAACAGTGAAAACTTTTACTTACCAGGTGAGGATCTGACTGGGGCTCTCCTCTGCAGCTGCATATTACTCTCTCTGCATCTGCCGCTGCCAGTGTGAGGAACAAACAATTTTAAACACTGTCAGCCTCAAATCCAGGCAGGTATCACCTGTCACCAAGCCCTGAGTGCTGCCAGTGTCTCCACTGATGCCTGCCATTGTTCAGGAGGACAGGCAAGGCCAGGAGGGAGAGCGACCCGGGGGGGCCCCGGAACAAATAAAGCAAGGGCCCCCTGTCAGGCCCCGCCCATGACCCACCCCTAACCCCTCCCATGGCCCACCCCTGACCTCGCCCCTACATTTTGCACAAAGTACAACTTCTGCCATTTTTTTAATGGGACCTGGAGGGGGTCTCTCGCTAACAGTGTCTATTAGAGAGTCTGTTAGATAGAGACTACAAAGGAGTATAATGGGACCTGGAGGGGGGCCTCTTTCTACCAGAGTGTACAGTGAACACCTTCATTCACTCTGGTCCTCACAGGACCCCCTCCTTTTGCCATGACTCTCACCCCTGCCCAAACCTCTCAAAGTAGAAATAAAATTGGCACTGTGTAGCGCTCCTCTTACCTTAACTATGGGTACTGTAACTGTGGCTGGTTCCCGCGTCCTGTGGCTAGCTGGTTCCCACATCCTCTGTGGTTGGCTGGCTCCCTGGTTTGGGTGGATCACCGTGGGTGGCTAGCTGGCACCCTGGCCCTGCTGTGGGTGGGTCACCGTGAGTGGGTGGCTGGCACCCTGGCCTTGCTGTGGGTGGGTCACCGTGGGTGGTTGGGTGGCATGCACCCTGGCGCTGCTGTGGGTGGGTGGCTTGCACCCTGGCTGGTGTGTCCTCTCCTCTTCCACCATTTTGGGCACTGTTTGCTGAGGTGAGGGAGGTGCTTGGAGGGAAGTGGTGATCTTTTCCCTATCCAGGACGGTAAATCTAGAAGGTTTGCAGCAGGCCCTGTGCACGGAGACATGTGGCGCAACACATAATGACGTTGCCTGCATGTGCGGGTCCTCTCTGTGCCCATTTTGAGAGTCTATGTTAGAAAAAGCCCTCATCAGTACCCATTAATGCAGCCTCTCCAGTGCCTCTCAGTGCAGCCTCACCAGTGCCAATCAGCGCAGACTCAGCAGTGCCAATCAGTGCAGCCTCACCAGTGCCCATGAATGCAGCCTCAACAGTGCCCCTCAATGCAGCCTCAACAGTGCCCCTCAATGCAGCCTCAACAGTGCCCCTCAATGCAGCCTCAACAGTGCCCCTCAATACAGCTTTACCAGTGTGCCCCTCAATACAGCTTTACCAGTGTGCCCCTCAATACAGCTTTACCAGTGTGCCCCTTAATGCATCCTCACCAGAGTGCCCCCTCCATGCAGCCTCACCAGAGTGCCCCCTCCATGCAGCCTGATCAGTGCATGGGGGATAGCCGCCGGATCACACAGAGTGGGTAACTCCCGCTGTGAAACCTGGCGACCGCTGTCATCGGATGTCCCGCCTCCTTTGTTAGACATCACATGTCCCGGCATTGGTCCAGTGAGACATCTATCAAAGGAGGCGAGACATCGGGTGACAGCGGTAAGCACAGGGCCACTGTTAGAAATCATGGGGCCCCATACAGCTTACCTGACAGGGCCCCTTTTAACCTCGCCCTTGACCCCATCCTAGGCTCCTCCCCTGATCCAACCCCTTTAGATTTGTCCATGTTTACATATGCACGCATACTGTGTCCTAGGAACTGGATGTTGCTGCTCACATCCTTAATGGGACCCCTGATGGCACGGGAGAGCCCAGTAAAAAGGTAATGGCTGGACGGTGGTGGAACCCCCTTCCACTGCCTGTAAAAGTAATCCAGGGGTTTCTTAGCAACTAGGATTACTTTTACTTTGTGCAGACTTGTTGGGGCTAAAAAAATGATATCTTGATCATTGCTGCAGCGATGACCAAGATATCACCCTTCCAATCAAGCAATGTACCAGTATGTTGCTGGACAAGAAGTGGTTAAGGGGGGCACATGTTTACTGCCCCCCCAAACGTAAGTGTAAAGTAACATCACACTGCTTATGATTATCACCATTATGAAAATTGCGCAGGCAGCACAGTCAGCATGTGCTCTGTCATAGATCTGTCAGTGTTGCATGGCTTTTGGGTGCTGACTTTGTTAATTTATGCCTGTACTGTATATTACAAACTTTAACCCAGTACAGGCATAACAAAGTCAGCACCAAACAACAATATAAAACACTGACAGAACACATGCTGACTGTGCTGCCTGCCTGAGTATCATAATGCTGATAATCATGACCTGCTGCTATGCTGTGTGTAAGCCCAAGTGAGACAGTGAGGATTCTATCCTCTGTTCTCCACTCACTCTGCAGTGCAGGTGCAGCCACGCTGTCCCCCAGGTTCTTGCTCCCTCTCATCCACTGAGCCGCCTGTCGCCTCACCTCAGTCTTGGCAGTCGGCACCTGAAAACGGGAGGCGGAGCCTCGTCGTATTACTCCGCCAGGGAAGGTAGTGGGCAGCGGCAGCCGGAACTAATTAACTAGCAGAGCAATGTGCGGTGCGTTTTTTTTTGTTGCGCCCGAAAAAGGAGAAATAGTCCGACTGCTGCGCTCACCTCCTGGGCCCCTCTGTAGACATGATGGGGCCCAGGAAAATGTCATTACAACCCCTCTTAGTACTAGCGGGGGTATGGTTTTGAAATCCCTCGATTTTAATATGCATAAATTAACTGGAAAGTGATCACCAGCCCTAAAGGGTCCAGAAGGTGGCACTGGCGGGCCCCCTTTAGCGGCCGGGCCCTCGGTCCATGTCCGAATGGACCGACTGGTCAGTCCGCCCCTGTGCGCGGGCAGTGAGCAGAGAGGCAGAGCTGGCTGGCTGTAGCAGAACATCAGAGACTGGTGGTGACAGACAACATGACAGTGACCATGCACGGTGGGAAACACAGACAGACAGGTCACTGGCAGTCTGGCACTGATGATCAGAGGAGCGCAGCGCAGGGGATGTCTCCTTATCTTCCTCCATTAGATTCAGTCAGGGCACTGTCACAGGCAGCACGCCCGCCGCCGCTGCACCTCTGACACTGTATGGAGGGCCTCGGGAGCGGCTGCCTGTTGTGTTGAGCTGGCTGCAGAGAGAGGGAAGAGGGTCACCAGTGGCCGGGCGCCCTAGGCGGAAGTGCACCCTAGGCGGCTGCCTAGTCCACCTAGTGGTAGCACCGGCCCTGCTTTGAGCCAACATCCTTCGAACAAAAATCCATGGTTTTGTTGGCGGAAAGTCTGATCGTGTGTAGCTTCATACCCTACCAGTGGTGATCAAAACAAGGAGGATCTACGCTGTGTGGATTATTAATCTACCAGGATGTTTTGAATACCAATCTCCAATCGAAGTACTAACCAGATCTGACCCTGCTTGACTCCCAAGGTCACTAACCTGCTTTGTTTTGACATTACTGCATATTAATAAAATTATTTACATGAAGATGATCCCCTTTACATGTTTTATATTAAAAAATAAAATAGAATAGACCTGTTCTGATCATTATAAAATATATATTTACTTATCTTACTGTTGCTTTAAATTGGCATCCATTACTGACAGGAATTGTAGTATATTACACCACCTTCCTGCTCAGCAGACATTTTGCATAATCCTTCTACAGTGAAGAAGCATTAGAAAAGCTGCACTATTTCTTAAATTGGTTGTAAACCTAGTTACACCACTTGTACCTAAAGGGAAGCCTATAATAAGGCTTACCTGTAGGCAGGGCTTTTTTTCTCGGAGAATAGGTGCAGGAACTCCCCCCGTCTGAGTCACCCCTTGTCTCTGCCCCTTACACACCTCTGACCACCATCCCTTGATTCCACCCCCTACCCACCTACCTGTACTGCCATTTTTAGAGAATACAGAACCAAGTATCATTTTGTGGTGCTAAATCATTTATACGGAACATGTTAATGATAAAAAGAAAAGCAGTAAAATATATCCCCTGCAGCCAGCAACAATAGAATCCCAGCAATAGATCCCCACACAACAAACTCCCCCAGCAACAATGGACTCCACCCCAACAACAATAGATTCCCTGTAGCAACAATGAACTACCCAGAACAAAATATCACACCCAGTAACAAAATATCCACCCAGGCAACATTAGACCCCCCCAGTAGCAACAGCAGATCTCCCAGCAGCCAGCATCAATAGATCATCCAGCACAGCGAACAGGGATCCCTGATGCAGGAGGGAGGAGCCTGGTAATGGCTCTGTGCACGGCGTGAGGATCCTGAGAGCCCTCTCCCTGCAGCTGAGAGGAATGATCGGCCTGATGAGAAGGTGTAGGTAGCTTCCCTCCCCGCCCCCCCTGCTCATCACTCACCGAGCTGTCTTGTGGTGTAAGCCAGAGGAAGTTTGTACCTGCGTCTGACTGCAACAAGCTGCAGTGAGTGTCCCTTTTTGTCCCAACTTCAACAACAACTAAAAGATAAGTACCGTTTTTTTTTTTGGCTTTTTTTCTATTGCAATTGTCTGGAAGTGAAAAGGCAAAGGAAAAGTAATAGAACAAAAGAAAGGGAAAGGGAATGAACATATTGAAATAAAATGAAATAAAATGGAATAAAAAGCGAAAGTAAATGAAAGTAAATGAAGGCGAAAGAGCTGAAAAAGTAGAATCAAGGGAGCTAAGAAAAACAATAAAAACAGGGGGGGAACAGGGGAGAGGGAGAAGGTGAATGAGAGACAAGCCAACGGAAGAGTTGTCTCCCAGCCCCCACCTGCTTGCTGCTGCTGCTGCTGCAGTATCTCCCTTTCTTGTGATCCTTTTTTTTTTTTTTTTTTTGGTCTTTTTTTGTTTTTGTTTTTTGCAAATGGTATTAACTATAGGCTCGATAGTATAAACTATAGAATAAGAAGAAATTTCATAGTAATAAAATGTGGAACATATAAGCTCATACTGGAACTATACTGCTGAATATATAAATCATCTTGCTGAATACTTGAATTAGATTGCATTATACCGCCAAAACATTTGAATTATTTTTATGAGCATTTGGGCCCTCATGCACATGGGCTGTTGGGAGAACGTTGTGAAAACGCCAGTGTCTTTGCAGTGACTTTTTTATTTATTTATTTATTTATTTATTTTTTTACTTTTTTCAGCGTTTTTGCAATAGCGTCTTTGAGCGTTTTTGAGCATTTTTTTTTTTTTTTTCCCTCCTCTTTTGGCTCTTTTCTTCTATTGCAATTGTCTTGAAGTGAACAAATAGGGGAAAAGGCGAAAGAGCTGAAAAAGTAGAATCAAGTGAGCTAAGAAAAACAACAAAAACAGGGGGGGGGGAACAGGGGAGAAGAGAAGGAGAAGGTAAAAGAAAGACAAGCCAACGGAAGAGTTGTCTCCCAGCCCCCACCTGCCTGCTGCTGCTGCAGTATCTCCCTTTCTTGTGAATTTTTTTTTTTTTTTTTTTTTTTGCAAATGGTACTAATTATAGGCTTGATAGTACAAACTATAGAATAAGAAGAAATTTCACAGTAACAAAAATGTGGAACATATAAGCTCATACTGAAACTATACTGCTGAATATATAAATCATCTTGCTGAATACTTGAATTAGATTGCATTATATCGCTAAAATATTTGAATTATTTTGCTGAGCACCTGGGCCCCCATGCACACGGGCTGCTGGAAAAGCGCTGTGAAGACGCCGGTGTCTTTGCAGTGACTTTTTTTTTTTTTTTTTTTCTCTTTTTTTAACTTTTTCCAGCTTTTTTCAGCATTTTTGCAATAGCGTTTTTGAGCGTTTTTTTTTTTTTTTTTTTTTTTTTTTTTCAGCTTAAATACGCTTAAACAATTGAACAGCAACAAGGAATGCTTAATGTACTTAAGGTAGTAACATAACTTCTGGAAAACGGGGACTACTCATATCTCATTAATTATTTCTATTAATGGATTGTGGGGAGGATGCCGGGTATGAGAACGAAATAAAAGAAATATTAGTAAAAATAAGTCAATTTAAAAAGGCTGGGAGATTTTTTCATCATTAAGAGACCCCAATCAAGGGGTATTCTGGAAGGCAGCTTTGAAGTTCTTATAAATCCAGCCATAGAAACAAACATGAAGGGGAAAACAACAAGAAGTGCGGGAGCAATACCAAAATCACCTAGGACCAGCCTAGGCCCAAGTCCAGGCCCTATGAACAGGTATATACAGCAAGGAATCGGAGAAGGAGAGAAACAAGTAGGCTCAAAGGGCAGACAAATAGATACAAAAGAGAAGGACAACAAGGATAAAAAAGGCCAGTATAAAGTACAAACAGAAACCAGCCACCTCTCAGAACCCAGAATGGAGCCAGAAATGGGAGAGGAAGACAGAGGAAAGGAGGAAGGACAACAAGGGCCACAGTTGCCAACAAAACAGGATATGGAAAAAATGTTCACGGCACTAGAGAATTCCCTAAAAGCAGAGATGTCAATACTCCATAAAGACATGGGATATATGTTAAACAGAGTGGAAGAAGTAGAGATCAAAGTGGACCTACATCAAAAAAATATAAAGGAACTAGAAGACGAAATAAAGAAATTAAAATGGGAACAACAGGAACAATCATATAAAATAGAAGAGCAAGAAAATAGAGATAAAAAGAAAAACTTGAGAATACGTGGGTTACCGGAAACAGAACAAGCAGAAAATCTAATAGAAAAAATGAATAATCTCTTCAACCAAATCTTGGGAAAGGAAACAACTAACACAATAGGAATAAAAAGTGTCTTTCGAGTAAAAAAACCTCAAAGGTTCGCAAGGGAAACACCTAGAGATGTAATCGTACGCTTTGAAAAATGGGAAGAAAAAAAAACAGATCTGGATAAACCTAAAGAGGAAAACACAAATAGAGTTTGCGGGAGGTAAATTACAAATATTTCAAGACCTATCTCAAGAAACGCTGAAAAGACGACGGATACTAAAGCCATTATTAGAAATCCTCCGGGAGCAAGAAATTCAATACAACTGGGGTTTTCCAGCATGTCTAATAGCAAGGAAAAACGGAATAAGTGCGAGGCTAAGACATGTAGAGGAGATTCCGGACTTTTGCAACAAACTAGAAATCCCCTCCCCAGAACTGGAAAAATATGCAAATAGTTAGGAGCGAATAACGGCAAGAGATGACCTACAGTGGCAAGTAAATTCAAGGATCAGACATCAAGATGTGGACTCTCGGGGAAATTAACATCTGAGAAAATATCACACAACGGTGCAAGGGGCCTTAGAGTGGAAAGGGGGGGGGGGGGCTGGGGTTGATGGGATGGGAAAAAAGGAAAGTGAAAGGATTGGTAAAACACAACAAAAATGCAGGGAGAGGGAGACAGGGACTCACGGAGTGGACAGGGGGTCGCCCTATTAGTGCTTAGGCAGGGGGGGAATAGGGTGTCTTACAGAGCTCCGCCTCACAATAAATAGAGCAGAGGGGGCAGAGCGTGCCCCACAAAACAAAGTAAAATGCTCTCAGCTCTAGAGAATATGGGGGTAAAAAACCCATATCAGAAAAAAGGGAGGGGGAGGGTGGGAGGAGGGAGGGGAGGGGGAGGGAGGGTGGGGAGGGAGAGGTCTGAGTCACATGAGTGGTTACATAGGCACACCTATTCTGAGACAAGAGATGAGGAGACCCCGTGCGTCCGCTGGGTGTCCCCTCCATCCGGTCTCCTAGGGGGACCGCGTGGGGGGGAGGGCCGGAGGACGGGCGGGGAAGAAAAGGCACAAGAATGGAAAACGTAAACAGCATAAAAATAATCTCTTACAATGTCCGAGGACTAAATTCCCCAGGGAAGAGAAACATCATCCTCCGAGAACTTGAAAAAAGTAAAGCAGAAATAATTTTCCTACAGGAGACGCATATAACCCAAAACTCAAGTGCCAAAATTTATTCAAGAAACATACCAACATGGTATCAAGGAGACTCGCCAATAAGAAGGGCCAAAGGAGTAGCCATCGGTATAGGGAAAAATGTACGTTTTCTAATAGATCAAAGGAAAATAGACCCGGAGGGTCGATATCTTTTTATTACAGGAACTATTTACGGGGTAAAATATACATTGGCCAATGTCTACTGTCCTAATAAGAACCCTAAAAAATATTTGATAGATATAATTAAAATACTAATGGAATTCAAGCAAGGAAAATTAATACTAGCTGGAGACTTCAACTTCAGCATGGATAATAAAATGGACAGTACCTCAAGAGTAAGGGACAAAGAGGTAAATCAACTAAAGAAATTAAAAAGAACATTATATGAACAGCAACTAATAGACCCTTGGAGAATTCAGCACCCCAGCACAAAGGACTACACATTCTATTCAACAGTACACAAAATTTACTCCAGATTGGATTACATCATGGTCGAACATAGAAACTTGGAAGAAATAGAAGAAACAAAAATAGGCATAATAACCGCCTCAGACCATAGCCCAGTAATCTTGAGAATGAAAATAAAAGGAGAAGTCCTTGAAAGGGGTCCATGGAGAATCAACGAAACTTTATTAGAAGACAGTGAGACCGAAAAAAGCATCATAGAAGAAATTAAAAGATATTTTGAAGAAAACGATACACCAGAGGTATCGAAAGCAACAATATGGGAGGCGCATAAATCTGTTATTAGGGGCAAGTTAATAGCTATAGGAGCAAGAAAAAAACAGGAAAGGAAAACAAACATGCAACAAATAATTAAAGAAATTTATGAATTGGAACGAAAACACAAAAATCAAGTAAACAACAAAATCTTCGGCCTATTATCTCAAAAGAGAGAGCAATTAAAAGACTGGATGGAACAAGAAGAAAGGAAGGACTACAACAGAGTAGTACAAGAAAAATATAAATGGGGTAATAAACCAGGAAAATACCTAGCAAATCTGGTAAAAAAAAAGAAGTCTTTGAATTACATTGAGAAGATCAAAAATGAAAAAGGAGAAGTGGTAAATAAAACTACAGATATAGCGATAACATTTCAAAAATACTTCAGCTCCCTTTATGCAATAAAAGGACAGGAAAGTTGGACAGAAGCGAATACAAGAACAAAGAAGATACAAGAATATTTAAAAAAAGCAAACTTACCAAAACTAAAAATAGACCAACTAGAAGAATTGGAAAAAAATATTACGCATGAAGAGGTAAAACTGGCATTAAAGGAAACTCCCGTAGGAAAAAGCCCAGGACCAGACGGGTTTACGGTCAAATACTATAAAAAATTTGAAGAACAGCTGACTCCAAAACTATTAGAATATATGAATTCCTTAGGGGAAGATGAAGAAATAAGAAGTGAATCGTTATTAGCTCATATTACAATACTACCAAAAGAAGGGAAAGACAAAGTTAACTGCTCAAGTTACAGGCCAATAGCCCTATTGAACGCTGATACGAAGCTGTACTCCAAGATCCTGGCCACTAGGATAAAAAAACTAATCCCACTGTGGATCAACCCGGACCAAACTGGTTTGGTCCCGGGGAGAGAGGGGCGGGACAACAGCCTAAAATCATTATTGATGTTGCACAAGAAGGTGCAGAATGAGACCCCAGTTCTATTCCTGTCATTGGATGCAGAAAAAGCATTTGACAGGGTAGACTGGGGTTTCATGATGGATACATTGCGGCACTTGGGTATTGGGACAAAAATGATGAAGTGGATAACAAATTTGTATAATGGCCCGACAGCAGTCGTAAAAGTAAATGGTAGACTCTCTCCAAAAATTAAGATGCAGAATGGAACACGGCAAGGCTGTCCATTGTCTCCACTATTATATGTATTGGCCTTAGAACCACTATTAGCAACACTCCGCAATAACAAAGAGGTAGAAGGAGCGAAACTAGGAGGAAAAGAGCATAAGATCGCTGCCTACGCGGACGACATTTTGATGTACGTATCCAACCCAAGAGTGTCACTCCCAAACATACTGAAAGAAATTAAAAAATACGGAGAACTGTCAAACTTCAAAATTAATCCAATAAAAACGGAAATATTAAACATAGGTCTAGAGAAAAAGGAAGTTCAGTTTTTACAAAAAGAATTCCCATTCACTTGGGTAAAAGAACTAAATTACCTTGGAATTAAAATAACTCCTAGAGTCGAAAAAATTTATCAGGCAAACTTTATTCCACTGATCAATGAGGTCAAAGAAGAAATGAAAAAGTTAAGAATACAGCCACTTTCATGGATTGGAAGAATAAATATGTTTAAGATGACGATATTACCTAAAATAAACTACAGATTACAGATGTTACCAGTAAAAATCCCGCAGAGCTTTTTTAAAATAATTAAAACAATCCTGCTAAAATACATATGGCTTAATAAAAAACCAAGAATTAAATACACGCTGATCACAAGGAAAAAGGAGCATGGGGGTCTTGCCCTCCCAGATATAAGTAGGTACTATAAAGCCATAGTTTTAACACGAATGTTAGAGTGGACAAATGAGAAAAATGAAAAAAAATGGGTGGAAATGGAAAACACAATAAGTGGAGCCACACTACATAAGAATATTTGGATTCCACGGAAATATAGACTATTGGACACCGACACGCACGAAATAACAAAAAATGTATTTAAAATTTGGGACACCATTCACTTAAAGAATGAATGGAAATATAATTCACCACTATTAGCACTCACAGGATCGAATCTCTTCACCCCTGGGAGGGAAATATTTGAAATCCAAGGAATAGGTAACCCACGACTGAAAGATATCACTAGAAATGGCAAAATAAGAACACGAGTAGAAATAGAGGAAAGGAATGGATGGAAGATGAATGAATGGAATTATACTCAACTAAGGCACCTAGTAAGCACAATACCACACCCACTGAGAGATGAAACAAAATTAACTGCACTGGAAAAGCTATGTAGCAATGAAACACCATTAAAAAACGGAACATCAAAAATTTATAGTATACTGACAGATTTGGAAGCACAAGAAAGACCAGAATATATAAATCAATGGGAAAAAGAAATGAATTTAAAAATAGATAACCAAAAAGTGGAAAAAATGATAGAAATGGGATATAATAAGGCTTGGGACATGAAGACCATAGAAATGAATTATAAACTAGTATCAAGATGGTATATGACCCCAGTAAGAATACACAGATTCCATCAAGATAGAACCTCCTTGTGTTGGAGAAAATGTGGCCAAATAGCAACGATCACACACATATGGTGGGAATGCCCAATAATAATGGAGTACTGGAAGGAAGTGTTAAATAACATAAAGGAAATAACTGGAGAAGAAATAGAACAAAATATTTGGACTTGCCTCTTCCATATCTACAATAATCCTAAGAAACAATATAGAAAATCAATAATACCTAACCTCCTGAATGCGGCCAAGGCCTTAATTCCCAAGAATTGGCTACAAAGTGGAAAACCAGACATTAGAGACTGGCTAAAGGAAATAGATTATCACTACAAAATGGAAGGAGGAGAGAAAGGGGATAATAGTAGATGGGAAAGTTGGAAAAACTACAAAGTCTCGGATATTTATTTAGATAGGATAAAAGAAAGAACAGGTGCAGAGCCAAGTGGATAAATAAATAACATAAAGGAACGGACCAGACACAGGGGAGGGGGAGGGGGGGCGGGGGGAAATAAGAGGGACTGAGAGAGACTAAGATAATAATAGGGTTTATAATTATAGAAGGCGTTTTGTCGCCGGTTTTTAAAAATATTTAAGAATATCCTAGAAAGGAAAAATAATAAAGATGTGACGGAAACAATCCACAATGATGTGAAAAAGGAGAAGAGATAAAGTTTGACACAAAGTTGAAATAATGTCTCTCGGAAAACTTTCGCTGAAGTGGATAAAAAAAAAAAAAAAAAAAAAAATAGATCATCCAGCAGCCAGTAAAAATAGACCTCTCCCTCAACAGTAGATCCCTTCCAGGAACATAAGACCCCCCCCCCAGCAACAATAGATTCCCCATCAGCAACAATAGACCTTCACACAAAATCAGATCCCCACTAGTGACAATAGATCCCCCAGCAACCAACATCAATAGAACCTCCAGCACACCCCACGCTATTACATACATTCAGTGCTGGAGGTGCCGGAACTGCGTTCCCGCTGAAAAAAAGCCCTGCCTGCATGGTTTAGGAGATATTTACCATATACGCTTGCGCCAATGTTTTGTGCCATTTCTTCAGCTGCTGTGCCGTGACCAGCGGCTCCCGTGCGCGGGAGTGACGTCATCACGGCTTCAGCCTGTCACAGCCCCGGAGCCTGTGAACCTGGAAATAACTCCGGGAGACATGTCGCCAGTCACAGCGGTGGGGCCACTGCAACAGCTTCAATCTAAGGTAAGTAATTGATAATGTGCTAGTATGCGATGCATACTAGCTCATCATGCCTTTGTCTTACAGGGTTTTTTTTGGGGGGGGGGTTTCGGTTTACAACCTCTTACTGGCTTTGGAAGCATAACTCTGTAAGTAGGCTGTCATTAGCATTGAATTAATTAGTATATGTTCTACAAATGAAACTACATTTTTACAGTATGTGTTTGGAAGTAGTTGCCAGGGAGTTCCTTTAGCTAGGCCTAATTTTCTGTTAGCTAGTGCCTTAACAGTAATGTAGCATGCCTGACACTAATTTCATTTTGTAATGTAATGTTAAATGCTAATGCTTATTTTTATAATTTGTGTTTTGCAGTTTTACAAAGAAAAAGAAATCAAATTCTCAGTTAAGATTACAACTGTTAACCCTTGTGCCTCAGTATTTTTTTGGGAAGCTGTTAGCTGTCTGCCAAGCCTTGTACTTCAAACACTATGGGGGTCATTTACTATAGCGCCAAAAAATAGCTCTCAAAAAAGGCCAGAAAGACTTCAACTCTCAGAAACTCAGCGTTAATGCAAATGGAAGGCAGCGCTATTGCCAGCAATAATGCCTGTCAGATCACATATGCTGGAATAGTGGAAGTCAATGGGGCTCGATCCTGCAAAATCCAAAGTTCTCACTGAAGGCTTATATGCAAGTTCTTTGCCATTAAAACTGTTTGGAGTCCCGGGTCCTGCCTCAGGGGACATGTATCAATGCACAAAAAAGTTTTCAGGAGCAGTGATTTTAGTAATATTTAGAGTGAAACAATAAAAGTGTAATATTCCTTTAAATTTCGTACTTGGGGGGTGTCTATAATATGCCTGTAAAGTGGCACATGTTTCCCATGTTTAGAACAGTCTGACAGCAAAATGACATTTCAAAAGGAAAAAAAAAGTCATTTAAAAGTGCTAGTGCCAGCTTTGAATGAATTGTCGGTCCCAACAATACACATAAAAGTTCATTGATAAAAATGGCCTGGGATTCCCCCACAGTCTATTACCAGGCACTTTGGGTCTGATATGAATATTAAGGGGAACCCCACACCAAAAAAAAAAAAAAAATGGCATGGGGGTCCCCCTCAAAATCCATACCAGACCCTTATCCGAGCACGCAACCTTGCAGGCTGCAGGAAAAGAGGGGGGATGAGAGAACACCCCCCCTCCTGAACCGTATCAGGCTACATGCCCTCAACATGGGGAGGATGTCCCCATGTTGATGGGGACAAGGGCCTCATCCCCACAACCCTTGCCCGGTGGTTGTGGGGGTCTGCGGGCGGTGGGGCTTATCGGAATCTGGAAGCCCCCTATAACAAGGGGACCCCCAGATCCCGGCCCCCCCTGTGTGAAATGGTAACAGGTACATTGTACTCCTACCATTTCACAAAAAATTGTAAAAACACACAGACACAGCTTGGAACAAGTCCTTTATTAAAAAAGAAAAAAAAATTCCAACGTTGTAATCCTTCCTCGTCCCAGGATACGGAGAAAGACGCCGCCACGACACGATCCGCCTCCATGGGAGGAGCCCGCTGAATGATGCTAGACCTGCCGTGACAGTTCTTAAAGTGGGAGTCTTGTGACCAATTAGTTTTTTTTTGTTTTGTTTTTTTTAGGTCATTGAGACACTTTGCTAATCCCAAAATAATACTCACAGTTTGGGTGTAATATTTCCGCCTCTGTCTGTTTTCATACTGAAGAAGAACTTAGAAAATGTGATGCTGGCCGTTTCCATCTTGCTTATGGGCATGTGAAACCCACAAGCATTGATTTCTGGGATGCTGTGAATGTTGAGCTCCCCGCATTCACCGCTCGTTCCCATGCATGCTCATTGTTTACAGCAGGCAGTGCCATAAAATTCCGGGTTGCCATCACAACGGGCGTCGTCGTCTGAAGTTCCCGCCCCGATGGGATGGCAACCAAATGAGATTTTAGCAGGGCGGCATTCCACACTGAATCTTGGGAAGCCTGATACTAAGCTCCCAGGAGACAGTGCGGCGCCAGGGAAAGGCAATAAACACGCCTACTCCTCCGGGAAGGAGAGACAGGAAGTGCCACAACAAAGTACAATATTAAGGTAATTACAGCGATAAAAAAAAATTTGTGCGGCGTTTGAACATCTATGCAATTAACTGAAGGGGTAAGATTAAGTAAAAAATTTGAGCGGAACCCCACTTTAAAAAGCTGAGGGCGGGGCCACCCATGATGTGCGTGGGTGACCATGCCCCCTCTGATGCAACGGGGAAACACTGCGGGGTTACCCAGTGACATGTAAAGGGGACCCCACCCCCCTCTGATGCTACGGGGTTTTCGTGGCGTCAGAGTGGGGCAGGGTCACCTGTACATGTCACTGGTAACCCCGCGACGTTTCCCCGTTGTGTCAGAGGGGGCGTGGTCACCCGCGCACATCACGGGTGGGCCCGCCCCCGCCCCCTCGGCAGGTCTAGCGTCATTCAGCGGGCTCCTACCATGGAGGCGGATCGTGTCATAGTGGCGTCTTTCTCCCTATCCCAGGACGAGGAAGGATTACATCCCTGGAATTAAAAAAAAAAATTTAATAAAGGACTTGTCCCATGCTGTGTCTGGGTGTTCTACCATTTCACAAAAAAAAAATTGTAGAATTCAATGTACCCATTACCATTTCACATGGGGGGGTGGGATCTGGGGGTCCCCTTGTTAAAGGGGGCTTCCAGATTCCGATAAGCCCCCCACCCAGACCACCACAACCACCAGGCAAGGGTTGTGGGGATGAGGCCCTTGTCCCCATCAACATGGGGACATCCTCCCCATGTTGAGGGCATGTGGCCTGGTATGGTTCAGGAGGGGGGGGCACTCTATCACCCCCCCTCTTTTCTTGCAGCCTGCCAGGTTGCGTGCTTGGATAAGGGTTTGGTATGGATTTTGAGGGGGACCTCCACATTTTTTTTTTGTTTAATTTTGGTTCGAGGTTCCCCGTAATATTCATACCAGACCAAAAGGGCCTGGAATGAACTTATTCATTATGATTGGATCCATGTCTCCATGTCTGTAATTGTTTTAGACTACTGTTGAATAGTGTGTGTTGTTTGTGATTTTATATAGTGTATGGTTTTTAACATTTATTGTAATAAAGATTATTTTGTTTTTACATGTACTGCCTCATGTTGTACTATTTTTTGAGCTAGTCTAGTTTACTCTCTTAGGGTCCTTTCACACTGGGGTGGGGGCGTTGTTGGCGGTAAAGCGCCGCTATTGTAAGCGGCGCTTTACCGTCGGTATGCGGTTTTACCCCCCTGCTAGCGGCCGAGAAAGGGTTAAAACCAACGCAAAGCGCCTCTGCAGAGGCGCTTTGCCGGCGGTATAGCCGCGCCATCCCATTGATTTCAATGGGCAGGAGCAGTGAAGGAGCGGTATACACTCCGCTCCTTCACCGCTCCGAAGATGCTGCTAGCAGGACTTTTTTTCCCGTCCTGCTAGCGCACCGCTCCAGTGTGAAAGCCCTCGGGGGTTTCACACTGGAATTAAAGCAGCGGCACTTTCAAGTCGGTTTGCAGGCGCTATTATTAGCGTAATAGCGCCTGCAAACCGCCCCAGTGTGAAAGGACCCTTAATCCTTTTCTATGACATTGTTTATAAACACGGTTCAGACATGAGAAATACAGATATAAAGTATCATTGTTTGTAAACACCGATCAGACATGAGAAAGACAGACACAGTGTAAAATTGTCTATAAACATTGTTCAGACGTGAAAAAGTCAAATACAAAGTAACCTTGTTTATAAACATCGTTCAGACGTGAACAAGTCAAATACAAAGTAACCTTGTTTAAAAACATCATTCAGACATGAGAATGACAGACGACATACTAGATACGTGATCCAGCACTTCCGGGTAGGGGTCGCACACGCCTGAGCATAAACCAATTAGCAAGTCCTGGCCACTGATTGACCACTGGCATCTGCTGATCGGCAAAGAGGATAACAGGACAGAGCTCTGTGAATGTACCGTATATACTCGAGTATAAGTCGTTCCGAGTATAAGTCGAGGCCCTAATTTACCACAAAAAAATGGGAAAAACTTATTGACCCGAGTATAAGACGAGTGTGAGAAATGCACAGCTACTGTAAGTGGAAAAGAGGGTCAACAATGCCCATTTGCAGCCTCACTGTGCCCATTTGCATGCCTCACTGTGCCCATTTGCAGCCATAGGTCCCCCGAACTTCAAACTCGGTAGTTAAGGGTTCCTAGATGCCCCCTAGCTGCAGCCAAAATTTGGGGTCTCTGAACCCAAAGGGTCCCAAAATGACATTGCTGCAGATGGACACAGTTGTCCGAATTTGGGGCCCCGTATCTTGGGGCCACTTAGTGCTAAGAACCCCAAATTTGGTGTGCAAACCCAGTGGAACTAGCACCATAAAATATCCAAAGCTGGGGTTTCTAGCACTAATCAGTTCAGAAAATGTCAAGCACTTTTCTATAGCAGAGAATGACATTTTCCGAACCGGATTTGGGGCCCTGTATCTCGGGGCCACCTGGTGCTAGGAACTCCATCTTTGAATATGTTATGGAACCAGTACCACTGGGTTTGCACACCAAATTTGGGGTTCCTAGCACCAAGTGACCCTGAGATATGGGGCCCCAAAGTCGGTTCGGAAAATGTCAAGCACTTTTCTGCAGCAGAGAATGACATTTTCCGAACCGATTTTGGGGCCCCGTATGTCGGGGCCACTTAGTGCTAGGAACTCCATCTTTGGATATGTTATGGTACCAGTTCCACTGGGTTTGCACACCAAATTTGGGGTTCCCAGCACCACGTGGCCCTGAGATACAGGGCCCCAAAATCGGTTCGGAAAATGAAATTTTTTGCTGCAGAAAAGTGCTTGACTCGAGTATAAGTCGAGGGGGGCACTTTCAGCACAAAACAAGTGCTGAAAAATTCGACTTATACTCGAGTATATACGGTAAATGTAGCGCACTACCCCACGTAGGAACTGCTAATTTGTTCATTTTCACACTGGCCATCCCAGACCCTTGGAGCTACCCCTACCTCTGACACTTCGGGTTCTATCATGTGTAATGATGTGCGATAACCACAAAACCTTAAAACAAATTCACAGTGCACAATATAGTATACCTGTTTGTCTTTACCTTGATCTTCACTTGCTTGAGAATGCAAAGAAAATAACACCCACACAGTTATACTTAAGTAAATCTTTGTTTACTGTAATTACTTTAAAGGGATGTATTACAATAGTTGTACCATCAGACCAACATAATCTGACAGTCAACTTAACTTTATATTATAAGAATATAATACAGGTATAAAATGTCTGAAGTAATGTATAAATGGTATAGCAAAGCAAATAGGACATCCGTCAGAGTGAATCTATCTCACTCTGAGCACTGTCCTATTTCCTGCGCACTTATTGGCTATATTAACCAAATGATAACTTGATTAAGTATAATACCACAATTTGGGAGCTCCCTCTAATAATATCACACTACCCCTATATAGTAAGGGGACACAAGGCCTTGTGTTACTTAACAGTCTTTCGTTATCTTCTTTTCTTCTGCTAGCAAACAAGATCATTTTGTAATCCAAGAGTTAATGACTCCTCATCAAAGTATACTGAGAATATGAAACCCAGGCTCTGGTGTTGCGGCACTTTAACTAACTTTATCGTTAGAGATTCAGTACTAAATCCTCTTGAATCTGCTTTTGGAACTAAGGGTCCCAACAACTCTGTCTTGTGTACACGTGTGTATAAAAGTGCATCAAGGAACTTGTGGGCAACAGCCCTCTCACCCAACCAGGACAGTGTTTTTCAGAAGACTCCGTTCAGATGTTCAGGGTTCTATCTCCGGCCGGCCGACACTGCTACGCTGCTCTATGAGACGCTCTGGAACCCCCAGATGACTCTGACAGGCTCCTCAGACTCCTTTCCAGTCTTGCCCCGCTGTCAGTCCAGCTCTCTGGTGTATCACAGTGCCGCTGCTCGGATGGCTGTTCCGTGGAGGTAGGCCGCGCTGTGCTGAAGACCTCACACAGATCCTCCCAGGCTGGCCATGCCTGTCCAAGAGACCTAAGATGGCCACTCCCAGCCCTTTTATAGGCTTCCCACAAAGCAGTCTGTTCCCTTAAAGAATAGTTCCACCCGAGGTCCATTAAAAAAAAAAAAAATTAAAAGTCAGCAGCTACAAATACTGCAGCTGCTGACTTTTAATTGGACACTTACCTCTCCCAGGGTCCAGCGATGTGGGGGATCGAAGCCCCCGCTCGTCTCCCCCTCCGTTCAGCGGCGCCGGCATTGCAACTGTGAGCTCCGGGCTGTGGCTTCACAGCCTGGCACCCACTGCGCATGCGCAAGCGGTGCCGCGTGCCGTGATTGGCCGCTCAGTCACCTGGAACCTGTAATGGGTCCCAGATGATTGACAGGAGGGAGGGAGCAGAGCTGAGCCCTTCCTGTGCCGAGGGGGAAGTGATGTCACCAGCCCAGGCACTGGAAGAGGCAGACTACGAGGGACCCCCTAGCAACAGGCATTTAGAGGTAAGTAAAAAAAAAATATCCAAATTTTTTTTGTATTTTTTTTTTAGGATTTTTCATGTAGTTTTCTTTTTTTGGGTCGAACCCCACTTTAAGATTCCTGGGAGTTGATCAGCATTCTGGGTAGGTCAAGTTAATGTCCAAAGGTAAACAAAGTACTTCCATGTCAACTTATGAACAGTAATGGAAAATAAAGATGCAGTCCTTTTATATTCTGGCCGCTAGGTGGCGCCAAATGATAACATATATACAACATCCTATTATACATATAATATGACCGCTACATAAACAATATAGAGCTCTGTCCTGTCAGCGGGGATGTGCTGCATCCCCTGCAAAACAGGGAATAAAAAACAGACACATCCCTTAGTAAAAACAGCATACAGTTAATTTGCACCAAGCACTGTTAGGCACAAATTAAACCCTTCGATCGCCCCTGATGTTAACCCCTTCCCAGCCAGTGTCATTAGTACAGTGACAGTCCATATTTTTGCACTGATCATTATATTAATGTCACTGGTCCCCACAAAGTGTCAAAAGTGTCAGTTAGTGTCAGACTGCCTGCTGCACTATCACAGTCGCTGATTGCCACCATTACTAGTATATAGAAAAAATAAAAGAAATAAAAAATCCAGTATATATCCCATAGTTTGTAGACGCTATAACGTTAGCACAAACCAATCAATATACACTTATTGGGATTTTTTTTTTTTTACCAAAGACATGTAGCAGAATACATATTGGCCTAAATTTAGAAAGAAATTAAGAAAATAACGCAGTGCTAAAAAATGGCCTGGTCATAAAAGGGGGTAAATCTTCTGGAGGTCAAGTGGTTAAACTAATACATGGCCAAAATACAAAAACTTTTTGTTGTTGTTTTTTTAAGTTTTTGCATTTTTGTTTATGGATAGCATAAAAAAAAAAAAACATTTTTGCAAGACAAATATCACCTACAGGTAAAGCACAACTAATTGAGTACTTTCCGTGATACTTTTTTAAATTTGCTCTAACATACATATTTTCAAGACAAGCTTTCGTGGTGTACCCCTTTCTTCTCACTGCTTGGACATTGAAGAAGGAGGTACACTTTGAAAGCTTGTCCTGAATATCTGTATGTTAGTGCAACAAATAAAAGAATTACAGACAGTACTCAATAGTACAGAACAATGCACTGGGTCTGTGTCTCTCCTTCCAGCAGCTGAATGCTGGTTTCTCCCCCTCTCCCTTCTGCTGGCTTTTAGCTGCTGGAGGGAAAGACACAGTGCATCGCTCTGTAATTGTCCTCCCGTCCCACCACACCAATCCCCCTTCCTGTGCTGCCCACATCTGATTCACCCCTGTGTGCCAGTGCCCCCCTTGCCCCCCCGCAGCGCTACCGGTGCTCCTCTCCCATCGGCTGCTGCAGGTATGCGGGTGGATGGAGAATGGGGCACTGTGCACTGGTTCAAATCATTTGGTGGAGGGGGGATTATGGTGTAGGGTTGTTT